>JAODJU010000033.1:15442423-15487435 GCA_026776725.1 Gnathonemus echidnorhynchus
TGGTGTGTCCGGAGGGTGCCGCTCTGCAGTCAGTGGTGTGTCCGGAGGGTGCCGCTCTGCAGTCAGTGGTGTGTCCGGAGGGTGCCGCTCTGCAGTCAGTGGTGTGTCCGCAGGGTGCCGCTCTGCAGTCAGTGGTGTGTCCGCAGGGTGCCGCTCTGCAGTCAGTGGTGTGTGAAATTAAAACTTTCTCTATATGCAGGGATTTATTTTTTCCTTCATGGGCTGAAAATTTACAGATACTTTGTGATCTGCTGGAAATGACTGTATTGATTTATTTTATTGGATCTTGGTCCTCTTATCATTGCTAAGGAAAAGATTGTGGAGTCAGTGATTTGCTTGGTGACCTTTTAGTTATTTATGATGTGTGTCCTTGAATGTGCACACAGACTGTAGTTGCTGCACAGTTAACCTTCTCTGGCTAAGTTCTTTGCAATAATATCTCAGTTCAAGCTAATCTGTTTAACTTAATTTTGATTTATCACACACTGTGAAGAAGTAATATTATAACCTACCATAGCAAAACCATTGCGCAGTTATGAAATTGATTTTTCTGCTGAATTGCTACATGCATCCCCCTGACCTCTACACTGTCCTCTGTAATGGCCAAGCCTAATCACATATTCTGAAATGCACCTGTAATCTCAAGCCACAGCTGAATCTTTGACAGTTGTCTCAGCAAGGACATATCATCCGGCACATAAAAATCTCCTTTGATGCACAGCAGTTTCACCCACCATTTGGCTGGCAGGACTAAGGCCTTTGGCCCTGAGTAGTGTCTGCGCATAACGCCTCATGGTGTACCATGTGGCATGTTCCACCCACGTTCCCTTGAGCTCGCCCTGGGACCGTATGGATAAGAACATGGGTTCACAGCCTGAAGGTTGTTGGATTGAGTCCCTGCTTTCAGCCTTTGCTACCTTTTAGCAAGGTGCTTGGACCTTCTCCAGATAAACCTCCTGCTATTCAAATGGATAATTTTTGTGTTATTATGGATAAAAGAGCAAGATAAACAGGTATTTGTAAATGTGTTCTCTGATGTTGTGAGACCCAAAACACCCTATGAATCCAGGAAACATCCCTGATGATGCGTCCCAGCACATTCATAGGATGTATCTTTCACCCGTATATGTGTTGTCTAAAATAATGGCATGTTTCTTTGGTTCTCGAACTTCTTGTTGATTTCTGACTCATTCTATATATAACCATACAAGTCCATAAGTCCACTTGTGCCATTCAGGAACAGGGACTGGTTTGGCAATAAATGGGATATGGGTGTCATGAGCTACACATCATAGAGGATGTAATCCCTCTGACTGTGGGGGGGTACAGGATGTGTTGCTTCACAGCATTTCTCCCCACATCCACATAACAATACCTGGCTCTCTTTATGGATTGATCTTACCCGGATGCATTGCTTTTGTGATCAAGAAATTAAAAGATTTTTTCCCCGCACATTTATTATTTGGATGACAGCTTTTTGTAGTCTAATCTTGTCCCTTTATTCCTAATGACAAGCCTGTGAAAGAAGACGTGGGTATTTTTAGCGGTAAAGGGAGAGCAGGAATGGTTTGGCATTATGAGATGAAAATCACAGCCAAAATCACAGGCCTCTCGGAGACATTAATGACACGGTAGAAGTTCCATGTCATACCATGGATGATCGAGTTGTGGTATCTTAATAATACGCTTCACTTTGGGCAATAACGATACCCGCTGTAGTCCATGAAGTTCAATGCAGTTAAATTTAGTCCTGATCGTTTGCGCTGTTATTGGAGACTCGTGATGCTGGAAGTTTTGTGACACATTAAATTGTCAAGGACACCATGCGTCGTTGCTTATAATTTTTTTCTTCTCATGTCGAGTCAGCGAGATTTGCATATTCCTTTTATGACATTTGAGGAGGTGGAGGTGTAAAGATTTTCATTGGGGCATGAAATAAATCACCGATTTTATTTGTGGGGGACGCTACTCAAAAAATCTATTTGGATGATAGGCCTGCTTTACCACCATAAGATGCATGCATTTTAAAAAGCTGATTCGTCCCTGTTTGCCCCTTTAGCATCTGTGTCATTTTTTTACGATCTCTCACATCTGTGATTCTTAATCAGAATCCTCTCCCATGGGAACGAACTATTATTCCCGTTTTCCAATTGCAGCAGCTTGCATCATTTGTTGATTTTGCTGGAATGGGGAGTTTTCGCGGCATCGTGTAGCGTAAGGATTCGGGTGTCATTCCTTCATTTTATTATACTGAATTAAATCACTACGGCGCTAAACGAACCCGTGAATTTCACACTGATGCAGTCTTGGCTTGCAAGACCCGAGATTGCTTTGAAAATGCGCTTCCGTGAGTGCATGAGGGCCACTGCTGCGGAATATGCCGTTTGCTGTGTGCGTGTGTGGCTCTGTGATATGGAAGAATGCGACTTTGGAAAATGGATGGAAGACAACAAGAAAATGGTTGCCATACTTTTCTTTTTCTTCGTGGGATTTTTTTCTTTTGCTATTCTCAGCTACACTCTGCCAGACATTAGTATTAGATGATGTCATCCTCTTATTAATTGTTTTCCCTCTAGATAATGTTGTTTCAGGGGATTGCTGATTTCTTGCGTATACCAAGATTAGAGATATTAATACAAAATACATTTAAGATGTACTGAGTTTTTACGACCGTCACATTTTAAAAGCTAATGTTTTCATGGTAAGAAGTCTTTTTGTTAGATTTCAAATGTTGGGAACGCCCATATGTCCGTTAAAAGTTTGCACAGAAAATGTTTTTATGTGGATAGATTAAGCAGATTCTTTTTTCATATTTTCATATTTTTCATATTTCATTTGTGCTTTTAAGTTTTAAAAGATCAATATGATATTGTGTGATTATTTAATCTTTTTGTTAACTTCCCATTTCTAACGTCTCTACACTTTGCTATAGCTTAATTAGAAGTTATTGGTCTGTTTGAGCATTAAACTATCCTAAATCAAAAGTAACGTATCACATGCTATGAAATACCAAATACTTTCATGAACTTGCATAACTTTCTAATGAATTACTTGGGATACATTTTCTGGACTGGCTTAAGTCACGCAGTGCAGGTTACTGTTTTACACTACTCAGTTGCATCTCCCAGGGTGTAAGATGTACTGAAAAGTTGTGAAAACTTAAAAATGTAAATGGGTACAGCAAAACTATAGGGAGGAAAGGAAACATAAGAGCCATTTTGGCTTCTACACAGGGGACGCCTTAAGGGGAAAAGGGTGTTGGATCTTTGTGTCTACAATGGGATGACGGCTCAGGCATTACGGTCTGTTTTAAGGGAAAAAACAGAGGGTCATTCTTGTAGGACTGGTAAGGAAGCACAAGTGAACAAATGTGTTTGTCATATGACTATGGCATCCTGCCATAGGATGTCTATGCACCCCTCCCACACACACAACAGCTGAGCTGTGTCTATGGTAACATTTTGTTATCTAAGTCAAATCTCCTGTTTGGGTATGATTTTATGGTAACTTGGCACCGAATACATGAATGTTGTTTTGAAGAGGAGTTATCTGTATTCTAACCCTGTCTAAACGGCCATGATCATTTTTTAAAAACTCAACAACACGAGATGAATCCATTGTCAATCTTATGAAAAGCCTGCCATGGGGACTCTGTGGGTAGCTCTGTGGTCTCGTATTTCCAGGGATGTGGGTTTGAATCCCCCTTTGGCTCTGCGTGTGAAGTTTGCATGTCTTTCCCGTGTATTTGCAGGTTTTCTCTGGGTCCTCCTGTTTCCTCCAGCAGGTCAAAATATGCAGTTATGTTACTGTGTCTTTAAATTACCTGTGGACTCTTAGTTGTCAGGGTCTGTACTGCCTGACCCTGCCCTTTGTGTCTCCTTGTCGCTTGGCTAGCAGGTGACCATCCTGTCCTCCTCCCTGTCACTTGCCCCTTAAGCCCCTAATGTGTTTTCCTTTGCCCCCTGGACTGTTGCATAGCTCAGTAAGCTGAGTACCTGCTGGTCATGGGTTTGAGGCCGGCCTGTGGCTGTCTATTAGTATTTATTTGGGTTTCCGTTTCCCCCAGTGATTGTTATGTTCTGCTTTGGTTTTCTTGGTCTTGGGTTTTCCCTGGGTGCATTTTTGTTCCAAGTTATTCCAAGTATGATTAGTGTTCCTAGTTTCAGTGTTTTCTGTGTTATTTAGTGTTACTGCTTACATCTGTTTCTCATTGTTCTTGTGCGTCAGTTGATTGGTTAATTGATTATATCTTACACCTGTTCTTTGTTTGCTCCTGTTTTCTATGTGTATTTAAGTGCCTGCCTAGTCAGTCATGTTTTTGTCTCGCTGTGTGTTGTAGCTTGTTCTGCTCCCTCGCATGGTCCCTCACATGGTCCCTCGCATGGTCCCACTTCTGGTGCTGCCTTGTTCCCTGACCTTGTTTCCTTTTGGTTTCTTGTAGTTCTGTTTTGTTTCCCAGGTTGGATTATCACTAGTTACTAAGGTTGATGTGTTAGTTTTCCCCATTTGTTTTCACCCCTTGTAGTCCTATATTTTGTGTGATTCCCGGTGCTCAGTACTGCCCTTAAATAAAACCCCTTTTTGTTTCGGAGCCGTCAGTGGATTGTAACTCTCATTTCCTGCCTACACCACGCCCCGCATCCGTAACAGTTAGCGTGTGTTCCCTGTCCAGGGTGGGGGTGGTCTGTGGCTCTACAGGTTATGACTCAGTGCCTGTGACTGGGAGGGCACTGGTTTGAATTCTGTAGCTGACAGTGATGCCACCATTGGACTCTTGAGCAAAGCCAGACATTGGCCAATCCTGTGCTTTGTGGTTCTACAGGTTAGGCCTCTGTGCCTGTGATCAGAAGGTTTCCAGTTCAAATCCCTTTGTTAGCAGAATGGTTTCTCTGTTAGTCTTTTGAGCAATGATCCAGTTAGATCTAACCTGCAGAACCACAAAGCACAGGATTGGCCAATGTCTGGCACCTTTATAGTTATTGGGTTTGAGGGCCTTGCTCAAGAGTCCAATGGTGGCATCACTCTGTCAGCTACAGAATTGATCCAGAGATTTTCTGACCCTGCTTTCTGAACTGCATGTCACTCTTGATAACAGCATCTGTTTAATTCATGTAAATGTCTGTCACACCGTGATGCTCTGGACTCATTATGTGTCTGTGAAGGATAAATGGTGATGGATGTCATTCTAGGCCACCAGATTCGTGGTTTTTTATTGTTAATATGGGTGAGTTTGCCGGAGACTATCCAGGTTAAGTAGGACTGCTTTTTGTCAAGTGGGATTTTAACCAATCGGTACTCCAGACTTTACAGCCAAGCCCAGTCCGATTGAGTGATTTGTCTCCTTTTACAATCAGGGAACTTGGTGCCCAGCCCTCAGTGCTTTGTGGCTTTTCCCTCCTCAGATCCTTCTCAGTAGGTCCTCACCACAGCTGACCGTGAGAAGCCCACAAGCCTGGCATGCTCTGACCCAGTCTTCTGGTTGTAATGATTCGGCCCTTTCAAAGTCACGTAGGTCTTTAAATGCCCATTTCTTTCATGTATTTTTTCCTTTACTTTTGCTATAGTGTTGCTTTTCAACCGCAGTATTTCCTCTGCATGGAAATACATGGAAATAAATGAGCATAATCCTTCAGGCACAGTGAAGGTT
Source organism: Gnathonemus echidnorhynchus (assembly GCA_026776725.1). Classification (NCBI taxonomy): domain Eukaryota; kingdom Metazoa; phylum Chordata; class Actinopteri; order Osteoglossiformes; family Mormyridae; genus Gnathonemus; species Gnathonemus echidnorhynchus. The sequence continues at coordinate 15,448,071 of JAODJU010000033.1, forward strand.
TTTCTTTTCTGGACACTGGGCAGTTTGCATTGAGGCAGATGCCTTCACCCGTCTGCCTTCGGTGCCTTCAGTGGTCGCTCTGGTTCGCCTGTCTCCCGGTACATTTTCTGTGCGCTCACATTTCGCCGTCTCACACAATGCGAGCTGAGATGTGTCGTTCCTGTCTGTTCCTTCCCAGGGAGGTGGTTCAGGCTAACTGCGTGCACTGGAAAAAGACATTCTCCTTCCTGTGCAAGATGAGTGCCAGTACGGGCACGGGGGTGCTGGATCCCTGCATGTGCCGGGTATCCGTGCGCAAGGTGGGGGCCGAAGTTCGCACATCATCGGTTAACACTCCCCATACGTTACGATGGCGCAGCTTGGTTAAATAACACATAAACTATGTGCATGTAACAGGAGATGAATGAAAGTGTAGCGGAACTTCTACTAGAGTATCAAAAGTATTGATAACTGAGTGCTGATGTGATTGACATTCACATTTGGAGTTGACTTCAATATGGTAATCAATTAATTACTGAATACTTATGATTTTTGAGAATTAATTATCTGATGTGAGACTATACTCTTTTTCTACTTTTTTTTGTATAATTCTGCATGTCTTTGTTATTTCATAGGAGCTGAAGGGTGGGAAAACCTATGCAAAGGTAATATTTCTATAAAGGCTTTTAAAAAATTTTCTTCATTGCTGTTAGCATACCCTTTGCACCATACGCCAATGCCATCTCAGTGGCAAATTATTTACCTTTTAAAATGAAAATTACAAGAATCGTTTAAAATAATGTCATCACTTAATAACAACAATGTATTCTGCTTTCTGTAAAGGATACCTCTCGCAACTCGAGTACAAATCACACGCAAAATTCTACTATTTGTTTTTTTGGAATTTATCTACAAATAGATTCAGAGTATTCTGGTCGGGAGTAAAGCAATGTCAGGATAAAATGTAACAGGTTGCTCATGTAATGCCAAATGTATTATTGTCAGCACGTTGCAGAAAATTCCGGGCAGAAGCTTGGTGCCGGTTAATTTTGTTACATTTATCATTTTATTTTATTATTTGTGTATGATAGCTTGGCTTTGTGGACCTTAATCTGGCTGAGTTTGCCGGCTCAGGGAGCACGACTCGGAGGTGTTTACTGGAAGGGTACGACACCAAGAACACGCGGCAGGATAACTCCATACTCAAGGTAGGAAATATTTAAAAATATTTTTCGATAATTTTCATGGCTTGGCTTTAAGCAGTGAGATGGCAGCTGAGCAGTGCGCCCCAACCTGGCAAGGCAGTGTTTGTGGCAGCCAGTGCAGGAAGCACCACTACTTCCAATGCAGCAGTCAGACACTGGAGGCTCCAGCCCTGTTTCCAAGATGGCTGACTTGTTAATTAAGCTGGCCATCAACAGATGGTTGTTGCGTTTAACTGGTCATGTACCTTGAGCAGCCGTGTGTGGGTACTCAGTATATGTTTGCAATGAGCTCATTCCACATTTTGTAGTTAATCTGAAGCTTAGTACTCACTTGCCATGGTTGACCTTACATTTCCTACATAATAATAGGCCAGTTGTATCTTTTTGTAGAGAACCAGCACCTATACACCAAATAGAGTTACATAATGAACCTATAGTGTAATGTAGTGCAGCGTAGTGTAGTGTAGTCCAGCATAGTGTAATATAGTGTAGTGCATTATAGTGTAGTGTAGTGTAGAGGGAACATGAATGGTTGACTCCTTTCATCTCCTTTCTTATCACGTAGGTGGTGATCAGCACGCAACTGAAGTCAGGAGATCCCTGCTTTAAAACGTAAGAAGACTTGTCAATACTTCTTCAATTTTATTTAATGGGTTATATGTAATAAAGTATGAATTAGGAATGATTATACGTTTTTATTGACAATAAATACGGTGTGCCTAAAAAAAGGATTATAGTTTCATTGACATATATAAAATCCACCATATTTTACTTCAACACCCTGTAGTCTGTTATATATCCTTTGCTTTGCAAGCTTTTTAGAGAGCAATTAGAAGTCAACAGACCTAAGGCCAGAGTGCTTCTTGTAAAAAATGTAGAGCTCTGCCTACGTAATATTGTGATTTATCCACCCTGTAAAACTCCAGCATTCATATTCACTTTCAATTATCTTTATGGCTTCAGATTTATATGTCAGTACAGAAGGAAAAAAGTTTATTAGAGTTATTAGACACTATGGGGTGACCTGGTCACTGCTCCTTCCAAAGAGCCCTTTAATCCATCTGCACTTCCTGGTATTTAGTGCAATGTGATTTATCACTATTATATAAATTGTAGTACACAATCATACATGAATTGTTTGATTTAGATCTTCTGAAGGCTTTTCCTTTGCCTGTTACACTATACCTGGATATTTAAAGTATCGTTATATATATGGTTTATGGCGGGTGGCACGGCGGTTTAGTGGATTCCTCTATGGCCTCACGCCTCCAGAGTTGTGGGCTTGATTGCACGTTTGTACAGGTTTCATCATCATCATCATCATCATCATTTTGCTGTACTACTTATTCTGATTTTGACCTGTGTGCTTTGAAAGATTAAACACCTTTTAACCACATAGTAGGTGGGCAAAGTTGAGAGAAAAGATTCTTTTTTCATGTGTTTCCTTTGGGAAGCAGGAAAAACTTTAATGAGCGGGGAGGTGCCTGCAGGACCGTTTTCGTAGGGCTGTACAGAGCCGGCTGATGGAGCGCAGTTTTATGGATGTGATGTGAAATGCAGGCAGGGTGTTTGCAAGGCCAGAGAGAGGGATGCTGACAGGCCTGTGTTTGCGTTCCCTGCTCCTTGATGCTCATTTTAATACTTTCCTGAGGTCCTGCAGAATGATTTACTTCCAAATTTTATGCTAGAGGTCGCTGGTCACTGCTGTGTCACGATGACTGGCCTGATGTCACAGACGCCGCAGTGAAATTTCAGGCTTCTCTTCCTGCGTTCTGTCATGTTCTTGGAAAGGCACCCTGATGTTTCTGCAGTACCTGTGAAATATCTGATTCTTCAATCTATTCTTTACCTTTTTAACAGGGCGGATTTGTTAAAAGCAGGATTTGCACTTACAGTAACAGCCCAGAGAAGAGGATCGGTCACAGTAACATGAAATGCATCCAGACCAAAAGCATCGTCCACACACCCTGACGCGAACTCCTTTTATTCAATACACTTCATTATGGAATTTGATTTTCTCTAATTTGCCATCTACATCATGCTTTTTGACAGACGCATCTTTCTGGCTTTTGTCATAATGGCAAACAGTTTTAAGCGAATCCAGAGCATTAGCCTGACACCATGCATAATGAGCCTTATTACTACAATCACACTTTAATGTAATCACTGATGTAATTGCGGGTAGGTGTGCAGCATTGGTTACCAGACGGCAATTAAGGATGTTACTACATTAGGGTGTGTTGATGGGATGAATGGAGAATGATTCCTGTTGTTAATGGGAGTTGCGGAATGAACTTCCACTGGTTTATCACCTCCACGGTTATGGGTTCGATTCCCAAGCCCACAGAGGTTTGTTCTAATTGTGTTTTTGTATGAGTTTCCGGCAGATACTCTAGTTTCCTTGCTGTGTCTTCATGTGACGTGATACGTCGACGCGGCTTTGAGCTCTGTGCCCAGTGCCTACCGTAATAACCCAGTGAGATCAGGTCTGTTGTTCCTGTCCAGCCACATTGGCTGGGGGGGGATCTGTATGCCACATGGCACCACTAAACCCCTCCTCGCTTTCACAGGCCCCCCTCCACCGCCACGTATGTAGGGCTGCAGGGGGACAGCGACCACCTGCACGAGGACAGGAAAGGGGGCGACACTCAAAAGCCTTTCCTGGGGATATCAGGTACGGCTGCTTCCGGAACATTCTGTAGTCAGCGTGATGGGTAACCAAAGGAAATCCGTAACCCTGGTTTTCAGACCTCAGGAGGTACACAGTGATTTATTAAGATGCTCTGGGAGGTGCCCCAGTTCACATACCAGCTCCTTTGTTAGTGGGGATTTGAATGCATGTGTTAATCGTTCAGCCAGAGCAGCTCAGACGTGAATGTGCAACCTTAAGTGACTTGGGTGGGAATGCTAACTGTAACAGTGCTAACAGTATTGGGCAAGACATGCTGAGGGAATGCTGTGTTTGTGTGTGTTAGCTGCATGTTCCTGTGTCTCTACCTGTGTAATCCAGACTGCTAACTATCTTTAGCTCATTAACATTGCCGTTCGGGGCCCAGCGTCGTTCGGGATCCCCCTTCTGTCGCATGGCTCGACTCATTCCTAGCTCTCCTGCCGTCGTTCTGAACTTGACAGAGACCCCAGGAAAGTGCACCTCTCTTCCCGACGAACTTGTGGGATACAGTCACTCAAGAACCTCCAGCTACGCTAGTCAGCAGTCGAAAGTTTCAGGTACACCTCATATATGCTCGTTTTATGTGTATAGCATCTCACCAGGTTACAATGGGGTTACATCACGATAAACCTATCGTAAGGCTAAAAGATCGTACGGTGAAAATGCATTTTAATACAGTACACCTAGCCTAACAAACATCATAGCCTAGCCTATGTTTTTATCTTAAAAACATGCGTAGGACACTTACATTAGCCTACAGTGGGGCAAAATCATTAACACAGTGTGTAGCAGATAATTCCACAGTGACGTCCTTCATTTATCTTCTCGAATGAGCAGCCATGTTAAAAGCAGGATTCACATTTGCGATACACAGCCCAGGGAAAGATGAAGCACATCCGGACAGATAGCATAATAATATTCAGCAGTCTGTGGTCTTAATCAACAGTTGAAAGGTTCAGGCACACTTCATAGACGCTTTATATATGACTCATATACTGCTTTGTAGATTTATTTAATTCAGAAGGTATTAGTGGGACCTTGGGCTGTATAGTCTCTATATTAAAAGCTTAAGTGGGAGGCTTAAGGGAGATCAGAGAGAGATGCATCTACAATGGAGGTCCGCTAACGGGAAACTCACTTTTTGCCGTGGCTTTTTACTTGTCAAACTTCTGCATCAGTGAACAGCTCCTTGCCTCTGAAAAGCTTCTGCCTGCCACAGATTTCCTCCCACGCATTGTACTCTGTATGCTTCTCCTAACCATGTTTACTGTGGTAACGTCATCGGGTTTGATTGGAGGAGGTGTTGACGGTCCCCCAGGCAAGGTGTGATCTTACGGACGCTCGGCCTGCGACTCGCCGTTAAGCATATTAATTGCATTTATTCCTCCTGCTGTGAAACATTTACATTCCTGCTGCATCTCTTCTGATATGCAGATATCAGGTCACAACCTTTAGAGGAATGACGGCCTTTCAGACGAGGGCAGTACTGGTATTTTTCAGATTAATGATTTCCTTGGGATCTGCGCATGTTTTGAAGTAACCATGTAGCCAATGGCAACTTCTCATGCCTTGAAAATTCTGGAAGGTGCCCTGTGGAGCCTTCATGGCACAGACAGGAAGTCCTCGTGGAGAAACCACATGACACGTTAATCAGTTGGTCACGGGTGTCAGAAGCGCGGGGGTATTCACGCATTCCTGGTCTGCTCAGCCGTTCGCGATTGGCCCCCGGCAGATGAGGGCAAACCACGCTTGCTGTTCCCCGGCTCGGGGTAGGGCCCAGGAATGACCAATGAAAGGCCGGCACTGAAACCGTGGCCTTGACCTATGAGAAGCTACTTTGACACAATGCCTCTGATGGGCTTAATGCTGTATCATAGATGTGGAATGTTAGAAAAGATGTATATAATGAGGGGAAAGTGAAGGTTGCATATATACTGCAGTAGATATGGTTAGATGTCCTGAATATGACAAAGTTTGAGAAAAAAAACACGTCATGTCATGACAAATGTCATGCTTTTTAAATACTAAAAGAGCAACATTAATTTTAGCCTATTTCTTTGAGTTACTGGTTTGGGGTAATAGATTCCTAATTACAATAAAATGATAGATGCTGGGAAGTCCACTCTGATTGGCCCAGCCACAATGGACGTCCACTCTGATTGGCCCAGCCACAATGGCGACCAGAAGTAGTGACAAGGGGGCGAAGCTGGGAATTTTATTTGAGGTGGCTTTTTCCCTTTGGGTGCGAAGCAGAGACTGTTAACCCAAAAAGCAGGGCAAATGCAAACTCAAGTGTAGGAGTAAGAGGCAGTGATTTTGTGGTATAGAGGAGAGGATGGATGTCCGGTTATGGGGGGGGGGAGAGAAAAATAGAGAAGAAAAACAGATGTTTTATACTATCAGCAAAACGGCGTGAACTGACTCAGCACACTAACTACTCCCAGTCACCTGACCACTGTCTTATACATTGCTATATCTACAAGTGTGTGTGTGTGTGTGGTCCAGGCATATATTACATTGTGGGGACCAAATCTGTGCTGCAGTCAAAAACTATAAATGCAAAAAGACTTGTATTTTGTTTGGCTGCTTATGGTTAAGGTTAAGGCTGGGTGGGGGTTACGGTCGTCAGCCCTGGGATTCGGGTTTTTCCCATAGAATGAATGGACGGTCAATCGAAAAGAAGGCTCACCTGACAAGGGCAGCTTGGGTATTTTAGAAATTCTGTTTTCATCATTCCCGTCTGTAACGTGTGTGTGTGCGCGCGTGTGTGCGCGTGTGTGTGTGTGTGTGTGTGTGTGTGTGCGTGTGCGCATGCGTGTGTGCGCGTGTGTGTGTGCGTGTGTGTGTGTGCGTGCGTGCGTGTGTGTGTGTGTGTGTGCGCACGGTGGCATCCCATAGGATACAGCACGGGGCACTCCCGCTCCTCCAGCCTCTCTGACTCCTCCCACCGGAGAAACACCTCGGTAAGCAGCACCTCCACCGGCATCGGCAGCATCCCGGAGCCCAGCGAGGACCGCGAGTCCAGAACAGCGCCCTCTAGTGCCACGGGGGCCGCTTGCGCCGCCGTGCTGGAAGACCCTGACAGCCCCATCCTCTCGTCTAAGTAAGGCATCCTTGACACACGCTCGTCAGGGCGGAGGGGGGACACGGGGGAAGCAGGGGGGGTGCAGGGGGGCCTCCTTACCTTCTATGGGAGTTAAGTGACCTGAAAGATTTAACAGTTGGAGCCAGCAGTGTATTGTACTTGCAGAGCAGTAGCCAGGATTTTAAAAATACTGAGGTGAGAAGTGCTATAGCCCTTCCTAGCTGTGCCCTGTAATACATCGTGGTTAATGGAGCTGCAGGAAAAAATGCTGAGGACTTCATCTCAGTGTCCTCAATGGTAGCTACAGCCATGTGTACATGGTGTATTAAACTGATCACACGTTACTGTACTGTTCTCAGGCCGCTGTTTATAATTATTGCACGTCCTGCCATCCTGTCCACTATGTCTGGGATGTCCCCTGCCTTGAGCTCCCAGCTCACCAGGACCCCACACTTGATGCCAGCGTGGTGACTCTGTAGGTAGCACTGTGGCCTCATACCTCCAGGGTTACAGGTTCCATTCCGGCCCTCAGCTCTGTGTGTGTCTGGACTTTGCATGTTACCCCCTTCCAGGTCCTCCAAATTTCAGTCCAAATACATGCGGTTATGTTAATTGGCAACTCTGTGAGTGTTTGCCCCGCAGTGGACTGGCATCTCAATCTGAATGCCCTCTGCCATGTTCCCTCTGCTTCCCGGGGTAAACGGTTATGGGAAAAGAATGGATTGATGTTTGTGGGACCTAGCGAGGTCTTTGGCCTAATTTCTGTCAGAGCAGTTCCAATGACCGTCGGGCGTTCCCCTCAGGATTCCCGTCAAGCAGGACTCCGTCGAGTCGCAGCTGAAACGCGTGGACGCCACCAGGGTGGATGCTGATGACGTTGTGGAGAAGATCCTGCAGAGTCAGGATTTCACTCCCAGCTTATTAGACTCCAGTGCAGAAGGTACATGAACCTCCATAACCATATATGAACAGGGTAAAATCGCACAGTAACACAAGTCCTAGAAGGTACATAATGCACTTAGTGGTCAGTTTTTTTGGTTCACTTGCTTGCTATTGCAAACAGCCTAGTAGATGGTTATTGAATGAATGAATTAATGAATGGATGAATGCCTTTTATTGTCATTATACAAATGTATAATGAGATTAAGAGCAACACCTTCAGTGTTAAGTACGTACAATAAGCAGTACAGGCAATGCAAGGCAAACTACAGTCTGAAGAGTATATGCTGTAGTATATGAAACATGTCACATATAGAAAATAGGAAGCAATATTGAATTTTTTTTTCTATTGTGCATAAATGTACATTAATGGTTGTACAACAGTGCAGTTGATTGTAAATGAAAAGGCTGCTTGGGGATGGTACCTTGCTCAGGGTACCTCATACAGGTATGTGACCCTGCTATGTCACATATGTGTTAAATGCAGAGAACACGCTTCGTTGTTGTGCACAGTGTGCTGTGGTGTGTCAACAATGACAATTAATGACCAAATTCTAAATTTTTCTCAGGTACACAAGCGTTGAAAGAACTGCTTGGTTTTGCATTTTCTCGGCACACGCTGTGTGATGTCGTCTGACGTATAATGGGCGGGTGGGTTGTGTTGCTTTTTCAGAGGAAGGTCTTCGCTTATTTGTTGGCCCTGGGGGGAGCACAGCCTTCGGTAGCCATCACCTCCCCACCAGGTGAGACCTGAACAGAGCTGCTCTCCTGTGCCTCTCCTGTAAGATTCTGATAAACTCTCAAGCGACACTGTGGCCTCACACCAGTTGACCTGGGGAGTGTGATCCCAGATCGCAGCTCTGTGTGTGTGGAGTCTGCATGTCCATTTCAGGTTTGTGTCGGTCTCCTCTGGATACCCTGGTTTTCTCCTGCAGTCCAAAGACATGTGGTTGTCTCTGAATTGCTTATATAACATAGTCTGGTATTGGGCCCTGTACTTCCTGGGATAGGCTCCAGGTTCACCTTGACCCTAAACTGCATAAGCAGTTGGGAAGATGGATGAATCCACAGGCACAGTGCTGTATTACATAGGTATTGCTGATTTATTTGTGCCCTATACAAGATTTTTGTGTATTGACTTGTTTTTTTCTGGTGTCAGGGTTGGTGCAGGCGCATATGAACAGGTGGTCATAAAGCGCTAGCAGCACAGAACGCCAGAAGGTGGAGTGACAAAAGCCTGCACAAACTTCATCCCAAGAACCACATTTACCACAATACAAATGAGGTCTGTGCAGCTTCCTGCAGAGAAAGCCTGAGAGTGACAGCGCCATCTGGTGTCGGAGGAGGGGAGGTCAATTGAAGTCAGATATTTTAAAAAGCTAGGCTAGCTCGCCAGAAGAGCCAGATTTTTGGATGTTCGTTAAAGTACAGTGTGATGCTCTGTGCCATTCAGTCTCAACGTGAAATGCAAAACACCCCAAACTCCCCAAAAATGAAGTGGCAGGACAAAATTCTGCCCTTTCTTGTTCCCCCGTTTGCACATCAACATTTTTGCTGGGTAAACATTGATCCGGAGATCTCCAGATGCTCTTGTTATTTCCACCAGTGTGTTGCTGCACAGCATTTGTGCGACTTCTGAGCAAGTCAGATGGCCAGAAGCTCGGCGGTAGAGCAGATCTGACGCAGAACCTTCACCGGGCCCTGATTCTGCGGGCTGGAACACAACAGACAGTGTTGATGGGGTGACAGGAAGTCATAAATGAAAATACTTCAGGTCGGTTCTAAGCAAACAGACGCCAATCCAAGGAGGATTGTACAGCTATAGAAGGGTTTTCCTCACTCAGAATTAAAAGCAAACTGGGTGGCCGTTCCATAACCACATTTCTGCTTGTGATTCAGGCTTCCCTCCAGTAGCTGCTCTCATTTCTGTTGATTATGGTCGTGCGCCTGTGGTACTAGCATGTGTGTGTATGTGTGGTACTAGGTGCTTGCTAGCCACTCCTTTCAGTGTAACTGACATGTCCCGTGACCTCAATATTCTTGTAAGAGTTCAGTTTAGTGCTGTATTTCCAACAGGCGTAGGAGCTTTGAGATTGCCCACCTATATTGGCAAACAAAAGGGGTTATGAAAGCAATTTTACTTCCAAAGCCACAGTGGGTGGGATTATGTCAGTGACACTGCTAGAACTCATTCTCCTGTGGATCAAAGGAGTGATTGAAAGTGTATGTGAATTCCCCCAAGTGTGGATTTTGAAACATCAGTATCTAAAGTTTCTTGAGGCCATATCCGATGAAGTACTGCCTTCCGGAGGAGCCTCTTTCTTCAGTGAGGCTTTATGATGGAATTCTTCTATTGGCCTGTGGTGCGTCAGCCTCAGTGTGGTGCTCAACCTCAACCGATTCATCTCTGCACGCGAGTGAAGCCCCAAGCCAAGCTAACGGGAGGCCAGGCTTCACTGAGAAAAGCATCTCTCGAGTGAATCGGTGTCATAACACAGAGATAATGAAATGAAACCTGACTTTTGTAGTAAAAACTGGAACTGTACATTATTGATTTGCTTATTTCTATTTATTTTAAAATAGTAAAACACTTAAAAACCATCAAATCACCATTTCTCAACTGCTGGGTTGTGGGACCATGTTTGATGGGTTGTGGATTGCATGTTTAATTTTTTTTCTTTTTTTTTGGCTTGGCATATTTAATTGCCTCAAGCCCCCTCCTGGTGGGCAAGTTTAACAACCAGCAGATGCCCCCCAGACAGAAAGTTTTACGGCTTAAATGTATATTGCATATTTTGCCGTCGCTTAATAACCCAGGCCTGATACTTCTGCGCCTGGGGTTTGACTTTCTGGTTTTCCCTCACAGTTCAAAAACATGTTGGAATGAATTGGAATCCAGTATGAAATTACCCATTGATGTGAATGGTGTGTGAGTATGACCTGCAATGGGTTGGCGCCCCATTCTGGGTTATTCCCTGCTTTGCGTCCATAGCTTACGGGATAGGCTCCGGATCCCCACAACCCTGTACGGTACAAGCGGGTATAGAAGATGGATGGATGGATTGATTGATTGATTGATTGATTGACTAAATAACCAAGGGAGAATGTGGATCCTGAGACTAAGCCAATTGAGAACCACTGCTTTAAATAACCAGACCCCCACGTCTCTTGCTTTATCAGAGAAAGCATTACCTTGTGAAGTGACTCGTAAGACCTGCTTCATTTTCCATACACTAAACTTCAACTGCACCATTAAGAGGCCTCCAGTACAGATTACAGTGTCGGACCTGGCTTTCTCTGGCCGACGCTTCATGCTCAAAACTGTACATTGTTTATTGCTATAAGGTGTTGTTCAGTTGACCTGTTCATCGATGAGCTGTATCCTTGACGTCAGAAATGCCTTTTGAACCAATGTTGGTTTTCTATTGCACTATATATAATTATACATGTACCGTGTACTGTTCATTAAATAAATATCAAACAGTTGCTGAGTATATCCTTTCATTTACAAGTTTGAAGAGTTATTGTTTTGTGTCTTTTATGGGGGAGATTTTGTACGCATTTTACTAGCGATCATAAGCAACTCTAGGCTTTTCTCCCTGAGGGTGAAAGGTGAGAGTGCCTAACCAGTCAATCGTCAAGATAAATTAAAAAAATAGTGAATACATTTACAGTGAATTATTGTTACACATTGATATGACTAACACAAGCTGCATTTTCAAATATAACTTTGCAAAGTAATTTCATTTTATTGAACTTAATAGCATTTTCATCTGACGGGTAGGGGGTGCACCCCCAATAAAATCGCCCACACGGGCAATTGAATCTTTCTAATATTACGTCATGCTACTCCAGACAGAGCAGCCTGCAGTCTTCAGACTTATGACTTTTGGAGTCATCAGCATGATTATGGAAGAACTGATGTCACTGCAGGAAAATCTCAAAGGAACTTCTACTCCTGTAGCTGACTTTACAGCTTTCAATCATTACCAACACCAATACATTCTGCCAATGTGTCCTCCCACAAGCTGTCCCCAAAATGGAGCACTGTATCCTACGTTATGGATTTCCCCCTTTTTTTGTTGTGAAGATCAAATTATGCAAAGAGTTTTGAGAGGGAATGAGTCACAGCTCACTCCACCCATCAGCGTAGTCCCAGCCATCTCACCAATTTCGATCTTCTCATTATTGTTAAAAGCACGTATCTGAAAGCCTCTACTGCATGGATTAGGTACTGGATTATTCCGAATCATTATGAAATAAAAAAAAGCCAACAGAACAGTTTTGCACTGTTTATTAGACATTCAAATCTGCATTAACGTGAAACACTGATATTTCAGAAAGACAACCAGTAAACCAACTACAGAAAAAATATTCCTCTAACAAAAGCATATTTTAAACAAATCAATGCAGTGTCTTACAGAACTGTATATCATTCCGAAATGTAAACATAGGTTCTAAATGAATTATTTTAAACATGCAAAACTGCTTTGCCATATGAATTTGGTCATACCCATTGAGAACGTCTCCCTCGTGTCAGTAATCTGGCATAAGTCTGATCAACATCTCTAAACCAGCCTCACTCCCACTGGATTTTATCTAATTGACCAAAACCATCAATCCCATGGCTCATGCCTCTCAGGGTTTGCAGACTTGCGCGTCCCAATCATCCTCGATTCCTTCCTCGACTGGCACGTTTCCATGGCGCCCACTGCCCCAAGCATCAGTCGGCTCCTCGCTCTGGACAGCCGGGGCTTCCTCGCCCATATCCAACGCCACAGAGTTGGCGATCAGCCTCACCTGTGGGTCACCCAGTAGGAGGTCCCTCAGGTGCACCATGCTGCCACTGAGTTCTCGCACCCGGGGGCAAGACATAAAACTGGAGAGAGGAATGCAAAGGAAGCCCCCATGCAGGAAGGGCTGCTCCCCGTCAGCTGTGGTCCCCAGGCCTTGGCTGTCCTGGGTCTGTTCTGGGTCTATGCCCCTCTGAGAGGCTGCCCACTGAGTCCTGAGATGCTCTGCCCAATAAAGGACCTCATTCACTAAGGTCCTCTGAAAGATATTATTATTTTGCAGACTCGGATACTCCATTCTATAGAGCTGGAAAAGAAGAGACAGGCATGCAATTACTTACAGTTCCAAGTCTGTACAAATGCTCCTCTACTTACAAACAAGTTACGTTCCGAATGGCCGTTCGTAACTTGAAATGTTCATAAGTCATTATTTAATATCATTTTAAGGGTATACACAAGTACAAATAACTAGGGTACTGGGAGTATGCACGCTACGCTGTTGCGCAGCAGGAGTAGCGGCCAGAAGTCATACTAGGCAGCATTGGGGCGCAGAAAACAAAATTGATGTTGTGGACAGGAAACAGGAGTCCAATGAACACAATTTGGTCTTACAGTTCTCTTCGTTTGTATGTCTGAAAGTTCGTAAGTTAAAAGTTTATAAGTAGAGGAGCGTCTGTATTTCCTTTAAAAAATCACAATTCAAATTAATTAACTGCTTTAAAAAAACTACAGTAATACAATTCAATTCAATTCAATTCAATTCAACGGCCTCAGTTTTGAAAATCAACCACATAACCTCACAGGACTGCTTAACTGGTCGCCATCTCTATGTGGATGTCCTTACCAGATTGTATACTGGCGCATCCTCGGTGACCTCATTCCCAGGGGGAACGTTACTGCGAGATGATTCCCTATTAAATACACCAATCTGGGAACAAAATCCAGAGCTTTCTGGACCATTGGCAACTTTCCCTACTCCAGTGAACTCAACTGCATAGCCGTAGGCTCCACATATGCCAGAAGCCCTACAGAGGGACAGAAAGACCTAGATCAAGAGCAAATTGTCATAGTTCCTGGACTAAACATCCAGAGATCAGCAATAAAGTTTGATGCAAACTATTATATAATGTTAACATTGGATACACCACTACTACTGAATAAGTCACGACTCACCAGCTGCGAAATTCCGCCTGTGTCCACTCGAACTTGTGATCAGGGTTCCTTAACTTGGGCCATCCTGGTAACAGGCAGTTAAAGTCTGCATTTGGGGTGCTGACAATCACAGCTGTGGGCTCCATGTAGCCAAACAGAACCTCAGAGAACCTGCCAACTTCAGCAAGCTGAAGGTGTTCAATGCTGTTTTGAAGATGGTGGTGATGATGGTAGTGAGAAGGGAGAGTCCAAGATGAGAATATATGCTATCATATTCAACAGATGGATTACCTACTTTTCCAAAGCAAAATGGTACATTACTTACAGCTCAATGCACGTTGCCAGATCAAATCCCTTGGTGTGTGGATCCTCTTCTGTAACAGACCCTTCATACAGCTCAATAGTTAATGGCTTATTTCCTGGCTGCAAATATTCACCTGGAAAGGGAGCTAAACTATGCCTGGTGAATAGGAAAGCCACAACAGTAACCCATTATCCACACATTAGTAAAAGGTCGAGGGAATTATTTTCAGCATTCCGCGCAAATCGCGCCCTCTGGCGTAATGTTCGTAAAGTGCTTCGTGGCAATAATATATAAGGATTTAATTGTAAACAGTACATTTTCTTCTTAATTGAAGAACTTTTAATGTCCACTCCGACCAGAAACTCAACATCATGCAGGAATCTGAGTCTCCTTAGTAGCCTGCAGTCGGCGCACCCGAGATCAATGACCTGCGGGGAAAGGGCATGCTCAGCGGTTAAGTAAACTGGGACCAAGAAATGCTCTGAACCAAGGATAAAACCCCACAAAATGGATGATCCACCACCAGCAGCAAGCTAAGGAAATCATGCGATACCTTCTTCGGCTTGTGCTGTTGCACGAAATCCACGACGAAGTTATGCCTCTGTGTGCACAGCGATGGAGAAAACATGATAGACGGGTTTTCAGTTTAGCTAGTAAAGTTGACCTTTAAATGCAGTTTGCCAAATATAGGGCAGCCCAACTTTTCTGCTACATCCTAAAAGTTTAACGGACTGCGTATATTACACCTAAGAATACCCAAGCCCGCCCAACTCCAGGATAGTCGGGAAAACGAGTGCACTATAGAACAAAGCCAATCGGTGCAAGCAAAGCCGCTTTTTATGTATGTGTATTTAGTTGTACACTGAAATGCGCTCCTCAATGTACACTTCGATCACACAGAAAATAACAAAAATGTTCAGTTTGCTCTGTCTGTGTGCTACAAGTGTGACTTATGTAAAAATATTTATTGATTTGGCAGATTGTATATAAAATAAAGTACGTATTGCTAAAGCACGTTAGATGCAGCTATATGTATGTCCCAGAAACTAATTTCATTAGAACTTGGAAGATGATAAATTTGTCGGCACCCACAAGTCTGACTGAAAGCACTGAATATATCAGAATTTAACAAGTTAAGAGCCAAAATGGCCGTCTGTCCTTGCGCAGTTTCATGGGCTGCGGGTGGCAGCGGTGAGACGCCGCCGCTGATCGCTCATTGGCCGATGGGGGTTACGCGCCTCATTGGCGAAGGGGGTTACGAGTAACGAGTAAATGCGGTTCTGTTTGCCTTTGCAGTGTCGCCATCTTGGCTCCCCCGTGTATGTCTGTTTCTGTTTTTCTGGTGGTCCTGAGGGGTATTTTTTCTTTTACTATGAATTAAACTCTGTTCGTGGTTACCTGACACACAGCTTCATCGACATTTCTGGTCCTCGCACCCAAGCGGAAGTGGAGTTTTTGTAATGGATTTAAACTGAGGGTGGCTTAGCCTAAAACGATAAAAGCGTCCTCGACGCGGGATACGGAATCATGGCCAACAATACGGCGCTGGTGGGCAGCCAGCAACCCCAGCAGCAGCAGGCCGTGAACAAGCCCGCTGCGGGAAAGCAGGGTAACGTGTTACCGCTTTGGGGCAACGAGAAGACAATGAACCTAAACCCGATGATCCTGACCAACGTCCTGTCGTCTCCTTACTTCAAGGTCCAGCTGTATGAGCTGAAAACCTACCATGAAGTCGTGGACGAAATCTACTTTAAGGTAAATTCTAGCACTATAATAATCTCACCAAAATAAAAGCTAACATGATAGCTGGGCGATGCCCTACAGCCAACGTAGTCAGCTGGCCGGCTCAACAGGGATTTAAGCTAAAGTCCACACAGGGCTCGATAGCCAGGGCAGCCTGCCGCTGGTTAAAATCATTTTTAAAATCTCCCAAATTCAGTATGGGAACCAGTTAGCCCACAGATAGATTTTTTGAAAATAAGTGCCAGATAATAGTATGTATTACTATTTACCTACTCGACAGATTCTTTTACACATAGATCTAAACGTTAGTTACTTAACGACCCCGGTTTAAATGTGCTACTGTAGCAATTCTGTGATGAAGATGCATCACCAGCATTTTAAACAGGGATAGGGTCTAACGATGGGAGAGGATTTCCAGCCGTCTCCACTCACCTTCACCACATCTCCTGTAAAGGCGGTAAACAGCTGACAAGTCGCTCCTGCGTTCAATATAACGAGCGAATGAATGAATGAATGAATCAAAGGTTTTTTGGCAGCGTAAGTTGACACTGACAAGGAATTTGTCTTGGCATGGTGTTTGCAGTAGCATGTGATATAAACAGTGCAGATGGAACACTGGAGCGTGAAACGATAGACAATAAGCTTAAATAAATGTGAAGTACAAGATATAAACAGTAGTATTTATGTGTTTTACTTGCAAGTGAGTACTGTCAGGCGTTTTAATGATTGGAGTCTCAACCCAGAATAGAAACTTGACAATGCAGTGGGACAGGGTGAAAGGGGGCGTAGTGATCCTGCTTGTTTGTTTCTTGGCAATGATCCTGTTTGCTTGTTGCTTTGATGTGTTATGCTATTGATATAGGTCATCTTTTGTGCCTAGCCAACCAACCCAACTCTAATGGTTCTTTTACATGAAGAGTTTGGCAAAGCTAGATTCAAGGCATGGTGACTTTCAAATCTGACCATCAGCTGTGAGTTGTAGACTTTGTCATTATGAACTGATACATTGTTGTTGTGGTGTTTTGATGATGAGATGTATTTGTTTTGTGACAGTTGGGTGTATTGATATTAGTACATTTGCTTTTTCTCACTTGGCCTTATTTGACTAGTGAGTAAGGTAACCTGGCTCAGCTGTCCAAAAAAAAAAAAAAACATTTCAAACCTGTTACAAATTCTGATGGAGTTTCAGTTAGGGACATGGTCTGGTAGAAAACCAAGAAGTTGTTTTAAGCCTTTTAGGAGGAGTCTTGAAATTTCACCTTTTCTTTTAGGGGAAATTGTATGACACGAGTCTATATTCCAGTCTACATTCCAATTTTTTAAGAGTTGGTACACTATTCTGCCTACAGTTAACATACTAGTCTTAACAGGTGTCAATACCTGGCTCTGAGATGAGGGCAGAGAATGAACTACTTGGTTACCTTGGTTGCTCACAGTGCTATGTTATCTAGCAAGCTATTAATTTTTCCACTGTATTTCTTGAGCGAGCCATCGTATAGATTTTGTCCCTTATTGTACGTGTTACCTTTGTCTTTTGCTTGCAATATATATGAGCCTGTTGATGTAACAGCAGCACAGATGTCTTTCTGAAAGCTTATCTTGAGGCAATACTGTGCCGAATAGAGGGTATATTATGATGGCATCAGTCAGGTTATCAGAATCAGTGCACTCAAGTTTATTCCTGTCTCGCTGTTTAAACAGGTCAGTAGTACATGTTGACGTAAATGAAGTTTCAACAGTTGTGCTGTAATGAGTCTTCTGGCCCTCTTTCTTAAAGTCCTGAATGCCTGTGGTCCCTCCCCCTTCCCATCAGGTGACTCATGTTGAACCCTGGGAGAAAGGGAGTCGGAAGACAGCAGGGCAGACAGGCATGTGTGGGGGGGTAAGTAGAAGTATGTTCCTTCCTGTCTCGGCCTTTTTCATGTGCATTAAATGACACTCAGGATCAGTGAGTAATGCCCTTTGATTGGTTGATTTAACGGCCCATATGTCTGTTTCACACTTCCTCACCCAAGGTTCCAAAACCTTGAATCTTTAAACCCCCCTTGCAGGTCCGTGGAGTTGGAACAGGAGGCATTGTCTCTACAGCCTTCTGTCTGCTGTACAAGCTGTTCACTCTGAAACTCACACGCAAGCAGGTGATGGGACTGATCACGCACACGGACTCCCCCTACATCCGAGCCCTCGGCTTCATGTACATAAGGTACGCCTTGGTGTAGTCCATAAGGTACGCCTTGGTGTAGTCCATAAGGTACGCCTTGGTGTAGTCCATAAGGTACGCCTTGGTGTAGTCCATAAGGTACGCCTTGGCATCATCCTCTGTAGATGTTAAAGCTGGTGAAGGGCACGTCTGTATTATGCTGATGCAATGATGCAGCTAGAGATTATTATTGCTCACTATTTAAAAAAATAAATAAAATGTGATTTTGGAACAGATACACCCAGCCTCCTTCGGACCTTCTGGACTGGTTTGATGGGTTTCTTGATGATGAGGAGGTATGTCGGCAAGGGTAATATATATATTTTTGTTATTCACCAATTTCAAATATAAATTTGCAGCTTAATGCATGGTTTAATTATCCCTGTAAAATAAAATGCTGTTTGTACTACGTCGCATTGTGATGCAAACAACTAATTTTCACCTTTGCCTTCATTTGGCTTAATTGTCCTTTTAAAATGTCCTGACGGTCCAATGAAAGATAGGTCACTGCTCTAGCTGGTTTGTCAAGGTATGTATAAGTGTTACATTTAGTTCATTTTAATGACACACATTGTTTTTTTATGTGTTTGTGCAGCCAGGTTTAATCAAATTAAGTATCTGTTTTGAAATAGTGTGCAATAACTTGCATAGCACCCAGCAGCATTGGGGTCAATTCCACAAATCAAACTTATAACTCAATTCACCCTCTTACACCTTCCATCAGTGTCAATTCCATACTTGTTCTGTCTTCAAACGTTCAGTTTTAATTCAAGATGTGACCACTTAAGCGATTTTTAAAACTGATGACCGTTTAGAAGGTAATACAATTATACGGAGGTGGATAGTTAAGGTCCAGAAAATAAAAATCCAGACAAAGATTTGGTTCCAACCAACACGTTGATACTTGGTGACTGTGACTCTTTATACTAAACCTGCTGGTTGAAATAAAATCTTGGTCTGGATTTTTAGTTTCTGGACCTGAACTGTCCACCTCTGTATTTGGATAAACCCAAGTATGAGAGTGGTCAAATTTAAAGTTCAATTGAAAATTAAATAAACGGCCAGAAAAAGGTCCAACCTTACTAAATGCGTTTAAAGCTCTGGCATCCAAAACTTGAGATTTAAAGGTTTGATATAAAAACTTGGGTGATGTGTTCTCTCTAATTAAGCATTTGCTAAGAAAAGCCCTTGGTGTAGTTTCTCATTTTCTCAGCCGCCTGTGAACTTGTAGCTGCACGTCTGTACAGACGGGTGATGGGTAAAGAGAGCAGGCCACACAAATGTAGGTTTCCTTGAAGATCTCGATTCTCAGCAGGCGGATGTGAACGAGCATGTCGCTCCACAACAAGACGGGCTTAATTGAATCAGCAGCAGCATAATATTGATCTAGACTCAGACTGCTGCGGTATGCATAACTATCACTGAATTACCCTTTATTCTAAATCGGCATGTATTAAATAGTAAAATATGTTTGCGTTTTGTTCTAAGAGGAAATGGTTTTTAAGTAAAAGAAAAATCCCAGTCTTTGCCTGCAGTTTGGATGGCCCACATTATTAGTGTGTAATTAATATTTGTGCAACTGATCTCATCTGATTAAATGAATAACTTGAATACAAGTTCCCTATGTGAACCAAAGTTTCATTCTCGACTTACCCCAGCCCTCTGGCTTCTATGTATGGTGTTCATTGAATGCCAGCTAAAGAGAAGGCAATTGGCTGGTCTTTAAAAATGTATTCAGTAGCAAGTAATTGCATTTTTTATGGACTGCCTGTTTGTGCTGTGTTTGGCAATTAAAAGAATGTTCTAATGTGCCATTTTACCTCCTTCCAATTGGCTAATTTCAATGTTTTCTCCTTTAGATCTCCTTTGTCCAGCAGGTGAATTGGGGATTGTATCTCAGCACTGTTGGTTTGCGTGTGTGAGTGGAAACGGCCGTTTTTTTCCCTACCCTTCAGCTCTGTTTTCTCTGTAGCTGGATTTTAAAGCTTCCTCTTCCTATGTGTTTGTGCTATAGGTTCAAACCTGACAGTGGCTAAGTTGTTCTGTGCAGTGAGATGGCACAGAAGGGAAGGAGATGCTCTATTGATGAGTTTGAAGTCATTGGGATACTGTTTTCATTTGTAACCAATAAACACCTCACTGCACTAAAGGCACTTGGTTTACTGTTGCGTTTCTGTTTTAATTACACAGGAACCTATGGTGTAAACATTGTCCTGAAGGGGAGAGCATTAAACTGTCCAATTGAGCTGTATTTGTTTGCCACAGATGTGTTTCTTACTCACGGCGTCTGTTTCTTTGATCTAATGTTTAAGAGGGCGGCTGCTTTGTTCAGTGTTAAGCTTGATGAACACAGAGGTGAACATTGGGTACCTGGTCATCACAATTCAATTTTGACCATACAGTCTTAGCTATGGGAGATAGTATTGCTTTGAGGGTAATTGTGCATGTGATGTTGAGTTGGTTTGGCATTGGGCATTTTGGTAAAGGCCTGGCGACCCCCCCCCTTCCCATTCTGGTAGGAGCTGGACGTGAAAGCAGGAGGTGGCTGTGTCATGACCATAGGGGAGATGCTGCGATCTTTCCTCACCAAGCTGGAGTGGTTCTCCACCCTTTTCCCACGCATCCCAGTGCCCGTTCAGAAGATGATAGACCAGCAAATGAAGAGCAGGCCAAGGAAGGTCCTCAAGAAGGATGGTAAAGAGGAGATGGAGACGGAAAGGTACATGGAGCACAGACGTTCTAGGTGAGCGATGATAGATCTGGGCCATGTAGCACACAGACTGGACTATTCTGAATAAAGGTTGACCCTCCTCTTGTCCCACAGGTCTCCCAGGAGAACGCCCACCCCTCGGAGATCTCCCAAAAGGTCAAGGAGCAAGAGCCACCACCGAGATGGACACGGATCCAGCAGTTTCGACTGGCAGCTAGAGAGGGAGAGGGAGCGACAGAGGAAAGAGAGGGAGGGGATGGACAGGGACAGAGCTGAACGGGACAGAGCAGCCAAGGACCGACGGCACTCGCACAGCCCGGAACGAGTCTCAGGGCTACATGGGGGCAGAGGGAGGGACCACCGGAGGAGTCGTAGTGCCAGCCGGGACAAAAAGAATGAACGCTTGGAAAGGGAGGGCGATGGCAACAGGAGCCGGAGGAAGGGCCGAGACCACGAGAAAGGCAGGGCCACCGAGCGGGACCGAGAGAGATCGCGAGACAGGAGGGCCAAGGGCGAGGCAGAGGACAGGAAGCGCAGGGAGGAGCGCGATGACAAGCGGCACAAGGACAAGCGCAGGGCCAAGAAGCTTAGCGGGATCCGGGAGGAGAGGCACCGCAGCCGGAACCGAGGCACTAAGCGCAGCAGGAGCAAGGACGGGACCACCAGGCAGAGGCCGGAGTGTCCCAGCAGCAGGAGGAGCAGGAGCAGAGGCAGGGCTGACGGGGAGGACAGGGCCAGGAAGAGGGAGCAGAGCCGAAGCAAGGAGCGCGTGTACCAGCGCGAGCACAGCAACGGGAAGGAGCAGCCCAGTAAACACGAACATGCAAGGAGCCACGGCGTGGACCTGGGAAACGGGGCACCGCGCTCCAGGCCGGAATCTTCCTAAGCTAATGCTGTGCCTGCTCTGCTCTAACTGATCCCAGGTCAGCAGTGAAGCCCTTCTTCCCACGGTTCCTAGGTTGCTTACCACAGGGAAGTGGGTCTGTGTGCCCTCTCTCAATGCCGTAATAGGCAACTGTTTCAGCTTTTATCATGTTCTGGAAATTATACTGTAAATATCGGCATTGTTATGTTTTAAACCCCATGAAGCAGCCATGACTGCATATTTGTTCGAATCACTAAGTTGCGCAGTTTTGTGCTGTTTGGTCGCCTCGTTGAAAATTATTTCCTAATAAAACAGTTTCAGGTAACTTTTTTTGCAATGTGATATTATAAATATGGTACAATTTACAGGATTAATTTATTAATGTTCTTTGTGTGAAGGAGACCACTTGGAATTAATTTTTTTCCACTATTTGTAGCAAGGTCTTTTTGACTTCATGTAATTGCAGTGTAGTATAAATATCTATTTTTTTTTAATCTTAATGAACAGGGTTGTTTGGCATATTTGATCCCCCCATATACACACAAATAATTGTAGCTTGCAATTTGCTGTTCTAAACGTCTACATTATTGTGTAACCATCCGTAAGCATGGATTTTGCAGATAGGATGCTGAATTGTCTGACAGTTATTTACATTTATGACATTTGGCAGACACCCTCTACCAGAGTGACTGACGTAAGTGCTTCGAAGTCTCATCTGTGAATACATTCTGATACTGTTTCAATAGAACTCAGCTAGGAATACTATCATTCTAAAAAATTCTGTTGGTAAGTAATACATTTTTTTTAATAACAGTAGAATCCTCTAAGTGCTAATCCCAGGACTTCGGAAAGAGGCAGGATTTTAGTCATTTGAAGGCACCCAGTGACTCATCAGGGAAAGTTCATTCCATGACATAGATGCCAAAACAGAGAAGAGCCTTCCTTGCACCTTGAGCAATGGTTGGACCAGTCGCGTGGTGCTGGAGGATCAGAGAGTGTGGTGCAGGGCAGGGTGTGACGAACAGTCCACATTATGTAAGCCCCCTAGCTGTGTGATTAACTCGCTTGATTGCAAGTGTTCACATTAACATCGATTCAGTTATTTTTCATCTGTTTGTTAGTATAGGGTAGGCAAGGATGTGTGAACACCAAGTAAGAGGAAGGAAGTGGTGTAGGACAATTTGCAGTTCAGTGAGTTGACCATCAGGTTACAAACAGCCCTGTGAAAGGTAAGTTTTCCTGTTGCTTGCTAAAGTCCCTGCCGAGTGGGTTTTGCCATTCCATTGACGTGTTCTCTTTGCCATTCCATTGACGTGTTCTCTTTGCCATTCCATTGACGTGTTCTCTTTGCCATTCCATTGACGTGTTCTCTTTGCCATTCCATTGACGTGTTCTCAGTGCTAGTAAAACTATACTCCATGGTTGCACACAAAACACACCTGAAACACATAAGCTCAGGCACTCGTCGAACAGTAGATAAAACACTCGGACCAAGATACATGATTTCACTTTGCCTTTTCATTAGTTTTGTTTCACCCTGTACAAATCCCAAAGTGAATTACTGGCCACTTTCTGGCAGGCATGAAGGCATAGATCATCAGCTGTTCAAAATGTAAACTGTAATGCCATAGGGGAAAAAAGAACCTTACTTTGGAACTTCTCTGAATGCTCTGAGTTCTGTGCTATCATGGAAAAACTCCTACCATGAAAACAATATTTTTGTTGATTTGGTAAACTGGTTGAATATGTCCAGTGAGAAAAGAATTTGCTACCCAGGAAATAAGCGAAGACCGTGATTGTGATTTAAAAATTAACATTGTTCAGCCATCGTAGTGATGGATTTCTAGCCTAAATTTAAATTTGTCAAAAGAAAAGGTTTCAAAAGCTTTTATTATTTAATTTACGGGCTTAAAAAGTCTACCAAGAATGTTCACTTAATGAAAAGATATAGTACATTAGCACATATACTGTATGGTTTTAAAAAAAATGTTTGATAATGATAAATTTTAACTACAACTAATGTGACTGTGTTTTTGTGATTAAGGCATTAAGTTTCAGAATTTAAAATATATGTAAGTTATCACAGGAAGTTATTTTTTCCCTTGAGCACACTGGAAAACATCAGTATCATCAACAATCCTTTCTGAACTAACCGTTACACTCAGCTGGGCTGATGCAGTTTGACGAGCCAAACTGAACATCACGATAATTTAAAAGTGTTTAAAATCATTTGACACTGCCGTCTATCTCAGTATATTAAAAAAAAAATACGTTCTGCCTAACAGGTTCACAGTAAACAATGCTTTATCAGGTCACTTTTGAAATGAACAGTGAATTTCATTGGCACACACTCATGGACCTCCCTCCCTCCGACATGCACACACACACACATCCTGTTCCTGTCCATTCAACGGAACATGTGTATAAGTGTTCTTTTGTTTATGGGCCCTAGATGGTTGTCCCCGTGAGCATGCAGCTTGCCTTAGAGAATGGGCCGCTGGCTGAAGCCGTTGTGGCAGACAGAGAGACGCAGTATCTGGTGTTGGGCTCCAGGTCAGTCACTGTGTGGGACTCCCCATACACGGGGATCAGCATGGGTCTGACGGGTTGCCTGCTGGAGTCCGGCCTGACCATCAGTGTGTAGTATGAGGCGCCCCCTACTGTGCTCCACCTGACATGCAGAGAGATCCCTGCGACGGCCACTTGCACAATCGGAACGGGCATTTCGTCTAAAAGAGGAAAAAAGTTGCTCGTAAACCTGTGATTAGACAGTGGTCATTTCAGAAGTGTTCTTAAAATTCGAGCGTTTAATTTACTAGATTAAATATGTTACAAAAGAAAAGCCCTGGAAAGCATACATACCCCTCTTATCGATCATGGCTTCATGCAGGGCTCTTCTGGTGCGAGGGGATGATATATCTGTTAAGTGAACTCAGGATGTTAGGTAACTGCAGGTTTAGTCATGCTCTTAATTTGGCGTGCTGTGCTGTTTCGTTACTTTGGGACAGACAGACCCCACAAACAGCCTCTTACCTTGAATGTCACGGCTGGGATTGCTCTGTCCCGCCGAGTTGCTGGCCGTCACCTCGACAGAGTCGTGGCTGACATTGTGCAGTCTGCAGGAGAGCTGTGCAGTGCTGCAGACCTGAGACCTGGTGCTGTTGGAGAGCCTATAGACTGTGTAGCTGGTGGCGAAGATTGAGGGGCTCCAGGACAGGACAGCAGAGCCGTCGCCCCCAACGAATGTGATAGTCGACGGCGGGCAGGGAGCTGAAACGACAGCAGCCATCAATGTAACCACATGGGCTAAACACTCTGTATTATGCTGTGGTCAGTGGGGGAAGGCCCAGTGTCTTCCTGCCCCAGTACCTGTGCTTCCGGTAATGGCTGTCGAGGGGTCTCCAGTACTTGCTGAGTTCTTGCTTGTGACAGTAACAGAGTACGTGGAACTGCAGGGAACAGGGATCTCAAAGAAGGCGTGGTCAGTCCAATAGGAGAAGATGTTGATGAGCGCCTGCTCATTGCCTTGGATCATTCCGATCAGGTCGACCAGGTACGTGACGCCAGGACAGTCCACAGGATCCCAGTACACTCGAACAATCTGGACTCCATCTGTCATTGGCAGCAGCCGCTTCTGAACCATGCTGGGGGGGCAAGGAGCTAGGAAAAGGAAGAGGTGGGATGTGACCTTCCTGGTCATGATTGGAGGCACCGCGCCAGCGATTAGAAGGTGGGATTACCTGCACCC
The DNA here is from genome assembly GCA_026776725.1 of Gnathonemus echidnorhynchus. NCBI lineage: Eukaryota > Metazoa > Chordata > Actinopteri > Osteoglossiformes > Mormyridae > Gnathonemus > Gnathonemus echidnorhynchus. Next base: position 15,473,465 of record JAODJU010000033.1, read on the forward strand.
CGGCTTATCGGCTTGCCAAAGGAGCTATTGCAGGTGCTGTCGGAGGCCAGCACTGAGAAGTCATACAGGACGCCGCATTCTAGTCCGGAGACGTTGCAGGATGTGGTCGTCCCGCCGCAGAACAGTGCGTCGCTGTGCTCAGGCTGCACACGGGCGAAGTACTCCAGGGAGCCCCCGCTCGCATCCCAGGAGAGAGCTGCCGATTTGCTGGCACACTCTATCTGTACCATCAGATTGTCCGGGATGCAGGGTGCTGTGGGGTTGGGCGCATTTTATTATAATGTTCCCAAAATAACACCCCTAACGTCCCCTAAAGAAATGGTGGAAGAACAGAGTCCTACAGTATGAGGTTCACAAGACCTTCGCCGCCCTGTGACCCTCTACTGGTTGTGTGAAAATGGATGAAGATTCTTGCCTTTAAAACAACAATCATGGCCATTATTCACCATCCAGTGTGGTGAGATGGAATATTAGTGTTTGTACTCATCACCTAATTGGAAATTAGTGGATTTGATTTATTTTTTCAATGCTCCCATCCTGGGTCTCAGCCAGATTTGCCTGGAACATCGAGAACTGAAGAACGATCATAAACACCTCCAAGAAGGCTGTCATACAGATACAGTAAGAGGTAGGAATATCTGAAAGTATAGGAGTATAAGCATCGATGTAGCCAACATGGATGCAATGGATGCATAACACATCCAGGCTAACCACAGAGAGTACACGGAACTTACCGGTGCTTAGGGTGATCGGAGAGCTGGCCAGGCTGGTGCAGCCCATCGCCATGGCAATGACGGAAAGGGAATAGGCATGACCACACCGCAGCCCAGTGAGCGTCAGGTGGCTCTCAGACATGTTCCAGGTCAGTGTGTTGCCATCTTCCCCTGTGGCCGTCATGAGGTAGAACTCTGCCACGAATGAGTGTGGCCAGGAAACCTTGATGCCTTCACTGTTACAGGCATCCACTATAATGTCCTGAGGGGTGCATGGTGCTTGAACGGAGAAAATAGACTTATGTGATTGGGAAATTGTTATTGTTAAATAACAATACTATTATTTTTATTACCAGAAGATACATTGTTCTGAGCTGCTCCGTTTAACCAGAACTGCTTCACTTTAGAATTGTTAAGAGTCAACTCTAACCCCCCAGGATGAACCTGAAGGCACAGGTTTTATATAGCAGCGTACCTGTTGTAATGGTGTATGGGGAGCTCCTCAAGCTGCTGCATTTGTCTGAGTAGGAGGCCACGATGACATTGTACTCCGTTCCGCAATGAGCACCGGCCAGCTGGCAGGTTCCCATGGTGCTGTTGCAGGACAGCGTGCTTCCGTCATTCCCGTCCGCTATAGCGATGTAGAGAGGGGCGGCCTGCGTCCTCTCCCAGGTCACCTGGATGGTGTCGCTGTGGCATTCCGTGACGGCCGTGATTGACTTGGGGAGGCAGGGGGCTGTTGAGTGTCACGTATTACGTATTATTTAACTGTCATGTGGCACTGATACAAAATGATACACGTTCTGATGTTGGCACATCATGCAATTTTAGCAGTTCGCTATGCTGTTTGGGCGCTAATATTTGCCCTCAGAGGTCAAGCATTCAACCACTGTTAGTTACATCTTGAGGAGACGCAGGCGTGTCACCGGTACCTGTCATGAGCTTGTAGGTGGAGCTGGGTTGGCTTTCGCAGCTGTGGCCAATGGCAGTGACCCTGAAGGTATAGGTCATCCCGCATTGCAAGGACGGTACGTTGCAGGGGGAGCTGGAGGGGGAGCCAGAGCAAGACGAGCTGTGGCCATCCACGCTTTCTGCAGTCACCCTGTAGGTCAGTGCCCCTGGGGTAGGTTCCCACATGACCCAGGCTGAGTTAGTCCCACACTCCAGGTTACCAGAAACCTGCTGGGGCGTACATGGGACTGCAAAGAAAAACCCAGCAGGGGGCGCTTCAGAGCAGGACTGTCAAGAGTGAACATTTAAATGTGGCCTGCTGAAATTTCAGACCCTGAAAGCGAGTTTACGAGGGGCCGTGGGTACCTGATGGTACTTGGACGGTCAGGCTGGGCATGCTCTTGCAGCTCCCGCGGAAGGCCGTAATGTAGACGTAGTAATTCTGGCCGCACGTCAGGTGACTGATACGCCAGCTCGCCTCACCCGTTTTATAGGAGTGCTGCGTGCCGTTTTCAGGTTTGACACTCACAACAAAGTAGTCTGCATCAGGGTCGAAGTCCCACCTCAGCTGCCTGTCTGGGCTGCAGGACCCCAGGACCTCCACACGCTGCGGTGGACAGGGGGCTGCGAGGGGGCGCAGAAGGTCAGCAGCAGCCAGAAGAGTGGCGTATAGCCCACTTCAGATAGGTCCATGCTCACCTGTATGGAAGGGCTGGCCCCTGATCTCCGCACTGCGGCAAGAGTCATATGTAGAGAGGACGGAAATGTCGTAAGTCCGTCCACACTGTAGCCCGTCCAGCTCGCAGTGGTTGTCACTGGTGGTGCAGTTGACTGGCTGGCTCCCAGGGGCCGTGGCTGTGGCCTGGTATGACTCAGCCTCACCACTATCTCTCCACGACACCCAGGCCGAACCGGAGCCACAGCGCGCGACTGCTTGCACATCCCGAGGCTCACAGGGAGCTGAGGGGGGAACAAGGGGGAAAAGCCTATGAAGAGGCTCAGAACCAGGAAATAGACCAGTGTGACTGTATGGGAATTTAGATAAACATTAGATAAACATCTCCTGAAATGAAAACTATGCGTAGCACATGAGGAGGTTAGGGTCATGCTAAGAATTTTTATTAAAATTCAAAACGCTTATAAAAAATTTGTAGTTGCCAGTCAAAAGAACCATAGCCTCTGGTCCACGAGAAGCTCACCCACCTGACCTCAGGGTCCGATAGGTGTGGCTGCTGTTGCACACATGGTCCTGGACGGTGATTGTCAGGTTGTACCTTTGACCACAGTGCAGCCCAGTGAGCCAGCACTCGGCAAATGGGTCACTGCCGCATGTGGTCTGGTGGCCGTCTAGGCCTGTTGCCAGCACATAGAAGAAATCCCCGTGGTCGGCCTCCTCCCACCTGATAAGCCCCCCATCGGAGGAGCAGTCGGACATCACCGTGACATTATGGGGCTCACATGGAACTGTGGGATGGGACATCGTTCTTAGGGCTGACGTCACGTGGCACCGAGGATCTAACCCATCAGCGAAGCCTTGGGGCATCCTTACCTGTGTCCACGTACGCCACCATACTCTCCAGGCTGATGCAGGCGTCATCATCAAGGGCAACAACGTGGAAGGCGTAGGGCAGGCCACACAGGAGGTCGGCGAACTCGCACACGGTCTCTGTGGTGTTGCAGGAGGAGTTGTAGCCCGTGAGCGCGTGGGCAAAGGCAGTGTAGGATGTGGCTCCCGGACTGTGCTCCCAGGTCACCATCACGGCCGCCGTTTCACAGTCTACCGCAGCATCGACCAGCTGTGGGGCGCAGGGCACTGAGGAGGGTGAAGCAGCATGTTCTCATTCACTGCAGAAGACGTGGTGGCTGAGCCCAGGCTTTAAGAGCCTCTGTGTGGGCACAGACAAGCACATGTACAGTAACAACATACAACAACAAAAAGCAGATACACTTTTCTTATAGCCAATGGTCTCCAACCTTTTATACAGCGAGATCTACTTTTACAAAGAAAATACTTTGGAAGGATTAGAACGATTGACTAGAAATCTCTTGGTGATGGACCTGTGGATCATGATCGACCTGTGGATCATTGTTATAGCATATATAGACAAACAGGAAGGAAAAAACACAAATGCACTTTCAGAAACCAGCACATATACTGTGCCAAGTTTTGCTGATAAACTGCCAATAAACCCCTAATTTCTGAAGCCTAGCTGGCTCTGATCTGACTGATTACCCTGAAAGGGATAAGTAGGGCCAGCTGAGTGAATTCAAGAGGAAGGAGCTGGAGGGAGAACCAAGAGAACTGTCTGGTCTTCTGAGCCAGGCCTCCACACGCACTTTATGTACATCGACCTGGGGAAAGTCGGCATGTGCAACGCGCTTACTGCTATTCAGCTCCACCACGCTGCTCTCTGACACGTTGCAGTCCTGCCGGACAGCCACCACGCTGATGTTGTAGATATCTCCGCAGACCAGGTCAGGCACCTCGCAGGCCACCTCGGTGGTGTTGCAGAAGCTGACGTGGCCCTCAGCACCCACGGCCTGCACCACGTAGGACTCCGCGCCCCTGCTGGCCTCCCACTCCACGTAGGCAGCGTCGGAATAACAGATCAGCTCCGCCTCCACGTTTTCGGGCGTGCAGGGCACTGCAGAACCCAGAGGTGGAGAGAGATGGCTCCACATGTTAACATTGTACCCAGTTTCAGGTTTAAAATTATACCACATACCCAGCACTACACCATATGGGAAGGAGTACTGGTTAACCTAAAATTTGTTAAACTAGCCATGTGAAAAAGAGTAGCAAAGTCTTATCAAGGGAACTGACATGTCAAAGGCCTTATCCAATGGGCTGAGGGCAGGAATGCGGGCCCCCGCTCACCTGACTCAACGTCCTCGCTGGTGCTTAGTGAGCTGTTGCACTGCCCGTCCGAGGCCAGTAGCCTGACGGCGTATACACGGCCACAGTCCAGGTCCAGAAAATGACAGCCCGTGACGTTGGTTCTGCAGATGACACTGTCAGCGCCGCGGGTATCTGCCAGGGCCACGTACGACGTGGCACCTTCTGCGTGATGCCACCACATCATCAGTGAGTTGGTGACGCAATCCAGGTACATGGAGGTGATCTCTGGAGTACAAGGCACTGGAGGAGGGAGGCTATGCAGTTAGCAGAGCAGCATCAGCTGCCACCACAACGTGCAAATGGAACATTCTGGTAGCTCAGTGCTTGGTGTCTGTAAATTTTTGAGTTTGATCGCTGCCCTCTGTTCCCTGTGTGGCGTCTCCGTGTTTATGTGTTTGCGCTGGTTACTGGGTTTCCTCATGTAGTCCAAAAATATGCCATTAGGTAAATTACTCTAATATGTCCCTAATAAGTGAGTGTGGGCCTTGTGAAACATTGTGTGAAAACCCTAACCCCACCCAGGGTGTCCCCTGCCCTGTGGCTTGTGCTTCCCGGGTGAATGGTTATGGAATTAGGATGATCTCTCGTGTCTTCACTGCTCATCATGAAAAGAGCCTATAACATGCTTTTAGCCTCATGAAAATTAATATTATTTTGAACAAATCATTGTAGGACCATGAAAGTTGTAGCAGGTTGGAGAGTTTGGGGGAGTCACCTGAATGGAAGTCCACGGACTCGCTGGGGAGGCTGGAGCAGGCTTCTCCCACAGCAATCACGTGCACCGTGTACAGCGTTCCGCAGAGGAGGCCGGTGAGCATGCAGCCAGGGTCGTGGCTCTGGCAGAAGAAGGGGCTTCCTCCATCATGCTGTGCGACAGCCCTGTAGGACAGCGCCCCCTGGCTGTTGTTCCAGGTAACTAGGACTTCATTTTCCATACAGTGCATTTCTACGGTCAGGCCCTGTGGGACACAGGGAACTGTGTGGGGAGATGGGGACAAAAGGAAAGAGGTCAGTTTGAGTCCAGGCTACACCCCCAGCAGGGCCTTTGGGCCAGATCCCCCCTTACCTGAGTGGAACATGCTAGGGACGCTCGGATCAGAACTGCACTGCTGGTTGACAGCAGTGACCGACACGGTGTACATCTGACCGCACTGCAGGCCAGCCAGGCTGCATCGGGTCGTGGGGGACATGCAGGTGTCGGACTGGCCGTCCTCAGAGTAGGCAGTGGTGACGTAGAACTCCGCCCCCTCGACTGCCTCCCATGTTACCGCGGCGATGTTAGACACACAGTCCAGTTCGGGGGTAGTGGTAGTGGGGGGGCAGGCCTCTAAATAGGAGGACAAGCAGATGCGCTTTAACTATGTAAATTAAACCAAACGCTAGGGGTTTAAATAGGGTATCTGGGATGCATCTGCATACCTGTCTGCCAGTGCATGGGTGGGCTGGCGGCACTGGTGCAGTGCGTGCTCATGGCCGTGACTGTGAGGGAGTACACGCGACTGCAGGTGAGCTCAGAGATGTAAGCGTGCACTTTGCCAGTGCTCAGCTGCACCCTCTGGCCGTCACTGGAATCGGCGGTCACCGCGTAGAACTTGGCCGCAGGGCTGGGGTCCCACGTCAGCAGTGTCACCTTGGTGCTACAGTTCAGGGAGGCCCTCAGGTTCTGGGGCACACAGGGCGCTGAAAGAAGCAAAAGGCCACAGGTGACAAATGCAGACCTCAGAAGACGGGATGGCAGCTGCAGAACTTAAGCCTGAGATTTTGACCCTGTGAGTCTATAAAGGGAGACTGGTATCTGCACCCAGCAGGTACTGCAACCAGTTAGAAAATGGTTTCAGCAGACACATGCTGTCACCATGCTGCAACATCTGCGTCCCACCACATGGTGGGCTGTGCAGTTCAGACATTGGGAAGGTTCTCTTTGGCATTGTAAGGTCTGCATGATTTTGGGTAAAATATGAACTATTTTTTTTCACTCGTGGTTTTCTCTCACAATTCTTAAACAATAAATTTCTCTCATTATTACGATTATTATTTGCATTACATATTTTCTTTATGGAGATGGAGGAAACAATATGTAGAGATATATCAGTTAAAATATCGGTATCAACCAATAATCGTTAAAAATCAAGATATTGGAATCAGTCCGATGTAGCAGTCTTGGGTGATATTGACGGTTGATATTTAAATTTAATCAACAGTCAACAATCAATATTCAGCGTTAGCGGCACCAGTGCTAAAAACACAACAGCTAAAATAATGGAGATGGTTAAACTATAAACTGCTTTTCATAATGGGGGATGAGGGATTTAGTCAATCTATTTTCAAGATATAATAGGTCTCAAAATACCAGCCTGAGACTTGTTTATAATTCATTATTAAATCAGGCCCACAGGTCTATTTTTCTACAGAATTAAAAACTATGTAACATCATGCCATTAATCTGTGCTGGCATTTCCAATGAGAAATTCTAAACAAACCTCGTCTGCTCTGTATTATAGCGCCTGTTTTTCTGCCCCCTCTTCCTGTCAAATGGTGTAACATAGTGCTGGGATTTGTTGCCACAGCTTAGAAGCAGAGAGGGAGTGCCTGGTTTGATGCAGCGGATCTCCCTTCTAATGCAAACACGGCAGAATCTGTGTCATGTAAGATTGAGATCCTGTAGGTGTATGAATCAAAATCCCAAATCAAAAACGATGAATCATGCAGCCCTTGTCTGCACCTGCTTATCGGGTGGGGGGGTGGGTGGTTGCTTTTCCTCTTAGAATAATATCTACTGAGTTTTGTTTAAATGGTCACAGTGTGGAAATTGGCTGAACTTCTGTCTAATGCTTTTGAAAACTGATTGCAGAGTAACGCATAAATGACATGTACGCCTGGGTATGAGGAATGGCGAGGACAGGTACCCGTGCGGATAAGCATGCTGCTGCTAGGCAGGCTGCTGCAGAGCGCGTCCTCGGCGATGACGGTGACGCCGTACAGGTTGCCGCAGTGCAGGTCGTCCCAGGTGCAGTTAGGGTTCTGGCTGGCGCAGGTGTGGGTGTGGCCGTCCAGTCCCACGGCAACTGCCACGTAGGACTCAGCGCCGTCGCTTTGTGCCCAGCTGACAGAGCCCACGCTGTCCTCACATTGGACACTGGGCACCACATTTTGGGGGGTGCATGGAGCTGGGAAGGGGGAGAGGAGAGATAGTGTTTATGCAAGTACATAACCAGAACTGGTTGGTTTCAGTACTACAGACCTGTTGTCTTAAAATGAGATTTTGAATAAAACATTTTCACTAAATTGCCCATAGTGTGTGATGCTATGAGTGAGTGTGTGTGCTCTGTGATGGACTGGCACCATGACCTGGGTACTCCTACAGCTTGACCAGTGTTTTCTGGGATAGGAGCAAGGCTCCTTGTGCTCAGGATATGTGGTCGGACAATGGATCAATCAATCATCTAAGGACTCCTCCCCGACACTGTAATTCCAGATTCCAGGACGCCAACGCTCTGTCGTTCTCGCAGTTATCCTGACCGCCTGGTGTTCCTGTTTCTTTAAACTTGCTAGTTTCTCTTTCTTATCCAAAATGTTTTTCCCTGAGTTTTTACATGCCCAAGAGATGAACTTCTTACTAAATGGAAACCTTTCTTTGTCTGGGATTTCATCACACTGATGAGAAGCTTGAAAACTGAATAGAGCATTTAACACAAACCATAAAACCTGAAGGGTTACCCCAACGGACCGGTTCTGTATTGCAGAACACTGCTTCTGGGGCTGTCACAGTAGTCATCCCAGGCCACCACACTGAGGTTGTAGGTCTGTCCACAGGGCAGCTCAGCCGGGATGGACGTGTTGGGGGTTCTGAGATCCACCACGTACCCCAGGTCACCCAGGGCACTCACGACGTATACAGACGCCCCCTTAGTCTCCGCCCACTGCAGGACGGCTGTGTCGTTCTCACATGATCCCTGCGCTGTCACGTTGATGGGCTGGCATGGCTCTGCATGAGAAGGGCTGAAATTTACCACACTGGGGGCGGAGATCACGTCTAAAGGGTGTTTCACAAGGTGCAGAACTGCAAACTTATACGACGTACTGCTGTTCCTGCTCCTCCTTGCCCAGTGCCCATAAATTTGCCTGAATGATTACTAAAAAAACATACTTCTACTTACTAAGGAATGATTACTAAACAACCATAATAAAGCAAGGATGAGAGTGAGTGGGTGGTTAAGCACCTGTATTGCGATGGATGGTCTCGCTGGCTTGACTCCGGCATTCGCCGCTATACGCCCTGACTGTGAAGGTGTAGGTCTCCCCACATTCCAGGTTGGCAAAGAGGCACGTGGTGCCGGTGGTGTTGCAGTCCTCGGCATACATGCCTGCAGAAGCCACAGCGCTGGCTGTGTAGAGCTCCACCCCTTCGCTCTCTCTCCACGATACAGTGGCAGTACGAGAGCTGCACTGCAGCTCGACCGACACGTGCGGTGGAGGGCAAGGCTCTGTGGGAAGGGCCACGGGGTTTCAGACAGCCAGACTGTGGCACAGGTACACCTGGCACTAACCACACTTGGTGTAATTTTGTTGTGTTACACAATGACAAAGTGCTTGAATCTGCTTGAGTCATTTCTGTTGATGGTGCAATGGCTTGGTGCTTAGCACTATTAGCACTATAAGGTTGTGGGGTTGATTCCCAACCCCTGCCCTGTGTATGTATCCAATAACATACTGTTAGATGGAGTGATGACCCTAAATTGCCCATTGTGAATCTGAATGCAAATAACCTGTGATTCCTAGAATGGACTCCACGCTCACTGGGACCCTGTACTGGACAAGCATTACAGAAAGTGATTGGGTGGACAGATGGATTACCCTTACATTGAATTGGGATTTAATGGAATATGATTTGTGAAGTGGGTTATAGTTTCTTAGTATGTTTATGCTGAGATTCAACACTCCTGGGTTGATTTATCTAAAAGGACATGTACTCAAGGCTGTTGAGTTCCCCCCTACGGCACTCACTGGTCTGGAGGGTGAATTCGGTGGGGGACATGAGTGAGCACTGATGGGTGGAGACAGCCAGGTTGAGGGTGTACACATTCCCACAGGTGAAGCCGACGAGGGTACAGGAGGTCTCCCTGGTGATGCAGGAAGTGGAATGCCCATCGATGCCTCTGGCGGTCACTATGTAGGACTCCACCCCATTACTGTAATTCCAGGACGCCAACACAGTGTCGTTCTCGCAGTTTACCTGGGCCTCCCACATGTCTGGCACACAAGGAGCTGGAACGATATGCGAAACAGCTAGCAGAGAACCTTCTGCTTTCAAGGTTGGTTAATAAAATACCTCAGAAGAGGAGCCTCTGGACACTGACCTGTGAGTAGGCTGTAGGTGGCACTGTCTGAGCTGTTGTATGTCTCTCCTATGGATTGGACTCTGGTGTAGTAGACCATTCCGCAATGGAGTGTATCCAAAGTGCAGGATGTGGTTGTGGTGTAACAGAAGGCAGAATCTCCATCGCGTCCATCCAGGATGGCCAGGTAGCCCACAGCCCCATCGCTCTCCTCCCATGACACATGTCCCAGGTTTGTCCTGCAGTCCACACGGGCTTGGACATGCTTCGGGGGACAAGGTTCTGGAGCATGACAACACGAGGTTCACGCTATTTGTGTATCGTTCTGGGCACCCCCCCCAACAGAACTTCTGCTCTGCATATCAAGTGAAGTTTAATGTGGAAATGAAGAGCATGCTGAGGTGAAGAGAACAATGGAGCAGGAAACCTTAGCGTGACTGTTGGATACATGCTAGCAAATCAAACTCAGATGGAATTGAGCTGTTTTCCTGGAGGTGTACAAGAAGATGTATACCAGAAGTTATATATCGTAAAAAAAAAGTAGGGATGGTTGTGAAGGTGTCCTACTGGAAACCCCATGTCTGATCCTCAGGTATCACTGCCTCACCTGTGGTCTGGCTGACTGGGTCAGAGGTGACGATATCTTCACAGGCCTGATTGCTGGAAACGACCGTGACGTTGTACTCACGGCCACAGGCCATATTATGGAGGGCACAGTAGTTGTCCGTGGTTGTGCATGAAGTCTGGAAGCCGTCACTGGTCACAGCCTCTGTGATGTAGTATGAGGCCCCCATGCTTGTTTCCCAGTAGACCTGGCCTACTGGTGGGTTGTACTGGATGCTAACATGAAGAGGCATGCATGGTTCTACATGTAAATGAGAACATTAAGTTATTAAACCATGGGTTGTTGAGTGAGCTAGTCCTGAGTTCCTCAGGAGTGTGAAGCTTTATGGGAGGTTTTTTTGAGGTACCTTGAGATTGAAATGTAAATCAATAACAGCCAAAACTGAGATAAAAGTTTGTTTTTACATTAAAGTAATTCAGATTCTACTACAGCAAACCCCTGACGCATTAGAGACTCACAATTCTTAATTAATATATAATGTAAAATCTTTTAGGGATATCATTCTGGAGCGATGTCTCAAAAAAGACTGAGAACCTTATGGTACGGGAAGCACATTAATGCTTTGTGAATTGCATCCTACTTGTGTCCTTACTTAACAAAGGTCTTTGTAGGATGGCATGTTTAGTCATAGCCGGTTTACCTGTCATCAGCTGGCGAGGCATCTTGGATGTGCTGTTGCAGGTCTCCCCCCGCGCGAGCACTGACACGAAGTATCGCTCTCCACATACCAGACTGCTCATCTCGCAGTTGGTGTGGGTGGTGTCACAGGTGGCAACGTGGCCAGATGTTGCCGTGGCTGTAGCAACATAGGACATTGCCCCGGGGGAGAAGTCCCAGGTCACCACCGCCGTGGCCCTCTCGCAGTCCATGGAGGCCTTGATATGCCTGGGGTGACAGGGCACTGGTAGGAGAGGAAGCAACATTGGTTGGTTAGCTTCTGAACTGCTGGAGAACTTTCTAGTAGAATATTGGTGCTGTTTCACAGAACTGGTTGCTGACACAGAGGTTTGCCCATTTGGCCTACATTCCCTTATCTAAATTTTGGTATTCCATGCCACCTGAGTGGACATCCAGCATGGTGCTCTCCTGGCTGGTGCAGTGGCCATCCGACGCGGTCACGGACACGTGATAAACCTGGCCACAGTGCAGACCGGTCACATTGCATGAGCTGGCTCCCAAAGTCTGGCAATTGGTGAATCGTTCGTCACTGTCCTCCAGCATGGCTGTGTAGGAGTCTGCGCCATCGCTTGCCGACCAGGACACGATCATGGTCCTTGACTCGCAGTCGAAGTGGGCGTCTACATTTTCAGGGATGCAGGGGACTGAAGGGAATGGGCAACCATTAAGCCAAGGAGAAACTAGACCTAGAGCTATACCTATAACTGGGGATTTAACCCAGGAGGAGTCTGGGTAGACTGGCAGTGTGGTCACCATAGTTACCTGTCTTAATTTCAACTGGATGGCTCCATGCACTGGAGCAGGTGCTGTCCTCTGCTCGAACAGTGACTGTGTATATCTTCCCACAGCTCAGGCTCCTGAGGTAGCAGGTATCCCCACGTGAGATGCAGGTGGCCTGGTGGTCGTCGCTGCTGGTGGCCTTCACTAGGTAACGCTCTGCCCCCCTGCTCCTGTTCCAAGTCACGGTTGCCATGTTGTCACCACATCTCAGGGTGGCCTCCAGGATTTGTGGAGAACAAGGTACTAGAGGAAAAAAATCAATACATGTGACATGTAAAACTTTGCATTTCCAACCGTAAAGAGTTGGAATAATTATAATGCTTTAGTGGTCACAGGAAAGCTGTGAGACGGTGTACTTGGCAAGAGTGAAGATGTTTTTAAAGAAATTGTGAAGATGGTCATTTCAGGTTTAGTAGAGGGAAACAGCAAAATAGAAGTTAGCTTTATGGTCAGAGAAATTGTCTTAGGGCCAAGAGATAAAATAGAGCCTTATAAAGTAATAAGGCACTTAACTACATGGGTGAGTACATGTGCCACGTGATTTCGTCCTATCACAGGACATCCAGGCCTAACCCCATCGTCCTTATCAAAGCTTTCTGTGGTATACAGAATAATGTCCAAAGAATTGTTCTTTCAATAAGAGACCTACTGGTTTATTGGTGAATTTTGCAAAATCATTGCCTTTGGCCCATTGAAAGGAATTGTCCCATGGTTTTGGAAGCCATATGAAACGGTTGACATTAACATGTTGGAATGTTTCTGCAGAATGTACAGATTTTCCCATTTGGGGCACAGTTGTTACTAATATTGCCCCCTTGTGTCATTCCCGCCATATGTACAATATGATGTGTCCGCCTTACCTGTGCTGATGGGGAAGTCTTGGCTCCGCCTACTATAACAGCTGGCTCCCTCGGCCACCACTGCAAGGACCAAGCTCTCCCCACAGGGCATCGTGCCAATGTCGCAGTGCGATCCATTGGTGGTGCAGGATGCCCACGTTTTGCCATCTGGGCCCCGCAAAGTAGCAATGTAGCTCAGTGCGCCCCAACTGAGGGGCCAGGATGCTGTCATGGTCCCATTCCTACAATCCACATCCATGCTGACATACTCTGGCGGGCATGGGGCTTTGGGGAATGCAAGAGTCAGTAGTGACAATCAGGACCATAACTAGTTATTTTCTTTTAGAGGTCATCATAGAAGCAGGTCATCAGTATTCACATAGAAATATTTGCATATTCACCAATGAGCCAACACATTATGACCAGTGCAATATGAGCCAGATAAGGTCCGCTATCTTGTAAAAACAGCATGTGGAGGTGTAGGATACATTAGATGGCAAGCTGACTTTCGGTACTCGTGGTTGATGTGATGAATGCAGGAGTAAAGATGTGAAAAACTTTTGTGTTGCATCATGTGGATGGTCAGGGATGTGGTGAGCATCTGTGGGATGTGTTGGAACAACAGTTCTGATCCGCGGCCACACAGCCCCATACAATCTGGGGCTGAGGCGCTGTGTCACAGCACATTACTTCTGTGGCCATCATTAAAGTTATCTGCAATTTATGCCTTAGTAGCCCTTCTGTTTGTTTGTATGAAATGGGATAGATGTTCACATGTTGTATTGATGGGTCTTGGCCACCAAGATCCTGATAGATAATAGATAGATAGATAGACAGACAGAGATAGATAGATAGACAGACAGTCTCAAGCCTTCCATCTCTCCATGACCTGTACGTCTCCAGGACTCGGGGGCGTGCAGGTCGGATAGTAGCTGACCCTTCTCACCCTGGACACAGACTTTTCGAGCCACTCCCTTCGGGCAGGAGGTTACGGTCCATCCGGACCAGAACCTCCCGCCATAAGAATAGTTTCTTTCCCTCTGCCGTTAGACTTGTGAACAGCTGATAAATATGCAACTATGCTGGTCTTCTGCACTCATTACATTGTCACTTTATCAGCCATGTTACCATCACCTGCCACTTTACTCAC
>JAODJU010000033.1:15487535-15530286 GCA_026776725.1 Gnathonemus echidnorhynchus
AGCAAGTTCCTAGTTTGTGAATTGCTTGTTCACTAACAATGGCAATAAACCTTTCTGATTCTGATTCTGATTCTGATGTATAGAACAGTATTAATTAGTGATGGCCAAAATGAACCATTTGCGGTATTTTCTGACCCTACCAGATAGTGCTCTTGGTGTGTTCTGGGGCATGCTTTGAGCCCTGTTTTGAACAGAGAGCACCATCTACTGGGGTAAAAAAAAATACAGCAAATACTTCACAAAGTGTTGTTTTGGCCATCACTAGTATTAATATTCTTATGTCTTTTTTTCTGTTTTACATTTATCTTAAATGGTCTGGTTAAATTGGCTGGGGGTCTCAATGAATTGAAAACAACTATATAAAAATATTGAGAAATAAATACATAGTAACTACAAATAGTGGTAGACACACGGATATATATATATTATTCCATATCTAGGATGTCATATGTATAGATTTATGGATAAATATAAAAAAAATGAAAAACAAAAAAACTGAGAGATCATGAGCTCAGAAGGCGATATGATCGGCATGGCATGTAGCATGGATGGAGATGGAGATGGAGAGAGCCGCCTCACCAGACTGCATCTGCATAGCGTTGCTGGGTGCGCTGGTGCACTGCTGATTGGAAGCAGTCACTGTGAAGGTGTACTGTAGACTGCACTGAAGGCCTGGCACGGAGCAGCCGTTGACTCCATTGCCGCCATTGCAATAAGCCACCTGCCCCTGACCGTCCTCCGCATTGGCCACATACAGCTCTGCCCCTCGCGAGTTCCTCCACTCCACCCAGGCGGAGTTTAATGGGCAGTCCATCTTCGTCCCAACCAGGAGTGGGACACAGGGCACTGGAGGCAGATCAAGCAGACATTACACTCACAAACTAACCACAACGCTACCAGACATGCATAGTTGCATGTGGTAGATGAGTTTAACAGTGCCATTCAGTGCAAGCTTGTGGCTTTTTTGTCACGAGAGTATACACACCTGTTTGGAAAGGGTGCTCAGTGCTGGGAGCCCCCAAACAGCCGTCTCTCTCTCCGGACACCTCCAGTGTGTACTCCGCGCCGCACTGCAGGCCGCTGATGACGCACTGGAGGCCTGAGACATTGCACACCTGAAAGCGGCTGCCGGGCTCCTTCACAGTAACGACATACTGGACGCCCTGGACCGCGGGACTCCAGAAAATTGAGACGTTGCCCATGAAGCAATCTGCACTGGCACTGATGTGATCAGGGGGACACGGGGCTATATGCATAGGGGGCAAACATATATATGAAGAAGCAGCATCTCACCTCAGTATATGAGTATAACAAGCAGGGAAATGGCTGACCTGATGTGAAGCTCTTGGCCAAGCTGTGGGAGCTATTGCACTTGTCGTCAAATGCCACAGCACTAACGGTGTACCTGAGTCCACACTGCAAGTCAGGGATGTCACAGGAGGTGCTCTCGGTGTTGCACGTTTCGACTAAGCCATTGTCGCTGACTACCTCCACTCGGTAGCGGTCCGCCCCGCTGCTTGGTTCCCAGGATAACCCAAGAACACCTGACTGGCACTGCAGATGGATGTCCACATCCTGGGGCTCACAGGGAGCTGGGGACAGGAGGAGCAGCGTGAAGGAGCATGTAGTGGCTCCAGATTATTCAGATCATACTCAACGTTTCTTCCATGAATTAGCATTTTTTTAAAAACCACATTGCTACTTTGAAGAAGAAAGAAAACAGTTGTTGAATTTGTATTCCTCATCAACAATTATTAAGTGAAATTACTATGTAATAATAACATATTCAATTGCATAATTCCTCATGAATTGCTAAATAGTTAAAAATAGGCACTTAATATAAGGGAGTCGAGAGATGACCTGAATTGCTTGGTAAATGTTTAGTAAAAGCCAATTACCAGTCTTCAGGATATGCATTTCACTTTTTCCCGCAATGCAGTGCTCATCCAAGGCCGCGACAAACACCTCGTAAATTTGGCCGCAATGCAGGCCTGGGATGTCGCAGACCGTGTGACTGGTGTTGCACGACGCCACATGTCCGTCACGCCCCTCGGCAGCAGCCATGTATGACATCACACCCTTCACTGGAGTCCAGGAGACGGACACTGTGTCCGAGCCACAGAATGACTGGACCATAACCTGTGTGGGGGGGCAGGAGGCTGGGAGACACAGGTGGCATGGGCAGTTGGAGGATAAGGTGGTCATTTATGATGTCACTGTAGTTACATTTGCCCTTTCACTCTGATGGCTAAAAAGGACGGCAGTGTGAGTTGGCTGTGTTAACCGCTGCATTCTTCCATCCACACTAGCTTGGAGTTTGTGGTTAATTGTTGTCATCTGATTACTGTGTCCCCACTTTGTACATGTGCAGAGTTGGCATATTCTGTCCTATTTTGCAGCTTTCCTCTCTGTACTTTATTTCCCTTCACTTGACTTTTTTCTCACACCTAAGGTTTGAGCTGATGAACTGTTATCTCTATATTGCCTAGACCATGCCATTGTTTATGTGAATTTGGGCCCAGCGATGAACATACATCTCATCCAGGGTGTTTCCTTTCATTGTTCCCAGTGCCCTGGAACTTTGTACTGGAAAAGCAAGTGAGGGATGGAGACGCTGCATATTTCTGGCAGTAAAGGTCCAGAAAGGAGGTTACCTGTGTTGAAGGTGACCCAGGAGCTTGCCGGGCTGGGGCAGGTAAGGCCTTGTCCGCTCACGCTGACCCTGTACTCTTGGCTGCATTCCAGGGAGGTGATGTCACAGCTGGAAGTTGCAGTGGTACAGGAAGCAGAGTGTGTGATGGTGAGGGACTCAGCTGAGGCATTGTAGGATAAGGTTCCCTTCCCTGGGGTCCAGGAGATTGTGGCTGTGTTTGATGCGCAGTGCAGGGATGCTGCCAGTTGGTGGTGGGGACAAGGGCCTGGGGAGAGCAGGATGGCATTCATCTCATGGCTCCAGTTACGAATGGAGCTGGGGGAGCTCCGGAAGGGAGAGGACACTCGGCACTCTACCTGTTGTCACAGAAGTTGGCTCTCCTGAACTGGTGGTGCAGTGGCGGCTTGCGGCCAGGATTGCAATGGAGTAGTCCTGGCCACATAGCAGATCTTTCATGGTGCAGTGTGTGTCACTGCCGGAGCAGAAGGTAGTATGCCCGCTTGTGCCCTCAGCCCGTGCTGTGTATGTGTTGGCGCCTTTTGCGGGGTCCCACACGATCGCCACGATGCCCGATTCACAGTTCAGACTGGCCACCACATGAGTAGGTTTGCAGGGAGCTGAAGGAGGGGACATGGCCAAAGCAAGGTACTGAGAAGCAGAGACACTTTTTTTAAGATGGAGATATTGGTAGATGGTGATGAAGGGTAGGTTCTCGATGAGTTAAACAGGTCCAGCATGATTAAACTTAATATCTTGATCAGTGGGACCTCACCTGTGAGAAGATCCACAGTGCTGCTGACAGCACTCTCGCACTGATCAGTGAAGCCCACCACGCTGAAGATGTACTTTTCCCCGCAGTCAAGCTGCAAGAAGGTGCAGTTGGCACCAGTGGTGTTGCATGTGGTGCTCTCGCCCCGACTGTCCACCGCCTTCACTTGGTACATCTGTGTCACCTGTACGTAATCCCAGGACATGATGCCCACATTGGTACTGCAGTTCAGGTCCACTGTAGGGTTTGTGGGCCTACAAGGTGCTGAGTGGGGGAAGGGAACATAGCATCAGCATTTGCCTTAATAATGGCCCAAACCCAGAACCGAAGTGGCAGGTCGTTCTCTGTATGGCAGCTGTACCTGATTTGACCTTGTGGTTGGAGTCTTGTATCATGTTACATTTGGCGGAGGCGGTAGTGATGACAATGCTGTAGGTCTGGCCACACTGCAAGTTCTGGATGGTGCAGAATGTCTCGGTGGTCTCACAGGTGGCGCGGTGCCCATTGCCACCAATAGCCAGGGCCGTGTATAGGTTAGGCCCTGGGGTCATCTCCCATTGTACTGCAAATTCATTAGCATCACAGTCTGTCTTGGTTCTGATGTTTCCTGGTAGGCATGGGGCTGGATATAGAGAGGGAGATGATGTCTGAATATGTCTACATGTATGCAGACCGTGCGTTGTGTGATAACAAGGTCAGTAATGCAACACAGCTAATGGGGGAAATCCATTTCAGCTGAAATGTTTATCTTATCCAAGCAAACAATTATCACTTATTTGTTAGTTGTTGATAAATGTTGATGTTGATTTATTCACTTCTAGTACATAGGCTATCACGCAGGAGGCAAATTGTCTGTAATCTATCATTAATTATATTGTAAGACTAAACATAATACTGTATTCTGGTGTAGCATTTTAAAATATAGGAATAATACAAACGCCCTCATGAATCTGAAAGGGTTCTAGGTTCCTGTAATTTAGGACATAACATATAACAGCCCTATAAACAGGGATGCACATAATTGGTACATAATTGCCCTATATAGCGATACGTGGGGCGATTTCTTGTGGTAACATGACTGATGTGTACTTATTTTATGTGTATGCGCTCTGCTACAATAAATGACTGTGTATTTTAACCTTTGTACTCCAAATTAAGTACAAATTAGCCATATAAAGGTTAAAATGCACACTAATTTTTTTATAGTAGTGCAATTGCCCATAAAATAAGTACACATTTGTGATGTTACAACAAGAAATTGCAAGGGGTATCGCTTTATATAGCGAATGTGTACTTGCATGCCAGTTATGTGCATCCCTGCCTATAACAACATTCTGATATCACAGTACCAAGACGCTACCTGAAACAAACTCTACAGTGGCGTCCATTGTGCTGTTACATGCTTCGTTTGAGGAGAACACCATGCCGGTGTACCGGCGGCCACAGTCCAGCCTCATGCCGCATGTTGTAGAGTTGGAGGAGCAGGACGTTCTATGCCCATGGGCTCCCGTGATCACAGCAGTGTAGACTAATGCGC
The DNA here is from genome assembly GCA_026776725.1 of Gnathonemus echidnorhynchus. Classification (NCBI taxonomy): domain Eukaryota; kingdom Metazoa; phylum Chordata; class Actinopteri; order Osteoglossiformes; family Mormyridae; genus Gnathonemus; species Gnathonemus echidnorhynchus. The sequence continues at coordinate 15,492,495 of JAODJU010000033.1, forward strand.
CTGTGCTCTGCACCCAGGAAACCCTCCCTCTGTTGGTGCCACAGTCTACCTGGGCCTTCAAACTGGAGGGTGGGCAAGGAGCTGTGTGGATAAGAATGCGAGGTCACATTTGAGAGCAGTAACGTTCACATTTAAGACAATCTTTGTGGAGAGCATGGTGGCAATGGGGAGGCACCTGTGTCCATTTTGAGGGACTGAGTCCAGCTACTGTTGCACGTATCGTCCTGTGCCAGTAGTTTAAAGAAATAACGCTCTCCGCACAGGCCCGTGTGCTGGTAGGAGATGCTGGAGGTTACATGGGTGGTGCTGGAACCATCCTCTGTCTGGTAATTCAGGAAGAATGTCACATCATCTCTGGGACTCTGGTCCCATGTGACCATCAGGCCATGGGTCACACACATAACTTGTCCTCTCAGGTTGCTGGGAGGGCAGATGGCTAAAAGAGTAACAAAGAAATCGGACTTTGAATCAGAACTTTTGGTCTCACATGACAGAAGAATATTACAGCCTTATGAAATGTAACTAGAAAACAAACCTGTCCTGAAGTTCTTCCTGGGACTTGGCTCACTTTGACAGCCCTTCTCAAGAGTTACCACAGTGACAAAATAGACCTCGCCACAGTGTAAGCTGAGGAAGGAACAGCTGGTGGTGTTGGTCTTACAAGTCTGCACATGGCCGTCTGTGGTCGTGGCAGTGGCTATGTACATCTCTGCTGCCATCACAGGATCCCATGTCACATATCCATGGTTGCCTTCACATGTGAGTGCCACTGATATGTTGTTAGGAGGACAAGGACCTTCCAGAGAAAGATAAATGAATCTTGCTTCGCTCAATCCATGATTCTTCAATCAAAGGATTACAATGCCAGCCCCAGGAGTAGTTTTAGGAAATTTGGGTAATTACTCAATGTTGCAGCAATCCTGTCTTCCTGTCTTCCAATCAGGGCCACTGTTCTTGAAGTTCTCGGTAAAGAGTGAAACTCCAAAATGCAGATATCATCCTAGCCAGACTTAGTAGTTTATAAGTGATGCCTTGACCATCAAGCAAACCAAAACATTCCTGCAGCATCACAGCAGTGTTACATCTGCATTGCATCTATACTGAGATAGTTACGTCCCTCAGATTCCCTTTCTCCTTGCTCATTGACAAGCAGCAAAAATTCTCTACCAAACCTGACCATGTAGTGTTAAAGTCAGAATGTAGGGAAACATTTGCCTGAGAAATAGAGTATGAGACGTGTGCGAGATGCCTACAGAGATGTTTTTTGACAGCTAGAAGAGGATAAGAAACATTGTAGCAGGAAAGGCCTTTCTGCTTCCACTTACACCTGGTCCCAGAGCAACAGGCTATGTTGTTTGAAGCCACCTTAAATTCTTCCTTAGTTATCTCCAGTGGTTCACAGTACCTGTGGTGAATGTTCTAACAGCATAATCCTACGATACAGATACCTGCTATATAGGTGACGGCAGTGCTGAAGAATCCAAAGCAGGTATCTGAGTTGGGCACCACTGTGATGATGTACGTCTGTCCGCAATGCATTCTGGGCAGTTGGCAAAGTGTCTGCGTGGTAAAGCAACTCTTGCTGTCGCCGTCCCTTGCCAGGGCAGTCACGTTGTAGGATGCCGCACCAGGACTGGCCTGCCAGGTCACCTCTGCCGTGTTGTCAGCACACAGCAGGAGCACGCTCACATTCTGTGGTGCACAGGGAGCTGTGGGAGAGGGGGCCATTAGCAGGGGCTGAGGCACCCTTGTGAGGAGCTTTTCAGAAAACGTTATACCTGTGTGGAATTCCGTTGAAGCCACCTGGCTGCTGTTGCAATGTCTGGCTACTGCTCTAACGGTGACATTGTACTTCTGCCGGCACTCCAGGTCAGTGAAGGTGCTCGTGGTCTCCACCGTGTTCTGAGTGTACACCTTCCTGCCTCCCATCACATGCACTAAGAAGCTTTCTCGGCCCAGGCTCTCGTCCCAGCTGATGAGGGCGATGTTACTGCTGCAGTAGTAGGTGGACTTTACCATCACAGGGGGACAGGGAGCTGGAGATAGACAAAGATTCAGAAAAATCATGTGACGCCAAGAGACAATCACAGCATATCGATGCTGTGCCCAACAGGATTAGCATGATGAGTAATGGCAGTGATATAGAGCAGGGGTGGGCAATCTTATCTGCAAAAGGTCAGTGTGTTTGCAGGTTTTTGGGGATTACCTTTAGATCAGCTGTTCAAACCTAGGGGTGAGGACTCTTCAGCCAATAAGTCCTCTAATTAGTAATTAGAGTTGCAGCGAAAACCCGCATACCCAACGGCCTTTTCTGGATAAGATTGCCCACCCCTGATCTAGAGTCTTTTGTATGCCATAAACACAGCCCTCCATCCATACCAGAGATATACCTGTGACAATAGTGAGCTCGGAGCTTGGTTCACTATTGCACTCCTTCCCCAGGGACATGCCTTGAACCATGTACATTTTGCCACACTGCAGCTCAGGCAGGTCACAGAAAGTTCCATTGGCATTGCACCCTTTCCTGTGGCCCATGACTGAGGTGACATTGATGACATAACCCACAGCAACATCTTCCTTTCTCCATGAGACAGTAGCCATGTTCGTTTCACAGACTAGGCTGTGGCTAATCATGACAGGGGCGCATGGAGCTGTAAGACAAAAAATGGCATGAGGTGCAAGAAGATCTCCATTGTTCTTTTCCAACCATCAGGGAAGAAGCTGCACGCCATCTTAGGGGGTCAGTGGGGTTTATACCTGTCTCCACGATTCTGTAAGCCAGAGAGCTGCTGTTACAATTCCCATCGCCAGCCAACACTGTGACGTTGTATATCTGACCGCAGGCGAGCCGAGTCAACAGGCAGGTGGTTTCCATGGTGTAGCAAGAGGAAAGGTCACCCTTCCTGCCCTTTGCCAGCACTGTGTACTCCAGGGCTCCTGGGCTGGCGTTCCAGGAAACCAGCACTGCATTGTCATTGCAGTCCAGGTGGGTTGCCATACCTTCAGGTTCACAAGGTCCTGTGGGTATAGGTGACACAGGGAGCAGGGACACAAGTCACAGATAGGGAAGCTACTGGGACCATGTAGTTATCCAACATAGGGCACCTCCTACCTGTCACCACTGAGACGGCAGAGCTAGCTGTGCTGTTGCACTGTTTGCCCTGGGCAACCACAGTGGCAGTGTACTGTTGGTTGCATCTCAGGTCGTCCAACATGCAGGTGAGTTCTGAGGTGGAGCAGAACTTGCTTGGGTCACCACTTGAACTGGTCACAGTAGCGGTGTAGGCTGTGGCCCCAGAAGAGCTGTCCCATGATATTACCAGGGTATTTGTGCCACACATCATAGCCCCTTTCACGGTCTGTGGGACACATGGTGCTGCCAATGCAGAGGCAAGAAGATTGATCCATTATCAACACTCAACCACTATAATCTGTATCAACTTACTTGAGACCATCTATCCTCTTATCCAGCACAAGGATGCAATGAGCCTGGAGTGTAATAACAATGGTATCAGTTTGCCAGCCAGGGAAGCATGAAACATACCTGTGTGAACGATTTCCGGCACTGTCGTCATGCTGCTGCAGTTGCCCCTGCTAGCCGCCATGTAGACACGGTACTGCTGGCCGCATTGCAGCCCCTCGACTTTGCAGGTTGCGTCCCAGGTGGTGCAAGAATATGTGTTCGTGTCCTCAGCCAATACGATTACACTATAGTTCAGCAGTAGTTCACTACGGGAGTCCCAGCTGACAGTCAAAGCACTGGTACTGCAGTCAATGTGGCTCTCTGTGTCCCGCGGCACACATGGAGCTGATGGGAAAGAGGGTCAAACGATATGCAATACAAGTCTGTTTTGCATTTTTTTTATCACCTATTTAAAGAATAAAACCAGCAAACCCCAGGGTACACAGTCACAAAACACCCCTTTGCTGACAACAGTAACATGAGTTTCCATACGGAGTCGTTTACCCGTTTCCTGCTTCACTGGCTCGCTGCTCAGGCTCTGGCAGGTGCCGTCGTCTGATGAGACCGTAAAGTTGTACTCCCGGCTACAGTAGAGACCTTCGATCCAGCAGCCAGGCTCGCTGCTTTCACAGGACAAGGTGTGCCCATCCACACCCCCCGCCATCGCCAAATAGGACACCGCACTTGCAATGGCGCCCCAGGACACAAAGGCTCTGTCACTCGAGCAGTTAGTCTGGACCACCACATTAGACGGAGTGCATGGGGCTGAAGGAACAAATAAAGCGAGAGGTTCTCTGCCAGAGTTCAAACTTTTATTGACTGAAGTCCTTGCTATTGAAGAAGGGGAAGGCTCAATTTTTTAGGGAAAAAAATGGGAATGTCACTTGTGCATGAGAAGGCATCACCCAGATATTGTTTAGCAGGAGCAAGTCTTTTTAGAACATATGTTCGTACAGTTTACATGACTCATCCTAAGGAAAGAGAAAGTTAGCCTATATACACCAGGACGAAAACATTTTGTACTCCAAATGACTCTGTGGCTACATATCAAGTCCCCTCAACAGAAATATCATTAGGGTTTCAAAGCAGCGCCATACCTGTCTGGAGTACTGCATTCTTGCTCTCCAAGCTGGTGCAGTCTCCACTCAAAGCCACCACCCCTACGGTGTAGACCCGGCCACACTGCAGGTCATTGAAGTTGCAGGCCGTCCCACTGGAGACGCATTCAGAATGGGCCCCACCATTGTTCCGTGCAATAGCCCTGTAGTGTTGGGCCCCTGGGGTTGGTGTCCACATGACATTGGCCAAGCTCCTCTCACAGTTGTGACTGACTGCCACCTCGGTTGGCACACAGGGTACTGAGGGGCACACAGCACAGCATAGCACTTCACCAACCTAGTTTTCAGGGGCTATAGGTTATACAGGCTCTTCTCAATTTGGAACCACAAAACCATCTATTCCCTTCCAGAAAGAGAATGTATCTTTGCTCCTATTTACCATCCATATCCCCCAAATGGCTGACAAGTGTAGGCACCACACCCTGGATTCCCACAATGACAGCAACACCAGAAACAATCTGCTTGTCACCTATTAATCAAGGCTTCTTTGTGTAAATGAATACATCTTGGTGTTTTGGTCATGTTAGATCTTTGATCTGGCTCTGACTGTCCTATTTGGCTGCTTTGCATGGTTTTTTGACTTGTTCCCACCGTCTTACTATAATACTGTTAGAAAAATAAAGACAAAGAAAAAAACCCTTGGCCTGAAGTGAAGAGGAAAAAACAGAAGGTGTGTAAACATCCATGACTACAAAGCAAGACATATTTGAAACTTTGGTACCTTCCTGGATGGTCAAATCCCTGCTTGGAAGACTCGAGCAGCTGCCGTTGTTTGACATCACCACCACAGTGTAAGACTCGCCGCACTCCAGGCCGTCGAAGGTGCAGTGAGTTTCTGTGGTGTTGCAGTATGTCCTTTCCCCACTCCCCGCCAACATAATGGCGACATACCCATCCACATGGGCTGAGGTGGCCCAGCTCACGTCCAGTGTCCCATTGCCACAGTTCAGCTGGGTTGACACGTCCTCTGGGCCACAGGGGACTAGATAGCCGAGAGGAAATGGCTTGATATGACAGTCTCAAGAAGAGGAACTCAGAAATTCAAAAGTTAAGGAAAAAGGAACGATGGGGGAAAAAACTAAAGTAAATACCAGAGTCGAAGTAGATGGATTTGGAATGTGCGGCCGGACACGTCCCACTGTGCCGTGTCACCCAGACCTTGTACTTCTGGCCGCACTTGAGGCCTGAGACCTTGCAGCCGTTGCCCGTGGTACTGCAGCTTAGCAGCCCTCCCACCTGGTCCTCCATGGAGGCTGTGCACGAAGCCTTGCTCTGCCAGGTCTGCCACACGACCAACGCATGGTTCTCCAAGCAATCTAGAGTGGCCTGGACTTGGTCTGGAGGGCAGTTAGCTGCAAGGTTTGGAGGACAGAAATGAATTTCTAGAAGTATGTGGAATGGTCATTTTAGTTTGAGGAATGACAATTTTCATTGGCTTTAGCCTATTTGCTGAAAAGTCAAAAAATTCTTAGGAACAGGACATGGAATAAAGTGAGAGTGTGATTGGTAAATGACTGCATTGTTTAAATTAACATAAGCAGGTGTTTCCATCAGTCACAAATAAGATTTCCACCACCAGTCCCATCCTCTCAAGAAACTCATTTAATTGCTAGAGGTGCGCCGATCTGATATTTGAGATCGGTATTGGCACTGATCCATACCTATTAGACAGATCAGGTACTGACCATGTGTGACCAATCCACATCCGATACTTAATTATTTAGTTTTCAGCAGTCAGTCAAAAGCTACAATTTCTTGTTAAATCAACTTGCACAATCACACCAGGTCTTTCCCAACGCTGCCACTCAGTTTTTCTGCCACTCAATAGGTGTGAGTGCAGTGACTTCTGCCTGCTGTGACATCATGCACATTCCCATTTAAGTAGAATATGTGGCGTAAGCACATAGGAGCATGACGATCTGGAAGCATTTTACGCTTTAAACAACAACTAGTAGCACAGCAATTTGCAATCTTTGTAAAGACAAAGTTATGAGGTGGAAGTGGTATGTAGTGGAAAATCCCACTAAGCAAAGCGCACGCAATTGTGACACAACGTGAGTGATATGAAAAAAGCAATGTATGATTTGTGAGCTGCTAGCTTGGGCAGTTTTGCACAATTGTTACAGCTTGTGATACACAATGGGCTGCTATTGCAATGAAGCGCTAGTGGGAGAAACATTATGGGGCATTTTAAGCATTTGCCACTTGTGTGTTCTCGCTTGGAAGATATTCAAAGTGAACTGGTATCAGATCAGTACTTATATTGGCCGATACCCTCTGTTCAGGTTTTGGGATCGTATTGGCACTGAAAAAGTTGGATCGCTGCACCTCTATTAATTGCATAGGTTTCATGTAGAGAGTATTGTATCAGCCCCTACCACTACCCATGTTTGTAAAACTGAATACTGTCCCACATCACATTTTTCCTCCATGGTGCCTAAGCACCGGCATACCGGTTTCTCTGATGACCCGTACACTCTCAGAGCTGTTGCACTTAAAGTTGGAAGCCACGACATAAACAGTGTAGCTCTGCCCACAGGAGAGGCCACGGATCACACAGCTGGTATCCGCTGTCTGGCAGATGTGGACGGCACCATCGGGCCGCACAGCCGATGCGATGTAGAAGTCCGCACCATGGCTGTACTCCCAGCGCACTGTGAGATCGTTGGTGGCGCAGTCTAAATCAGTAGATACATTCTGAGGAACGCAGGGCACTGAAAAGCACCAAAAGAAAAAAATATATATATCGGCAATTGCTTTCACCGTTAGACAAATCAGCTCTTTTTTAACTAGTCCATAAGAGACCAATCTATGCCTAACTTGTACAGGCCACGACCAGTATCAGAGAGGTGGGTCAGGAGCCCTTACCGGTCTCGGCCACTTCCCCGAGGGCCTTCTCACTGGAGCACTCATCGTCCGAGGTAGTGATCCATACTGTCAGGCTCTCGCCACACTGCACACCTGGTGTGGCACAGCTGTTAGTGATGGAGCTACAGTTGTACAGGTTGTGGGAGTTCCCCATCATCTCCACCATGTACATCTTAGCCCCGGCGGCTGCGTCCCATTGGCTGATCAGGACGTCCGAGTGGCATTCCGACCTCGTCTTCACATTCCGTGGCTGGCAGGGGGCTGGGAGGAGATCAGACACATCAGCGGAGCTAATGCAAGGGAGAACTGTGTGCCTCTGCATCTCTGTACTCCTTTACCTGTTCCCTTACTGAAACCATCTTTGTACTTAATTCCCACCCCTACCTGTTCGGATGTGGGCGGGAAGGCTAGCACTGCTGTTGCATTCCCCGCTCATGGCGAACACAGTGAATCGGTATCTGCGGCCACACTTGGTGTTGGTGAAATAGCAGGACGTCTCCCTGGTCAAGCAGTCCGTTCGCTCGCCTTCTGAGTCCACCGCGGTGGCCCTGTAGTAGAGGGAGTTGCTGGTGGCCCCCCAGGAGAATATGATCACGTTGCTGAAACACTCACGGAAGACCTCCACGTTGGTGGGGGGGCACGGCACTAAGATGGCAGAAGGGGGAACGAAAACATCTGAGGCAGATGCCAGGTTTCCATTGGCGTCTCCTTTCTGAGTGTGCCATATCTGTGCTATTTACTAACAGGGATTCCACAGAGACTAGAACAAGCTGAAGAGGCTTAGATATCTCTAGAGATGTCAGAGAAATTAAGACAAATGCTACTTGGAAGGACAGAATTCCAAACCCCCCATGGGATATTTTTGAGATGAAATGTCTAAATAGAAAAGGTCAGTGGAAGACAACAATGTGGATGAAGTTAACACAAGAGCGGCCCCACCTGTCTCAAAATAACTGCTGGAGTTGGTCGTGCTCTCGCAGGTTTTTGACATAGCAATGACATGCACCGTGTAGCGCTGGCTGCAGAGAGTACCAGTGATCTGGCAGCTTGGCGAAAGGGACGTGCAGGACAGGACTGTATGACGGCCGTCGATGGCCAGCGCCTTGTATGAGTCGGCACCATACACTGAGTTCCATGTCACCATCACACTTCTGCTGACACAGCTGTATTCCACAGAGATGTGCTCGGCTGGGCTCAGAGCTGAAAATGAGAGGAGATGCTGTTCAGTCTAACGTCCTTCTGTCAGATTGTGTAGAAACACACCATCAGAGTTTTGGCAGAGAAACTAAGTTAATGAAATACACGGGGGCCTAAAGCCCACCCCAGGCAGGAGAGGGCACAAGGCTGGGGTACACCCTGGGCAGTCAGAGAGCACCAACACCCTGGACAGTCAGAGAGCACAGAGGAAAACACTACAGGCATCGAACACAAACACACACACAATCACACACTATAGACAATTCAAAAACGTCAGTTAGCTAAACTGCAATTCTTTGTTCTCCAAGAAGAAATAAAAGTAGCTGAAAGAACAGTAACACTTTATTTCTGGGGGCACAAATAATGTATAGCTTAATATATGAATTAACCAGAAAGTATTGTTTAGGTACTGATCCTGGGTTCATTCATCATTAATCAGTCATAATGGTTCACGCATATCATGCAGTTATGATATTTGTTCATGATTTGTACCTGAGTAATAACTGAGTATATTTACATGTGTATTACCTGCTAAAGAGATACAATCAGCAAGAGTGAGACAATGAGGGAAGGTGATTAAAGTATACTGGAAATGTCTAAAAGCGTAAAATTTTACACTTAAGTTAAACTCCAGTAAATACTGCCTGCAAATCAGCTTTCCTCTTTTTAAAACTTACTGCTCGTTTTGTAGGTAAAATGAGTGGCGTCCCCAGCCTTAAGAAAAGCGTTGTATGACGATATGGCCACATCGTAGGCCGAGCACATTTTGATGTTCTTGATGTCCACGTAGGTGGCTGACACGTTAGCAGTAACGGGCGCGGCGCTCGAGTCGCTGGTGTCGGTGATCGTCACCCGGTAGAGCAGCACTTTATCCACGGCTTTCCACCTTACGCGGGCTGTACTCTCTTCTATATGCTCGCCTCCCGTAACTTCTGGCGGGCCTAGCACTAGGGGGCAGAGATAGATCATTAATAAATAATGATACAATTCATCTGCCTTCCAACGCTTATCCTGGTCATTGTTTTATATATCAAATTTGTGGGATTAATCATTATATCTTAATAAAAAAATGACTGAAAAGGGTATGTAAGTACTTCTTTTTGGCCCAGTGATTTCATTTATTTATTTACAACTCACAGGTAACGATGGTCCTGACTTGACTGGCAGCGCCCTGGCCGGCGGTGTTGCAGGCGTACACGTAGCAGTTATAGGAGGTGGCCGGCCGCAGCTCCCCGATATCGGTGCTCAGCGCCTCCTCGCTCCGGCTGCGTCTCTCGCCGGGGGACGCCACTGTTACCAAGTAGCGCTCGGCGCCTTGAACAGGCGCCCATTCCAGCCGAATAGCGGTGCTCGATATTGCCTTTAAAGAGGTGATCCATGTGGTAGCGGGAACTGTTCGGGAGGGAAGGATGGATCTTCAAACAACTCACGTTTCTTGTACGTTTGCACGGTTGTATGTCATTGATCAGTGTCGTAGATTGGATTTAAGGGTATTTTAACAGTGCGCCAAACGACGGGTACCTATTGCATAATATTACACGTTACAGGTAACGAGGAAGAGATGTCAGCATCGACATTCGGCCGTGCCGTCATGTATTACCTGTCGTGGCTATGCTGGTTCCAACACACCTGACGTGGTAAAACTGAAACACCTTCACAGTTACATTGTAGGTCGTCGCCGGCCTGAGACCATAGACCAGCCTTTCTGTGCTCGATGCGGGCAGCGTCACCACCACTGGGGCGACGTCTGTAACATTCACCACCCGCAGGTCCAGGAAATAGTTTGTGGCACCGATATATTTATTCCATTTCACTGTTAACGAAGACGCTGATGTGGACTTGATGGCCGTGACAGGACAATCTGAAATAATGGAGGGGAAAAACCCTTAAGCATACGTTTATTAATCCAAACAAAACCATTATTCTATTAATCCATCCGTCCAGGTTCTATACCCGGTTGTCATATCGCGGTCTAATTAAATGTTCACTGCCTGGTATCGTTATGTTGGTTTGAAGTCTATGAGATTTTTTTATTAATAATTTTTTAAGTATTAATATAGCCTCAAAACAAAATCAAAGTATCCCATTGATACTTATTATGTATATTTTACATATTACAGAATTTTACATATATACAGAAACACAACACTGAAAACACTTTAGTATTACACTAATACCTCTATTTTAGTACCAAAAGAATATGCCTTAAGCTACCTGCACTTTATATAGGCTACTGTTACTCAGTAGTTAGGATGTGTTTTTTGTTGTGCCTGTGCACTTTGCACTTTACTGTTTGTCCTATCCTGTCATGTCTTGTGTCTTGTCTACGCATGGGACAGTGAGAAACGTAATTTCGATTCCTTTGTATGTCTAGTACATGTGAAGAAATTGACAATAAAGCTGACTTTGACTTTTGACTTTTATATGAATATAATATGATAGACTAATAAAAGTTTGTATATCAGAAATTCAGCAAAATATATAAGGAAACATACAGTGACTGTATAACATTACTGTAGATGCATAAATATGTCGATTTATAAAAAGCTATTAGTTAAAAGTTTATGGATTTACAAATTCGACAGCTGACTTATCAATACATATTTAGACGAAAATATACCCAAATTGGCTGCTGTGCGGGGAACCTGAAAAAAAAAAAGATAAAACCAAAATTACAGCGGCAAGAAAAGAACTCAGCTTAGAGCATAATACTTAAAATTGTACATTTAAAAAAAGGAAGAAATTTAAGATCACATTTACCTGAGGCAGAAATGCCGTTATGAAGAATAAACTCAATGCTCGCAACAATCCCATGTTTGACAATGACCGCAGGGATTCAATTAGTTCTATACAAGGCAGGCAGATACAAAAGGTGTTCTGGATTCCTTTGAGCTAATGCACAGGTAGAGCCGCTGCGTGGGAGCCAATCAGTACTGACTAAATGGGGACAAGTGGCCTCCTGGTGCCGTTGGGCTTAAAGGTATCATAGTAGAGGAAAGCACACACAAAGGCCAATGAATGTGTGTAAGTGCATAACATTCAAATGCATTTACTCTGATTTGTCTAAATATTACAGATAATTACATTTATTTGTTTTCTTTTGTGATGTATCCTATTAGTGTTCAAAATGTCAAAAGGGATCTCAGTTTGAAGAAAAAAAATGGATTGATGATCTGGTACCTTATTGTATAATAATAATAATAATTATTATTATTATTTATTGGAGAATTTGTTGGTTTTACCCAGAATCATTTTTTGCTCTCTTTGTCAGCAGACACCACCTCTACTCAAGAAAAACTAAAACAAAAAAGGGAATTTTGCAGATTTAACCATGGGCTGGGGTAGCGTTACGTTTTTATTTCTGGTAGTGCCCACAAACGGAAAGTATGAAGAAACAGCCTTTCCATCATCAGTAAGTCAAACTTAACAGAAGCATGTAAGTATTGATTTTAACCAGGCAATCTAAAGTTACTATACAGAACATTTTAAGTTCTTCAAAGTCTGATCTGACTGTAACATGCAATACAGGGCAGGAACTACCTCAAGGAAACCCTGGGAGCTTTGAATTGCAAATGAACCTTGACTTATACTGATACACAAGGCTGTAGGAATTAGGAAGCAGGGTTTCTGAGTTGATTTTTGTAAAATCTTATTTGGTTTTAAACATAAATAACGGGGTCTGTTAAACTGAAGCCCTCGTGTATGAATGTGGGCTTTGCGGCTGCCTGTAAGAGAGCCTATTATCTAACGACAATGAGGGATTAACAGCGCCTAGTTCCTGACACTACATAAGAAAGGATGAAGCTACTGTAATATGAAAGTGAATATGCCCCCTAATTTCAGCCAGGAAATTTAAGCTGCTCCTTAGACAATAATCAGATGTGCAGAGCTGCAATGTTCTCTGCCTGAGCCAAACTGTTTTCTTACAGTATCTCTGTGTTAAAAACCAATGCGTGTGATGCAATTGTTTTGTCAAATCATTGCTTTTATGGTGGGCAAATGGAAAACTTAACGCTTAAATATTATTTCCTTCTATGATAATTCTCATGTGATATTTTTTAAAATGCACATACATTTATTCTGTTTTAGGTAAAAGTGCATCATGTTTTCAGTATTCAGCTTTCAGTATTTGTTGACAAATAATTCCCTAAACAGGAACAGCTACTTATGCAGCTTCATGGTAAATATTTATGTATACAGGGAATGTAAGATTTCCCAGGTTTATTTTGCTAATAAGTTTAACTTCTGGAAGATATCTCACTAGTCACTTACGACACCTTCAGGTGATTAGACGTCAAAAACAATGGATTAATGACTTGTGTTACATGGATGGTGTTTTAGAAAAGCTCCATCCAGGCCAACTCCACCTTCTGCAGTTCAGCCTACAGTGGGACATAAATAGGCCTGCTTGTGAATGAGACTTTAAAAGAATGTCTTTTGTATTTAATATGTCATAAGTTAAACAAAAAGTTATTTCTTGGGAGTTTCAAATTAATAAATATTGCCATGTTAAAAATGTGCAGATTACCTAGGTAAGGATCTGTGAAAACATAAATATTGTATTGTCATTTTATTTTTTATTCATGTATTAATACATAATTTAGGGTGCATTTTACAAAATAAAAAACCCTATTAATACATAAGATCAAAAATAAGCATTAATGAGGACGTATAGTATAAAGAATTAAAAATGTAATTTGAGAGTGTACAGTATATATACATATGTCACATCCTGCCCGCCATGTGCACCTGACCCTCCTGTCTCCTACCCAGCGTGACCCTGACATGCCACGCCTGTTACTCGTTTGTCTTGCCTCTCGTTCCTAGCCCTCGTGTTAATCACGCCCAGTTGCCTCTCGTTAGTTCCCTCGTTTGACATGCTTCCCAGTCCTGTGTTCCCCAGTCCAGTCATTGATGTTGTACTTTCCTGTTGCCTGTGCCCTTCTAGTCCTCCTGTTTCTGATCCCTTGTGATCCTGTTTGTTTACAGTCCCTGTTCATGTATTTCAACCTTTTCTGTTTTGCCAACACGCCTGTCCTTGAGTCCTTCATCCCTCAAGGCATGACACACACACACACACACACACATATGTATGTCCTGTCCTGATTTAGTCAATGACTCAAATAACAATATTATGCAAGGATGTGTTTTATTAAAAGAACAGGAAATGTAAAACATTGTATTTGTTAAATTCTTTATTATCATCCTAATGAAAAGTGAGTCTTTAGTTCTGAATGTGTTGTCTTTTTTGTCACATTTTGTTATGTGGCTTACTGCTGGGGGACAGACTGGTTTTTGATTATTACAAAACTCCAAAATGAGGAAAAGAGTTTTTTTATGTGAATCAATTGTATATCCACTTTATTATCAATTGTTTGCAAACTAAAATTGCATCACTATGAGAGAAATGCACAGTCCCAAAAATCACTTTTATTCACAAGTATGGCTGTCTTGTGTTTTTGGTCACAAGGTCTTACTTATTATTATATGGTTCAGAAATAGCTGTATATCGCATGGTAAGGTGAGGTATAAAAGGAAGTTTTTTGGGGGAAACTTTAAGCAATATTGCAAAATTGAGAGAAAGAAGCAAAACAGACAGGAGAGGGATGCATGGCTGCTTCTCAGATTGATGCTATCTGGACGATCTGTTTGCAGTTCCTTTAAATTCTGTGGATGAAAGCAAAGGTTATATGAAAATATATGCTACCAGATGATGATCACAGTACAGATTGGTTCCCCTGAGGCATTTAGGCTAACTGGTACATCAGTGAGCTATCTAGGTGCTCAGGGGCTGGACAAACCCAATGCTCTTATACAGATTATCGATCCTTTTAGGCTTTGAAAGGGCCTTAAAAAGGTTACTGAGCTCTAAATAATGAAACAGCAGAGCATACATATAAATCATGAATGATTATGATCAGACTCCATTTCTGATTTGTGCTGTGCATAAAGTTACGTGATTATTTTTGGCTTTTTCTAAAAGATGCTTTAAAAAATGCAACAATAGTGATGTGAAGAACTGCAGAACACCAGGACAGAAATAAAGCACTTTTAAATGTGATTCATATTATTATACTATAACCATTCTCAACTGTCTGCTAGTACTTGCTTGGAAAATGGTTACATATATTTCCCAAAACTAAATATAAAAAGGCAGCATGGTGGATATCACAAATACAATTATGCTATAAATTAAACTTTTTTTACACAAGATGGATTTTATATAATAGTTCATAAGACATCAGGGTGTGTTTTGTTTAAGTGCCTCAAATACATAATATACATACCATATGCTAATCCAAACTTCTCTTCCCACGATAAATTACTGAAAAAAGAACATGATTAAATTCAGAATGTGAAAATAAAAGAATTCACATAGAAAGATACAGGACACTAGACTAATTAATCTAAACCATTATATTATGCACCTATACTCCATTATTCTAATTTTTTCCTTACCATATATATTAATACACATTGAGCATCTCAGCAAAAACAGCAAAACCATCAAAGAAAAATTCACGCAAATAAAAATCCAGGTAAAACACAATATGTAAATTGTATTTTTTTTCTCTTTCATATTACATTCAATTCACATTTTTTACATAAAATAGACTATTAAATGTCCCTGGTATCACTATATCACTACAAAACGTAATGTATAGCACTACAAAAAATCTGTATATAAACACACAAATCCATATTTATATGATTTTTTTTTCATAATTAGACAATTGCTGTTTCAATTGTTTTTTATCATGCTTAACTGAGTATTTTTGAGTGCTGGGGGATCAGCTGGGCAACTGGGAGCAATTTATAATTTTCCCCATAAGAAATAATGAGAATAATCACGGAATATGAGTGGTTTCTAGGATTAAGTTACAACCTGATAAGTGGCGTATAGGTGTACTCTTTATTTTACATTTCTCCTGATAAGTGGAGTATAGGTGTACTCCTTATTTTACATTTCTCCTGATAAGTGGAGTATAGGTGTACTCCTTATTTTACATTTCTCCTCATAAGTGGAGTATAGGTGTACTCTTTATTTTACATTTCTCCTGATAAGTGGAGTATAGGTGTACTCTTTACTTTACATTTCTCCTGATAAGTGGAGTATAGGTGTACTCTTTACTTTACATTTCTCCAGATGTAAACATATTATCTATCACTTTCATACATACCCATTCCTACATTACTTCCAGAACAGGATACTGAAATAATAGAAGAACAAGTCAGCTGTTTAAGCAGAGATTCTCTTTTTCAAATATGGTACAATTCAATACAAATGAGCAGGTCATCTTTAGACCCTTCAAGGCTGATTATAATTCAAAAGATGGGAAAGTAGTGTTATAATACTTAATAATAACTTTCTTAAAAGATGATATTTACCTGAATACATCCTTTGGGAGCAAAATTTGATCTTGGATCCTTGTGAAAGAGGGGCCACAACCACCGTGTAAACGTCACCACACATGATCTCAGACACGTCGCAGAAGTTAGCGCCAGCCTGTGGGGTGCAGGTGTAGTTGGAGACGCTGCCGTACAGGTCAGCTATGTACGTGCTCTGGGAGCTGGAGGACTGCCAGAACACCCTGATGATGTTATTGGTCATCCGGTAGAGCTTGACACTCCAGGGGCAGCAGGTCGCTAACGAAGACGAGAATAGAACACTCCAGTTACTTCAGCCGCTGCAGCGGAAATTCGATCAATTTGGCTCTTAGCTTGTCCCAGAATGCTTGGCCTGATCATGGTACTGTTTAAGCATTATGACGTGACCGCTGGAACACTGGATGCATGGAAGGGGGCACCCTGGATGAGTAGTTTAGAGGCAATATTTCAACTAATCATCATTTCTATTGATCAAAGGAAGAAATCAGAGAACATACAAACTCCACGCCTACATAGCTGTTGGGTGGAATTGAAACCACAACCTTATAAGTGTTAGACAAACAGTACGAACCACAGAGCCACCATTTTGCCTTGATTTCTAGTGCAGAAATCTAATGTGGGTTCTCAACTCACTGGAAGAGAAACCGTGATAGGTACACAACGATTTGTGCCCTGTGCTACTGAGGATCTCCATGGAAACGGTGTAGTTAGTGCCACAGGTGATACATCCCATCAGGCAGCTGGTGCTCAGTGTGTGGCACTTGGCATTTCCACGTGGCGAGGTCAGCGCGGTGATGTAAGTCTTCGCGCCAGTGGCTGATGACCAGGTGACATTTGTCATGGCCTGAGTCACCTGCGTCACAGTGAAACTTTCCGGGCAGCAGGGAACTAAAGGGAGAGTCATTTCAAGACTGATATGGGCTCATCTTACAAGTTCAACGTAAGCATACAGAAAGCTTTGTTTAGGTTGTGCAAATGCAAAATAGAGTAATGACATATTGGATCTTAACTGTGCCCCTTTCTCTGGACTTGTCAGCCCCCCCAGCCCTTACCTGTCTCCAGGAGCACTGTGAAACTGGGAAAACTGGACCCCGCTGAAGTACTTGCAATGACACTGACGTCAAACATGGTGCCACAGGGCAAGTTGGTGACTTCACAGAACGTCCCCGTGGAGCTGCACTTATGAGACCCTCCCTTCTCCACCAGATTAACTGTGTACGTGGCGTCTGTGTTACTGGCTCTCCAAGACACACTCACCAAGAATGGGTCAAGCTGCTGGATACTTGTGATTGTGGGTTGGCAGGGAGCTCAGGTGGAGAGGATGAAAAAAACAGTGAAGAACATACTAGTATATGCAGAATACTAAAAAACGCAGAATCATTCAGTGACTCCTACTTATGTTTATGGGAAGTCCTCAATACTGAAGATTATTGGTATATGCAATACATCAACTCATATCCTCCTGAGACCCCACCCATTCATTTATGTCCATTGTAGTGGACATTTCATTTTTGCGTCTATCTTTTCACTGATGTTAGGAAACATATTTATTCCTGTTGTGCACTAAAGAGGACATGTGTGAAATTAAAAATAAAAATAAATTTGAAAAAATCTAAATTGTAAGATGTCTTATTTCCTCCAAAGGCAAATAACTTACAATTGAAAGACACTTTTTCCCTTGGGTCTCAGGAGGATATAATAACCACATATTACATTATATTATATTATATTGCACATATTACATATCTTGCATGTATGCCATGCAATATTTGACTGCACTACCTAAAAGTTCAGCGCTTTACCTGTCTCCTTAGTTGTTGCACTGCAGTTGTTGTTACAGCCACGTTCGCTACATGGACAGACCACAATGCTGTACTTGGTGTTGCACCTGAGGTCTGACAGTGCGCACACTGGCGACGTGTCATTGCATAGGATAAGGTGTGAAGTGCCGACGGCCCTGGTCTCGTACACCTCAGCCCCACGGACGGGTGCCCATGTGATCTCCAGGGTTTCAGGGGAAACCAGTGAAACGGACACATTCTTGGGGCAGCAGGGAACTGCAGGAACACACAAGCTGTGGGTTGTAACCTCTTCCCATCCGATTTGATTTGTTTCAGCTTGTAAAGAGCAGGACATTCGACAAACATTTTCCCTCGTTTCACATCTCACATGTTTCCCAGCTTTCCAGCCCCTTGTTATCTTCATGAACGTCCATTAATGTGTCAAATAGAAACTCAATCCAGCCACGTTAAATTATTTAGGGGTTGACAGTGATCCAGAGCCAGACACAGTCACACACTAACGGCAAATTATAGTCAGCAATTCATCCAAACAGGATGTGTTTGGGATAGTGGAAAGAAATATAATTTCACCACTAAAACAGTACATATTTACCAAGATGTAAACTGCTCCTCTTGGTTAACGAAACAATGCCGACTTGTAATCTATTAGGAGGACTAGAATAGAACCTTTTTTTATTTGCTGAAGAGTTTATCAACAATATATGATTTCTCTCATAATCCTCAAAACTGTGTAGGTGCCACATTTGTTGTCACTTACAGGTTGTGTAGTTGAGCACCTGGCCTGGAGGACTAGGACCAGCTCTGTTGTAAGCAAAGACGTTCATGAAGTAGGTGAAGCTGCACTGGCAGGTATAACTGCATCTGGTTCTGGTGGTATTGCAGAGCTCCTCAGTCCCATCGTCCCTCTTGATGAAGGCCATGTAGTATTCCACCCAGGTCACTGCACTCCACTGTAGCGTGCAGCTGCCCGGGACCGACTCCTCCACCCAGAGAGTCTGTGGAGAGCAGGGGACTGGCAAGGGAGAGAGTCAGCATCCTCTCATCAGCTTCGTTCATAGATTATGGCAGGTTCTACTGGAATCACGTCCTGTCCTGTCGTGCTTTTTGCCGCATATAAATGACACAAAACATGATATGTAAATAAATAATACTAAACTGATGGAATAAAGAGCAGTAAAAACTGATACATTGTCCTAGACTTAGAACCTATGAAATTTACGACTTTCACCCTTATGTGTAAAGTTTCTTTTGTTTTAATTAAGTAAATGTGAAAATAAATTTCGGGAGTCCACACTTCCTAGTTCGTGCTGCACGCCATACGACAGCTGCTGCTGGAAGGTACTGCACTGTACGGCAGTGTGACCTGCACGCCACACGACAGCTGCTGCTGGAAGGTACTGCACTGTACGGCAGTGTGACCTGCACGCCACGCGACAGCTGCTGCTGGAAGGTACTGCACTGTACGACAGTGTGACCATCCCAGCCTCATGCGCATCTCCCAGCCTCAATCTCACACCTAAAAGTCAGTGCGATTATCCCAGTCCAACATACGCCCATTTCAACATATGGCCTGGCTGTCAGAATGGAGCCCAGCGGTAATCTGGACCCATCTGTAATGTGACAATAGGCTCTGATAGAAAGTACAAGAACATAAGAGTGACAAAGCAGGAAGCCTGTCTTGGGTGAAATGGAGGTACCAGGTACTTACAGGTGATGAAGATTGCGGACTTTGAGGGGCTGCTGGGGCCAGCCTGGTTTATAGCTGTGATGGTGATGGACTGGTTCTGACCACAGCTGACTGGGCTTAAGGTGCACTGGCTGCCAGTGGAGGTGCAGTTGTTGCCAGTGGAGCTCAGACCTAGGTAGCGGACTGCTCCCTGCACATTCACGAAATTCACCACTAACCCCTGGGGGCTACCTGAGTTCAGCGTGATCTGTGAAATCAGTGGGGGAGAGGGACCTGTGCAGGCAGACAACAAATGAGCTGAACAGTAGAAGCTTGAAGGCCATGATCTATCAGGATCAGCAATACATATCAGGAATAGATGTTTATATATTTTTGTCTTGTATCTTATTCCTAAGTCTGTATTCTATTGTCTTAAGTGTGTGTTTCTCACATCTTCACATTCTGTTTTACTTTTTTGCATTATGATCAATGAGAAATGATACTTCCTTTCAGCGTATGACCTTTGTATCACTGAGCTGAGATGACAATAAAGATAAAGTCTTAGGCAGTTAAAGAAAATGATCGTCTTTTTGGAGTCAAACTATGTCAGCGTAGCGATTTTCAAACCTCTCCTAAAGTCATTCAGTATTTGCAGCAACCGTCCAATACACCGATGTTTTTTGTTTACTCAATCACTACTCCACCTTGTTTGGCTAATCAATACCTCATTGAGTTATTTTTCTAATTACATTAATTAATGAATTACTGGTGGAGTGCCGCTGAGTAAAGGTTTAAGAACCAAACAGGTGTTCATCTAACTATTCAGCAAGATATCAGTAACTCTTTGGAGAACAGAAGAAATTCTTGTTTATTTTTTATACTTGCTGTTAATTTGCATATGTTTAAAGGTTAGATTGCGTGTTTTGTGTTCGGAGCAAATGTATACTTCCATAGATAAACAGCCTTAAACATTTTCTTTGACTGCCTAAGACTTTTGCACAGTACTGTACTTTGACTTGACCTTGCAACACTTCCAAAGGTAAGAAATATACCATGTCTGTTAGAGAATATGTTACTTTGTAACATTAGTGTTCTTCAATGCAGTGGACCCTGTAGATTCCTTACGAGTGATTTGGCAAACGGTGATGTCATCGCCAGGGATGTTGTCCACATCGAAGGCGTTTCCTTTGGTGCAGTAGGTGGTGCCAGCCTGCAGATTGGGTATGGTCACGGATAGCTCGGTGGTGTTGAGCCTGATACGGGTGCCGGAGCCCTCCATGATGATGTCCAGTGCATAGAACACTGCCTTCGTCACTGGAGCCCAGTGCAACTGGATGGTGCTGCTGTTGGGTGAGGCTGCAATAAGCTGTGGTGCTGCCACCACTGCAGAAGACAGGACATTGCATGAGACAGTTGCAGTGGTTAAACTGGAAATAATCACTTCTCCCATCTGTGCAATCATAAACTATGGAGAGGTACAGCCAAGTATGTGGGAACTCAATCATGATCAACAATTGTGGAAGGAAAGCATGCAAAGGTGAGATAAAGCCATGTAAAAGAGGCCATGGCATTATCGCCAACCATAGACGTCTAAGAAATAAGGGGCATGAAGTTTGTGAACCAACAACAGCAGAACTGTGGAAATACCACCATAGGGTGGAAACGTTCTGTCCAGTGGAAGGCACTGATCCCAGCCGCTGCATGGGAGGAATGAAAAAATAAAACTCAATGTGTGACTCTATCAAAGAATAAAGAAAGAAGTCTAAGAAGATGACCTTCAGACCTGCATTCAGATTCACTTTCATCCTGCACTTCTCCATGCACCCTTGCAAAAAATACTTGAGATAGAGACTTGCTTTGTGCCTCATTTTTTCCAAATTCCTTTCCCTTACCAACAGTAGTGTTGCACTGTAAATGAAGGATGAGAACTGCTATTTTACTGTCTTCTAACAGTGTTGCACTGTAAATGAAGGATCCTAACCCAGAAATCCTAACCAACTAACCAAGGCCTCTTAGCACGCATGACAACTGTGTCCTACGGGGTGTAATATTTTTAATATAGTTTACATGACACCAGTACCGGTCCTAGCCGGTGTGGTGCCCTAGGCGAGCATCACCGCCAGCGCCCCCTGCTTGAGGCAAAGTGAAATTTGCTGGCAGTTCGGCGCCTCTTCAGAAGTTGGCGCCCTTAGCATTTGCCTGTATTGCCTATGCCAGGGGCCAGCCCTGCATGACAGCGAAGAACAAGACTGTAGGAAAAATAATTATATGATGTCTAGTTTAACCAGCCTGACCTGGTATACGGTTATACCAGTGAACCCTCTCCTGTTACTTACCTTGATAACTCTGGGGACTACAAATGTAGTTCTTATGGTTGAATATTTAACTGTATTTGAAGTCCATTAGTGCATACAGTTCCTAAAATATCAAAAGGACTTGTAGGGAATTAAAATCCCATGGCAACAAACGTGACCGATCACTTTGGCCATGAGCGTGGAACCTTCTCTTCCTGAAGCCCACCTTTCTGGGCCACCCATCTGGAGCAGCAGGTGAACTTCAATTCTACCCTAATAGCTTCACTTAATTAATTTAGTTTCACAAAAGTAACTACGACTCCAGAGAAGACTGAAAACCAGCGCATACTGCAGTCTTCGAAGGACCAGGACTCCCAACCGCTGAGTGAAGTAAACAAAATCCCAGAGAACAATCATGTTGTTGTATTATTGAGCCGACTTTCTTTGAAACGTACAACTGTAGTGGTTGAAGACAATACCTGTCTTTGCTTTCTGGGGCAGAGACGGCTGGCTTCTTCCGCCGCTGTTGACGGATATAACACTGAGCACGTATTCAGTGCAGGGTTGAAGGTTGAGCACAGTCCCTGGGGAACTTGACACCTTGGTCTCGGAGAAGAAATTGGCAGATTCCGACTCAGCCCGAAGAATGTAAGAGCTGGCCCCTTGCACTGCGTTGAATTCCACTGTAATGCTGTTGCTGAGCTTGGAGTAGGCCTTGGAGATGGCAGGCACATCTGGGGCTGTACAGGATCACACATCATTTATATTTACAGCATTTCAACTCAATTTATTTTTGCATAGCACCTTTCATAACAGAGTCACCCTTAGGTGCTTGACGAGAGTGTGTGGCAACCCATTATTATGTCAAATTTTATTTGTTAATAATTTACAAGTGATTGTTTGCAAATAATTACAAATAAAATCACTGTTTAAAGCTTTTGTTTACGGTTATTACTCCTATTATTATTTTATTCATGTGGGGCTATTATTATTATTGCTATTTTTATAAATAAAAAATGAATTCTAGTCATGATTGTGCATATTGGCAAATATGTAGTAGGTTCACTTGAGAAATTACCCGTGATCTCTTCGATCGTAGCTCGGCTCAGGACATTAGAAGTGTCGTCGACAGCCTCGACCTCCATCACGTAGATGGTGT
Organism: Gnathonemus echidnorhynchus; assembly: GCA_026776725.1. Classification (NCBI taxonomy): domain Eukaryota; kingdom Metazoa; phylum Chordata; class Actinopteri; order Osteoglossiformes; family Mormyridae; genus Gnathonemus; species Gnathonemus echidnorhynchus. The sequence continues at coordinate 15,515,451 of JAODJU010000033.1, forward strand.
TCGGCTTGAGGGAGTTGACGGAGCCCACCAGAAAGTTTCCGCCAAACTGTGAGTAAGACGAAGATTCCAGGGAACCTTTCTGGGTAGCCTTCACCTTGTATGAACTGGCGCCGAGGACCTTAGTCCACTGGACCGCCACACTTTTCGACGTTACCGTGTACACGGACAAGACCATTCCTGTAAAAAAGTAATGCTCACATTTAATTACACAATTACATCTGAATTCCTACACAGTGTAATCACATGTTATTGTGTTACAATTAAAAATGTTTGGGACTTTCCACTGTGTTTCACAATTGACCACACATAACCACGAATGAATCAAATCGAAAGATATTTATTGTATACATTTATATTGCATTTATATTGCATTCTATTATATATAGTTATTTTAATTAGCCCAATGTTCTCTCTCAAAAATCAGAACTTACCATTTTGAGCAGCTATCTGTGAATAAAACACAAAAATTACTTTTTAAATTTCGACTATCTAAAATGTTTTTAAATAAAATAATACATACAACCTTTCTAGCTGTTATTACGAATGAAAACGAAAACCCGTTTTTGTCATGTCTGACATTTTTCTTTGATTTAACCTGTCAACTGGATCATCGTGCACTTGTTAAGAAAACTCCCATGTTCTATTAAATAATTCATTTTTACCCTACGAAGATATAGCGATGCCATTGAAATACCGTCTCATCGCAACTGTTTTCATTTAAATGCCACAAATGCAGAGACGAATTTACCGACTGCATGCACCACGGAGTATCATTTAGTCATATTTAAATTATTTTACATAGAATAATCTTACCTGGGAAACCATGCCAAATAAAACAACAATAAGCGACTTTAAACCCATAGATCTCATGCCTTCAGTATTTGCTTTCCCCCAAAAGTCCAAAGGTCTTGACATTAATTAACTGTTAATTCTGGTCTTATACTTTTTTCCAGTTTGTTAATAAACGCGACACCCCGTTAATCTTATTTTCTTTCCATTTACTGCACCGGTCTATCGTCGATACGGCTTTAGCCGAGATTGCTTATAATGTGACCCCTCCTCCCAACGGCGCAGCGCCTATCAGCGTCCGTCCGGGGCGCCTTACCTGCGGACAGGTGCGTCTGTCTGCGCCCGTCCGCCCGGAGGGCATCGTCTGCGGACGCAGCTGTACATACTACATGATAATTTATATTAAAATATTATTATAATATATGTTGTACGTCCATTTATATTTTATATACCAAAATATTAAAGGAAAGTATGTGAAACATTTATATGACGAATGACATATCAATATTGTGTTGTGCAAATTCGTTATTAAAAAATATTTAGCCTATATTTTCTATTAGCACGCATGTGTAAAGAAACCGGATGTTATGCTGACTTTTTTTAAAACAGCTTTTGGATACTCAGTTACTCGGTTTTATTTGCTGTCTGTTTAATCCCCAGCAGGTCGCCGCCGGTGCAGCATCCCGGTGTCAGCGCTCGTGCCCGCGTGATGTCAGAGCTCCGCGGGGGCGCGCCACACATTCACGGAGCTCCGGGGCTTTTAAAAGCCAGATAGAGGAAAAGAAAGTAAGATGGCAGCGGAAGCGAACCGGGGGCTGCAGAGGGTCGTCTGGCAGAGTAAGTTCGGGTGATTATACCTCTTTCCAGGCTCCCGGACATAGTTTAGACGCGGCGTGACCTAGCTGTCAGCGGTAAAATGGAGACCCCCCCGGCGCGTGTTCGCACTGAGCGGCCGGCGGAGTTGCGCTCGGGGCGGCTGCGGCAGGTTCCCCGCACCGCCAACGGACGGGGAAGTTTGGAAATGACCTTTTTGCGATCACGAACTCAGCGGCCGTAACTCATTGATACATTGATAAACGGCATTTTGTAACGCAGCTCTTATTGTTGATGTAAGTAAACAGGTTATTGGAAAATTCCTAATATTGTTTTTTCTTTATTTTTTTTTTTGTAAGAGAGAGTGAGTCGGGGGTCACAAATGCATGACTTAAATTATCATTCTGGATTTTTTAAAATTTGGATTGCTTTGTGGATTTGGTAGTTGAACAACCTTTAAGCCGGCTAGTTTACACTCCGCAGCTAGCGCAACTATGACAGGCGCTGGTGTATCGCGAGCCGCCGCGGACTGCTGGCAAAGCGCCAGTTACACCGGAGCGGTGTAGAGATGTTTGCGTGTATGTAAGAATGTATGAGTGTGTGTATAATATATACTTATACAATTAGCCGGAACTTTCAATTAATGTTTATGAGTGTTGGCAATTACAATCAGTGAAAACCTTTTCATTGTTATTAATGAGAGCTGTTTTTTTCTTTACAGGAATCCAAGACAGCATTATAACAGATTGTCAAAAGTCAGAAATATGGAAGGTGGGATCCGTGCAAGTGTCAGAATATTACATTCTGATGCTAAACATTGTGTTTGACTTAATGTGCATTTCCATATAGATTTATATTTTCCAGTTAGAATTGACTTAACAGTTTTTTTTAAGATAGTTTATTCATGTATTCATACTCTCAGGGAAATTCAAACGTCCAGTAGCTCAAACACATTGTAAAAAATATTATAAAAACCCAGAGACCAAACGTAGATAAATAAAATAAAACAGTAAGATAGTACAGATGAGTGTGTCTGTTGGTTGTTACTGTTGTTCTGAAAGGTATTTCTCATTTTGTTTTTAAGCTGATATACACAAGTACTGAATATCTTCTTTCTTTTCTTTTTCCTCTTAGTGATGGTCTATAACTACAACTGGTTGTAAACAAGCCAAATGACCCAGTGGTATTTTCTGTGCCATTTCAGGTGCTGATTCTCGACCACTTCACCACCAAGCTGCTGTCCTCATGTTGCAATATGTCCGACCTGATGTCGGAAGGCATTACTAGTAAGTTACAGTTAATCAAAATCCATCCATCCATTCATCTCTGCATCCATCCATCCATCTCTGCATCCATCCATCCATCTCTGCATCCATCCATCACAAAAAACAGAGCAAGTTGGGGGAGGCATAAAGACAATTTCCCCATGGGGATCAATAAAGTATCGATTATTATTATTATCCATCCATCCATCTCTGCATCCATCCATCCATCTAACTGCTTCTCCTGATCAGGATCATGGGGGTGCCTGAAGCCTAGCCCAGGTTTAAGGTTGGGGGTGCACACATAGACACAATGCATCAGAATATGCATGTAAAACATGCCAAGTTGAGTATGTGAAAGCTGAAAAGCATGCGGAGGACGGTACGATTACGAAATCAGGCATGAAACGCTTAAAACTGAAATAGAAATCCTATGTTAACAAATAATGTATTGTGGGGGTGGGTAGACAACACAAAATTGTCAGTCGTTGTAGCACCCATAACATGTATCTATGTTGTAAGTAAATGCAGGTCTCAGTTTTGGGATTATTTTTTATCCAAAACTGAATATTGGGCTTTAAGTTGGAAAGGTGACATGCTTGTGTCATTAACCCCAGTCTGTCAATTAAAGTGTATCTCATTCACAGTTGTTGAGGATCTCTATAAAAGCCGGGAACCAGTTCCAGAAATGAAAGCTATATACTTCATCTCTCCAAATGAGAAGGTTTGTTCCTTATTAATTCTGCAGACATTTTGTATTCCCTTTGGGTTTAAGGAAGTGAAAGTTTATTTACAAAAGAATAGTTTCAAGAATTTTTTTGTGAATTTATTGATAAATTTACTGCAGTAAAAATGACTGGTTTGTGTTTATAATTTTCTCTTCCAGTGTATTGATGTGTTAATCGCCGACTTCACGCCCAAACCCAAATATAAATCTGCATACGTGTATTTCACCGACTGTGAGTATTTTGCTGGAAGGACAATGTGGGAACAGGAAGTAGTTTTCCAAAGATTGTTATACAGATACTGTTACTGGTGAAAAGAGCCCTAAAGGAAGTATTTGAAAAGAGTGAATTGCTTCTGTTTTTATTGTCAGTGAGTTGATATTCAAAACCATCATGCACTGCTGAAAGCTGCAAACAGTCCACTAATTGGCAGTGCTTTCAGTGCATGAGATATATTTCACAAATATGCATCAGCCAGATGTGTTTGGTGATAATTGCACCCTTACGCTTTCAGATTGCCCTGATCCAGTTTTTGACAAAATGAAGTTGCACTGTGCAAAATTTATACGAATCTGTAAGGAGCTAAACCTCTCATTTTTGCCCCAAGAGTCTCAAGTAAGTTTTACAGTTTATTAAAAATCACCCCGAATGAAGTGTTGATCGAATGTTAATTTTCTCAAACATGATATCTTCACTCTTTGCTTCTTCTCATCAAAGCATCCTGCAGCTGTGAAATGATAATGGTTGCTCGAGACTGTCAGTTATGGAATGAAAATTGCTTCCCTACATGAAAACAAAATGCTTTCTTTAGTTTATATTCTGATTACTTCACACACAGGTTAAGAGGCTTTGTTTCATCATTGTCAAACATGACTGTTTTTCAGGATTATTGTTTACTGTTTATGTTTGGTGACCTGTGTGTAGCAATAGTGGGACAACTGAAATTGCAAAGCCCACTGAGGGTGGGATTATTATACATTGTCCACCCCATGACTGGTTGGTTACTGTAATGGTTCCCATTTGTTGAAATTGTGCAGTGACTGACATCATACTGTACGCGAACCCCACCCATTTCTCCCATCTGCAGTGTATAGTCCTGTTGTTTGAGGCATACTGGCATTTGGAATGAGGGTGGTTAATTAGTTAAAGTGCTCCCAGGTTTTTAGTGTCCTCCCTGCTCTCGTTTGATGCCCCTGTTTTTTAGGTCTTCACCTGTGACAATCCTGGCACCTTCCAGCACATCTACAATCCGTACAGCCAAGACAAAGTCCGGACGCTGGAAGCGGTGGCAGATCAGATAGTCGCACTCTGCGCTGCGCTGGAGGAGTATCCTGGAATCCGATACAAGAAGTAAAAGACCCATCACATGTTACTCCAGGGTTCATTTGTTTTTCTCACTGCAAAAAACAAAGAACTACACGTTATAGTAATCATATGCATTTCCTTTTGTTTTACAGTCAGGTAATTGTGTGTGTGTGTGTGTGTGTGTGTGTGTGTGTGCGTGCATTACGATGGATCTCCATCCTAAATGTAGCTCTGCCTTGTTCCCTGTGCTGCTCTGCTCAGGATAAGTGGTTGGAAGATGGATGGATAAATGAATGGATGAAGGTCAGTGCATCTTTTAAATTTTTTATTATGTATTTCATTTTAGGGACTTGAAGGTAGATAATGCGAAGAAGCTGGCTGAGCTGGTAGACAGCAGACTTACGCAGCATTACGAGAGGGAAAGTGAGAACAGACAGAAAAAGGTAATTGGTGGCCTTAACAGGGTTTTTCGATGATCTCTGTGATGTGTATAATGGCTTTTTTTTTACGTATCATTGTCATATTGCACCACAGGGGAAAACGCCGGCCCAGTTGCTCATAGTGGAAAGAGGATTTGATCCAGTCACTCCAGTCCTGCATGAGCTCACATACCAGGCCATGGTCTATGACCTCATCCCAATAGAGAATGACACATACAAGTCCGTCCAGTTGGCCTATTAATCACAAAACTTATCCTTTACATTTATCCAGCCTCTGAAACATGTTCGGAGAGCAGAAGCAGGCTTGCAGTATTACATGTAGAGCTGTGCTCTTCACATTGACCTTGATTTGCTTGACTCTCATTGAACGTCCAGGTTCCGCAATAAGGACGGTTCGATGAAGGAGGCACAGTTGAACGAAAGCGACGACCTTTGGATCAGACTTCGACACCTGCACATTGCAGATGTTTCTGCGTAAGCGTGTCAAAATTACAGTCTGAAATAAATTCGTCTTGTTGATAATTTGCTCTGTATTGCTCTAAACTCTTTACTTATGCAGGAAATGTAATACTTTCAGACAGATCCCTAAGCTAATGAAGGAGATCTCTGCAAACAGGAAGCAGACAGACGAAAAGGTGCGGCGGCGCCCTGATCTGATCTGAGTTCACCTTCAAGCAGCGGCTTATTTGATGTTGTACTTCGTTTTTTTAGATGTCAATCAGTGGTCTGGCTCAGCTCATGCAGAGGATGCCCAATCACCGTAAGCAGCTTGCACAGGTTGGTGCTGACATCCGTTTCACTAGCTGGGGGGGATCAGTCGACATTGTGCTTTGATATTTTGTTCCCAGCGCTCGTTCGTTTGCACCATAAATTGTTTTGTATGGAATCATTTGTATCTGTTTCTTATTCGTTATTATTAATTTTGTTAATTCATTTTCAAACAATTATTGGCTATTGTTTCATAGCCCTTGAACAATCAATAAAGTACATTGTACATTATTTTGCGGCACTGTGCAGTAGTGTACTCACGCTCTCTTGAATGAAAGGGATTCTGATGTTCTGATTCACTAGCTGTCTGCATGACATGGCTCCTCTCATGGCATTTTTATACAGCTAAAAAGCTTGGCCACCCTCACATTTGAAGATTTTGGTTATTTCATGTGTGATGAACCTGACGTGCAAGATGTTACAGGTGACTTGATGTTTTTCATTTTAATTGCAGAAAGCTACTCACCTTACATTAACAGAGGACTGTATGAACTGTTTTCAGAAGAATGTGGAGAAACTGTGTAAAGTTGAACAGGTAGTGTTTAAAACTTTTTGAAAAAAATACGTTAGCATTAAGTAAAACTCTGCAGTTAATGTGTAATAGGCTTTGTAATATGCAGCAGTATGTCACTGTTATGGACAGAGTTGAATAATTAAGGTCCAGAGAGTAAAAGTCCAGACCGGGATTTTGTTTCAACCAACCAGTTGAGCACTCAACTGGTTGGCTGAAACAAAAAAATCTGGACTTGAATTACCCAACTCTAGTTATGGATCAGTGGAAGATGGATGGCTATTAACAGTTAGAAATCAATTGGTATTGTTTGCGATGCTCAGAGTTATATGAGTAATGAATATTCAAAAGGTCATTCAGGCTTTCTGTTTCTTAAACAGAAAGAGGTGTAAACATTCGTTATGAAACGTAGACTGCTCCTTTCCTCAGGATTTGGCCACAGGCACTGACGTAGACGGTCAAAAAATAAAGGACCCCATGAGGACCCTCCTTCCTGTGCTGCTAAATCCTCATTCCACCCAAGACAAGATCCGTGCTGTGCTGCTTTACGTTTTCAGCCTGAACGGTTTGCTTTCAATTACGACGCGCTCTTCCTTTTAACACTGAAAATGCAGTTTTCTGTCATAAACAGCTTTCATAAAACCCCCGAGTTTGATATTTGTCTTGTCTGCTCCTGTTGCTCAACAAATAGAACACTATGCTAATAACCCTAAGGTTGTGTGTTCAGATCCCAAGGAACACACATAATTTGTAATTCTTCCATTAAGTTGCTTTGGATAAGAGTGTCAAATGAATTGAATACTACATGCATTTATTAACACGCTATTCACTGATAGACTTCTAAGCGTTTATGTAAGTCGCTCTGGCTAAGGGTGTCTGCCAAATGCTGTAAATGTAATTACCGATTGCCATTCATTTTTGTTACAAAGTACAGGATGAATAAAGTAGCTTTCTGTGGTTTTTTTCCCATCAGGGACAACTGAAGAGAACCTGAATAAACTCCTTCAGCATGTTAATGCTGAGGATGCGATGGAGTACATCCTGAACTGGAGAGAGCTTGGAGTTCCCATCATCTCTTCGGTATGTGATTTGGGGGTTTGCATATAAACGCACTAGTGTGGATTTGCAGTGTTTCCCAACCCAGTCCTCGGGGGAACTCCGGACAGTCCACGTTTTTGCTTCCTCTCAGCACACCTGTACCAGGTATTCGGTGCTCCTGATTGGCTGGGAGCTGGGAGGGAGCAAAAACGTGGACTGGGTTGGGAAACACTGCTCTACTGAGTAAACAGCTGTGGAGTATGGATGGATAAACATATGCATATATTTTTTTAAACTTCTTTTTTTTTCCCCAGCTATCATTGTTTTCAACACGCAAACCATCGCGAAGGGACCGTTCTAACGAAGAAAAATACAACCTCTCTCGCTGGACGCCGGTCATTAAAGACGTGATGGAGGTCAGCGTGTCTTGGAAATCTCACTAGCCCCCTAGAAATCACCAGACACCAAGGTCGAACCTGTGTGAAACACAGGCACGGTGCACCTTAACGGACATGTGAAAAGAAAAAAAACAATATCTAATGTCTCCTCTGCTGAGAAAGCATGACCTTTAAAGGACCACTCCTCTACCAACATGCATCACTACACTACTGGCTCTAAACTTGCAGTACATCCATTGGTCTGATCTCACACCTTCTTCTTCAACCTAGAATTGTAATACCTGTAGGTTATTGAAGAAGAAAAAACGTTTCACCAGCCATTTAGTCTCTTCTTAAAGCTTTAATGTGATTTACTGCAGCTTTTGAAAATGCAGCTTGGAAAGAGGGAAATATTAAGACCGAGTAGACTGGCTGGAATTTATGTACTTCTGCATAATTAGTGGGTCATTATGCTTAGAAGAGAATATTGTGATATAGTGAGTTTTAATGACATTCGCTGGAAGTGTGACGGCTGTTCTTGCTCGAACCTCAGGATGTTTTGGAGAATAAGCTGGAAGCCAAAGAGTGGCCTCAGCAGTCAGAAACTGCAGCCGGCTGGCACAGCGCTGCAGTGGTGAGGTATGAGCGCATCTCTGTGACCGGATCAGGTGACGCAGTGGCTAACGACACAGGCCCATAACCTGAAGGTCATTGGTTCAAATTTCAGTTGGCGTTTCCATGTATGGCACCTGACTTAACCAGGTCTTCTATGTGCTTAAAAGGGGGGTTTCTCCTGTTTGCAAGCCCATATCATTGCCTGATTCACAACACTCCTTGTTGCACAGGAAGCAGTGGTAAAAAGCAAATTTAACTACAGGAAACAGAATGTGTAGGAGTTTCCCCTTTTAGTTATTTCATTTGTCCTTACAACTTTTGTTTTCACTTTAGTTACAGTCAGAAACATAGGCAACATAAATAATAATCTTAACAAGCATGTTGCAATATTTGGTGCAGATTCAGGGAAAGTCTGACCCCCTCCACAGCTGGACTCTGGTAGAACCAGCTGTGGTCCACAGTAGGTCTTTGCACCATTCTGCTTTCCTGTTGTCCCAGCGCCCGGCAGAAGCAGAAGTCCAGCAGCCAGGAGCTTCTGCGTGCCAGGTCCCGCCTCATCATCTTCATCATTGGTGGGATGAGCTACTCAGAGATGCGTTGCGCCTACGAAGTCACGCAGGCGTTCAAGTCCTGCGAGGTCATCATGGGTTGGTATCCCTTCAGTTCCATGGATCGTTTTTAAGACCAGCTGCTTGTAAAACCGTCATTATTACCTGTCGTTTTAGGATCGTCGCATATTCTGACGCCCACTGGTCTCCTAGATGACATTAAGGCCCTCAGCCAGCCCCCTACAGAAGAGATGGCAGTGCTGGAGGTGGCAGAATAGACTCTCTGTCTCACTGTTTCCCACATGAAGCCCCAAACAGGAAGTCACAAGGGGCTACTTCCTGTCTGTCAATCTGATGGAGGTGTGAGGTATTACCTGGTGTGTGTGTAATTTGGTTTAAAGAAAAAGATTAATGACCAAACCGATGAGAGCTACTGTTACTGTAAAGATGACTTATTGAATTATTGAGATACAAACTTTATAGAGCATGTGTATGTCTAATACAGACAAAAAAATCTTTCAGTGGTTTGGCTTCCTGTATACTTGCAAATATAACCAGAAGCTGTAATTTTTAAATGAATGTCTTTATATATATATAATAACTGGTTAATAAGGGGATTATGTTGATAATTACAATTGTTTGCAGCAGTATATTTATTACAGTGTTTTCTCTTTAGGTACACATAAAGGCTAGATTTGGTGAAATATGAGCCATTTGAGTATTATGTGCAAACTATGTGTTTAAACATCTGCTCCCCTTCATCCAGTTTTGTAAGAATATATAGTTAAATGAAATGTGTTTGAAGTTTTGAAAATAAAACGTCATATGAAGTGCACGTTTTGCACTGTGTTGATCTTCCATGCCGCCTTTGCAGTAGAGCATCACGGTGAGCCTGTGGTCAGAAACACCGTTCAGTTTAGTGACGCATTAACCAAAGTGAATGTTTTGCGAAGTGAAAATCTATATAAACGGAGAACGAGCTGTAATGGAAATAAGTCCACAACTCTGGAGGTGTGAGCATACAGTATACTAACCTCTCTGTTGATTTTGTACTCATTAAATTTTAAAGTATGTGTATATCTCTGTGATATTGCGGAGTAGATATTAAATGATCGAACGTCGTCTATCATTCAGGAAAGTACAGCAATATTTTTTAGTGTATTTCCTCAACACCTTGTCAACTGCAATAGTAAATGATTTAGACACTTTTATTGTTAAAGAAGTCTGGACCAGGGGGAATTACAGTTCGTCACAAATCTGAGTATGGCTCCGTCTTTATTCATTGCATGAACTGGGTCTTCTTCAGTGCAGGTGTGGAAAACAGGAGAAAACAGCTAATCAGATGCCACCCCACAAACAGAAGCAACACAATAGTTTGCAACAAAATATTTTCCTAAGCTGGCATTACAATAAGCGTGACCACAAGTTCAAAAGAAACTGAATAACAGCTGGTGTTGTCTGTGATATCTGGCACTGGAGGTGTCGGATGAACGAGTTGGCCCCGGACAATGGGTAGGACTCTTTCTCAGACCAACTTATGAAGCTGCCGTAATGTAATACGGTACGTGAAATGTGCCCTACTTTATATCGACGTCTTCTTTTTCCCGTTGCCTCAATTTGTTTCGTTGTGTCAGACTCGTACACTAATACGCATAGCTTACTTCATCGATTAGCATGTGTTTCTCAGGTTACGGGTGATATGGAACTCGGTGCTTCTCAAGATTTATATGAGTAATGATACTTGCGTCTGAAAGGTTTGCAGTAGTCAGATAGAAACTGAAGCTATCAGTAGTATATATAGACCGTCGATATTTTTAAATTATGCAACATTACGTATTATTTAATAGGCATATTTTTGTATTTTTTCTCCCAGTACCTCTCTCTAGGGACACTCACGGACAACGTCGCCTTTTAAAGAATCATATAACTGCAGTTCGATGGATATTCAGAGCAAGTGTTGCAAGTATGAGAGAATTTTGGTATACCGTAAATAACACATTTTCACTAACTGTTTTAAAATTAATTGTAAGTGAAAGGTGCACTTATTAGATTTTGACTCTGCCACGATGCGGGTGTGGCTGCCAACCTTCCCGTCCAGAACATTCCCCTAGAGAGTCTGTGATTATTCTGAAATACCTTGGAGGACTGCAGAAGCAACAAAGCTACATTGATAGACCCTAACCCTTTTATTTACCTATTATTCTGCAACTTCATCCCCAAAGAGGAGGCATGGATTAGCAATTAAGGTATTGTCCCTCTCCAACATTTAAGAACACCAACCAGAAATGTCTATTATTTATACACCCACATTTTTAGTGTTTTTCTATTTATTTATTTTTTTATTCTCATGCATTTTTCATAACTTTTAGAGCTTCTTACTTGCCGACCATCTCCGTATTTCTGTAGAGTTGGGCCTTAGTAGTAGGATAGGAGACTTCTAAGACAGAAAAGAATTGCTGATGGAACTGGCCAGTAGAGGGCAGTGTTCACTGCAGACCAAACACCAACACAGCAGCAGACCGAAGGGGATCCTGCGATGCTGACTGACCGCGGTTATTAAAGTCACAGGGACATAAGATACTAAATTTGAAAATCTAGATGTCTGTGTAGATTTCATTTGACTATTGTAATTTCATTGATCTTACATATACTGCAGTATCAAAGTGCACAGACACTACACATTGTGCAAAAAGCGGATATGGTGCATACAAATATAATCCTGAAAAAAAGAATAGTAGGGAATAATAATGAAATAACATATTAACATATTATTAACATATTATTCAGTAAAAATAAAAAACAGCACCAGACTTTATTGCAAGAAAATGGATACTTTCTAATGTGTTGTGTCTGGGGGTTGGGGTTGGGGTTGGGGTTGGGGTGTGGGTAGGGGTGTCATGTTAGGAGCAGACGTTGCAGTGTCTGACGGCAGGAGATAAGAACGATTCCCTGTAGCGTTTTTAGCACACAATGGTGGAATGAGCTGGCGGCTAAACGCACTCCATGATAGCGCCCCCTGCAGCGCATGTGCAGAGTTGTTCATAATATCAATTTTGCCAACATCCCTTTCTCTGCTATTGTGCTTTTGCATCACTGTCTTGCATTTACTGAATTTGTTGAATCTTTGTGTGAAACATCATCAGTAAGTTGACATGATAGGTGGGGTCAATACAGCTAGAATTCAGCTTGCCTGAGGTCAGGGGAATTTGGAGGTCAAGTCACATGATGTAACAGAAACCATGAGTCATCAGACCAGGCCACCTTCTTCCATTACTCCATGGTCCAGTTCTGATGCTCACATGCCCATTGTAGGTGCCTTTGGGGGTGGACAGGGGTCAGCGTGGGGGCCGCACTCTGACTGGTCTGTGGCTACACAGCAAGCTGTGATGCACTGTTTGTCCTGACTATCATGGCCAGCATTAACTATTTCAGCAACTTGTGCTACAGTAGCTCTCCTGTGGGTTCGGACCAGATGGGCTAGCCTGCTCTCCCCCTGCTCATCAGTGAGCCCTAGGCACCCATGGTCCCGTCCATGACCCACATGACCAGTTAGTACCCACTTTTGGTTGGTACTGACCAGTGCATACCAGGAACAACCCACAAGACCTGCCGTTTTGCAGATGCTCTGACCCAGTCATCTAGCCATGGCACTTTCTTCATCATCATCATCATCATCATCGTCATCATCATCATCATAATCATCATCGTCATCATCATCATCATAATCGTCATCATCATCATCATAATCGTCATCGTCGTCATCATCATCATCATCATCATCATCATCATCATCATCATCATCATCATTGGCGTACCTGAAAAAAAAACAACAATCCAGGAAAGGCTTACAAAGCCACTTTTACCTATAGTAAAACTGTCCTGCGGAACTAAGCTGCAAAATCAACCTGAAGAGACCTGAGAGGGAAGCAGCGGACAGTGATCATGAGCTGACCAGCCACCTGGGTTAGCTTATGGAGAGACTGCTGTAAACACAATGATGATGTCAAGGCTGTTAGGCAGGAGCTGCATTGTCTCCATGGAGATATCACATGCATGTTCATTCAGGCCCTGTAAGTCAGCGTTTCCCAATTCGGTCCTTTGAACCCACGGACATCCCATGTTTTTGCTCCCTCCCAGTACTTCTGGTATAGAGCAAAAATGTGATCTGTCTGGCAGGGAGCTGGGAGGGAGCGAAAACATGGACCGTCTATGGGTCCATGAGGACCGGGTTGGGAACAGTGCTGTAAGTACATGATTATTCTATTTCCGTTCCCATATTTGTGAGAAATCATTATCTTCTGGTCACCACAGCTAGTAGGAGCTTGGATCCTCTATATCTGAATGAGCAAAAGAAACCTCTACATTTTTATTTTTTTTTATATATACAATAAGTTCTCAGAAAAGCCTCACCGGAGGAATGTATGTTGTCAGAGTTGGGATGAAATGTCCCTGTAGTGCATTTCAACAGTCTATAATACTTTCAGTGGAAACATAATCCCTCCATAAATCATCCTGAAAGTCTTAAGGGCTGAACAAAAGAATCTCAGTCTATATATTACACCGTTATATAGGGCATGCAGAATATATTTCGCATAATCAGAGTGGAGGAACCAGTCTTTTTGATTTGAGCCAAAATCAAAATCACAAAGACTGAACATTTGCACCAATAGGCACAGTGCATGATGTGTTACAAACACTGCTTTCATCTGCAGGAACATGAAGTACTGGCGTGATTTTTATTTTGATCCAGCCTGAAGTATTTTACAGGTAATTCAACATTTGGTAATTGTCAGAATCTCCTGCTTATACTGTAGTTGGTTGTATGTTCTATCTCTAAAAATGCCTGTAATGTGATCTATTCCCATAAATTACATTTGCGGATTCATAAAAGTCTCCTCCTATCAGTACTTACACTGCATATTAGAATTAAGAAACCAGCAGCCATTAAACAATTTATTGTTTATATAATGCTGTAAAATGTACTTAAAACCTTAGGTCATATTTTAGGGAAAAACTGAACTAAAGAGTTGGCAAATGGTCAGGTGTAAAATTTCTACACCTAAAATGGTTCTGAAAAATGTGCCAAATAAAAGAGGTATATTACTTACTAGACAGAGGCCTTGTTTCCTTTTAGTTAACAATAATAAAATCAAGTCTTAGGTTCACCAAGGTGCCATAAAATACCACCCATTGTCCACTCATCCAATGGCAGGTATCAGAGATTAATCATCAGGAACATGATAGCCTGCTTTGGAGGGCTGGTCCAGACCAGCAGATTTTCATACATTATGTCCAGTGGCTCCACCTTCTGCCATGGGGGTGTTACTCAGAACCGTAATGGAAGGCTGCGGCCATCTGGCCCAAGGCGGTCGCTTGCTGAGCCGGATTTCCCGGGTTTTTGCTGTGACCTTCCTCCGGCGACGCTCCCAATCTCTCTGCAGCTAAAGTAGCCCCTTCCAGGTGGTACAAAAAGGTGTCTGTTTAGATGGGAACGGTGGTGGTGGGATTAAGCCCAGTTAATACTCACTGTGGGCCCTGCATCACTGCTCTGTGTGTGTGTGTATTATGCATATGTATGTACTGTATGTATGTGTGTATATATATATACACACACACACATACACAAATGTATATATATGTATGCA
>JAODJU010000033.1:15533641-15549030 GCA_026776725.1 Gnathonemus echidnorhynchus
ATCTATAAAAAAAAAATCAAAGTTTTTCTTTCTGTAGGCAACTGTGAAATTTATTTGTAGAACTCACCTATTGTAAATTGTATGTTTAAAGGAATGTATAATCTGCTTATATCCAAAATATTTCCAGAGTACTGAGTATTGCTAATCTCTTTGTTTCTTGAAGATTCACAAAAAGCATTTTGCTCCTGGTTCCTTTAGGCACACTAAGCATTGCTGAACGACAAATAAACTGCGAAGCCTTTTGCAGTTTAGAATTGTTTGCGCTTTTGTCTTTTTTCTGTGGCAGATGACAGTAGCTCCTGACTGGTTTGCAGTTAAGTACCTGTGACCCCTTTAAATACAAAACCCGTGAATCGTTCCAAACCAGTCTTCAGCAGTGAAGTCACTGTTCTGGCTTTTTCCATATTGCGCAGAGACCGGTCATTAAGCCAGAAAGGCTGCTTTTGCTGCTCAGATGTGTCTCTGTGGCCTGGTCTTATTCTACCCCTGTAACACAGTGCAGCTTTGTCACTTGTAAGCTCTGCTGGCACATGATACTGGAAAAGCTACCACACACTTTGCCATTCACATCTGGCTGTATGTGCAGCATAGAGATGAAGGCTAGTTGAGATTAAATTACCCATGAACCTTGCTGGAACTTTTGCTTTTGCTGATTTAGTAACTGAGAGAGCTATTTGTGTCATATGCTGGTTGCACATATTCTCAGTGCTTTGGTTGTTCTCTCAAAGTTAATATGTTACTCAAAGTTAATATGCGTCTCAGTCCTCACAGTGACAGACGGCCTCTTTGGTTCCATGGTCGCCTTGTCCTGTTTTTGTTCAGAAATGGGTGTTTCCATGTCACTGTAGCCTGAGACTTCATGTTTAGCATCCACAGTTACTTGAAGAAAGGGGTTCCTCACAGCTGACTGAACCTCTCCCATGACTGAACTGCTTGCTGCACACTTTAAAGGACAGACCTAGTGTATGCATATATGGAATGATTCCTGGGATTTGTACTGGGTTTATGCATTTTTCTTAGCTCAAGATCAGCAGTTGTTTATAGATACTCAAATACCTTCTGAAACATGTGTGCTCTGTGAGGGACTGGCATCTAATCCAGGCTGCTCCTCTGCTTTTCACCCTGTGTTCCTTGGGATAGATTTGCAGGCTGCCTGTGACCCTCTGCTAGGTAAGCAAGTAGAAGATGGGTGGATGGATGGATGTTGGTAAATTATATACAGCTATTACAATACAATCTCTCCTGGGCTGGTTTGTGTATGTAAAATGAAAATGCGTTTAGTTGTTTTGGGTGTGTTTTTGAACAAAGTAGCTCAATTTTATATAGTGAAGAACAATATGTAGTACTTTATTTTTCAGTATGTAGGACATCTCCTAAAATATGCATATGTGTGTGAATATGTAAATTAACATGGAGACGCACTGGCTAACGTTATATCCGGTCAAATAGCCCATAGGTTACTATGGTAACCCATGGTATCTATGTGGTTCTTTATTTCACAGGATGCTTAATTTTCTTTTTCTTTAAAAAAACATCTTTTAAATGTTTTAAATGTGGAACAAAATTTAAATGCTGAATCATCATAAATACAAAAGTTTTAATACAAAATCACATCCCCATTTTCTTTGTTTCAGTTTCTACCATTTCCATCACAGATTTTACATTATTATCAAGTACTTCATGTTCGTGTCTTGGCCTGTAAAATAGGCCAGATAGTCTGTCAGACCCCCACAAAGCACTGATAAGCTGGGGCTGATTGTGTAGCCAGTCATTGAGTGTTGGTTTTAGCAAAGAACCAAGGTCCCCCCCCCCCCTCCCCTGAGCTCATTAGAAACCTTTATAATCACTGCAGTGGATCCCTCTTAATGGGAAGTGACAGACGCTCTGAGGTTTTCGAGGGACAAGTGAGAGGTAACGATCACCACAATCTGATTAGCCCAGATTAAACTGAACATTTATCGGCAAATCCTAACGTTACCCTGGCTTCAGCATCAACAATGGTTTGGTGCTCTAAGACATGCAGACGTGCAGAGGACAGCCTGTCAGTGAGAGGCGCAGCAGGATATAAGGGTGTATATTATTATTATTATCATTATTATTATTATTATTATTATTATTTTATTTTATTTTTTTGCGACCCATAAATTAATTGTTGGATGGCTGATGGTACAATCCATATGTGTCAGGCCTGCATACCTTAGTGGGCTCTGTCCTGGGCATCCTTCCTATTGAGGACTGTGTACGGAGACATGTTAAGTGGAAATCCCAAGTCAGAACTGGAAAACATCCTGAACGCTTGACATGTCGCTCGTTTCCAAATGCCTGGATTGTTTCCGAGGAAATGGAAGCAGGTATAGTGATATTTTAGTGGTGAAAAGTCAACAACCATTTTGCTTTTCTTGTTGCTTTACTGTAAATAGAGAATTTATAGGGATAATTGGTCTTAACTATGGCTGTGACTACTCTGATAATACTGAATAATTGATGCGGGGGGGGGAGAAATCTATTCTTAATACTTTAACAATTACGTATTTTAAATAAAAATGCAGTGTTATGCCTGGTTTGATTCTCATTTTGAAACACTAAGGTATAATTCAGGATGCTGGGTAATAATTTGATGTTCCATTGAGGTTATTTTTTATGGCTGAAACCTGAGCCAGGAGATATTTGGGTACCTGGGTAAGCAGCAAAGTTGAAAGTTGAGAAAAATCTGTTTTCTGAATGTGTTTGAATGAATCTCTATGTGCAGCTGTCCAGACAGAGCTGCCTTTATGGATCTTTCATTAAAGTAGCTCCTTCATTAGGATTTTAAGGACAGGAAGAAAGGAAAAGCTCTTGCGTAGACTTCAGGAGAAGGTCTTCAAAAGCCGTCAGGATGTTGAGCACAAATATTCCGGAACTGGACACCCCTTAGTATGATGATTTCTGTTCAGAATGTTCTTGCATTTTTGAATTTGCCTGATAAAAATCCAGTTACTGCACTCGCGCCGCTATTCACATCGCTACATTTATTATGTATAGTGTGCAACAGCCGCCGTTTCAGAGGAAGGGTATTTGTTGGACTGTTTTGATTTTGTCATTTGATGTTGATAGCTGGTGGTGTAACATTAAATATTGTAGTACAGGCAGTGGTGGCCCCAGCATACCTGTAACCATCCTGCAGGATGGAGTCCTGTCTGGAGTTGGCCCTGAAGGGGGAGCGGCTGTGTAAGGAGGGCAGCTATACTGCTGGAGTCTCCTGCTTCGAGGCCGCCATGCAGATCGGGACTGGTGACCTCCAGATACTCAGTGCCATTTACAGCCAGCTGGGGAACGCCTATTTCCACCTCGACGACTACGCCAAAGCTTTGGAGTTCCACCGCTATGACCTCACCCTCACCAAGTATTCTGGTTTTTTCCACTTATCCTTGTGTAGGTCTAATTTTTTTTACAACTAGTTTTATAGATTCTTATTCACCTGTTTACATTCACAGGACTATAGGAGATCAGCTTGGAGAAGCCAAAGCAAGCGGAAACATCGGTAACACTTTGAAGGTTTTGGGGAGATTCGAGGAAGCAATATTTTTCTGCCAGAATCACCTGGACATATCCAGGATCCTTCATGATAAGGTGAAACATTTTTGATAGATGCGGGTTTTTAATGCGTTGTTTGGCTTTGCCTGACTGTGGAATTGGAGATGAGCAGTTACTGTAAATAACTAACTGCAGAGCTTGAAGAACTGGGTGTGACCACAATTACCGGTTCACATTGCAGGGCCGCCCACAGCTTGAAGGAGAATTCTAGAATCCTATTTTGCTTCAAGTAAACGCTGTAGAAATCACCAAACTAGTGACTCTACCACCACGCTGTTGCAAAACCGTCTACTAAGCAAGAAGTACAACTTGAATTGGAATTTAGTTTGAAAGAAGTTTTAAGTGTTAAAAAAGACGGCTTGTGTGTTCCGTTCCTCTGAAATGGCAGGTTGGCGAGGCCCGAGCGCTCTACAGTCTGGGGAACGTGTACCACGCCAAGGGGAGGAGCTTCTGTTGGAGTGGGCCGGACCCCTCTGACTTTCCAAAGGACGCTTTGCTGGCGCTAAGGATGGCTGTTCGCTTCTATGAGTGAGCCTTCTGGCCGTTAGCAGTGCGTTGTCTTGGCTTGCTGTGTTTTCACAAGGCGCTTTCACACCACAGGAACTTATTTATTTTTTCTTCTGGGACCAGGGACTTTGGTTGTGTTCACACCGCAGGAAATCGGCCCGATTGTAGTTCCTCGGACACAGTTCCGACGCCCTTTTTTAGTCCTTACTCCAGAGTAGCTACTTTTCGTTAGAACACAAATTACTGCGGAGGCGCTGGCACTAACATGGAAGTTATGCAGAAGTGCAGAAAAAAGAGATGATGTGGAGCAAAAATTGAGCAGATCTAATTAATTTTGTATCCAAATTACATTTTAATGCCTCAGTTAATAGATTTTTTTGCTTGTGTCTCCATATTTATATTTTGGAAAATTCCATTGCTATCCAATATACTTTTGTCTAATATCACTGATGCTGGTGGTAAAACTTGCCAGCGCTTATTTGTGGGATAATGTTGCGTTTTTTTTATTCTGCAGAAAACAGAAGATTGATCTGCTGGCCAGATTTAATGAGAATCACAAACATGTTGCGGGTCGTATAAATAAAAGGCAGTGTCCCGTTTTCAGTGCAGTCGATCCCCCCCAATAACTAACAAAATGACTTGTGTATCCTCCCATTGTTTTGACGTGGCAGTGTAGTTTCATATGAAATTGTGTGAAGTCTAACCTATGAGCTTTTTGAGTCTCCCGTGCTTATTTAGCATAAAGTCTCGGGTTCTGTTGTGTGGTGTGAAAGCGACACACAGAAGTGCCCAGGAGCTACAAAAGTTCCAGGTCCAGAAAGCCCAGGGACTTTAAACTGGGACCAGGTTCCGGAACTTTGGTATGAAAGCGCTTATACTTTCTGTTTGAGTGTTACTTTTTAGAACCAGAGTAATACCTTTATTACTCTGTGTGACGTGGAGCCTTTTGCGTGTGGTCCGCTTCTACCCCGGTTATTGCCTCTTAAATGGCACTCCATAGGGTGTCGGGTAGGGGGGGCACCAAACACTCCCCTCCATCTGTCTCACAGCCGCTCCTCCAGTCAGCTGTCCTAACTATCTGCTGTGGAAGACCTTCTCGTGTCCTTTCATTCCTGTCTGAAGGGCGAATTTGTTGATCGTGAAGGAGCTGGGGGATCGGGCAGCTCAGGGGCGAACCTATGGCAACCTGGGTAACACGCACTACATGCTGGGTGACTACGGCGGCGCGATTGTGGCACACGAGCAGGTAGGCCTGGCAGTCTCATGAAGGACCCCATGGGTGACCCTATGGGTATACTTAGTGTCTTTGTCTCTCTCACACTTTGCCATTTTATTATTGCAGACCCCTGAATTCAAAACCCTTCCTGGTTAGAGATTTTTTTATCACAAATTCATTTCGTACTTGTCTTGTAGTATTAAGCTTGATTTGTATTTGTTGTTAAACATTTTATTTTAATATTTCTTTTCAATGTTACTATGTATTGATATTTAGTTATAGTAGGTAAATGGTTTTTTTATTGATTGAAACTGATAGATTTTTTGCTATCCAGTAGCCATAAATTGTGACATGCCATTAAGCATTGGAGCACGCCAAACACTCTGCACTCTCTAAATGCAGCCAGATTGGTTATTTTTTTTAAATATGACAACTGCCTGTTTTAGCCTTGTCATGCCCCTCGTCTTGCATCCGAATTTTCAGTTCTGAGACGAATCCCGACGTAATGCTTTTAAAATAACTTGGACCTAAAAAGTCTCGCTTGCTTTCGAAGAGGCTGCTCATTGCCAAGGAGTTTGGTGACCGGGCTGCGGAAAGAAGGGCGTGCTGCAACTTGGGGAACGCTTACATTTTCCTTGGAGAATTTGAAGTGGCAGCAGAGCATTACAAGTAACGTTTCCCCTCACGCCGCTGAAGATGCTGCTTCCATGTGAATAGCAGTAGATCTTATTTTTTTCTGGCTGCTGGAGCGGGGCAGGTGACGCGTGAGGCCTGTCCAGGTTTTTCTTGCGGAGCTATATTTGGGGACGAGGGGGATGATGATTCCCTTTTCTGAAATGACCCAGTTCTGGGAGTGTGGCTGAGGTACGTGTGGGGCTGGCTTGCAGGAGGACACTGCAGCTCGCTCGACAGCTTCAGGATCGGGCAGTGGAGGCCCAAACCTTCTACAGCCTGGGGAACACCTACACCCTGCTTCAGGACTATAAGAGGGCCATCGACTACCACCGCAGACATCTTATTATTGCACAGGACCTCAACGACAGGTTGGTCGGCAAAATTTGCCTGGGTTAGGGAGCTTAATGTCACCATGCTAATTCAAAATCAAAGGATGATCGGTCTGAATGCTGTCTGTGTCGCAGAGGATAGTGTAGTGGTTGGTTTGTGAATGTTCTAACAGACTTTAGTTTTCAGAGGTTTCTTAAATTAGACTCTCTGTTGGGTGTGCTTCTGTGGCCAGGGTGGGAGAGAGATGTGCATGCTGGAGTTTGGGCAACGCCTACACCGCTTTGGGAAATCTTGACCAGGCTATGCACTTTGCTAAGAAACATCTGGAAATTTCCAAAGAGGTACTTCCGCTCGTCCAGCAATTATGTTATTGGAACGTATATTGACCAAAAAGTATCATGCATACTTAGATTTCTTTTTTTAGGTAAAAGGGAGCGATTCCAAACATCTGGTCATTTTAAATGGAAAATAAGTAGATACATATTATTGGCCCAAGGCTATATGATGGGTTACGTGTCTGCCAGCTCCCTCTGGTGGCTGTTTGTTAATGTGCATGTTGATATGTCCTGCCTGTCCAGTCAGCCTGTGTATCCAGTAAATGATACGCACTTGGCTGTCCAAGTAGGGAATGATAATCTCCTAAAATGTATCTATTTATTTGTCAGCTTTTTATCTGTGTTGTGGTTTTGGGAACTTGAATCGCATTTAAATAACTTACGCTTAACTAAACAAAATCCATATTGTCCAAGTCTGTATGTGGACATAAAATTTTTCTGTCTTTGACAGACAGGAGACCAACGTGGTGAGCTCACCGCTAGCATGAACGTCTCAGACCTTCAGGCGGTTCTCGGTCTCCGCAACAACTCTGACAGCAGCGCGACCTTGATTGAAAATGAGGGGCTGGACATTCAAGGTAATCCTTAAGGATTTTCTGCCTGGATGTCCACGTCTCGTAGCCCCTGGATGAATCCGAAAGGTGTTCTTGTTAGTGCTAACCTCTGTTCTTGGTTACTCAGGGGAGAAACCCAGAGCAGAAAGGCGAGAAAGCGTGGAGAAAACAGAGCTGGGGAAACAGTGTCCAGACAAGATCAGTGTAAGCCGACAATAACCATTTACTGTCCTGTAGGCTTCCTTTATTATATGAAGTATCTGTAAAGGTATGATTTTATTATTATTATTATTATTATTATTATTATTATTATTATTATTAGAGGTGTAGGCCGGGATATTTCGGCTTAAATTCAACGGAAAAGCTTGATAATGAGAACAAAATTTTCTTTTTTCTTTTTACATTTTTTTTCCCCACAAGAATTAAAGAACCAGATGATAATGTTTGGCATATTTTCCATCTGTAAAGGAACAGAAGCAGAATCCTGACATCATAACCAGCCAGGCTAAGGTCTCGTTGGCTAAGACGTCCTCCAGGCTGTCCTTTGTCAGTCGCCTCCGAGCAAAGATGCACAGAAATAGCCGCTCCGCCCTTAAGGCCCCTCAGAACTACAGTAACGGCCTGGATGTAGAGGGAGACCTAGAGGGGGCAGGGAAGGTAAGCAGAGGCCGTCACGTGGTGCCAGGTGGCTGATGGTGGACCCACCAGAACTGGCTGCACCTTCCAATAAAGCGAACAGAAATGTTCAGATTTCACTGTGAAAAGTACCCAGTAGCTCAGGACAGCTCTGAGTTTTCCTGACAGGACTTGGTATTGAGCATTTCTCAAATATAATTGATATAATTCTGATGAACTGTCTTGTTCTCATTTGCATCCATTTTGAGGGGTGTGTCATACCCTTCATCCATGTAGGTCTTCAGTGGAAGGTCTGTCTGGACTTTTTTTTATGGCAATAGCACACTGTAGTATTTGAGCTATGTAACTGCTGAGACCTGGGGACCGGTTATTGTGCATCACAGGCCCATGATACGCTGGGAGACGAGGTTTTCTTTGACCTGCTGAGCAGATTCCAGAGCAGTCGAATGGATGACCAAAGATGCAACATACAGGAAGGCAAGAGCCATCTATCTGCCCCCAGCAGCCCTACCCCACCTTTGCCCAGGCCTATGAAGAAATGTGGGTTGGTTTCTTCTTGGCTATTCTGTCCAACAATGCTAGCAGACAGATGCTAATCCAACCATCTGCTCCCCACCAGCTCACACGATTTTGGCGTCCTCACCACACGAACCCTTCCTGGATGCAATTGCCGGCTTTCAGAACCGACGTCTAGATGAGCAGCGGGCCAGTGCAGACCTCCTCCCAGGTCTACGGGTCAACCAGCAGCACCACCAGTCCGTTCTCGGCCGCCTGAAGGAGAGCGGAGATGCCAAGGAGCCCAGTGAGGACTTCTTTGATACACTGGTCAAGTGTCAGGTTGGTTTGAGTAGACTGATCTTGCCATTAAACTTAAACCTACACGCTCATTTGGCTACTAACTCAGGGGGCCGGAGGAGTCCGGTAAGGTCAGGAAGGACATGCAGATATCTATGGAGGACTTTCAGGTGCTGCTGGACTCTATAATCAGCTTAGCAGCGCGTGGAGGAAGAAAAGCCAGATAAGATTTGCAGCAGTGTGGATGATAGAGGACTACATGAGTGTGTTTTTTTTATTGTTAATTGCACATTTCATTATCTTGCATAGTGAAAAAGGGTGAATCAGGTGGTGAGGCGATGATTGTACTGGCAAGACAGTATGAGAGGTTAGGGTAGGGAGAGGGTATTGACAGTATGTGGATGAGATCATTGGAGAATTTTGAGCTTTGGCGGATTAAGATGCTGCTCAAGCATGAAGAGACTTCCGAGAACAAAAGGAAGGAAAAGCTATCAGCTGGTGTCCTCAGGGAAGGACCGGGTTCAAGCATCATTCCCAGGATTAGCCTTATTTGGTGGTGCTGAAGGACTTGTGGTTTCTCTATGCCACCTCATAGTAACAGTCTGGGCCAGAGTGTGCCTCTGGCGCTCATGCCCAGAAAAATGGCCGTTCACTGTGTCAAAGGCAGCTCAGGAGACTGAGGAAGATGTACACACGCATAATAAGCCAGCAACCGTGGAATGAAGGGCATATCAGAGCCCTTGTTTGGGTTTGGCTGCAGTGCAGTTCCCTGTGCCCCAACCTCACACATGCACCTTCCCCTTACAGAGCTCCAGACTGGATGACCAGAGATGCGCTGGGCCTCTGACCACTAAAAGCCTGACCGTTCCAGATGATGACTTTTTCAGCCTTATCTTGCAAGCTCAGGCCAAGCGAATGGATGAGCAGCGGGCCACGTTCTGTCCATTCTCACGGAGGCCCAGTTCCAGCTGAGCTGGCACACTGCTGTGTCCAGTCGCCCAGTTTGACTACAAATATCACAATTGTCTTTGATAAAGGAATCAGGGTTGGAGCATGTTTGCCAGAATTTATAGTGACAAAGATGGACATGTAGGTGTGGAAACTTACATTGGGATAAGTTTTACTTTTCATTATGAGGCTCCCTGCGTTTCCCCTTTAAGATTTCCTTGGATCAGTTTGCTTTATAAAATACTACCTAGTAAAGTCTTGCTCACTGTAGTTACATCTGTTTGGAACTGTAAATGATGGCTTTGCATCAGAAATGTACAGTATTAAGTAAATTTGATTGTATGACTAAATGTAGTGACTATCCAACATCGTCCAGTCCACCGCGAAGGCGGCTAGATCCTGTTGACGACTCACCATGTAAATAACTATACAAAGTAACTTGAGATCCACATCCGTTTAATCTTTGGTTCAAGTTCCCATTTAATAACGATATTATAAAGGTTACAATTATCACAATGTGAGGGTTACTATAGTTTATGGCATATTAGTGGTAAAAATCATATGATCTCCTTGCCACCTCACCCCTACGCCCCTGACCCTGTCGTTTTAAGGGTTTTCCTCTCCCCTCTTGCCACAGTGACCTGTAGCTTATTCAGCCCACACTGCCACCTAGTGTCAACCACCACCACCACAACAAAATAATGAATGGCGACACTAAATTTCAGTGAAGGTCATCAATGGAAGGATGCAAATTCACAACTACGGACTAAAATTCCACACCATTCATGCTGCCATTGTTCTGATCTTCTGGTTTATATTCAAACTACAACATAAGAGAAATTAGAATAAAATGTTCTTGGCACATGTTCAGCAGTAGCATATACAAAACACAAAATTTAAATGTTAAAGATGTCACTTTCTCTCAGTTTAGAAGTACAATAAAGTCCTGAGGTATTTTCTTGTTCGTCACCTTCCATTGCGCTTCAGTGGCCAGGAATGGCTGGCTGAGTTTCTGGCGTGGGGGGCTTGATAAGCTCATAGTTCTCATCGTAGCAATCCTCCCAGGACTGCAGTCAGGAAAGGAACAACAAGTCAAGAAATTGTAAAGACTGGCTACAGGTGCCACAGTGGCTTTAGGGAGAACTTTATCGAAAGGCAAGGAAATGCTAAGCGTATATACTTAGTCGGACTTGGAAGACCGAGAACGGTCATAGTCACTCTGAATAAAGATATTCTGAGCACCATGAGTTTTATTTGCTAGGACTCTTCATATGAATCATATTGACCTCGTTTATGTGACGCTTTTATCCAAAGCAACTTACAAGACAGGGAAGTGTTGCAATTTTTTAATTTTTTTTGTGTGTTCCTTGAGATTTTAACCCACAGTCTTTGCATTGTAGTTGCAATGCTCCACTTCTTAAGGTATGGTACCTACTACAAGTTAATATGTTTTCATTTAATCCATTTAACTGATGCTTTTATCAAAAGCAATTTAGATTACATGTACTTCCTAGGATTACCACGGGAAAATATACCAGTGTTGGTGTGTTTGTTTTGGAATTATGTGTTTACTAAAGCTAAGCACTGTTAATCATGTGCTAAATCACGTACCTGTTGTCCTGGATCATTTGCTGCTTCAGACCCCAGGACCTCAGCGGGCATGTTTGGGGGATATTCCATGCTGTGGTGTCTCTCTTCATCCCCTGGGTGGCCATTATTCTGGTAAACAGGGGGCTGTTTGGCCTCAGGACGCTCAATTTCTCCAGGCTGCTCCTGCTCCTCCTCCTGCTGCTGCTGATCCTCCTGCTGATCCTCCTGCTGCTGATCCTCCTGCTGATCCTCCTGCTGCTGCTCCCCATTTCTTCTGAAGCATTTTGCTAGCTTGTAGACAAACTTTATGGAACAAAAGGAAATTAACATTTGTTAAAGCCAGAGAAAACTTAGGTTCTTTAAAATCTATTACAGAAGAAAACCCACTTTTTTAAAAAATGGAAAATGCAGAAGCTGCCAGCGTCTTACCAAGGGCAGGAGGGTCACAGCAAGGAGCAGCCAGTGTGCGGCCCCTTCTGACAAGAAAGTCGTAATCTTCAGTAGTTCTGGCGCAAATCTGTCCAACAGCATCTGCACAAAAGAAATTAAATGTCAGCGGTACTTCTTGAATCAAAGCTAATAGTTTTTAACGGTAAAAAAAAAACTATGAACTTACCATAGTAGATGTCCTGGTTTTTATACAGTAGGTGAGGCACTGATTTGGAATAGTATGAAAATCCTCGTCATTTTGCTATGACAAAAACACGAACAATGCATTAATTCAACAGTGTTAAAAAACTAAGCTTTTGCATCCATTGGATTGTTCAGAGTGGTACATCGACAGTAGATGGCGCTGCTACCCCACATCTCTAGGTTTTGAGGTTTTGAACCCTGTCCTTGCTGTGTATACAGTTCACATTCGTCCCGTTTTGAAGAATTGCTCCCGCAGTCCAAAAACATGCATTTAGCATCATTGCCTCCTATGAATAATGCCCAGACTATGTATGTGCCTTTGTCCTTTGCTGGCTTGGTTAGGCTCCCCATGCCTTTGTACTGGATAGCTGACAGGCAGTTGCATGGTTTGCATTCAGCTTAACCCATACATGTAACCTTAATAGCTGGGAGATAATCATCTTGATGTGGCTCAGGGGGTTAGGACTCATCGGAAGGTCGCTATTTCAGATCCTAGGCTCGAGTGATGTCACCATTGGGCCTTTCAAAAAGGCCCTTAACCCCAATTTCTCAAAATACTGACTGACACTGCTTTCTCAGTTGTGTGCCATCTTGGATAAAACTGTCTGTTAAATTAATAAATGTAAATATCTGTGCATATGAATTCACAATGCAGTCTGCAGACTAATCCTTGGGTATCATACCTACCTCCGGTCTTGCGACTAAGCTTCAAATGGAACTTTGATAATTAAACAAGCAAGTCTACTATGCACCAAAATTCTGACATTACTGCAACTTAATGAATGCTATTGATATTGGTAGCAGTTATGTACTGTTGATTTAGAGTAGAGCAGATTGCCCAATTTAGTTAATTTCATTTAGTGAAATCAGCTACTAACTAAAGAAAAGCACCCCCTAGCAAACTACTGTATTGAAATGTTTCAAAGAGAGGTTTTGTTTATCTCTATCAGCTGTTAATAACAGTCCAAACAAGTGCTTTACTCCCAACAATGGTTACAGATTCCAGTTAATTGTTCTTTACCTCTATCAACAGTTACACTCCAGTCATCTTAACTGCTGTGAAAAACAGATAACACCTGTTCTTACATCAGTTAAGTGTTGAATGCTGTTGATCAGCTGGGCTAGTTTGCTTCCTGGATCCAGGTTCAAACCTTCTTGTTCCATAAAATCGCGAGCTTTCAGTTTTACATTTTGAATCTAAAAAAAAAAAAACATTTGAATCAGCACAATACAGTACAAATTGCACTTAATATATACATAAATGAAATAACTGAAGAGACATGGATGAAACGTGCTGCACATAAACATGAGATTTAACCTCCTGAGACCCCACCCATTCATTTATGTCCATTGTAGTGGACATTTTATTTTTGCATTTATCTTTTCACTGATGTTAGGAAACATATTTATTCCTGCTGTGCACTAGAGGACATGCTGTGAAATTAAAAATAAAAATAAATTTGGAAAAAATCTAAATTGTAAGATGTCTTATTTCCTCCAAAGACAAATAACCTAAGGACCAAAGGACACTTTTTTCCTTGGGTCTCAGGAGGATATACCATGTAGACGTTTAATTAGCGTTAATGCACTTACCTCTTTCCGTAAGAAGTACAGCGCCTTCAGACACTGACCGACTTCTGCATCGCAATTGCTCTTTTCCTTGTTGTTCAAACAGACAAATAAAACGCTAGTCTTCCATACCTTTTTCAAGAATTCTGTGTAGTAGTATTTTTGTTTGCTCGTTCATTTCTAATTATACATTTTATTTTTAAATGATTATTATTGTGTCCAGGTGTTCTGACGAGTTGAGCTACCTATCGAGACGTGCTACCGAGGCTTTCTGCGCATGTGCAATTCCATCGTTTTGGGATTAGGGTTAGGGTTTTAGGTTTTTTGGGTTTAGGGTTATCGATTACCACTACGGTAGCCTAACTCGACAAAGTAGCTCAACTCTTCAGAACACCGGCTTTGCCAGATTACTGACTCACCGCAACCTACTCTAGATAAACAATCGAAGGACAGATAGATTAAAATACGTCTTTAAAATAACACGAACAAAGAGTAAAACACTGGTTTAGCATGTAGCTGGACTTGCCTTATCTCTAAGCTTTCGTTTCATTGTTTTCGAGGTCTCATCATACTGGAACATATCGGTGGGGTCGATCCATTCATCGTCTTGTCCCAACACGGCCACCAAGATACCGCATCCCAACAAAACAATGTACGCTTTCCCAAACGTAAATGTCATATTTAGGAAGTAAATACGCGCTCGCCAGCTTGCTATAGGCCTATCTAATTATGAAAATGTAAATAACGAGGGACCGCAGAATTAAATGCTGTCACTTTCATCAGCATGGATGTCACGACATTGTAATTAATGTATCGATGTAGCCACTCACAGTTATTGTTACATAATAGTAATAACACCCGTTTCCATTTCTGATCTCATATTTACTTTCACTTTCTGACGTGACGAAAGGAAACGCGCAAAGCATGTCGGTACCGCGCTGTTGTCCTTATTTAACATTAATAAACTATATTATCCGTCAGATGTAATCAGTCTACACCATTTTGGAATAAAAATCACACTTTTAAAGAATTCAACGTAATTTCCGTCATTTAAAGATGGCGTATACAAAGACCATAAAATGTTTGAAAGGCCTTTATTGAGATGACAGCAGCAATAACTTCTCTAGACATCCAAGGAAGAGACAAAGCTTTAATTAAAATATTTTATTTGAAATATTCCCACAACATTTAAAGAGAGACAATTCCAGAAAAAAAGCACAAATAAATAGTGTTTGAGGTTGAATTAGCTTTGCATCAAATTTACCTTGACAAAGTGCAAAAATGATATATTGGGGAAGAGATTTTTTGCGTAATAGGTAAGAACTCTTCAGCATTTCTTTCTATTATATTAAATGTCAAATTGAAATGTCTTGCTGTATAGCTAGTTGGGTATAAATTTCAAAATGGTCACCAAGACTTCTGATCATATTAATACCAAACATAAGTAAATTATTTGTCACGGGAAATGCAAGTACAGCATCAATACTTGCAATCATTTCTAAAATAGGATTTAGATCCTTGTCATTCTGCACAAATAAGACCACAATTAAAAAAAAAAAAAAAAAAAAAATAGATTTTTAAGGGGTCCCATAAGGATTCCTATAGGAAAATGAAATGCATTTCTGATTAATAAAATTCCTTAAAGTTACGCTGAAAAATCTTTAATCTCCAGAATTTACAGTGTCTCAATGGCTGTACGGCAAATTCTGCAGAAACGGGAATACCGTAAAATTAAATTAAAAATGTAGGAAACACAGAAGCTCTAGCTTTTTCCATTATCTCACAAAAGAATAGTTACACCACAATTACCACATTCAGACTTGTTACTTGTTGATATTATTGCAATGAGATGCATTCTTATAGGCTAATCCAAACATACTGCTCTCTCAAGGCACAATATACATACTATCGTCTTTTACACTATGATTGGAATGGAAAATGTGACCAGGAGGATATTTCCATCCCACCACTCGGGATCCCCCTCTCCTGGAGCCGACACCTTATCGCGGTGGAGGGGTTTGCGTGTTC
>JAODJU010000033.1:15558180-15582072 GCA_026776725.1 Gnathonemus echidnorhynchus
CTGTGGGGGGGGGGGGGGGGGGGGGGGGGGGGGCACTCATATAGCTCTGTTTGCCCTGGATTACCAGGGGCTGCAGGAGCTGGTGAGGGATCTAATTAAACCTGTATTGAGCCTCGAAGCTTCCGGTAATCGCTGAACGAATCCCTCCTGCAGTGTGACGGGCTGGTGAGATTGCTATCTTCTGAGAACGGCTCCTCTTCTTCTTCGCCGCTTCTGCTTGATGCCCCCCCCCCCTTCTTCTCCAGCGACTGCTTAGCACCCCCTAGTGGACAGCTAGCCCTATTCGGCCATGCTGTGAGGTGAATCCGAATCGTCTGGAGCTTCTGGCCAGACTCGTGACAGGAAAGCACCATCTCGGCCTTCGGTAGGACCACGTAGCGGCGTTCGTGACTCTGTCGTTCCCTCGTCCGACCTGAGAAGGAGCCGGAGCCCCCAACAGAGGCAAATCTGAGCTTCCAGGGAGCGAAAGCCCTTCATGATGTTAGCAAACCCCCCCGGCCGGCGTGGCAGTGGGTCCCTGAGTGCAGTACTGATTTCATGCTAAACCATCAGAGGCCTAACTGCTGCTGAGATGTTCTCTCTTCCTGAACGTCTAACTCAGGGGTCACCAACTCTGGTCCTGGAGGGATACTATCCAGTAGGTTTTCTATCATACCCGGCTTCTGATGAGCCACACCTGTACTCGGGTAAATACCAGGGCCAGGTGTGGCTCATCAGAAGCCAAGTAGGATAGAAAACCTACTGGATAGTAGCCCTCCAGGACCGGAGTTGGAGACCCCTGGTATAACACATTTACCTTTATTCTGACCCATTCAAACAAATGGCGTTGGTGGAGTGTGGACAAAAAAATACTAATTTGGTCGATTTAAATAATAATAATCAATACTTTATGGTCTCCTTGAGGAAATTGTCTTTACGCCTCCCTCAAACTGCTCTTTTTCACAGAGTAAGTTGTTGGCAAAGTGCAGCCACCCATAGCAGCACCCAGGGAGCTGGGGGTTAAGGGCCTTGCTCAAGGACTCACAGATGTGCTGAGGCTGGGTTTGAAACAGCAACCTTTTGATTACAGGCACACAGGCTTAGCCCACTGAGCCACACGCTGACCATTTAACTGAATTTATTACAAATTTATCACAGGAAAGTCTAGAATATAGTCAGAGTTTTAGGTCTGGAAAAATTTCCTTTAGGCTTTTCAATGGTACCTTTGTAGGCAACATATTCATAATTATTATAAATTCAATAATCAATAATAATATCAATATACTAATACATATACATTCAAAGTATCAAAGACATAAAATCAAATACATTGTAAGTTCTGATGAGGTAAATGATCATTTATACATATTTTAATATATAGGTATCCGTCGACTTGTGTCTGTATTTCTGACCGAAATCACCTGCTGAAAGTGAATTTGGGCGTTTCTTGATAGTTACAGGGAAGAGGGAAAACATTAAGTATAGTACTGTAATATATCCAGTACTCTATGGCAAGTAATAATTTAATAAAAATAAAAATCACATCACTTTATAATAAAGAGATTGCACTTAAATTTAATGAAAAATTAAGCAAGAATTGCACTATGAAATCAAAAGATGCACACAGTACCAAACACTGGCAGCTGAGGAAAGATGACGGCACCTGAAGCTGCAGTGAAATTATATTTTATTGGACATTGCAGTAATTTTCTTTCCATGTAACAAAATGGCACAGTACAGGTACTGTATCTGCATCATATCTGCTTATGGCAGCTGTCCATCACATAGACATTACTGCATGCAAACTGTATTACAATTAATTATGGGCAGTCAGTCAATATACAGCCGGCAGTGCTGCCCATTCTCCTGCACCTGGTACACTAAGCGATACACCCGCTAACATACTACTATGCTGGGTTCTGGCATCTATCAATCAGTGTATATTATTTACTATGGACCTCGGACATAAATACAGTTGGATATTACTTGACATGAAGCAGGCCGATGGATTCTTGTACATTGATTTAACGATGCACCTTTCTGGGCAAAAAAAATGTATTGGAAGGACAGATCAAGCAAACTTTACTTGCGGTGCAACAATAATTATACTGGTTATTCTTACCTACGTTTAATCTATGTACAATGTTACTTTAAGGTTTTAATTGTAGATTACATCCCCATAACTGCTACATTATAGCATTATACCAAATGCTAGGCTACAAAATCTCTGTTACCTCTTTCGGTCAAACTTTTCCATGCACTCCAAAGGCTGGATGAACTGAAGTACCTCGTCCCATTGGCCGTCCAGCACCAGCTGCCTAAACCAAGCGATTGACAAATTCACAAAGGATGTGAAGGCTCGCAAAGGATGGAGAGCACATCAGCCACTGGGTTCCCTAATAGCTCTGCCCCATTAGCCTGGCAGTCTGAACGGAGATCTCAGAATTAACTTGAGTGAATTACAATTTTAAGAAGACCACTTGTCCTCTAGCTGATTATAAAATGCCATTGTTACAACAAATGATATGACTATAGGCTTGAACAGTAATACAAGTCTTTCCTTGAACCTTTGGGGTACAGATATTTCCCCATAACCACTGTTACTAGTTACTCCATTTTTAAGTAGTTTAATAATTGATTTGATATGCCAGACCCACCACTGTCAAGATCTTCAGAAGGCAAATAAGTGAGAAGTCTAATACAGAACACATTACAACACTGATACGACACGGCATTATAACACTGATACGACACGGCATTACAACACTGATACGACACGGCATTATAACACTGATACGACACGGCATTATAACACTGATACGACACGGCATTATAACACTGATACGGTATGGCAGGGACAGGAAGCTGACATGCTAGATGTTCTCTCAGTATCCTTCACTTAGCAGTGCAGCGAGTCTCACCTGAGGAAGAGCATGTCGTCCGAATAGAGGCCGTTGATGACGCCGCTCTCCCTCTCCAGAGCCAGCATGCTGATGTGCAGTTTGCGAGAGTTGAGGAAGTCTAGGATCAATTTTATGATCTCTGTCTCCCTGATGTTAATGACCTCCTCTACAGTCATGTTGTCCTACTTTAAGATGGAGAAGAAAAAAAAAAAAGTGAATTGGGAAATAGGCTTAAATGAACCTCTAGTTCCTTCAACCATGATGGAAATGCCAGGATGAAGATGTTAAGAGAGACTGATGGAACCAACTTTACATGCCGATAGTATAATTTGGAGTAAACATTGGTAAATGCCTATTTAACAATATTTCAGACTAAAGTTCACGCCTATTGTAATGCTACGAATTGGACAATCTCTGAATAGTATATTCTGCATATAGCCCTTTCCGAAGCAGTGGCCACAGACCCCTTAACAAATGAAAATGAGTGATACGCCTCATAATAATTACGAGAGGAAGGTGGCGCTCCATTGCAGGTATGTTACAATATCTTATTACGCTTCGACGATTTAACGCTTTATGATGTAATGACAATTTAAGGTGGTCCACACCCCGGAATACCTAGTTTCACCTATTTTAAAACAAAAAAGTTATGCCAATTGCGTAATTATGTAGTCTGTCTTTTTAGTATAGACATTAGGTTTTAATTATTTTAACTTCCTACCAAGTGTCCCTACTAATAAAAAATATTAGAAACAATTACATGAATTACATAAAAACCAGAGAAGAGAAATGAGATCAGATAGCGAACAAATGCTGTGCAATGAAACTGGACTAAATAGCAGCTCTGCTCAATGGGTCACTTAAACCTTATTTATACGACTGAGCACCTGATCAGCTTCACAAACGCCTCACAGCGACACGTCGACAATTTAAACAGTACAAATAACGATAAATACCAGCAATCGTCGATTTCACTCATCCAGTCCCCCCGCAAAACACAGCAGTGGCGCAGCGTCGGTGCTCATTACATTCATGAAATGACCGCAGTTAAATGTATGAAACTGAATATACGCCATCATCGACAGAAACGCTACGGATGAAACGCGCCCACGAAGGGATCGGAAAAGCGAGCGGTGTAACATTGCGGTTTCGTTTCCAGAGCAGGGTTACAATCTCACCTGGACGCCGCTACAGACACATGAAACGGGGGCAGAGATCGCGGTTCTCCGGTACAAATATCGTTAGCGCCCCTTTTTAATCCGGGACTGCTGGAGTTCAGCTACAAACCCCCCGTTCTCAGTTTCTCTATCCCCAGCATTTCTCCGCCCATCGTTTTTTGGTAACGAACCTCCTAGTTGCCAAGAAGATCGCAGCATCTACCTTCCGCACCCAGGCGATCGCCGGCAAACCCTCCGGAGCGCCTGTGGTCAAAAAAGCGTTCAGAAGCGGCGCAGCGGAGACCTTCTCTCCTACCCCGGACCTCGGCGTAGGAGAATACACTGCGCCCATTTACCTGCTTTGCTGCTGGTTATAGGTCCTTGAAATACCTTTAAGTAAAATAAAGGTTGGGTTGTGCGCACACAGACCTACAAAACCTCTGGGAGTCGTCTCAGGTGAGGATTTGTAGGTACATGCGGTCTGAACCTGGTCACTGAAATAGCATTATAGTCAGATAACTGAACGCTATAACAGAATCAATCCTGCGCAGAATTAACAGGTAGGTCTAAGCTGATGTTTGTTATTGCGTGTTTTTAGTAATTTCACGACTTTATAAACAGACACTTATATAGACCAGAAAAGTAATGTCCAATAGCTGCAAACGATAAACCCCCGCAGGACGTACAAAACGGAGACATCAACAAATGCGGCGTCTATGGGGGGTCGGGACAGAAACAGACGTTATTCTTTAATATAGGAAATATATGATCAAGCCGGAACCAGCGAGTGTCAGAAATAGGCTGTTTTTGTCATATTACGTAGAAACGCTATAATAATGTTCAAAGTAAATTTCTGAATGCAAATTATTTGAAGTATCTCCAATTGCAACATAATTACCATTATTTTGTGATGTTTTGATGCAATATGCAATGTAAAAACACAACCAAGATGTTCAAGTAAATCCATATCGAGTGGGTTTTTAGTTATAGCACCTGCCAGGGACTTTCCCCCTTTGTTTCTTATGGCGAGGAGGTCGCCAATGCAGGCTTAGCGTGTGTAGATGATCTAACCGGAGTAGTTAAATGTATGATACATCTCCGCCGCCAAACCCCATCTGTCTCTGCGCCTCCTGTGGACCGCAAGCTGGGCCTAGTCAATTAACACCTTTTCCATGTCCTCTATCTCAGCTTTGGTGGCCTTAACCTTTCTAAAATGCAAAAAAGAGAAACTTTTGCTGTGACATTTATGTCCCATTTCACAGAATTATTCACATTCATACGACAAGTATCATTAAACTGCACACAATGGTGAATGGAGGTAAAATATTTCAAATCTTTTTTTTTAATCGGGATTGATTAATACAGATTAATCGGCAACCATCTGTACACTTTTCCTGGTGACATTAAGATTCCAGAAATTGAAGTTTTGCAGTCCAACAAGAAGTGGTGGGGTCTTAATGGTTTTGTGCACAGGGAATTGGCGCTTCCCCCTTAAGCAGACACCGATATGGCATGGTAATCAATCCCCCGAAAAACAGGAGCAAGAAGTTAGAAAATACGGGTTAATTTCAAAAACTTTTTTGTCTCATTGTCTTTTTACATAGAATGTTCAAACGCCAATCTTACATATCCCCAATAATAAATTCACATATAATTATCCTGAATATTAGGTCATGTTTTGATAAGAACAACTCTTTATAATAGAATAACCAATAGTTATAAGTGATCTAACAAAGGATGTTCCAAAGGATGCTTTACTTTAAGTAACATTTAAGTAAAACATCCCCGATGCATCCTTTTAAAACAAACTCTAATTGTCTCTAGACAAATTTGTTTTATTCGAAAATCATTTTCAAATATAGTGTCCAGAGACAGTTTAGTTTGTTTAAACTGAAAATGCTGAAGTGAAAAAAAAACACTTGAGGCCATGCTTACTTTATTTAATGCAAAGAAAAAAAAATACCAGCAATATGACACTTTATGACAGCACAGCGTCTAAAAAAAAGGTGAAGCGATGCTTCATAATGACGGACATGAGCTCACAGATCACCTTAAAAATCCCCGATCGTTCTCATTTACAACAGTCGTCATTCTCGGCTTTAAACAGCCGAATAAATCCAAATATATCAACCATGTACCACAGAGGCTGCAATTATACATACTGCCTGGATTAGAAGCACTCGCGATTAGCATGTACGACACTTTTATAAATGTATCTTCCAATTGAAGCACCAGGTCGTTTGTGGGGGTATTTAGGGTTAACAGGAAATACAGCAATCTGCAGGTCAGCTTTAGGAACCGTTCTGGTCCAGTCCCAGTCCCGCACCACTATGCCAGAATGTCCTGCAATTAATGTTGGCACCTTTTGCCACTAGGCGATGGAATGTAAACTTCTTTTTTACTGGATTAATATGATTTGTAAAAGTTTGTAAAATTCAAATCACTTTAGCTGATAAAAGATGGGAAAAATTTCTGGCAACAATCTTAAATAAAGTGTAAAATTCTTTATATAATTAAAAAATCAATTCTTTGTGCAATTGTTAAATCTACAAAAACAATACATTCTTTTAGCTGATGAATGGAAATTTAACTGGTATGAAGGTCAGTATATATAAAAATTTTATAAAGCATCTCACTCATGTAAAGTTAATGATGGAAATTTCGCCAGTGTTAGTTGAACACTTTCAATTTAATTTTTAAGGTTATGTCTTCATGCAAAGGGTAGAGGGATCAGTATTATAGAGAATCTGTCCTATACATCTGTAACACAAGTGTTGATCGTGGGAAAAGTAGCAAAAGCTGATGACAGCCCCTTTAATTAAAATTACATTAAAGCTATTCATCCTGAAATAAGACAAGATGAAAACAGTGGTCTCTGATAGATGCTGAACAAATATACAAGAAAATTACTGACTGCCTTGACATATTTACAATAACAGGAATAAAACACAATTCAACTATACATACATATGAGAAGCAATCAAACATATAAAATAGCGTAAACAGAACATCTTAGGTGGTGAATGTTACTAACAGGCAAAACAGGAATCTGCAAACTGTACTTCTGCTCTGCACACCATGGTGTCATTTTCCTTCTGTAAACAGCTCCACATGAACATGTTTCCTGGAAGACCATGTAATTAAAAAAGGAAATGTCTGGATATACCAAAAATGTACATTCCAAAACCTTCACGAAATTAAAATATTTTAAAGCTGAAAATGAATATAACTCTTATTTGATAAATAAGAAAATGTTTATATTTAAAGTTTTAGATAAATACAACCCTGAAGAAATAACGGCTGGATATATTCTTACGAATCATAGTGCTTGATATGAATGGAAATTGTCTGCAAGGACTCTAATCCAGTTTCCCCAAAATAATTAGGAAGTATGAAGTTTTTCTGTGTGGAATTGGTGTCAGCATATTATGTTGGGATGGTAAACAACACCTGTAAAGGGTTCATCTAGACATAGTTGGGAATTGATGATAACCTAATGCACATAACAGATTCCTGTGCCACTCTAGGTAAGAGAGAGACATCACACCATAGCGTTATTCATGTGAATGACTAAATATTTTAGCCTGTGAAGTCGATTCAGACAGAATCAAAAGTGTTATGTACCAGACAGCCTCTGCACAAACGGATGGCTGCTCCGTATCCGTCAGTAAGACATGACTTGGGAGCCTTAAAACGCAGATAAATAAAATACGAAGTCCATATTTCTACCCTTTTCCAGCAAGCTAGAAAACATGGTATCTGTGATTTATTTTGGCCCCCAATCTCCAGACCATCTGGAAAAAAAATATATAAATAATTACAAAAAAAAGAGAAACCTGACCTGTATTGGAAGTCATCTTATGGAATAACTTAACGCCTTGTCAAGGCAACATTCAAACGCAAACAAGCACAAGGCCACAGATGCCAACAAAGATCAGCAAGCTTACTCCATACAGACGAAAAGCGTTCAGTGCTCAGTGTACCAAACAAAAATCACCACTATACCCAAATGCTGGGTTTTGGCACTTAAAAAAACCACCAACACACATGTACTATAATACAATTAGAGTTAATCATTTCTCATACTTGATGGATATCCTTAAAAAAATGCGTTTTACATTCCAGTTGTGCATAAGTTGAGCAGAGTTGTGTTCACGTTGAATAGAGAGAGGAACTAAATAAATGTTTCTCAATTATCGTTGTTGGAATTGCGTGCGGTACGTCGTCATGGATACAGTGAAGTGCAAATGAATGTGAATGTTCCTGGATTTAAAAAATAAATTAACCAATAAAATGACTTGTCATACTAGGATTGGATGGATACTTTTTTGGGCGTGCCCGGCTTCTTGGTCTGCCAGAGGTGGCTGTGGATTGTAATGGCGTCAACGCTGGCCGACATGGTTTTAGCCGGGATATGGCTGAACTGCTTCCGGTCTGAGTTGTACTTGTATAATCCCTCAATCATCTTGCGGCTGATGCTCTTTGGCCCGATGCCCACCAGCTTTGTGATCTCCTCCATCTCAGGCCAGTACGTGTAAAGGGACCTGAACTGGCAACCCGCGTCTCTAAACAAAATCAGGAAGTTGTTGGCCTCCGATTTCTCCATTTCCTGCAGAGGAACATTTGGTCAAACAAGTCAAAGTCCGTGTCATTAACAGTTAACAACAAAAACGTGTGAATTATCATCAAGTGATCATGACCGGTCTACTGAAATTAGCATGGGATGCTAAGACAACATGTTTGTGCTATGTTACATAAACCTGAAATGACCCGTTGCTTTTAAAACGAGGGAAATTCAGGATTATTCGATTAAATGGGTGTGAGAATCTTCTTGGGACTGACTGATGCAAGGAAATGGCAACGACAAACAAGTATCTACAAAACTTCGTTAAAATAGATCTAAGGTTCGGTTTAATAGAAGCCTGTGTTCATGAGCATTAGAAGCAAATGGGATGAGTTATTTTCTCAAGCACTGACTTGTTCCCCCCTGAGAAGACCACCGTCACACCTCCATGACCTCCTCACACTGACATTTACAGAATAATACAGTCCAATACCTGCTTAAAAAAGTGACCTCTCACCTCCAGTATTTTGTTCTTCTGGCCCTCGTTAACCTTACCAGCCAAACAGCAATGGGAAAGAGCATTTTGGATGATATGCTTGTTAGACTTGGCACTTGGCTCCTTATACAGCTTTGGGCCTGTGCAGGAAGTTAAGAACGGCATTAGATTCGCACAGTCCCGCTTAAACTCAGCAGATCCCTTTTGGGACACGTCTTTCTGGCGTTTGTACTGGGTGTAAGCATACTTAGGTGGGCCTCGATCTATTTTCAGGATAGTGATGGAGCACAGGACTGTTCCTGTCACCTCGGTAACAGGGCCTCCTGGTGATCAGTGTCTTTGATGCGAAACAGATTTTACTGCACCATCTGTCCAGGCCGACCTAAGCTGGCTTGGTGTGCATGAAAACAGCTTGTGGGGCAGCCGTACCAGTGTACTCCGTGTTGGAGGTCACAGACGAAGTTGTGGAGGCGTTTTCCCATTCCCTCTCTCCGTTGCGACTTCCGGTTCGGCAGGGAGATAGAAACCCATCCGCGGAATCAGACCTGTGGGGGGGGGGGGGGCAGAGACAAAAACATTAGAGGCCTCACTCCTGTTTGAAGACTAGCAAGCACATTAACCTATGTTGATTTGAAAGATTCACATAATAATATATATTAAAAAAAAATTATAATAATAGACAACAACTGACTTATTTTCAGAAGAAAGCAACATCGATGACTACAGGCCAAGTGCCCTGGAAAGCGAGAAAGGGCAGTGAAGCAATGACTGCAGCATTTTTGAGGAACTGGGCCATGAGTAGCGTGAAGCTTAGCGTCAGAAATGGTGGGATAGCAGCAGGTGGCACTGCGATGACGTACGACTGGAGCTGATGCTTTGCAGCGGTTGCAGGGAGGTATAACTGATGATGCCTTTGAAACATCAAGTCAAAAAGGTCCCAGAGTTTTTCTTACGCTCTCAGTTATGCACTTGGCAAACTGAGCCGCAGTTTGGTTCTCCGTGGTTCCAAAGCCAAGGCCAAAGCTGGTGTCATACAGCGATGCCGTCAGCATGGTTTATGGCAGAAGGTGCGGCAATGGAGTGACGGATTAGACTAGAAGGACTGACCTTGAATTTTTCACTGCTGTGGGGCTCAAAAAGAAGCAAAAGTTTCCTGAGGCTAAGCTACTTCTTCTAATAAATTCAGAAAGCAGGGAGAAAATGTGGAAGAAAAGACACAGTATGTAGAAATTTATTGCTTTAGATTAACAAATGCTAAGTGGTGAGAACACAGAAAGTACAAACCTCTCCTTACACCTTCACCATCCATAGTGGAGGTGTTACACTGATAGCCAATAACATATAGAAATTCCAGCATAGATTACACCTGCCTTGTGCCCTATGCTGCCTGGGACAGGCTCCAGACCCCCCATGACCCTGTATGGGATGTATTACTCCCCCCCTTTTGCAGTTGGTAGAATGTCCACTTAATCCCAGTATAGGTCCCCTCAATGCACAATGACCCTACCATCATAGGAGGGACGAAGGCTGTGTATTTTCTCAGACACCTGTATCTTTTCATTTTTCGTGCTACAGGCTCCAAGGAACAAAATGCTCAGAGGAGCAGTCTGCTCAGTTCCACCCGCGGCTCTGCATGTGCGCCACCAACACTAGATGTCACTGTTTAGCACTGAGAGGGAGAGACACTCAGCCTCCTAACATACTTTACAGAATAAGGACTGGTTTTCATTCTCTGGGCCTCTCGGACATGCTGACATGGGTCTTTTGAGAGTGGCGTGTCACTGAGAAAGCCTAGAATTTGTTTTAAATGTAATATGGTATTTTATTCAGGGGTGGATAAACTTATCTGGGGGTTATAGCCAGACAGCATGGACATTCAGCCAATCTAACTAACCGTTGCATTATTCCCAAGCAGGGGCGGGACCTTGTTTGCTGGGGCCCAAGGCTATAGCCTAGGACAGTCTATGCATTAATCCACCCCAGATATTATTGGCTAACAAACAACATCTGTATCTGGCCACCTGCTTCCAAGCTAGGCCTGGGCTTGTCAACCCTGAACTCCCCATACATCCAGGACTGATTCTGTGCCGCACGACTATGGCACGAGCTTGGCTGACATCAGGGCAGGAGGCTCACCTGGGGCTCCTCTTGTCAGACTGCACGCTGGCGTTGTCTCCCAGGTTAAGCGAAGCCAAAGATAGACTGGAGACTGAAAAGACACGGGGCCGTGAACCTGGATGCAAGACAAAACATCGGCACAGAACAAACAGTCACAACGGACACACAACGAGTCTGTTCGCTGAGCTTTGACAGACCTGCACAACCTGCAGCTGCTCTGGGGTGCCTCTTATTAATTTGTAAATCCATTTATATATATAAAAAAGCTGTTTATAAAAGCTGTGTTTAATCCTTTTTATCCACTTCCACTTGTGGTATTCTAGGCACAATCCACCAATGATGATACCTTGAATAAAAACCCATTTTTAACAGTCTGGTAAAGAGACTTCCATTTTACGATAAACTGTATAATCAACACATCCGTCACAATCGCAAGCAATTTGCAAATTGCAGAAAAGAAAATTTGTGCAGATCAGGCTCTATCCAGGGAGTTAAATCAGCAGAACGTTAATTCAAGAAAAATCGAAGAGAAGTGGATGGTTTGAAGCCAGAAGATGCAGATTAGTAAAAGATGTGACAGATTAATAATGTAAGGATAAAGCTTTTTTTTGACAGGTCCTTTGGGTGCCATCAGGTGATGCCAAGAGGGACTGAGAAACAGAGGACATGCGCTGTTAAGGATTAAAAACAGCTGCAGCGAGAGGCTTGCAGGTTGGTCTCAGCAAGATGTCGCCAGAGGGCAAGACAGGGAACAGACTCCTTGCTAAGCTGTGTCCAGGGTTACCTGTCCCTGCCTTAGGGGACTCCAAGCTGTCCCTGTGAATGGATTTGGGGCGGGGCTTCTTCTGCTTGCTGCCGGCTGGACGCGGTTTTATCACCGTGTCCATGTCCTCCATCAGCTTGAGCTGCTTCCTCCGGAGGTACTCCTGCTTGATGAACTCCCGGCGTGTCTTCTCCTCCTCCTTCTTCTGACGCTCCTCCTCAGCTTTCATCCTGAGGAAGAAGGTGAATGAAAATGGAGCTACAAAAAACACACAAACAAAACAAACAAACAAAAACAAACAAACAAACAAACAAACAAACAAAAACAAACAAACAAGCCCAATACGATAAAAATAAAACCTGCCATACCTGGGAACAGAAGACTGATAGACTAAGTAACCACAGCAAAGCCCAGCTTCTAATAAGATAAAAGCCACAGAAGCCAGCTGTGGTGCTGAGACGGCAGCTTGTTTAAGACTCGACCAATTGCGTGGGTTGAAGTACTTTTTGACTCCCAAAGAAACTGCTCATCAGACCTTTTTTCTTCCTGTTGAAGTTCCATTTTGTAGGCAACACATTTAGACGTTCCTTCAGGTTCCTCCGTTTGCTGTTCAGCAGAGGGCTGACATTCGGGCTACGGCGGGATTCCCTAATGGGTTGCATTTTGGGAACGGCCTAGCCATGAACTCACCGCGCCTCTTCCTTCTTCTGCTCCATCTCCGCTTCCAGTTGCTGCTTCCTCTGCTGCGTCTCTCTCTCCCTCCTCTGCCTCTTTTCAAACAGCGCCGCCCGCTTCATCGCCATGCCATCCTCACCTTTCATGTCGTCCTAGAGGAAATGCATTGAAGACACACTATGAAAAGCCTGAAATCAGCCGCTGATTTTTGTCAGGTCAAGACAATAGTTTAATTCATCCATCCATCTTCTAAATGGCAGCTGAACTTCAGTGCACCTGCTTGATGTTCCATGTTTACATGTTTTCACATTAAAATAATGTTAAAAATGGGCAACATTTAGCATGGAACAACCACAGACTGTCTGAGAGATCCACATAGCCAACCCCACAACAATGAAATTTAATTATTCAACAGTAAAGTTTTCTGACCTAAATCTAAACTCAGACTTTCCAACTTAAGTAAAGAAACCTATTACCTACTCCTTTAAACAACACACAAAATCCATCATGTTTGCAAAAAGTGTAACGCATTCCCCAACAGCAAAGTTAGGAGAGACCAGTAGGATCTGAAATTATATTAGTCAGTTAATAAGGTAAGTTATCCTTTTAACCACACACACAAGCCTGTAACCAGGTCATACACTGATGAATGGACCGTGATGTAAGCGTACCTTAAAGAAAAACCCACAGCACATCTTTTGGTCGTCCTCATAGACGTCCCCACTTCTTTCTCTGCTGTAATCTGGCATCTGTCCATCCACTGGCTTCAGCACAGACAACGGCACCTCTATCAGATTGCTTGTGCTCTGAGCAGTTAGATCAGCTGGACTCCCAGAGGACGTGATCGTGAAGGTCTCTGTAATGGGCTGTGACAGGACCTCAGACACTGTC
Organism: Gnathonemus echidnorhynchus; assembly: GCA_026776725.1. Taxonomy (NCBI): domain Eukaryota; kingdom Metazoa; phylum Chordata; class Actinopteri; order Osteoglossiformes; family Mormyridae; genus Gnathonemus; species Gnathonemus echidnorhynchus. The sequence continues at coordinate 15,571,727 of JAODJU010000033.1, forward strand.
GATTCTATGGGCTTGAATTCCATGTGTTCCTGCTTTGCCACCATATCTGAACTGACTTCAGCAGCAGCTGGTTCCGGTTGCTTTGGCCGAACCTCTTTGGTTGGAGACGCTGGCAGGCTCTTTGTGACACCATGGGGCTTAGGTTGATGTAGGTCTTTCTCTGTGGCCTCAGTCGCCATTGAAGGTTTAGCATCTTCTCCGAGGTAGGCAAAGGAGCTCACCTGGGCCTGACTGGGGGAGAATCTCCGCAAGCGTGGGAGACTGTCCACCGACTGTGGGACAGTAAGGACCCGATTGAAAGGGGTAATCTTCAGCTCGCTGGGCCTTGGAGTCCTTTGGGATTTCGAGTGGAAGGAAGCTGTCTTCTTCTTGATGTTAGTTGGGGATAGGTGGGTGATGTGAGGAGAGTCTGCTGGGGATGGTGACCCTGAGGAGCGTGCGGCATGGCGAAGCTCCCGCATCTGCTTCTGAGGGGAGGGCTGGGAAGGAGAGATTACCCAGGACTGCTGCTCCCTCATCTGCATGATTACCTCCTGCTGCTGGGCCAGCCGCTGCATTTCCATCTGCAGGAAGTTGAGTGAGGCATTCAGCTTCTCGATTGACTTGGTGTACTCTAGAAGATCTGCCTCTCCAAAGCCGTCCTCATTGGGTGACTTCAACGATCTGGCTTGACTTTGTTCAGCACCATCAGGAACATCCAGTTTGCCAATCCTATGTTGTAGGTTTTGGTCATGGGACTGAGGGTCTGCAGAAAGCTTGCCATCTTCAATCTCTACAGATTCCTCTCTGAATGCAACGGCACCGTCCTCTTTCTTCTTCACGACAGTGAGGAACGCAGACCTTCCCATCCTCTGCCGATGCCGCGAGAAAGCTGCCTCCACCTTCTTCTTCTGGGCTTCTATGGCCCGCCGCTTCTCCTCCAGCTTCATCTTCAGCTGCACCATCTCGGATGCCATTTCCTGGGCAGGATCCTTTGGCGACTGGGGCGTGGGACTGGCCTGAGGTGTTACTGCCCAGGATACCATTTGTGGGACATTGATCTCGGCGCTCTCTGGCGTGGTCTTCTGGGAGCTGCCTCCACTGCTTTTACCCTCAATTTGGTTTCGCTTCTTGAACTTCTGCTCAGCAAAGCTTGTCATTTTGACCCCAGAACTGGTGGAGGTTGTGCTTCCAGCTGGGGACTTCCCACTTACCAGACTGGTGCTAGGGCTGGGAGTGTCTTGGGGGCAGGCTCTCGTATCATAATCATGGTCCATATCCAGGTCCATGCTCATGGTGTAGTCCCTCAGGGATGAATCTTCATCCAGGGTCTCTTGAATGTCCTCTGTCTTCACATGGATCCCAGTATCGACCTCTGTAGTGTCTGGAGTTACAGCCCCCTTTGATTCTGACACTGAGTCGAAATCGCCATTGTCTGTCCTCGTTCTAGAAGCCAGAGCTCCTCTGTCCTGAAAGTGCAGAAAGAACCCATTGTTTTCTTGGTCATTGTGAAAGCTGTTCTGTGACTTTTCAGAATTGTGGATGATTTTCAGGGCCTCTTCAATGCTGGGAGTGGCTACGAGTTCTCCATGCTCATCCAGGGCCTGTCCATTAGGGAAATCCCGCTGGTTTCTGGGATGGGGGGTTCTTGGTTGCGTCTCGGAGTGACGTCTCCCCAAATACCCCTCTTCCTCATCGATGCCCTCTGTCTTGCTCAGCCCATTCACAGGCTGGAATGACAGGTTTCTTTTCAAACTCCTGGACGTATAATTGACCTTGAAGCTCAACCCGTCTGTACTAATGGACTTGTTCATCCCTGGGTCAGGGGGTGTGGATGCTTGAATCGTGTTCTCTTTATCTAGAGGGATGTCAAAAGATACTGCTTGTGCAGACGATCTGTACAAGAGATACACAATTCCCATTATATCATTAGGGACAGCCTGATGTTTATACCTTTTAACAACAGCACCATCTTTGTTCATTTAAGTCTAACTGATTGTATTATCTAAGTCAGAGCGAGATGCTGTTTCAGAAATTACCTTTTCTCTTTGGGCCATGTTTCCACAGAGCCATCTGCAAGAGACATCGAGGCTGATCGTGCGATTACACCTACAGAACCAAAGAGAACTTTAGCACACAAACGGGGCCACTAGGCACAGGATCTATGAGGATCATTTCAATGACAAGATAAAAACGAAAAAATGAATTCACCTGATGCTGATGACTGAGGTTGTGGTTTCAGTGGCAAACTTGAAGAGAGACAAACAGAGCACAGACAAAAATGTTACCAATCTGGGAAAACAAGGAGGGAAACATAATTAAGGAAATAACACGTTATATGCTACAGTTAGGCAACGTTATAGCCAGATCTGTTCTATGGCTGTCAATGTTATTAAATGGTCTTTGACAGCAAATACAATTACATAATTAGGCAATGACACTTTAATCTGCCCCCCCCCATTTGTAAATTGTTGTATATTATACATAGATTACTTGGATAGTAAGGATAAATACAAGACAATATCAAGAAATTGCCTTTCACGGTGAACGGCACATTTCATATTTCAGGAAAGGAGAATGAGATGAAGAGAAGAGAAGAGAACCTGGGTCTATCTGATGGGGGATGTTTCTCCATAAAGCTTCTCCTGGTCACATTGGAGATGGTTACAGAAGGCATGCTTTTCAACACAGGGCTCGGTTCTGGGCCTGGAACCAAGCAGGTGCACAGGTGCAGTTGATTCTTTCAGACCTGCAGGTGTCTGTATGTTCAGCTGCCAGCATGATATTCAGTATTATTTTCTTTTTGTACCTTCAGGATCTAAAACTCGGGGTCGCACAAACGGGGGCTTGACAACCTCAAACCACCAGAACAGCTCGGCCATAAATACAAGGAAGTTATTCTGTAAGAGATCCAGACAGACACAGTCAGAGGACACTAGCATACAGGCGTGAAACAATGACAGGTAACTATGAAATCACTAACAACGGGGAACAATACACTCTTCCATTAGCAGATAATCAATCACTCTCTACTGCAAAACGGCTCTAATAAAAATGGATAGAATTTTAAACATACGATTTATGTTTCTGTAAAAAAAACAAAAAATAACAGCCCTGAAGTTTCTTAAGCTCATGGTCACTAATCCCCCTGATACAGTGTGGTGGTATATTGGCTAAAGTAAAACATGTTTTCACGTAACGTAAAGCGTACGATCTTTACCCCACAACAGAAAGACCATGATAAAACCGTCTTCACAGGAGGCATAATGCAAATAAATCACTTTATACACTAACTAGACCAGCGCAGATTTAATTCTTTTTAATTTGTTTCCTGCTGCAGAAATGCAATACAAGCTAAATGTTAGCAGCTGATTGACAGTACAGGCTATGGTCAGACCTGAAAAACAAGGTCAAGTTCCTAAAAGGGAATTAAGTGCTTAGGACACGAAAGGCATGTCACTGCACACTGGTACTAGTGTATGAGTAAGTATGTCACAAAAGGCTGTAACAGTTTCAGAGGTTGTGTAAAGACAGTCATTACCATTTATTAAAATGAGTCATTTGGGGTCTGACCTACTGTGACAAACGATGATGTGATGGCAGGAGACCGGTGACCTAAACACCCGTATTCAGTCAGATCATTTTGGTAGAGCTCACCAGCGCCTCCTAGAGGCATTTCATACAAAAACGATTAAATTAAATTGTGGTTTATATTAAATTGCTGCTACCTGATATGTACGATTAGAGGCAAACTAAAATATAAGCAACAGCAGTGTAATAATAATAACTAAATGTGTGAAGCTGAAGTGGAGTTACGGCTGACAATGAGCTGCACGGTCTTCTGCTAGTGGAGTAACACAGCGATAGAGAAATAGTACAGGGTTCGAAAGAGGGGTGAATCCCACAGCTTTTCAGCTGCTGCGGAGAAAGGCACTATATAAATATAGAAACTTATTATTACTATTGTTATTCTTTTATTATTATTATAACCGCTTAATAACTTAATAATTAAATTATGAACAATATTTAATAATAATTATTATTATAAATAATAATAATCATCATTTTTACAGTGATAGTCTAAGGAAATCTGTCATTTTAAATCTCATATTATGAATGAACATATGATGACATTTATTACCACATATGGTAATAATGGATAACCAGTAGTATTTAAATATTACTTATCTAGATCAACTACCTGGTTAGAGGGGGGGGAAAAAACAAGGTGACCTGGTTTGACCCTGAGTATTGAAAATGCTCCCTCTTTTAGTATAATGTAATTTCCTGGCCGTGTAAGCGTGACGGGTGCAGGCATGAATAGTCCCTGCATGTCCTGGCAGCGCGCTGATGGAGACGATGCATTTGGATTGCAGACGTGCATCGTTTTGTGTGTGCCGCATGCCGCATGCCGCATGCCGCGGTCTGTGCTTTAGTCATCCAGTACAATGTGCTCTGAAGCTGAAGATAGATATATAATCTGCCCTCAGCCTTAGTGGCACGAAAACATCCCCCAGTTGTGAGAAAAGGCCCTTTTCAATAAATAAAAAGATGACTATAATTTTGACTGGCTGGAGCTGCAGCCTCAGTGTCCTGTGGGCGACGCTACAGAGAAGCGGCAATGGGTCCCAACTGGAGCCCAGCAGTCACGACCGTGGGAAGGGCGAGCGAGGTGGTATTCATGGGGTGCTGAGCGCAGGAGTCACCTGAGCGATGTTCCAGCACATCTGCCCAGTAAGCATATCGCCACGCCCCCGTGCAGGTACACCGCATTTAATGCACGATATGCTCCCCACCACTGCGCTTTACACTGCAGAACCACAGCGACAATCCTCAAGGTCAGAACGTCTAGGGGAACCTTCTGAATAAACAGCCCATAATAATCGTTATTTTCCTGTTGACTGTAGATCTGCTGATCTGCTCTGCTTTGAAATTGTGCAGTAAAACACAAAGTCACAAAGAGATCATTTTAAAACCGTTTAAACCAATCTGGATACATAGATGAACGTTTGCTGGTTCTTCACGCCTCCACAATGGGGGTTCGAATCCCGCCTCTGCACTGCATGTGTGCCTCCTCAAGACCCACACCAGGATAAGTGGTTAGAAGGTGAATGGATGTTTGGTGGATGTTTGCTGATAGGTGCAAGTGCATGAATCTTTCACATATACAGACCTCAATTAATTACCATCCTGTGAAAAAACCATATGGACAGAATAGCTTTAACAGGACAAATAGTGACTCAGACCACGTTCATCATTCAAAAATAAACAATCAGGTATGGGACCCTAGGCTGTAGGGAATACATGCATGAACTATTATTATAACCAATGCCACTGGATATTCATGAATTTCGCTGTCCATATTGGTGGTGTATCTAGCTAGTGGTCGCAATCGGGGTTTAATACCCAAACAAAGACGTACTGCTGTAATATCAGGGATTTAATTAAGACTGGGCGAAGGTCACAGGATTAACACTCATAATCCCGCAGCAGCAGTCCTGCAGGTTTGTACCCCGTCAGGAGTTGTGCGACAAAACATCCTACATACTACAGGCCTGGTGTTTGCTGAAGAGTCAGTGACAGGAGAGACACAGAGGCATGGGCCACTTCCAAAGCAGGCAGCTGCTCAACAAGACACAATAGAACTAATTCAGCGCCCCGGCAGCTCCTCAAATGCTTTCACGCCCAAGCTGAAAATTCCTCAGTGACCTGACCAATAGGAGCCCGTCTTCCAGGTAACTCGGTGATGTCATAATCATAGCGTGAGGCCGTATAAAATTACACGCCTCTGCAGCCTCATCTCTAAAAGAACTTGCTTGAAATGCTTAAAAATGCTGGAACAGATTCATGTGAATTTACTTTCCACTATATTTGTACGCAGAACAAGTTGAGCTAAGAACATTCAATCAAAATTTCCTCTCACATTAACGAAGAAACATATTCGAGTTAACGTGACACAGATGATTATCTCCGGGGACAAACCCAACAATAAAATGATTTTTAAATGATTTTTCAAATTGTTAAGTGATATCACATAAGTACACCTGCTTACTTGAAGGTTTTCACTGCAATTTCTAAATTAATAAACACTTGGCTCAGATTACATATAGGTGGATAATATAGCAAATTACTGTAGATAAAGGCTTTGCTGACGCGAACAATTAATTACGACAAGCATCCTGTTGATTTCTCCCCCCACAAATGTATAAAAATCTGTATCTGCATTCACCAAAGTCTGAACTGTGTAGTGGTATGACACAAATCAATTGTAAAATACTGAAAATACGTCAGATTGATCCATCATTTTGATCATCGAGTGTTGAAGACAGGGGCTGCCTCAGCAGCAGTGAGCTTTGCTTCAGGCCGCGTGTGGAAGCTCTTAGCCTGGATGAAGCTGATCACCAACAACTGTGATGCAGCTTAAAATGACAGCAGGCTGTTAGAAAAAGGCTTGGCTGGGGTCAAACTGCAAACCTTAGGCATCAGTAATCACAGTAATATCCTTAATAACAGTAAACTGGTAATGGTCACAACTGTAATAACAGAAATCCTTTTCAGTCAGATGGACGGTCTCTGCATGTTTCGGGATTAAGAGGATCAACAGTTTTAAGTCCTTCAACCAGCTCTGAGACACCCTAGTTCAGTCTGGTAAGGAAATGACTGGTATGTTCAACAACAATTCAAGCATGCAAGGATTAATAAGCTAAAAACTTTATTTCTGCATTTTCAGAACATGCATTCTTATTCATGAATAGATAAAAATAAATTAATAACGAACAAATATACATATTTTGAGACATTAACCTCATTAATTCAAGATTTCAGTCTTTTGCAGAAATAATGCTAACGTATGCTAATAATGCTAATATTTCCATTTAATCCAGCATTAAATAACTACGTAGCACTGCCAGCTTCTGGGTAGTTCGGCGGTGGCCAGGCGGCGAGACTCTGAGGTGACACTGTCTGTCTGCCCCACTTCTCACATCAATACCTCCCTGTCTCTAACTTACTGCTAAAGGCTACATGCCATTTGCTCAGACCTTCCATGTTGGTGGCGAGATGCTGGCATGAGGCACAGAAACGGCCAGCTGCCCCCCCCAGCAGTCACGGGGCCACCGTCTGAGGAGCGAGTGTGTCCCCACACGAGATTCAGAACTGAGCTCCTAGAGTCCGCAACGTTTACGTATTACGGTTATTTAGAAGACGCTTTTATCCAAAATGACGTGCAGTTGAGAAAGCAGGAGCAGCCAGTTCCTGGGGCAATTAGTGGGTTAAGGGCCTTAAGGACCCAACGGTGACATCACTCTGAAATTCAAACTAATGACCTTCCAATCGTAGGCATAGCATCCTAACTCACTGAGATACACACTCGATAATCCTAACCCCCAAAAAGGAGCAAGTGTTACTGGGTGGGGCTTTTCTTACAGCCACTGCTCAAGTGTGTAATTCAATCAAGACATACTTTCTACACATCAAGAGGAACCACGATGTTCCTCTTCAAGAAGAAAGGAAATTGACATGATTATTATATTAATGTGAGCCTCATGGACTTCAGGGTCGTGACAAACAAGATGCCGTACACTGAATCGTCGTGCTTTTCATAGAAAGAGAAGATACTATGCAACCAAGTTTCTTTCTGCCATAAACAATCCAAAAAAGTCCTGGTTAAGCTCCAGCCTGACTAATTTTAGGCACAGCAAAGAAAAACACTGTGCCGTAACTGTCACCGTGTCCACCGCTTCTCTCACAAACCGTCTGCGGGGGGGGGGGGGGGGGGGGGGGGGGGGGGACCAAACTGCAAACACATGAAATGGCCAAAAGCAGCAAACGACGCCAGTCTTGTTAACGTACCCGGCAAAGACGTTAAACCTTCCGAAAACAAAGCCCAGGAGAGGCATCGAGCAAGCAGAATGGCTGCTTTCACTCCGACAGCCTTCGAGCTCCAGTCAGCATGACTCAAGGCTGAGTACCGGGGTGAGGAAAAAAAACTTGGCTATGATCATGTGCCCCTTCCCCCGCAAAAGCCGCTCCCTGCCTCAAATCCCCCGGTGTCCACGCGCCGTGACTCATGTCTTCCACCGGGGGTCGTTTAAATATGTTTGGCACATGGGGAAACAGACAGACAGTGCGTGATTGGCCCTTACCTTGACAGAGGAGGCAGCGTACAGCATATCTTCCAGGGTAAAGTGGCAGCACTGGGTCAGATACTCCTGGCAGAAGTCCTGAATCAGCTGCAGGTTGTACAGGCTGTCTGCTAATGACATGTTCTTCTTCAGGCATATATCTGCGAGGGAGGGGCAGAAAGTCAGGCTGCAGCATCAGCAGGCCCCGCCTCCGCTGATAAAGCCAATCGCCCGGCCGCACAGAGGAACTCTGTCTATCTTAGAACAACAGCTGCATTTGAGACGCTGAGAAGCCGCCAATCACGCCCTCGCCCCATGAGCGGCCATGGATTCCTGTCACGTCTGAACAGAGGGAAACTCGTTCCATTTTCCATTTAATCTCTTTTTTGTTTAACGTACTTATCCTTCAAAACAGCCGGGCTGTGTGTGGTCTTATCAAACCTAACTGTTTTAGAGATTTGCCTGATTTAATTTAGAATGAGCCAATCACTGGGTCATAAAGCTTCGCCCACCTCCACTCACCTCCCCACCAACTGGAATCTACAGGGAAAAAAGGCCGGTTTTGGTCTGGCACCAGCACGGGCAGCCTGTGGCTGTGAGGACCTTCTCGATTTAGCGCAGCTCGCGAGGGAATCGTAATGGTGCTGTGGGTGTTGGGGCGTGAAAGAGAGACAAAAAGGAGATGACCTAGAAAAGGTGGGAGGTGGTCAGCAGGTGCTGGGCCGGTTGGTGGGGGGGCACGCACCATCCAGCTTGACTATGTCGGGGCAGTAGAAGTGCAGCAGGGCGGCCAAGGCAGAGCCATCGGCACAGTCCTTCAGCAGGTTGTCCACAGCTGGGATCCACGGGGCCTGCTTGGGCAGGGTCTGCTCCTTCCTGTACCGGGCCTGTCACATGACAGGAAGTGCAATCCGGTTAGATATGCTCTCCGTAAACAGAACACACAGACCCGACCGCAGTGCTATATAATAGCTCCGCTGAGAGCGTATTTTTAAATCAGGGCGCTGCAATTTAATGGGACAAGATCACAGTATGAGAGAATACTTGTTTCTGAATGCAAATCTGTGATTAATAATCCAGATAAATGCACTAAACTGTCTCCGCTACATCTGCATTTTCGTTTTGCTTGGTTTAAATGAAAGCAAATGACCCAGTTTCCTTATGGGAAAAAAACACCCCTAAGATCAGGCCCAATCTTTTCTGTACTACTAATGCTACAACTAAACCTGCTCTGTGTGGCTCCAGTTACTTGCAGCTGTCCTTTGTCTGGCCATTAAAAACCAGGCCATGTTCTCTTAATAACCTTAATCCTCTTCCTGTGATAATTCAGTGCTGAGTAGTTTTGCCCATATTCCTTTTAATTGTAAAACTATACAATGTAACATCGCTAATGATGGAACATGGACTGAGATATTATACGAGTCTCAATGGCCTTATCCAATAACAAGCATTTTATTTCCCAAACATATTTCCCAGAAATACATAAATATACAGACCTTTACATATATTCTTGAACATTTTAAGCATTTGGTCCTGCACTACGAGCACGGCAACAGTCCCTCTCTGTTCATTGTGGCTTATTCATACAAATGAATGGATTAATGAGGCCTTCATTACTTTTCTTTATCTAATGTGAGAGGAAGCTTTAATAATTGAACAAAAAAATTAAAAATCAGCACCACGTTTCTAACAAAAACGTTGATCTGAACAGCTTTTCATAACTGTAGATACGGGGGATGCAATTGCTGATACTTTGTGGTTTATAAATTGATTCTGTGAAATATTGGGATAATCCACCCACTAATCACATGTTCTGATCTTAATAATGCTGAATGCATGGGAGAAGTTCTGCTGCTTCACCTATGAAATATTAGTTATTCCACATCTAAGACATTAAGGTGATACGTTTGTCTTTTTCATATGTTTAAAGCCAGATCTGCCCTCGCACGGTGCATTATTTAATTAATGTCATACATTTAATATCCTTTTAACGAAAAGTAGTTGCTGTCCTCAAATGTCCTTCAAATAAAATCAAGCACAGGTAAGCACTGTAACTACAGAACAAGACCGTAAGGTGCTGGAAAGACCTCAGAGAGACGTGGCTCTCCAAGTTACAGGACTCGATAACACAATATCCAGATATTAAAATACATTTTATTTACAGTTCCTAAGAAGAACAAGGAAACTAATATTGATAGTGGTTTACAATGAAGGAAGCGGGCTGGTCGAGGGGGCGGGGGAGAG
>JAODJU010000033.1:15588887-15600230 GCA_026776725.1 Gnathonemus echidnorhynchus
CAGCAGTGGACTGAAGACAACCATCAGCAGTGGACTGAAGACAACCATCAGCAGTGGACTGAAGACAACCATCAGCAGTGGACTGAAGACAACCATCAGCACTGGACTGAAGACAACCATCAGCAGTGGACTGAAGACAGCTATCAGCAGTGGACTGAAGACAACCATCAGCATGTGCTTCAGGGACAGGCGATTACTCCGGGTCTAGACTATCTCGTACATAATTAGATCAGTCCCAGAAAAACCCTCATATTAATCAGGCGAAAATACACCTGCAGGTCATAACAGACGCAATACCTTTCTAGTGATACTTTAGATGCTCGTCTCACAGGACAGGCTCCAAAAATATAATCAGCTCATTTCACGGTTGGGAAAATAAGGAATTATGAAAATTTCTGATCATACATTATAGGTGTTGTGCAGCTTGCTGAATGCCTTCCAGCAGGACTCTGCTAAATGCTCCAGGGTCGAGGATAAACAGCTGAGCGTGTGCCCAGGCCAGAAGCTTCACGCCCACCTGTGTGTGTGCCCAGTGGCGTCACAATGGGCACACAGGCGATGACATCGTGAATGGATGCAATATAAGAATAAAAATATAATTTTAAAGATTCCATCATTTGAAATAAGACTATCACTGTTTAGGGAAGGGGAAAGGAAAAAGGAAAAAAAAAAAAAAAACTGATCCATATGATAAAACGATGTCTGATACAGGACTACAGTCTTCGTTGGGTATATGTTTGTCCTTACGCTCTGCAGACGCAGCAAATTGGCCTCAGTAATGTGTGAGTGTCTCAAAGAAGTGCAAGCTGGGATATGCAAGAAGAAGCAACTTCTGTACTTACACTCTCCGAATGGAAAATAAAGCAGCATGAATACATTTATCAGGCCGCATTTGAAATGTATTATGTTGTTTGTAATGTGTATTATTCAAACCACACCCTTGGTATTAGTGCTATTGACGGCTTTTGTTAGTAACTGAAATCAACCAAGCTAGTTTAAGCGGGCATCAGCTGCCCCTCTACCCTGCTGATGACCAGCTGATGACTGGTCTGGGGGCACGAGTCCAGGGCATGCTGGCCGCCCAGCACCTCTTACGATTTTTAGCGACACCAAAATTGGCTGCTGCCAGGTTGCCTGGGGGGCTAATGGGGGCAGAGACCCATTCCTCCAGAGACCAGCATCCCATGTGGGGCCAGACAGCATCTTCACAAGCTACCCTGAACCCCAAGAGCATGCTTTGCTCAGACATAACACAAACAGCACAGGGAACTGAGATCTGTCCTTCCTCAGAGCTTCTACAAGGGAAAATGCAAAAAACAATGTCATTGACTAAAATGACCTGAAACGTGACATCCATACAGGGTGAAACTGTCTGGAGAGGAGAATGCAAATGGCGCTCGCTCAGCTGACTAAAATCATATATTCAATTTATTTTCCATTTTCCTCCATTGGGACCCTACTCAGGCATGGTCGGGGAGCCATTAGCATTGATAGCGTACGTTTAAATGCAGCCTGCATTAACAAAGCCATCTTCAGGCAGGTGCTGGAGTGAGACGTGCATCAAAACAACACGCTTTTAAGGAATCCTCAGAAACACAACCAGGAAAACAAGATCCTGCCCGCCATCCCCCACCAGTCGCAAGAACGGCGAGTAACCATGGCGACAGAGAAGTTCTATGCGGGGGGGGGGATGAGATACGGGCACTAGCTGCTCCCAGAGGCAGATTGGGGGGTGGAGCTGCTCTCCAGCTCGATCACGCTCCGAGCCCAGGCGACGTGGTGGACCAGCGTGCTCCAAAGCAGCGGGAAACACCGACTGTCTTCAGGAGAATGGAGCACATGTAAACAAGTCACTGTTAGGCGTGACGACGGATGATAAAAATCGAGTAATACAGGATCAAAGACTGAAGCTCTTTGAAAATGCTGCAGACCTGATGAGACTATAATGAAAAGGAAAACAGTTTGCAGAAACTCATCAGTGCCATTTTCCACACAGCGTTACAGTAGGTAGAGTACTGCTTCATTCACTGTGGACCCGCCTGCTTTTGGAGCCGATGCAGTCACTATAGGGCTGCACTGCCCGCCATGAGGTGCTATTCTTATTGACATGGAAGGAAACCCTGAACTCGCACAACAAATGTGCATATTTGCATCTAGCTGCCTAGCCGGTGCATTTAACCAAACAGACTAACAGTTTTTTTTTAGGGTTTCAACCACAGCAGGTCAGGAGAAGCATCTTTCTCAAACTGAGGGCCTCAGTCGGACTTGAATCAAATGCCGTCCGGTTTTCAGCTTATGCCCCGGCACCACTATGTTATGTGTGCGGTGGGACAACCCACAGTTCAGCGAAAGAGTGGGGACTGGTGGCCATTCTGTGCTGTACTTTATGACAGTGTGAATTATACATCTGAGCCTATGCAACATGCCCAGGATCCATGAGGATTACAGATCTGTTCTGCGTTTATTATAAAAACAGATGTGTGTATCTTATTCAGGATACGGCATAATCGGTGTGTCAGACGCTGATTGTTTTACACTGGTGTATTTTATAGTTTGTGACAGGCAATTGTATTTCTTTCTTAGTGTCTAGGGAACTCGTACTGCTGAATAATTTATTGATAAATGTTCCATATTAACATTTATTAAAAACACCAAAAGCTCGGTCAACATTTTTTCTTGGATTTAACCTCAGCCCTCAGACTAAACATTTTTAAGAATTGAGTTTAAAGTTTTTGGCTGTTAGGTGTGGGAATGGGTTAAATCACAAGTTTAAAAAGCCAAATGAGAAATAAGATACTAATGATTCAAATCCAGGTTGTTTGGGTATGAAAAACATGGTAAGTAAGCAGGGGGAAAAAAAACGTCCACAGACAAGTCAAGGAAATGTAACATCGTGAAATGGCAATTTAAGTCAAAATATATAATATAAATATAAACAATTATAGATAAGCGCGTTTCACATTTTTATGAATAAATTTCCACTTTATATACATCTAGAAATACAATGCAAAAAACAATACTTTAATAAATCAAGATTTAAATTGCTAAATCTTATGTTTGTTATAGATCATTTGTTTTGAATTAATATGCATTAAGTGTTTAATGATCACCATCTCTATGGTGGTATCTTTGAGATGGTGGTATCTTTGAGATAGCGCGGTCAGCCAGTCCCTGGAGCAATTGCTCAAGGGCCCAACGGTGAAATCATTCTGCCGACTCTGGGATTTTAACCGGCGACCTTCCAATTACAGATGCTGTAAGTGCTAACCCACTGAGCCGCGCACTGCCCCCAGAAACTATACTTGTAACAAAAAAATATATATTTATATTTGAATCTCTGCATAGAATTACCAAGAGGACCAGACCTGCAATGCTGCACAATTTGCTAACTACACAATCCAATGCAAGTCTTAACACATCAAGAACTTTCTACTCAGGCAACATTTTCTGGTGAATGAGCACCTGAAAGAGGCCAGCCAATGGAGCAAGTACATTCCCTTGTTAGTCACTGCCCGCAGTACAGTAAAAGCAGCTAGTGCTCACTATCCAAACATGAATTATGAAAACATGAGAAAAGGTTCATTTAATGCACCTCAGGGGGCCTTGTATAAATGTCATATGGTCAGGAAATGTTTAACAAATGAATTGGTTCAACCTAATCATTTCTATAGTACCACAGAAAAGAAACTTCCAAACCTTGCCTTCCTCTAGAATGAGAAATTTCTAGATTGTTCTTTGGAAAATTCAGTGGTCATCATACAAAAAAGGATGCAGAGGTGGGGCCAAGAGCCTAGCAGTGTCCTGCGGTTTCTCCTGCCACACTCGGTACACGCTCAATGTGTTCCAGCCGCACAGGAGGCTTTCATTCAAAAGCACAACAGCTGCGTCCGCAAGTACAAGCTTGTCCCTGCGGATACACCCTTTAAGGTGCTCCGGCAAGCGTTCGGTTCTAGGGCGGATCCGGCAGATCGAGCTTGGAGCTTTGTCTGCCTTTCGGCGCTTTCAAGAGTGAGGGTGTTCCACCTACCACTAATGAATGAGATCGGACGATCAATGCTCCCTTACATAGGTATGTAGACCACAGGGAGGAGTAAGAAGTAGCATAATTCTTCAATGCTGCGTCCAAATGTCTTCTACACATAGAGGCCGACCCCAAGACACCACAGCCACCTTCCAATATTACAGACATCACATTTGTCTGGAGACCAGCTAATAGCAAGTGAAAAACTGTATCATCACATCTTTGTTTAGCTGTAGACTGATGGCAAAATGAATGCCGTTGTTCATATCGTGAACACACACCCAACTGGAGTTGCAAAGGGGCAGTAAATCTCTGGAAACTTTCCAGAAACTTTCCATTCCATGGGAAGTTAAGCTGGGGAATTTTGGAAATATTCCAAATTAGAAACTTTCCATGGGAATTATTGGGAATGTATGAGAATTAATGCAAAATTCCCAGAATTTTGCAACCCTACACCTGACACACACACGTTGAAGCAGGTGAAGAATTGGTCTCTATCCATCCATGCCTCTTATTTGACAAGCACACCAAACTCAAACATCCAGCTACATGCCTACTCATTTTCTATTTACTGGGTAGGAGCAGGGCTGCATGATATATCATTTCAGATCTGCACGATATATCGCAATAATCATATTGCATTTCTTGGCACTGGTTTGTCTGTTTACAATTTGCAGCAAAATCAATCAACTTGTTTGACACACTCTATTAGTACACTGTCAGAGTACCAATTACTTATTTGTACCTTTGACGGTCATTGGGGTTATACCCTTAAGTGTCTGCCAATTGTACCCTAGCTGTAGGTATCTAAATGGACTCTGAGGAACATGTTTGTACCATTGGGGGTACATTGATATTTGAGAACAAAAATGTACCAGGGATGCACCTTTTTTTCTACAGTGTAGATAATGAGTACTATTTGGCAATGGGATATTTCTAGTAATTTCATCTCTCTCTTTTTTCCTTCATACATATCACTTTCATGTACCATGAGGCAGCTTATAATACTAAGAGTTTTAATAAAAGTCTGAAGGCCAGACTATGATAGATGTCCTTCATCTGTGGCAGCATACTCCTAGAAAATAGAGCCTGAGTAAGAGCCTCCTGAGAACCTTGGTAATGCTGTCCAGCCCAAACTCGACCACACAGCTTCCTTTCTTGACAGTGAGCACCTAAAGCAAGCTATCAGCCAGAGACCCAGCACCCTGAAACATACTCAATTAAGAACCATAATTACCATCTGTTTTGTCATGTCCTGAGGATTGACTTTATCCTTCAAAATCCACAAAGCGTCTAAAACCTTAGCCACTGACTGTACGTTCAGCACATTCAATTATTGGATTATACTCAAGTAAAAAGTATAAGGCAACTTAAAATAACTGTTTAAAAATTACACTGTGGAAAGCCTGGCAGATGGGAGTAACAGGTACCAGTTGGTCAGGATAGTGCTTTCCCTGACAAGCATGTGCACTGAAGAGCCCAGCCAGGGAGACGCACTGGTTCTGACAAAAAGACCTCCGATCTTCTGCTCAAAAAACCAGGACAGATTCCCAAAAACTTTACACTCCAAAATAACATCAGTAATGCTTGGGGCTCAACTGAGGAACAGTTACAGAGAAGCACAATCGATTACAGGACTGCATCCTAAAATCTGCCTCATTTCCCTAAACCTTTTCCTTTTCTGGACTATATGATTTAACAGGCTCAACCTACTTTTACCTTCATGGTTGGAAAATTGCTTAATTGGCCTATTTAGGAATGAACAGAAATGTGACAGAAATTCGAACAGGAATTCATGCATATTTCATGCTGAACAGAGGAGAGGTATATGCAATGGACCAAGAAACTGTAAGTGCCTACAGAGCTGCATTGTTTCCATGTTATTAATTACTCATAGATCGAACTGTTCCTGACTTTCTACTAGAGGTGGAAAGTTCAGGTCCAGAAAGAACAAATCCAGACCAAAGATTTGTTTCAACCAACCAGTAGAGTATAAAGAGTCACAGTCACAGAATACTCAACTGGTTGGTTGAGACAAAATCTTGGTCTGGATTTGTACTTTCTGCACCTGAACTTTCCACCTCTGCTCACTGCTTGCTGGAAAGTCTGTAGCTCCGTGGTATAGGGATTTGTGCCTGTGTCCGGAAGGTCGTTGGTTTAAATCCTGTCATAGGCGGAATACTCATATCACCACTGGGCCCTTGAACAAGGCTCTTAATCCCAAAAGCAAGCAAGTTCTCACTTGTATGTTTTTCTTGACAAAAGAATTAGCTAAATGAATGTAAAATGAACGTAAATACACAACACATTCAGAGTTCCTAGGGCAAAGGCAGACACGCTACTGCAATGCGTTAAACCCTGTACCACTCTACAATCCATGCACAAATGCAGAAGTACTGCATCTTTAAAACGCAACAGAAACATTTAACAGACTCAGATGTCTGCTCGAAAGGCTTTACGTAATCATCACGGCTTGCTTTTGTTGTTTGTTTTTCAGGATTATACCAAACACGATCGAAATCACATGGCTGTCTATATACACAGAGCCCCCGGAAAAGCGAGAAAATCCAACTCGGACCGTGTACTTAAAAGACACACTTGTTACTCACGATCGTGTGGCGTTCGGCTCAATGGCAGTAATATACAATTCTTCTGTTCATTCACAAAATAAAAAGTATTTTAACCCAACAAAAACATGAGGTGCCATTCTTAAATAATGCAAGCAGCCAGCATCCATACATCCTAAAATCTTTGCCAGCTCACTCCTACGACCTTGTGGTGGGTTAATCTCTCAATATAGTATGTTTACCCCCAAAACAGCCTTCCAAATAGGGGTTCCACAATGCTGCACTGATGATTTACTCCCTATAAACATAATAATGACCCACAGACCACTAATAAAAGTGTAGCCGTAGCAAGAGTTAAATGTGGCATGTCCATTTTAAGCTGCTGGCAAATAATTTAACATTCAATATTCTCTAGGCATCTTATTCCAGTATAACCACACACTATACAATTACTTCCTGTGGTACTGAGAACATAACCATCCATTGTCATTCTAAGGCTCAATCCCTAAATGCAAGGCATGTATTAAGCTGTTTAGCAAACTCCAAGAAAACCTCTTCCAGCATTTTTCACTCAGCGTAATTGGTGCAGTAAATCTTAGAGCAATAAGAACAGCTTCCAAAACCATAAACTTCCCTGATACTGGAATATATCGGTAAAGTGCAATCAGCACTTAGAATTACGGTGAAGCATTTTATTCTCGTGAGCAAAACGGTTGTAGGATGAAATCCAGATCCCCAAAACAGACCCAGTATTGTGCTACAAATGCAAAATTCAATGTTCAAATGTTTAAAATATTAATGTTTCACCTTTAATTTCACTTTGTATACTTTGCCTCAGGATATGTTGTACAATCTCAAACAGGAATATTATTAAATGGTCTCCCATTTATCATGACTTCTTTTGTTGCCGGAACTTAAACGACACACAAGTAAAAGCCCGTAGTTACTAAATGAACATATTTTTAATATGGCAACTTGGCTTCCATGTAAACGAAAAGCCCTTGTAATGATACCTGCCACAGTGAGAAATTTCTGCATTAAATTCACCCATAATCTATTCCAAAAAGGTCCAGCTCTGAGAGACAGTTAGCACTTGCTTCAAAAACAGTAACATTACTCCAAACTGATCAAGTAATAGTTTTGAACCAGCACCATGTTTGTCATTAATGCAGGAATGCTTTTGTTTAAGAACTTTACTAAGTCTTGCCAACTTCTTGACCAGCGACGTGTTCTAATCTGGATTTACTACTACAGACGCAAGATATTTGCATCCTCAAAAGACAGAGAAACAACATTACAGGGAATGCAGCTGCGATAAAAAAGCAAAGAGCTGACAAAGAGCAAATAAAATCTCAGCAGGCAGCACTAAGAGTCACACCAGGAGGTTGTGGGTTCGCTCCCCGCCCTGGTCCTGCCCTCTGCTCCACTCACCAGCAGTATGGGCTTCTGGCGCAGGTCACGCTCGGTGACGAGCCGCTCCTGGTCGGTGACGTAGAGGCCCCTCTGGGCGAGCGCGCGGATGACGGCGTCGTGACCCAGCAGGGGCTTGGCGGTGTCGCTCCTCAGGATGAGGCTCCCGGCCCGGCAGTACAGCTCCGCTGACAGTAGCAGCTCCGCCACTGCCGGCTTCATGTGCTCCTGCTCGTACTGGTCCGTGTAGAAGGGCTCCTTCATGTCGGCCGGGATGCTGTCTGAGGACATATATACATACAGATACATACATACATAAAAAATACATACACATATATCTACATTATATATACATCCCGTGTTTTGCACTTAAAGAGCTGTGAAAACCCTCCCCCATCGAAGCTGCTGTGTCTTGCACTGGAGTCCTGGGGGGATGTTATTTCATGCCCCTGTAAACCTGTACATGGATTGTATGACAGAGCCCACACGGCTTGACTTGACTGGAATATCCACCTGCATAAATGGGTACAGAAGATGGGTACAGAAGATGGGTACAGCTGTGAGCGGCGCAGACTCGTGAATTATTTCAGCAAAATTGCTTTAGTGAAAGCAATGATTCTTGCACAAAATAACTTCAGAAGGTACCCACGAACTCCACTCTGAGTAACAGCATCGATAACCCATTTATAAACATGAAATCTCTTACCATAATGCCTGACAATATAGCATTTACCCTGCCGACTGCTAACAGGATGCAGAGGTAATAGAATATTAGTGTTTTCATGGGAAACAGGACTTGTCAAATCATCAAGTGTTCTCTACATCCCCTTTGGCAAAATAGTCGATTTCGTTTGAATTGATACTAAGAGAGGATCCCAAATCAACACGGATAAACAGTCAAATGCGATGCAATGCATTCTATGCTTGTTGCAGTGGCAAACACATTTAAGGTCTTATGCAATACGTAGAGCCTAATGCAATACAATTCCAAGTGTAACCATAAAACACCTGCAATGTCTCATCTTACTGCTTGGTATGAAAACCTTGTGATACACATACCTATATCAGGGGTAGGCAAGCCTGATCCTGGGCTGCTGGTATCCAGGAGGCTTTCTATCCTACCAGATCAGCTCTGGTTCATCGGACACAAGGTAGGATAGGAATCCTGCTGGATACCAGCACTCTACTCCGGGATCAGCTTGCCTAACCCCTGCCCTATATAGTTTTAAGGCTCCTGTGTTCACACTGAGAAGTTAAACTGTCGTAAAACTGAATGGTTTGTTTTTTTACAGCACAGTTTTCTTGCTAAGCTAAGCAGAATATGCCAGGACTGAGCGCACAGACGCCTTGCTGCAGGCTCAGGATATTTCAATCTGCTTGTGCAGATTATGTTGCTCTAGATCAGTTATTCTAGATGTGACAGGGCAAATTTGTGACAAGCATCTTGAACCAAACAAGCCAGAAAGAAAAAATTTAAGAGAACATCATCTAGAGTCATTGACTGTTCTTCCTCATTTTAAAGGTTTAAATGTTTTAATTTCAGATTACTGCAAAGTCTGATTAAACCCAACATGTCTAAATTAGCATATACAAAACTGCCATCATGTCCACGTGTCGAAAGTGAAAAGTGCGTTGCAGCGTTGGACATTAGAGGGAAGATTAAAATACCCTTTGAGACAATGATTTACACCAAAAATACTACCATGACAACATCTGACCTGCCCACGTAACCATCCATGGGTGGAAACGTGTTGCCAGGGAAACCGTGAAATCCAGCCCAATCAATTTATCACCAGCAACCGCGGTTCCAGAATTATCTCTGCCTTCCCTTGCAGTGGGAAAGATGAAGCACGATCACAGGATTGGAGGAGAAAAAGCAACTAGCATTAGTCAATAATTCACAATTCCACTCCTCAATAAAGCAAGGCGGGGGGAGGAGTGGAAATTGATCTTTGGGGAGAAGATGGTGAGTTACTGCATTCTTAATGACTGTTTACTGCGGTTCTGCCTTTCAAAGCTGACACCTCCTCCACCCTGAGATCATAAAATACATATTTGAAAATACACTGAATTCCTAATGTCCCCTTAAGTAGTGAAAGTTTGACTGGGGCTTAAGGTGTCATTTAAGATGAAGTCCATTAAACGACACAGATAGAAATATTTTCAGCTGACAAGACTCTGGTGCTGTCGTCCATTTTATTGGCATGGTGAGCATCTCCCGGTGAATACCAGGCTCTCCCGGTGAATGCCAGGCTTTGAGGGAAACCAATTACCTCAATTTCTGCACAATGGTCTTTATTTTTATCCATTTGCAAAACTGATCTCTAGGGTTCTGCTGCCTTATATTAACTTTTTCGACTTTTGACAACTAACAAACGATTCTGTACATACTCCCATTTTGTTACTTTCTGCCTTTTTAACATAATTTCAACATTATAGATATGATGTTCAATGAAATTTTAGTTAGTATCACACATTTTTTACAAACACGGTAGCAGTTACTTTTCCAGAGGGAATCAATAGACTGAAAAATACAAATTGATTAGAAAACCAGATAAAACTTCTCAGATCCTTATAACGAGACTGACCAAGCTGTATTTCTGGAAATTTCTGTATATAGAATGCAAAAAATGACCTCACCCAGACCAGCAGCAATGACCCATCTCCATCATCAATTTACAGTTTACTTTCAGGACTGAATGAATGCATTCTGGTGGTCGCAGCATTCCTGACTCAGGACTACGATTCATCACCATCTCCTTCTGTTATCGCGGTTTATCTTGGTAACGTTAGAAGCTTATGTGCCAGACAGACATAGATTATGATTTGCATCCTTGCATCCTCCAGTCCCTTCTTGCATTGGTCACATTGTATTTCTTAAGTAATAGCACAGGCAAAGAAAGAACTAGTGATATCCTTGGTACACTGTATTTCTCTATTGACACGGAGAGCGACAGCAGATTTATACCCAACTCCCAGTCTATGTCTATTGCTCTAGCACACACAGAATAAGGGCTGATGAATACAAAAGGCAGGTCTTTCTGTTCACACTCAACACATCATAAACATCCCAAAAATCTTTTTTTCCCCCCAGTTCATAGAAAAGTTAAAACGGAGAATATATTATCAGAACGTGACAGAAGGCATCTTAAAATACCAGCAAGGGAATTTGAAGAGATAACCAGGCACAGATGCCTAACCTGTTGATATTAAGGGTCTAATGATTCTCCACATCCATGGTTCGGTTCAGACCTCTATTTTTGAGCCACGGTTCGGTTCATACCTTTTTTTTTTTTTTTGGGGGGGGGGGGGGGGGGGGGGGTTAAAAAAAGGGGGAAAAAAAAT
>JAODJU010000033.1:15603456-15620107 GCA_026776725.1 Gnathonemus echidnorhynchus
ACACACACCGACAGATTTTTGGCAGAATAGGCCTATGTGTGCTCAAAATGGTAAATTCTTAATACATAAAAAACACAACTACTTCAGAAACATAAAAACTTAACCTTTGACAACTTTAAATACGATTCTTTTTCAGTGTCGTTTCGCGCCAAGCTCAGACCAACATACGTTTTGGTAAACATAATCGAGATGTTACAGTGACTGAATTTAAAAACATAATCCTATATATAGATGATGTCGAAATAAAACAAGAAAAGACGCCACCTACCTGACCCATATGCTTTTGCCACTAGCCATGTCAGACTACAGCAGATCTTAGCCCTGCCAAAGTCATAATGGTCAAATGGCTTTATCGCCGGAACAATAAATGTCTTTTTGGTTTCCTTGGATTCTGCTGCATCACCCATAGTAGGATATATATTTATAAAATAAATATTTGCTCAAGTCTTCCGAAATCGGCGGCTTGACAGTCAGGGGATGAAAACCGATGACATCCCACCAAAGGAATTTAGTGCAATAAATTTGCTTGTTTGTGCTTCTTGGAAATTAAGGATTTGCTCGTCTTTGCCGACTGGTACCTAGTATAGATTATTATGCAACGTTTCTGAGAACTATGGCAATCAGCCGCATTTGGTTTTGATGTAAATCCGGATAGGAAAACAAAGTCAACTGCGCTATGCCCGCTTGAAATTTTCATCCATTCTCTGGCATTGCCGTCAAATGCCGAAAAGACTAGGGCGATTGCAGGTCTACCAAAAATACGCGCATCTCAGCTTCCCACAAAACAGCAAACGCGTCTCCATGATCTGTGCCCTTTAATCCGAAATCGATTCACTGATGGTTCTTAATCCCATATTTAATAATTTCCTTTTACGGTTCCACAGCACACATTCAATCTCTGCTGGCTGCGGGTTTTCCTGCCGCACTAATAGAAAGCCTGTCTTTTGCGCATGCGCAATCCTCCCAAAAGCCAAGTAATAGTCAAAGCGCTTATTTGGCCAGTAGCGTAACCAGATAATGAATTTAAAATATGGGAATTTTATTTGCATTGCTTATATTTGACTTTATATCCTCTGACCCATTTCTGTTTCATATATTTTTGCTCAAATGTTTTTCCAATCATTAAAATAACGATTTATTGCATATTACAGAATAAGACTAAGAATTATACCTCATGTGAATCAAAGATGTCCCCATTAAAACTCTCCACATAAAATATTAGGATTTCTTTAATGAAAATATAATTTCGTATATAATATTAATTAATATATATATTTCCGGTAGTTTCCCCCCCTGAAACTGCTTAAATAACTTAAAATATAAAAAGTAAATTTGCGTTTGTCTCAACTAAATAAAAAAAAAGCTAAAATATAATTCAAGCAACCTTTTAGATATCTACATCCGTTCTGAATGTTCCTAAACTCCAATACCCACAATGCCAGTTATCATTACATCATCATTAGACGACAGCTAAACACACTGTACAATTCGATGATAGAGATGTGTAGTGAAATTTTGCTGAATTTTAAGTGTTTTGTGTCCGGTTATAACATAGCATTTGAAATTGTGCATTTCATTTTTCTATGCAAATCAGGTAGCCGCTGAACATATCAAAATTATCGGATTTCCAGCAACACGTGAGTAACAACCGAGTAGTAATATTGTTAAGACATCACAATTGAATATACTTTATATTATATATTTATATTACAGAAAGACTTTCCGTAAAAATATCATTACACACTGATTTTTGTAAGACGTTTTGTGAAGGCAAAAGGATCATTCTGCATTTCATGAAATATTCTTTCGTTTCCGTTGATTTCAGAGCCAACATGTTTATGCCAAGATCGCTTAAAGTAAAAAGACCATCTGACAGCCCAGGTCAATTCACAAAGAAATGTAAGGTGATCCCAGAGCGAATAAATGATGAAGTCTTGGAAAATAAATCCCCCCCGAAACCACCTGAAGATTTTTGCACCTCACAGTCGCAGGAGCATCGGTCCGAGGATCTTAACGATAAAAAGCAAGATCTCTCGCAAGGAGAGCACAGCACAAAGAGTAGCGACGGGGACCAGGAAGAGGATGAACCAGTGAAGTCTTTCAAAAAGAGCCAGCGATGGCCAGAACCGGGGGAGCCCGTGTGCATCATGTGCGGTCGATATGGAGAATACATCTGCGACAAGACCGATAATGATGTGTGTAGTCTTGAGTGCAAGGCCAGTCACTTGGCCCGCATGGGTTTGGGACCAAAGGGAACTCCTGATGTAATGGAAAGGGATAAGACTTTTCCTTTAATGCCGATTGATGTAGACTCTCCCACCTTTGGGAATGCTGTGGACCAGAAGCAGGGCTATGTCTATAGAGAGGACCCTTTCATTTCCAGTCTGACAGAGGAGCAGGTGCTTAGAGTGAAGCGGGATCTGGGGATTGTAACAGAGGGCCAGCTTGTCTGCCGGCCCATTATTGAGTTTGAGCACTGTGGCTTTCCGTCGACCCTCTGCACCAATCTGAAAAGGGCAGGCTATGAAGCACCCACTCCCGTTCAGATGCAAATGCTCCCAGTGGCACTCCTGGGCAGCGACGCCATCACCAGCGCCGACACGGGCTCTGGGAAAACTGCCGCCTTCCTGCTGCCCATGGTGGCTCGCACCTTGCAGGTAAAGCGGGTTTCATTGGCGAAACTGGGAGGGTCAAGGCACCTGCTTACCCAGATTTTATGGGGCTGCCTTTGTATCAGGTGTTCAGACACATGGAATATGTTTTAAGTCTCTGTTAGCATTTGTACCTCCTTAACATGTTACATGCTCTACTAGCAATATCAGGTGTAAGCGCTTCATCAGTAACCATCTCATGTAAACGCTTTAAATGTAGTAATGATAAGTTTAGTGTCACTTTTGTCACCTGTTTGAAACATCCTTATTGAGTCCAGGTACATAATCAGGACAAACGTACTGGTTTTTATAGGGATATTCAGATATGCTATGGATAGGGATTTACACCTGTATGTTCTCGTTTTGTAATTGTTACTGAGGAACATCACTGTTTCACGCCCGGTACCTTGTGTTTTTCCACAGAACCCAGTGGGTACCACGTATGGTCCGATGGCACTCGTTCTGACTCCAACCCGAGAACTGGCGATCCAGATCGAGCGGCAGGCGAAGGAGCTGGTGATGGGGCTGCCCCAGATGAGGACGGCCCTGTTGGTGGGGGGCATGCCCCTGCCCCCCCAGCTCCACCGGCTGAAGCAGAACATTAAGGTATGGGGGGCAGCGGGACCCTGAATGTGCAGAGCTTGGAGCCCAAGTGAGACAAGGCTTGGATGGAGTGCCAGCACGTTTTCATATAATTACAATTACATGACAAATACAATTACTTGACATTTCATAGCAAATCAACGCTACTTGATTGTCCTTGAATGGACGTATTTCGAGTTTTCCCAGTAATGCTGTTTCGGGGGTTTTTCCTATTTTGGGTTCTATTTGGAAAGGTACTTTAGATTAGTGAAAAGAGCCTTGTGAAAAACGTGCTTGTGAAAATTGTGTTAAAGTAAATTTGATTGGTTCCTGTCCCTCATTAAGGAGCAGGATTTTATTACTGATTTACTATGGATCACGATGAAAGCTGTTTACTTAGTAATGGAGACCAAATGGACATTCATACAGTAGAACTGACAATGTACTGTAAAGCAGCAGGCTTGCATATAGTCACAGCTTCCTCCCTCCCCCTTCCACCCAAGCTGATAATAGCAACTCCTGGGCGACTGCTGGAGATCCTGAAACAGGGGGCCATCCAGCTGGGCGGCGTGAGGATGGTGGTGATAGACGAGGTGAGCTGCGTCCCAGTTCTGTGCGGGTTCTCTGCCCCACGAGGAAGATGTAGGACAAACGCCTTTGCCGTTGGTGCACTTTTCCCTGCAGGCCGACACCATGCTGAAGATGGGCTTCCAGCAGCAAGTCCTCGATGTCCTGGAGAGAGTTCCTGAGGAGCGTCAGACTCTCTTTGTGTCCGCCACCATCCCGCCGGGCACGGAGCAGCTGGCCAGTCGGCTGACCCATGAACCTGTGCGAATCAGCGTCGGCGAGCGGAACCAGCCCTGCACCGACGTGCGCCAGATCGTCCTTTGGGTGGAGGAACCGTCAAAGAAAAAGAAGCTTTTTGAAATTTTAAACGTAAATATTTGTGTCTTGCTAATACTGTTAGCCATATGCTATGCTGAACAACACTGGAACAGTAACATAAGAAAAACAAGAATATTTGCATTGTTTAGGCAGCTTGTCATTTATAATATGTGTTTTTCAACCTCTGATACATGCTCTGATATTTAAGGAACTGCGTCAGGTAAATGTGCTGTTTACATTTTTATATTAGTACTATTTTGAACATAAGGGTTCTTATGGCAAGTGGCCTATTTAGAATGTAAAATGAAAAATATAACTTTTTTGGCTTTTATATTTAAAGGTAATATTTAGCTGCCAGTGACAGATTTTCAGGGCTGGTGAGTTTTTAGGTGCTTCTACAGGGGATGGTCATTTCTTCCTGATCTATTCTTTTTTTGTAGTTCAGAATTAACCTTTAATTGTAGCTTCATTCCTACGACGATCTTCCATCACTGGTTACCCACTACACGCTCATGATATTTACAATGTCTGTAAAATTAGTCAGATATTTCATTTCAGTTCAATTCAACTTATTTTTACACAGCGCCTTTCACAATAGAGTCGCCTGAAGGTGTTATTTAAATGGGATTACTTTTTTTCTACCACTCCTACTCGTGATGGATGGATGTTTTTCCCCCACTGCAGTTGCTGAGCCTCTGTGCCTCTGATCGGGAGGTTGCCTGTCTGGGCCCCGGCAGAATAATCGCATGTCTGTGGGTCCTTCAGCAGGGCCCTTAACCCCCAGCTCCAGAGCTGCTGCGACTCCTAAGCTTGGAGAGCAAGATGGCATAGGCGAAATGAGAATTTTCCCATGGGGATATATATATATAAATGTGTATATGAGAGAACACAGTGTCTCACAGACACTTATAGCAGATTTAGATTTTTTTGGGAGCTCTTGCTGTACAGACAAGGGGGGGGGAACAAGAATGCCTGTGACAACAAGAGCCACGTCACACGTTAAGTGACATGAGTGCCATGACGCAGAGACACTGGGGCTCTTTAACTCTTCACAATATCAGTTCCTGCTTCCCTGTTATTGCTTGGGAAACCAGAACGAGTCACATGGTTCCCCGGTTGCCTTTCAGTCAGTCCCCAGGAAAACGAAAGGAGAACCGGCTCATTTTTGCGCTGGCGAGGCATGACGGCAGGCCGGTCTTTGCCCCGCAGGACGCCAAGCTGTACTGCCCGCCCGTGCTGGTGTTCGTGGACTGCAGGCTGGGGGCGGACCTGCTCTGCGAGGCCGTGCACAAGGTCATGGGCCTCAACACGGTGGCCATACATTCTGACAAGTCGCAGTGCGAGAGGAACAGGATACTGAAGGTGCGTTGCCCTGTAGTGCGCAATTAGGATCCTCCCTCAGGGAATGTGAGTAATACCTTCCTAAATTAAAACAGTGCTGAGGCTCTCCTTAGATACAAGGCCAGACTTAACCAGCTATGTCAGTCACTATGCATATTTTTCCCTTTTACTCACACGTGTATTCAAAACACATTAATTAATTTTGTTAAAGCTTGATATAGCTGTGAAGGCAAAATGCTTGTGCTAACAAGGTTATTGTTTGCAGGGTTTGCTTGAGGGGGAATTTGAAGTGGTTGTCAGTACTGGGGTACTGGGAAGAGGTCTCGACCTAGTCAACGTGAAGCTGGTCGTGAACTTCGACATGCCCGCTAATATGGATGAGTATGTTCATCAGGTGTGTGAGTCCTTCCTCATTTGTTCATTACCATTTGAATTTAAATAGCCGTTTTTATTGAGATTGCAGTGTGACTTAAGGTTAATTATTGGCTCACATTATTAAGATGGGTCGCTCATTACCATCATCAGCCCCCGTTTCCCTGACACTTTCACGGGTTTGTGGGAGGGGGGTCAGTTTTTAACAAGGCTGTATCCCCACGCCCAGGTCGGCAGGGCCGGTAGGCTGGGTCACCGGGGGACCGCCATTACATTGGTGAACAACAACAACAAGCGCCTCTTCCTAGAGCTGGTGAAGCGAGTGCAGCCCACGGGCTCCCTGCTGCCTCCGCAGCTGCTCAACTCTCCGCACCTCCACGAGCAGCAGAGGCGAGCCAATCAGAAGGGCAGGCGAGGGGATGGCGGGGCGGTTACCGAGGGCAACCTCATCGACATCATCAGAAAGCATGACAGGAGGGTGGGCAGGAAGCAGTCATAGGCTTCCTGACGTGCTAGTGATCTACTTCATCTTTTCTACAGATATTTATATAAGTGGTTCTGAAGAGTAAATGTAAAAGTCTGCTGTTTTGTTACAGAATCTATCAGTGCAATGTACATGCATTTCAACAATAAATGTTTATAATAAAAGATATCATTTATTTTAGTTAAACATTTTAATGATCACATTTTTTGGTATAACGCGCAAAGCAGTACATGAGACGTTACACCTCTAGAGTGGTGAGGTCTGTTTAGCGAAAGGAGAAGAATATACAGAAGGGCTGGTCATGATGGAGGAGCTGTGGTTTTTGATTGTTCAAAGGAAATAAAACAGTCTATATCTATCTTTACTGTCAACAGTGGAGTCTTTCCCATGGTCATATTCAGTTGTACACCACTTTCCCTATAAGTGTTGAGTCTAAGGTTGAGAGTGCTGTTGTCCTTCTCCAGTCCAGCTTTTTTTATTATATGTTCTCCACACAAATCCAATAGACATGCTGATAACCTCTTACCTTGCCTAACTCCTTTATTAAGAAAAAAAACAGAGATGCCTTTCTTTCGCGTCAACACTGTCATCTAGCGGCGGAATGTGTGTACCGCCTCGCCTGTTTCTACCTCCGGGCGTGTCCAATGGGCGTGTTCCTGTGTTGTCGCGGTGACGTAACCGGCGACCAATGGAAAAGCAGCCCAGAGTTTTGAAAATTGAAAGCGCCGCGGTGACTTAGGAGAGTTTATGGGGCTGGCTGGCTAACTGGCCTTTTAGCGTATTATGCAGTTTCAATTAAAAAAAGCTAACAGTCATACGACATAACGTGTTTTACCGATGCTTCCGTGTGCTTAGATCGCATTTATCGGATAACGGTAGCGTGTGGTTTGGTAGTCGAGAGGCCTTTTGTTGTGTTTTGTGTTGATACGACAGATGAACACAGTTATCAAACCCCGCAAACCAGAACAGGTCCGGGACTGTCCGCTTACAAGCCGCCTGCCTGCGCCTACGGATGCAGAACTGTGTTTTTAATGATTTTCTGCCACTCTTTGCACTTATTTAAAAAGTCCTGAGAGTGTACATAAAAGACGGTGTGCTGGTCAGTTGTTAGTATTCCCTCGATTTCGCTGTCATCCGTAACTTGCAGGGAGTTTGTTTCCTAACGGTGCGTTTTGGCTGGAATTTAATGTATGTAACTGCTAGACTTCTGAAAACAACTGCGTATAGATATTTTATTTTTTATGACAAGTAACTTATTGAAAATAAGTATTAAGATATAAAAGTACACAGCTGTTCTCTTACGAGGAATAATTTATTAAAACTGTCGAGACGGAGACGAGGGTGATCCGGGAACCATGGAGGTGCAAAAAGACGAGGAACGGACCAGGGAAATCAACAAAACGTACGTAATATCTACAGTGACGAGGTGTGGGGGGCAGAAAGGCGCCCCGGGGAGCCGGGAAAGACTCACTCTCCAAAGGAGGAAAACTGAGGCCAAAGGGGCACAAGGAAGTGCGAAGGCGGCCCAGGAAAACTCCGAGAACGACTGTGAGGCGGCGGTGAAAAGGCTGAGCTTACAGCGCAGAACCCGGGCCGCCCCGGGGGACAGAAAGGCCCCAAACGCCGGCAAGGGCGGAGAGAAGCCGGCGTCCCGCGGAGCCAGTGCGGCTCATTCCAAGGTCCTGTCCGAACCGAACTGTAGGACTCCCCGAGGGACAGGCATCCTGCGCTCGGTTAGTCTGAAAGATCCAGGCTTTAAAAGCAAGGGAAGAGATGGGATCAATGCTGAAAACCCCCCAGGGAAAGGCCCTGATGGGACTAAAGGTTGCCTGCAACAGAGAGCTGTCACTCAGGCCCCTGGGGATGCAGCCGGTGCCACGAAAACAAGTGACCAGAGTAAAGTCTTTTCAACCCCAAATAGAAAGACGCAGTTCGAGAAAGTGAGTTTAAAAAAGGATCTTTTTGAGAGGCTGGCTGGGAGAGACGTCCCCGTCGTGGTGTCCGTGAAACCTGAGGGGCAGAAGAACCCTGGGCGCTGCGTTAAGGCGGCGGCGCAAAGTTCGGCCCAGTTCGGCAACACTGGGGCTGATAGCCGGGTCGGAAACTTGAAATCCAGCGTACAGCCTGCTCAGGTGAAAAGGGGAGCGACCCCAGCGGCATCGGGGCGGAGTAAGGATGAAGGTCCGGCCCGCTGTGTACCTGCTGGAGGGGCCCGTGTTTCGGGGGGGAGCACTGGCGCGGATGCGTTACCGAAACAGGAGCCCAGTAAACTGGAGAACAGCGCCGTCACTGTAGCGGTGCGACTGAGGCCCTTCAGCAGCCGGTAAGTCTGTCTAACTTGGTGTCTTTTAAGAACCATCCGCTGCCTCATCTAACTTTTTTGTCTATGCTGTTGTTTCAGGAGTGGCTCAGTGGGCTACATTTTACATCCCAACCTGGTTCTGTGTAGGTCAGGGGTCTCCATTTCCAGTCCTGGAGAGCTATTGTCCAGTAGGTTATCTATCCTACCTGGCTTCTGATGAGCCACACCTGTTCCTGGTATTTATGTGGTTCAACAGATGTCAGGTGGGATAGAAAACTTCCTGGACAGTAGCTCTCCAGGACTGGAGTTGGAGACCTCTCGTGGAGTTCACTCCATGGTTTGCATGGTTTTACTTCCATAGTTTGAACTTGGTCATTGTAAATAAAATCTAAACCTACTGTAATGTATGAAGTTGATGCCAAACCCTGTCTGTTGTAGACCCCACGTTTGCTGTAACCAAGCACTATATAAAGCAGTATACAGCATAGATATTTGGTTCATATCAGTCAGGTTACCTCAAAAATTTGGTATTTGGTGATGTGCAAGTTGAACACCATCTGCTTCTGTGTAACCAGGGAGAAGAATGAAAAAGTCCAACAGGTGGTCTTCATGAAGGACCAGGAAACGGTCGTCCAGCATCCAGATTCTAGGCAGTGCTACTCCTTCACCTTCGACTTCTCCTTCTGCTCCGTCGATAAGAGCAAACCGGACTTTTCGAGCCAGCAGACCATTTACGAGAAGCTAGCAAGACCTCTTCTTGAGAGAGCTTTTGAAGGATACAACACCTGTCTCTTTGCATATGGACAGACTGGGTCTGGAAAATCATACACGTAAGTTTGATTCCAAAGATTGATCACGTTATGTCTCAGAAAATTGACTTCACATTTGTTATCTCATTAATGGGAGGTATTTCACTGTTATGCAGTCTTTGACATGATTGTTAAATGTCTCTTGCATATTTCCATTACTGCACTGACTTGTGTGTCTCCCTTATAGAATGATGGGTTTTGATGAAGAGTCTGGCGTGATACCCAGATTCTGTGAAGAAGTATTTTCTAGAATCTCAAACTCTGAGAATAAACAGGTGAATATTTTTAAACACTTTTTCATATGACCTTAATTCTCAGTAACTATCCCAGATGCATGTACTTATGGTTATATTTCTGTCATATATTTCAGGGGCAGTGGTGGCTTGATGGTTAGGGAAGCGCACTTGTAATTGAAAGATTGCAGGTTCGAATCCCCCACCAGCAAGGCACCACTGAGGTACCCTGAGCAAGGTACCGTCCCCAAGCACTGCTCCCCGGGCGCTGAATTAGCTGCCCCCTGCTATGTCACGAAAGTCACATATGGGTCAAATGCAGAGGACACATTTCGTTGTTGCGCACTGTGTGCTGTGGTGTGTTGACAATGACCACTGACCACGAAATTCTAATTCTTAATATGGGTCACCTTCTATAACAAAGATCGGCAGACTTGCAGAGTACATATGACTGGAGGGTGACAAGGCTGAGCGTTTGGGTGCTGGTCTCCATGGTGACCGTAACACTCCAGGACTGGTAGTGAGCATCTTCTCCACTGCCTGACTTGTTAGTGCTACATATCCGATTCTGAGAATTCACCATGGGAAATAAGGTGTCCACTCACTGGGCAAGATCAAGGCTTTATGAGAATGTTCCAAAATATAGCAGAAGCAGTTTTTGTTTAGTCTTGATAGGCTAATAAGGTGTTCTACTGTGTAGAAATTCATGCTATTTTCATTTCTGTACAGAACTGCGGAAATGCAATAAGTAGATTTAACCCCTTAGTGGTTTATCATGATAGATCACAGTACTCCTTATGAGAAGTTAATATGTACAAATATTTCCTTTCACATTTGAAGACCAAATGTCCAACCTCCACTCAGTCTATTTTTGTTGTTGTTTTTGAGATGAGCCTGCCAATAACCTAAAGGCTTCCTCGTCATATGTTCCAGTAGCTCATGGGAGTTTTACTTACAGAAAAATGTTCTGAGGGTAGAAGGAAAATGATTGGTTCAGAGAGAACCAATCAGATTGCAGAGGAGGTGGGTCCGAGCAACTAGAAGGTGGGACCAATCACTCAGATGTCTATGTCCTGCCGCTACTCTCTGAACCAATTATTTTTTCCTTCTGCTCTCAGAACAATTTTGTCTAAGTAAAATTCCCACGAGCATCAAAATTTTCTTAGTCCACATGTAATCCAACAAAGAACTTTTGTTAAATTTCAAAAACTGACTAAGTCCACAGAAATGGTTCTTTTGAACTTTTCCTGTCCATGTGTACTGTGGGCTGGGTGAGTTTTGGATATTTGTTTCTCAGTTGTACTGAGAAAAAGGATATATTTTGAAGAGAGTCTATAAAGTCAGTATTGTTTATTTGCACAACATTGATAAATTTGTCAGATCCATAGTGCTTCATGTTGGGAGCTCAAAGAGGGTTCATTCTTTTATGTGAAATGTTTCTTGCTCTAGTTTCAGTGATGATCATATTTCTCTGAGTAATTCTGTTGTTGCCACTCCAGGCACTTTTTTTAGGCGAGGCAGGGGACCAAGAAATTAAAGTTTGTCACGTTAGTTGCACCATCTTCCCACTACTGATAGCAACTGAAATGTCTTGGGGGTTGTGTTTAAAGTTCTGGAAATGTTGTAGTTGGTTGAGTTCTTAATGTTTCATGCAGTTACCATTTGGCCTGCGTGATGCCACTGGTTAGATACTTCAGTTCTTTACGAATCGAACAACTCCTGTACCCTTTGCTTGGATATCGTTTCACTGAAGCTGGCTGGTTTTTGCGGTTTCCCTAAAGCCCGTCATTGCTGAAGTCCATGCCTGCCTTACCCTCTGGGATTTCATTAACGGGCCGATCTATCCTCATGCCTTCTGACCGCCACAGAGTCGTGATTCCAGCTGTCTGTGGTCTGGTCTACAGCCATATCACTGTCTGCCGTTTCTTCCTCTGGCCCTCAATGCATAGCAGGGTTCTGTTACATAGGATGATAAAAGCTGCTCTTAGGTTGCCAATGATAGCCTAGGCTAAGGTCCTAGGGATTAATATGCCACAATCTCAAAGTAAAGAAGACCCTCAAAAAGGATTTAAGGGGGCCTTAATTTATAGGATATACAAACAGACAGGACTCCAGTGGGCCTGTGCTGATGAGAATTCAATATCTTCATGATTACAGGCAATGGGTGTCATGAACTGTCTAAAATGGTGCTTATCATTCCAGTCCAAGCAACTTTTAAGCTGCTCCCTCCCAGCCAATCAGGAACACCGAATACCTGGTGCAGGTTCTGGGAACTAGGAGGGAGCAAAAACACGGACTGTCTGGGGGTCCCAGAGGATTGAGTTGAGAAACGTCGGTCTGAATAAAGTCAAAACATATGTGTTCTGTTAAGTATTCATCTGGATATTCACTTGAAACAGACACACCAGAATAGCTCCGTATCTGTCCTTGAGTCCGGTTTACTTTAGCTGTCGGACATGCTCAGCTACACTCTCCTAAATCACCCACATGCCAGGCATGCCTTTCTAATTGCACTTCCCGATTGGCATCACTGGAAGCTTCCATCCGGAAGCTTCGTCTTCATGCTGCCTCTGATCCAGGAGGCTGGACACGCGCCGGGTCCGTTCCTCCTCCATCTCCGTTTCCCCCGTTCGGACTGCTATGATCCTTCAGGGGGCCGCCGTGTGGTTCGGGGTTTCCTGCCAATCTGCTGTGGTGCTTAGTGTCCCCCTGTTTTCTGGGTTTCTCCCGTTCTGGCTACAGGGGATATGCAGAGCCAAAAGAAAACTGGTTTCTGAAGAGGGAATCTCTCCATTGATTTACCTCTTTGAGCACTTGGCCAATCAGATCGGCGGTTTACTTTTGTTGCGAACTGTTAATATGACAAGAGAAGAATATGAATATGACAAGAATGTCTATAAAGGAGGAACAGCTTGACAGTTTCTGCCTGGGGAGTTTTTCGCCGTTCTGTACAAACCTGTGGCATGTGACTTGGTGGGTTGGGATGCAGTGCTTGTGATCGGAAGGTCACTGGATCAAATCCTAAGGTCTGCAAGATTTCCCCATTAGGCCCTGGAATGGGGCACTTAATTCCCCCCCCCCCCCCCCCATTGCAGTGCAGTGTGTGGCTCAGCAGGTCAGGACACTGCCCATGACTGGGTGTGCGCCGGTTCAAATCCCAGGGTTGCCAGATTGATTTTACGTCTGAGCCTTTAAGTGTAAAATGGTGATACCTTAAATGGTGTTAAAGTGGTAAATCTTAAAATAGGACGTGGAACATAAGGTTTTATGGTTATTCCGTAGCCCCTGCCAAACTGGTGGACAGTGATGTCTCTTTGGTGTCTCGCTTCTAAAACGGGCGGAGGGGAATCCAATTGTGGCGGCTTGCTGACCAGCATACAGCAGAAACATGATTCTGTGCCAGAAATTATGCTCTGGTTGGTGTCGAACAATGAAGTAATTCTAATCAGGTTTCTGTTGCTCTTATCGTTGGTAATAATAGCAGTGGGACAGAGGTGAACACTCAGGATAGAAAATGACAACCACAGAACGAAAATGTTTGTGCACATTCTTCTCAGGTAAATCCACTGAGACCAGGTGACATTAGGAGAAGGTGAATGATGCAGAGAATTAAATGCCGCCCCAGGTCTGCCTCTGCGCAGAACTTCAGGGACTGACAGACTTGCTTTTATTTAGCAATCTCTTTTATCCAAAGTGATGTACAATTGACAGAGCAGAGTCAGACAGTCCCTGGAGCGACTGGGGGATAAGGGCCTTGCTAAAGGACTCAACACTGAAACCGCTCAGCAAACCCTGGGATTGGAACCAGTGACCTTCTGATCACAAGCACAGCATCATAATCCATAGAGCCACACAGTGCTGTATGAATATGAAGGTCTATCCTTGAAGACAAACACACATGAATGACTTTTAGGGTCACCAGTGTCAAACTAACATCTATAGCACTTAAAGATTTCTAAGCGTGATTGTGCAAGACGGTACTCTGCCAGGAGTTCGCTGTAGTTCTTTTAGTAAATGTTTAGCCCAGAATAACATCTACTTTACGTGTAAGTCATATGTTTGTTCAGCTAATCTGGCCATAATTAAAAACATGTGATGTTGATTTACAGTGGGAATGACGTCGTACGTATGTTATGGCCACCTGCTAATCCAGTCCGCTCTTTATTCCGTTTCCATGGTTTCGATAGAATGTTTTGGTTGCTCCGCTCCCTCCCTCCCTCCTATCGGGGAGTGACATCACCACGGTCCAGGGTGACCCTGACGTCATGCCCTACGCAGTCCCTGCCTGCCCGCTTCCATTCCTCTGCTCTTGGAAAGACAGGCGACACGTGAGTGGAGCAGTAACAGTTCGGTGTTTGTTAAGCCAAAGAGAGCCGGGTGGCGAGGCGCCTGACTGAAAGGCTGCCGTGTCTCCATTCTGTAGTGGCTTCGAAGGATTGGAGATGAAACTGAAACATCAGGGGAACCCAGGAACAATCGTTGGACTTTTTTTGTTCTATTTTCAATTTCATAAAATGTAGGAAAATGACACACTGACTTTTTTTTCCCTTTCAAAGTAAAGTTGTCCTACTATGTTTCGGGGAATCTGACTTGTACAGGATGATTACTCTGCTGTACAAAGGCAAAACACCGTAAGTGTATATTTCAAAATTCAGGTTGAAATTGGCTCTCTTAGGCTTTGTTTTATCTCTTAGTTACTTCATAAATATATATTTAATGATGAATATACTTTATTAATCCCTGTGGGGAAATTCTCTTTACACCTCCCCCAACTTGCTCTCTGTAGGTGTGAAGGGCAGCCACCCGTAGCAGTGCCCAGGGAGCTGGGGGTTATGGGTCTTGCTCAAGGGCCCACAGACATGCTGAGGCTGGGTTTGAAGCGGTGACTGGTACAGAGGCTTAGCCCCCTGAGCCACACCCTGCCCCACGTCGCTTTGCATTTAAGTTCATTTACCTACCTACTACACATACGGATGGACAGTTAAAAATCTCTGAAGCTCTTTTTCTCAGTTTCAGTGTCAGTATGGTTACTGTATTTTGCCTTTGTAGGGCGGTACTGTCATCTTTTCCAACAATTTTCAGTCTCTCTACTGCCTTTTCACCCTCCTAGCTTGGAAATACTCCTCTGTCCATTAAGCATTTTTTAGTATAATATGTTTCTTATTAGTTTAATATTATATGCTGGTTCCTCATATAATGTTTTTTTTTATTATTGGTCCGTCCACTCTATAACCCAAAGCAGTTCAGCTTATAGGTGGAAGTCTGTTGGGCTTCATATCCACAGAGTTATGGCAGGCAGCAATCGCTGGCCCTGTTTCAGCCGCTGAGTTCGCAATTCCTCTGGATGACATCAGTTTCTCCCGTGGTGGGGGGCGTAATGTGGGGAACAATGTTGGTGCCGGCTAGTGGTGGCTCGTGGCTAAAAAAAAATCAAGGAGGTAAGAAGATAATGCATTCCACAATATAACAATAGTGAATTTTTCCTAAGAAGGGAGAAATTGTTTTTGAATGACAATGCCATAATTATGGGTTATTTCAAAGTTACCTGTTGCATAATTTAACCTCAAAAATAGATTAAGTACTACTTCCTGTACTTCTATGCATAATCCCCCTCTGGCGCCGGCAAAGTGTTGAGTTTAGAGTTGGGATCATTCTGGCATTTTTAAAAAGCTGCTCCCGTTTTCAGGTGATGTAATAATTTACGTCCCAGCAACTTGCCGTGCATCGCTAACACGTCACACGTGGGTCTTCCTGGCTGTGGCCTGTATGGGGCCCTTCCCCGATCCAGGAAGATCTCTGCCCATGACGTTATCCCTGCCTTCTCCGGGAGCCTCCTTGCAGGAAACGACAGTCGTTGGCACACGACTGGCGTGACGTGATAAGATCGGATTCCGTCCGCGGCGAGGGGACTCCGGCTGAATGTCAGAGGCGGGTGTTTGCCCTCCGCACAGAGTATGATGTCTGACAGACGCTTTATTTTCCTTCCACACACCCCCTCACCGGCTGCCCGGTGTAAATGAACTCAGCGCTCAGACGGCATCCCGCACCGCGATGCTTTTCTGCGGCCAACATGTATAAAGACCACCTGTTCTGTCACGGTGCCCACTCACCCCCCCTCCCGATTTCCCACAGTGGAGCCACAGCCCATTATGATCACACCCGGTTACCCATGCTAACCTTCCTCCTCAGCAAAGAGGAGCTAACGCTACGTGCGCTAAAAGACCCAGTATCTTTCATATCAGCTACACTATTCACTGTTTGGCTAATATTACATTGCGTATTACATTACATTGAGGCTGCACTATATCGGCACAATAGTCAAAACTAGACACTGACAACAATGTATTCCTCAGACGATTCATTACCCGGGCAGCACGGTGGTGCTAACCACTGCGCTGCTGCCTCACAGCAAGAAGGTCTTGGGTTCGGTCCCGGGTCCGGTCCCGGGTCCTTTCGCACGCTCTCCCCGTGTTCGTATGGGTTTCCGCCAGGTGCTCTGGTTTCCTCCCATGGTCCAAAAGCATGTGAGGCAGGTTGATTGGCGAGTCTAAATGTGTGTGCGCCCTCTGGTGTGTTGCCAACTGCCCAGGGTTGGTTCCTGCCTGTGCCTCTTGCTCCTGGGATAAGCTCCGATCCCCCCGTGACCCCAGTTGGGATTAAGTGGTTATGGTTATGGTGATGGATGGATGGAGTCATCACCCCTACTCCTCCTACATCCCCCAACCTTGACAATCCCTAGTACCCCCTACACACACTCCCCACCTCCACAATTCCAGGCCTTCTCCTGTACAAATTTTTTGTGAAGTTTTGAAAAGATCTGTCAAATTATATATTACACAGTTTATAAAAGTGTGTTGGGTATTACTCCTTCTTATTTATCCTGTCTTTTAATAAGGAAGCATGGAAGTTACAATTTTAGATCTATGGATGTTTTGCAATTTGCTGTCCCCAAAGTACGAACTGACCTGGGTAAGAAAGCTTTTAGGTTTTCG
>JAODJU010000033.1:15620207-15656422 GCA_026776725.1 Gnathonemus echidnorhynchus
TGCAGAGGACACATTTCGTTGTTGCGCACTGTGTGCTGTGGTGTGTTGACAATGACCACTGATCACTAAATTCTAATTCTATCACCTTATATCATCAGGCTGTTTGAAATGTGTCCTTTACAGGTAACGTGCCACCTAGAAATGAGCTACTTTGAAGTCTACAATGAGAGAATTCATGATCTGCTTGTCGTGAAAGATGAACAAAATGGTAAAAAACTTCCGGTGAGTTTCTTGATGTCTTTTTTAAAAAAAAAAAATAAAAAAAATACATAAACATCAGACTTAAAGTGACAGTAGCGTCCTTTAATCAGTATTTTGTGGTACTGTAGCTTAGTTGTTTCTTGATGTAATATGATTCCTGATAAACATTTAAGCCTCCTCAGCCTGGCAGTTAACATTTATATTTGACGAAGTTTATGAAGTATCAGTATATATTTTTTATTGTGAAGTTTTACTTGAAAATGTCTAAATGTTTTCTCCTGTTAATTCCCTTCTCTTTTCTACTAAGCTAAGGGTCAGAGAACATCCAGTCTATGGGCCATATGTTGCCGATCTTTCTGCGTAAGTGTGTGCTTTTGTGTGCAGACTTTTTTTTTTAACATGTTGCTCAGTGTTCATGCATCTTCTAGCTTGATAACTATCTGTAAACCCACTGGAAATGTGCTGTGCTCTCCTGCAGGAACGTAGTGAGCTCCTATACCGACATCCAGGTGAGTGCTCCTCTTCTGGCTCTAGTTGGTTACCCCTCTTGCTCCTCGTATACCTTTATACCTACCTCGTGTAACTTTGGGGTATGGTGGTCATTGAGTAATTGATGTACTCTGCTGCTGTTCCAGGGCTGGCTTGAGCTCGGCAATAAGCAACGGGCCACAGCAGCGACGGGCATGAACGACAAGAGCTCCAGGTCTCACTCGGTCTTCACCCTTGTCATGACTCAGACCAAGGTGATCGATCTTATTCTCATTTTGCTCAGAACTTCATATCATGGAGATCTTATCCTGATGAATGGCCATAGATAAAACCAAAGCATTGTTACTGTTGTGGGGTTAGCATAGGCATAATATCCTGTCTCTTCTTGGAATAATTTTATGCCTTGAATTGACATCAACATTTGTATTCTTTTAGCAGCCACTTCTGTCCTAAGCAATGTAAAAGTGACGTAAATATCACATTGCAAACGCACGTCAACTTGTAACGTATAAGAACAGCTAGGCTGAGCTTCCAGTGAATGCCCAGTTACAGGTGTAAGTGGTATTGGAACAAGAGCTACGCAACAATTTCCAACAAAGCAAGAACCTAATAATTGTCGATTGATATAACTGGCATGCAAGTATGCATTCGCCTGTGAAAGCCAGGCATAGCTGTGTGGTTGCAACTTGCTGACGGGTTCTCTGTTCGTACAGAGGGAGTTTGTGGAGGAAGAGGAGCACGACCATCGTATCACCAGCAGGATCAACCTGGTGGACCTCGCAGGCAGCGAGCGCTGCTCCTCTGCCCAGACCTGGGGTGACCGACTCCGGGTACCTCGCCTCACCCAAACCGCCCTCTAATCGTTAT
The DNA here is from genome assembly GCA_026776725.1 of Gnathonemus echidnorhynchus. NCBI lineage: Eukaryota > Metazoa > Chordata > Actinopteri > Osteoglossiformes > Mormyridae > Gnathonemus > Gnathonemus echidnorhynchus. The sequence goes on from JAODJU010000033.1 coordinate 15,621,765, forward strand.
GCTAATGTGCAGATAAGAATGCATTGAATTTACATGCTTTGTTCTTCTTTTCTTCTCACCCTGTCCTCCCATAGGAAGGTGCAAGCATTAACAAATCCTTGTTAACACTGGGGAAGGTCATATCAGCTCTGTCTGAGCAGTTTCAGACCAGGAAGAGAGTCTTCATCCCATACAGAGAATCTGTGCTGACGTGGTATGTGGTAATCTGAAATGCCTCCTGCAATCTTTACAAAGTAATACAAAATATTCTCTCAGGGCTCTCGGGAGCCTCAAGGGTGACGTTACCAGTGACTTTTCTGCCAAAATCATTCTTTAAATGTAACCTATTTAGTTGTTTTTAATTAGGGTGTGGATTGGTGAAGTTCTTCTGGTCTGTGTCTAGGCTTCTTAAAGAGAGTCTGGGTGGAAACTCCAAGACTGCAATGATTGCAACTGTCAGCCCCGCTGGCAGCAACGTCGAGGAGAGCCTGAGCACGCTGCGTTACGCTAAACAGGCCCGCATGATCATCAACGTGGCGAAGGTCAACGAGGACAACAGCGCCAAGCTGATCAGGGGTCAGTATGTCCTCCGTTCACTTCGTAGCGGTCTCTCTGTTGTATGAATGTAATATAACGTGTTTTTGTGGAATATGTTGTCATACAAGTAGTGTCTGCTATGGGTAACAAATGTAATAAATGCCAGGTTACGTTGAACTTTGTAGTAAAAATTTTGCAGTTAAAGGGAAGAGAATGTAGTAGTTTTAGGGTTAACGGCCAAATGCAAATTTAAACAATGTATTTTAAGTCATCCCTGAAATGACGACTACTGGTGGATTCCAGTGGGTTGGATAAGCTTTACCAGTGGTTAATGCCTGAGGAAGCTTGATGATTGGTTGTGGATTTCAGTACCTAATTTCAGTCATAGCCACTGAACTTACATGTGAGTATAGTTACTGTTTGGGCTCTGGGACCCATATTTTACGTGAATGCACTTGTAGAGCTTAAAGCAGAGGTAGAGAAGCTGAGGGCCGCACAGATGAGCTCACAAGGCGTCGGGCCGGAGAGGATGAGGCTGTTTCAGCAGGAAATTGCTGCTCTGAAGATGCAGCTGATGCAGCAGGAGAAGGACATGGCTGAGGCTCATAGGTACCTACTGCTCTTTGTGCCGAGTTTTAGATTGAATAAACCTGGGTTACCAGGGAAGCGTGGAATAAACCTGGGTTACCAGGGAAGCATGGACACACAGGCCGCTTTCTGAGTCTGGGTACTGCTGTCTTGTTCCAGGACATGGAATGAGAAACTGGAGCAGGCTGAGAAACGAAAAAGAGAAGAAACCAAAGAATTACAGGTAACTGGATTAATTTCATGTTCGATTCTTGAATCTTGTTGAGCTATAATCTTTGGTTTTAGGTCCTGAGGTTGATTCTCCTGCCTTCCAAACAGAAAGCAGGTATCACCTTCAAGGTGGATAACCAGCTTCCAAACCTTGTCAACCTCAACGAGGATCCTCAGCTGTCTGAGATGCTGCTGTACATGATAAAAGAGGGACAGACGAAAGTTGGGAAGCGCAAAGCTGAGTCTGCCCATGACATTCAGCTGACGGGGGCCCTCATCGCAGATGAACACTGGTCAGCTGATGCTTCCTCTACTTGATGCCGTATTAAATTTAACACCTGTTACTGTCAAGTAACATTTGTTTTGTACTAACTTTTCTGTTAGTCACTATACTTACAGAAGATACAGTATCTTTGGTTTAATGGCTTTGATTCGAGAGTGGAATGACATCTCAATGGGTAGAACTGTTGCCTTACACCTCTAGAGTTGGAGGTTCGAATCTCATCCTCAGCGCTGTGTGCGTGGAATCTGCATGTTCTTCCCATGTTAAATGGGTTTCCATGGCTCTCTCGTTTCATCCTGCTGCCCAAACTCATGCAGTTTGGTGAATTGGTGTTTCTAAGTTGTCTGTAGTGTTTGCTGGTGTGTACCTTGGAATGGACTGGCATGCCATTTAGGGTGTACCCCTTCCTTGTGCCCTGTGCTGCCTGGATTAAGCCCCAGGCTCTCGCCTATAACCCTGTCCTGTAACATTGGGAAGTTGTTAGAGCATGTTCTCCTTAAATATGTGCTTCTGATTCATCCTCTTGTGAATATTGCAGATTAACAATGGTGACTATTTATAGAACATTCTATTCTTGTGTCTCCTGAGAGTGTTGTTTTCTTCTCCTCAGCATTATCTCCAGTGTAAGTGGGACCGTTAGCATCACGCCAATCAAGGACGCGAAGACCTTTGTGAATGGAGACCTTATCTCCCAGACCACCATCCTGCACCATGTAAGTGCTACATGGCAACATGAGAATTCTGAGACCTCTGAATGGGTGATGGATATTGGGTGTCTGGTGTCTCCCCTCCTGCCAGGGTGACCGTGTGATCCTTGGTGGTGACCACTACTTCAGGTTCAACCATCCGGTGGAGGTGCACAGCGGTAAACGAGTGTCCTGCTGGACAGAGGCAGGTGATGGACACAAAGACTTTGAGTTTGCCAAAAATGAGCTTCTCGCTTCACAAAGGGCACAGTAAGTTTTTAATAAGTCAGTTTTTTTGGTGTCTTGGTAAGGTCTTGACATTCTGTTTAAAATACACTTGCAAATGCACTTAATTTTATTTTGATGCATTATTTTGCTGTGTTCAGTAGAGTAGCCTTCAGTGTTTTAGTTCTGTGAAGTGTTGCTGATGTGTAACTAGTCCATAATTTGAAGTGACTATTCATGTTCTTAAGGTTGTGAGTTGTTCCAGTTTCAGAAGGGTTTGGTTTTTAATAATGTTTAGTGAAGATTTCTCCAGTAAAATTCCATAAAGGTCCGTGTGTTGTGTTCAGGCTGGAAGCAGAGATCGAGGAAGCCCGTCTGAAAGCCCAAGAGGAGATGATGCATGGAATACAGGCTGCTAAAGATGTGGCCCAGAAGGAGCTCTCTGATCAGAAGATGCTGTACGAGAGCAAGATCAGTGCACTGGAGCGTGAGCTGGTATGGGGCCTGGCACACGTGTGGTGCCATGGTGGTGGAGTGTCAGCCCTGCTCTGGTTGACCCCGCCCTTCTTTCCTCCCTGTCTACAGGAGGAGGAGAACCAAAGGAAGAAATGCCAGGAACTTGACAATAGGCGGGTGGCCAGCAAAATGGAGGAACTCCACAACGCCAACGTCTTGCTGGAACAGGAGCTGCACGTGAACAAGAGACGAATTCAGTTGGAGGCTCAGGCCACACGGCAGGTACCAGATCATAGAGCTGCTAGAGACAGCATGGTTATGGAGTCTCTTCTCTTAGGGTTTGACTGTTTGCCTCTCCAGTACTTGGATTTTTCAATGTGAAATCATCTTTGTGGCTCACAGGCAATGGCTGACCACGATGTGCGCCACGCTAAAATCATCGCGGCGTTGGAAGCAGAGAAGAAGAAGATCGCAGTGGATCTTGAAAGGCTTCAGAAGAAGCGGCAGCTAAAGGAACACCATGCCCCCAAAAACTGTTCTCCAGCACTGATGTCAAAGGAAGTGACAGAATGTGTTGGTAAGATTTGGAAGTGCTGATGATGGACGGCCTGGTTGGGAATCTGTGGGCGTTTCATCTAGCGATTGCTCTGCATGTTCATACATTAGCTGAGGCAGTTTCCAAACCTGGTTGTCATGGACACCCAGACAGTTCACGTTTTTCCTTCCTCCTAGCTTCCAGACAGTCAATCCACATTTTTGCTTGCTCCAATGAGGGAGCCATAAGGTGGACTCTGGAGGTTCCTGAGGACTGGTTTGAGAAACACAGAACAAAGTATTATTAGGCTTTTTTTTTCAAGACCCAGTGAACCTCATGGCACAAATACTTGTTTCCTGATAATGTTCCCGTATTCATAGATTATGTCCTCGCAATATTAAACACAACTTAAGCGCCGGGATGAATTAAAACGCCTTCCGTGGTCTCTCCATTCACCTGATCTAAACATCATTGTTTCTGGAGCTCAGATAGTGACATACAATTCCAATTCCTTCATCCCTCAAAGAAATGGGTGCTTCATTTCTTGAACAATGGTCCAGTATCCCAGTAGACAAAGTTCAGTACTCGAATGACTGCATTCTATGAAGGACTGAAGATGTTCCGAAGGCAATGGGTGACCTAGTTTATTAGAGGCTTGACTGTAATATATTATGCATTTTCAGTAGTGTGGGCCTGCTTTTTAGGAAGTAAATGCCCAATGTCTGATATGATTACTTTCACATTTGTTTAGGTCAGCCTCAATGGGATGCTATGAAGTTGTCTGTAATGATTGAGGAGGCGAACACAATCAGCAGAAACCTCAGGAAAAAGACTGTGTTTAGCAGGTTTGACTGCTCCAGAGTATATTTCACTTTTACACTTTAATGCATGTTAGAGCTCAGATGAATACATACAGGTCTTTGTGTGGTGCTGCTTAGCGTCCCCTTCTGTGGCCCTTCCTGTCAGGCACGAGCCTCCGGATAAAGACTGTGAGACGGACCCGCAGATTCAGGTGCAGAATGCCAAGCTGGGCATCTCCACCTTCTGGAGTCTGGAGAAGTTCCAGAGCAAACTGGCGGCCATGAGAGAATTAGAGCAGGTGGGATTTGTCTGCAGTGCATCTTGGGAAATGTCAGCATCCAAGCCTCTTTCATATTAACCGTAAAGGTGTGATTATATATGAATAGTGATAACCTCGGTAATGCTACTTGTTTGTTCTTGAGGGTCTTAGGTTGTCCAGGCAAGTTGGAATGAGACGTTTGTCATTGTGGAAATCAGTGTCTTCTCTATGGCTAAGAAGGAATAAAGTAAATCTATTTGCTTTCAGGGATATGGAGCTAAAGATGATGATGTCTTTTATGACCCCAATGACACGTGGGAACAAGATCTTTCGATGACTTCATCCTCTTCCATGTTTTCACGGCGAAGGTAAATCAGCCCCTTTTGCCACTTGAACTGCCTCCTACCCCCCCGCTGCTGCCTCCGGCGTCGGATCAAACGGCCTGATTTTCTGTTCCTTCCGAGTGCAGTGCTTAAAATCGTCTGTCGAGCGTCGTGGTTCTTTCTCGCCGGCGGTTCTGCTTCCTCGCGCTTCCTGTGTTCTCCGCTTTGTGCCTGGTGTCTCCCTAACCCTCCCCTTCCAGTGTGTTCAGCATCCTCGCGGGCAGCATGAATTGCGGGCGCTCCAAGCTGCGGCAGCTATATCTGGCGGAGGACAGCTCCGCCTTAGTGCCTGCTATGAAGGCTATGTACTCTGAGGCTGCATCTCTCAAATTAAAGTAGGACTTGTTAACTTCAGATATGCTTGGAGCTTGGATAGCAGATGCTGACGTAAGACCTGTTTTTGGATTTTTTTCCCCCCCTCCAGGAGTAGAAGTCTTCTGAAGAGCAGGAGGATTTCTGGACGCCTCTATGAGATCAGAGTGCATCCTATTCAGGCCCTCAACTCCTCTCCTCAAGCTGGTGACTTTCCAAATCACTGCTGAGCATTAGACAAAGGCTCATATGGTCGTCTCCTCCCTTTCTCTGGGTTGCTAGGGCTGTGTTTGTGTTTTACAGCTTCTGATATCATTCATCAACTTGCCCTCTACTTCTCAGAGGACAAATATTTAAAATCTGCATGTTTTTAGTATTAACTCCAAGTTTACATCTCCTAATATCCCAAACCACCTGGAAGTTTCAACTATGATATTTTGATACTAGATATTTCAAGTCTCTTTCTTCAGGCCCTAATATTTATACACTTGTGTTAGATTAGAGAACGCCCGACCTGTAACTGTAATGGATGTTTAGGTGATGAGTTTAGTTGACCTCCTGTCTCTCTCCAGGTCTGATGGGGGTGAACAGGCCCTCATCGCTACATCACAGTGCACCCACTTCTGCCCTGGCTGGGATCTGTAAGGAGCTGATTGGCTCTTCAGTAGCACAGCTGCTTGAATGCCATGGTGCTGAGAAGAGCATGGCTGACAGGCTGGCCTCTGACCTCCTGGCCGTCCACGCGACGCTGGAGTCCATATGCGACTTGTATGAAGGCCTGGGAGAGGACAGCCATGAAAACTGTGAGCAGGACATCACTGCAGTCTATTATAAAAGCCCCTCATATTTTCAGAAGCGTTAAGGATGGTTTGGGTGAAGCTTTCATTATGGGGATGGTATGTGATTCAGCTGGTTAAGACACTTTGCCTGTGATTGGAAGGTCGTCGGTTCGAATCCTCTAGTCAGCACAACTTCTCTGTTGGGCCCTTGAGCAAAAGGCCCATAACCCCTAATGCGTCAGGGCTATTCTGAGCCTGCTCCTGGGTCCCGTGTTGCTTTAGATGAAAGCTTTTGCTAAATAAATGTGATTGAAGTATTGACTCCTGCATTGAATCTGATATCTAAGGGTTTATAGAATGGTATCCCTTCCCCAACCTGTGTCTTACTAAAAATACTGAACCTGATGTCTTCTCTAGTGTTGGCCAGCAGCAGGGAGGCTCAGGCCCATCTGGTGAGGGCCACGTCAGCTATGGAGAGAGCCGTGTCCATCACTCTGCTCTGGGTGTCCAGCATCAAGCTGAACTCCAGCTCCGTCCTGCAGACTGCAGACAAACTCAAGGCAGAGGTCAAGAAGATGGGTGGCTACTTCCAGCTCCTGATCCAGGTGGGTGTGATTCTTGATTATGGCAACGCCTGAAAATACAGTATTCAGCTGCTGTACATTAAAAAAAAAAAAAAAACACATTTTTAGTAACATTCTTTGGGGACACAATAACAGGCTGCTGAACAAATTGTAGATGATGCAAAAATTCCCTGGCATTGAATAGCTGCAGTATTGGCAGTCGGTAGGGAAATGTCTCTCATGAACTCTTACATATAGCTATATTGTATGTTATTCTCCAAGGAAGGATGTGTTTGTCGTTAAGATTATTTATTATACTTAAGTTTTACAATTTGTTCTCCCAGGGTTGCGATTCTGAAATTTCATCGATGGTGACGGAGGCTCGCAGCAAAACTGGCCGGTGCCTCAATGCAGCCCTGAGAGTCATCGGTCACCTTTCAGCCATAACGGGAATGGAATTCCGCACAGCAGAAGCGAGCTCTGAGACCACTGATAAGGTGCTTGTCACCCATCATCACATCTGCCTTTCACTTTTCAGTACCACTAAGCATTATGACTCCTCATACTGTAGTTCACCTAGAGGTACCCAAACCAGGGGGGTACATTTACCACATAGGGGAGGCATCCAAACCGTTGAACCAGTGTTAATTTCATCGACAAACTATGACAAAAATTTGACTAATTTGATCCAGTCAGAAGTAGTATCTTTAGTTGGTTTTGATTGTAGTTGCACATGTTTGGAAAAGTTTGGGAACCAGCGAGTTAACCCAAGTTAATGAGGCTTCAGCTGTTTACTGGCAGCCCCCCGACGCTCTTCCTGCAGCACAAGCTTGACCGCTTGTTCTTCCAGTGCTCGGTGCTGACGCCTGTCTATGAGGGAACCTGCAGCGGTATAGAGCACCTCCTGCAGGACGGCATCACCCAAGCCAAGGAGATGCAGCGTGAAGCTCGGCTGATGACCCCGAGAAAGCAGGTGCTGCACCTCTGATAAAACGTGGCCTTCAAGCTCCAAGTGGGTTTCGCTGCGACAGCAACTGACCCAAAACATCTAAAGGCAGCTCTGTGGCAAAGGAACAGGGTTTAAAAGTTGAACATGCACAAGCAAGATGTTACATTAAATTTAAAAGTAGCTGTATCCCATTTGAAGGAAAATTTCCAAAGGTATCAACTATCGATCTGCCATGCATGGTTCTGTGAGAGACACCCTGTAGGGAACTAAACATTCTCTGTGGAACCTGGAGGTAATTTTTAACCTAAATTTTGTTGTTTCAGGTTTTGCAGCATGTAAAGTCAGGGATATTAGAAGTTGGTTCTTCCCTTCAGCGGTACTTTGCTTTTAGTGCAACAGTAAGTATGGGACTCTGTGAGACTACTGGGTTCTCTGCCGGAGCCAAAGGTTCCTGGTATTATCTTTGGTGCCAATCCTGGTCTCTCTTTGGCCGTCATCTTGGTCCAGCACCACAAAAGAAGCATGACAAACTGAACGTGGTGCTGTTCTAGTCTTGAATGGTTTTCATGATTTTCTAATAGGAAACCTTTTTTAATGGCAGATTTTTCTAAATGTAATATTTATATATACGCGTATCTATTTCATTGAGATGGTGAATTTTAAATGCAACCCCAAAGCATAATTTTAACTTTTCTTGTGCCAGCAAAATACAGATATAGATGTGGACAGACCCCTTGAACAACCAGATCTTCTTTGGGCAAGAAATAAAGCAGCTAATCTGTTTCGTCTGAACCTGGCAGTCAAGCAAATCTGCCCGAGTCTTGCACAGATCCTGAGAGGTAATGGCGTCCTGCCCAACCAGGATATAATGATTTACCTGATATTTAAATTCCTCCTTTTCTTTTTAAGCACCTCTATTTTTACTAAAGCAATTTAATTAAGCACTGCAGACTGTCACTTCACTTCCTTGATTAAGAATGTTAATTTATACAATGTTAATATTCATAGCATCTGAAATCCATTTTCCATAACCAGTCAACCACTACAAGATCACAGGGACCCCTGTAGCTTATTTGGTTATAGCCTGGGGGGAGGGGGGAGGGGGATGGCACCACCCTAGATGACATGCCACCCTGTCACAGGGCACACATCGCATAGTCATGCTATGGGCAATTTAGAAACGTCACTTCATTAAACCACATGGAAACCAGGGAAACTGTGAACCGTACAGGTGCTGCGCTACAGTGCTGCCCAGAGTCTCTCTGCCATCATATGGCATCTAAAGCATTGACTGAAATACTTTTTTGCCTTGCAGTAACAGAAAATGGCAGTAATATTATCAGTTGGAGGGAAGTAATCTGCTCATCTTCGAGAATAATCGCTGACGCTATAAATGGCCTCCACAAGGAGCAGGGACCTGTCTCTGTGGGAGATGTGGCGGAGGCCAGGGACACAGTGCATGCCGCCATGCAGTCTCTGCTGGCCGCGTTCGAACCCACGTGCGATAAGAGCGTGCCATTGGCCCGCGAGACTGGCGCCTTGGAGACAGCAGACAGAGCGGCGGATCGGAACGAGGATGACTCCGCGCCGGGCGGCACCAGGAAGAACCGAACTGTGCGCAAAATAGTGTACACCCTGTCGTCAGAGGCGCCGTTGTCTACTAGTGATATCCGGTGGGTGTAATCACCCCCCCCTCAAACCCCTTTAACGTCTATTTCCCTCAACGCACTGGGCACGTTTTGATCATGGCTGTCATCATTTATGCTTTCTGAGATCGATAATATAATAGCTTTAATAAAAAGCACATTATTTTAAAATCAACTGTACTTTCCAGTTTCACTGTAGCAGTTTTGTCATTCTGTGTAAGTAGGCTGTATTCATTTTACACTATTACATAGCTGTAGCGATGGGTTGCAAGGCAAGCAAGAGTAAAACAGGTGCATGCTGTTTAATTTTTTAGGACCCAATTCATTACCGGTTTTTCTATACGTGTCTTATAAAGGCAGCTGCCTCAGGTATTCAGAAAAATGCTGTAATCCCCACTCACTTAAGTTAAATGATTTTTCCACAGTACTGAAGACGAATGTTTTTAGATGCTATAGATATACAGATGGGCTCCAGGGCCCTGTAATGCTTTTGGTTCTTTATGCTTGGCTGTCTGTCCTCGGTGTTTATGTTGGTCTTGTGGCATTAAGTCTGTTTATGCACCTGTACTGCCGGAGCTTATAAATGTCTTTTCTGATGGGTGTGTGAGTAAATTGGATCATTTGCGTTAAATGAGAGATTATTAGGAATCATGTTTCATTTAACAGCTTGGGATGACAACACAAAAATAAATGCACATATTTCACAAGTGTGATCCCTGAGTGTTTTTTCTTCCGATACAGAAATGCATTTTCTCGTTGCTTTAAATTAGCGGTTAATTCCTCTCAGTTCTCATACCGGCAGTATCATGGCGACTGGAGAGAAACCGCCAGCAGGGCGACTGTCCCTAACCTTTGCTCTAACCCGAAAAAATAGAAGTTTATACCGTGAAAACTATCGCCAGCTGTGCCTCTACTTCATTACATTTCCCCATTACACCCCTCCCAGTATTGGTCAATGAATTCTCACATGTTGATGTCAACTAGGAGGTTCCTCGGGGTTTGGGACAGGATCACTGCGCTGAAATCAGGGTTTCCCCTCCTGACGAGAAGCCGTAAGGGATCCAGCTTATAGCGAGAGCCGCCCGCCGTGTGCCGATGCTGCCCGGCGGAGATACTCCGTGAGTCGGATATGCTTTTCAGCAAGTCGCTTAAAATTTACATTTTCCGATCGCTCTCTTTTCTGGATGTATGTGTAGGGGGTGTTTTGTGAGATCCGCTTACGCCAATAAAACGGTACCGCTGCAAACCGGAGTTTTGTTTCAGGCTGAATGATGCGGGGGTCCGGCGTCTGTTTTGGTTTTACTGTAAGTAGCTTCGTCGACCTTCGTCGCTTTTATTAACTTTTTGGAGTTGATGGAACTGTGCGCTTCATTCGTATTTTTTTCCTTTTGTTTTACAGATTTGGTTTCTGCACTGTACCGTTAGAGGTAAGACTCAAATATATTGCACAGAAATAGACGCCTGGCAGAAATTAAGCAGAACATGACTGTTCATTAGTACGAGTGATTTCTCCTGTTTTCCTCAGTATATCATTTTTCAAAACAACAGTTGTCAGTGCGGGTTTGCATTTTAATTATTTATGCGTTTATTTCGTGTTTTTCCCAAACCAATAAATAAAACCGTTAATCTGTCTCCAAACAATTTCTAAGTCAGGCGAAGCCCCCGCAATTTCCTTATATGTAAATGTAAAGTCATTAAAAGTGTTTCAGAATGTGATTCATAATGTCCCCCACGATAGACTGGTGATGAATGGCAGGTAAATGGCAGTTTCTTATGACTTGATAAAAACTAACGACATCGTCAAATGATTGAGGATGTTATAATTTATAAACGTCCCACCTGTTGTTTTTTATCGCTTGATCAGAATCTGGGCTGACGCTACAGACCAGGTTTGTGCTCAAACTGGGAGGATTTTATTATGAGTACGCACGGGACCAGCTCCCCTGGGATGACTCCCGCCACGCGTGTCAGGGGAGGTCCGGATCCCTGGCAGTCATGATCCAGGCACTTGGGAAAGACATGGATATTTTATGGCAGTTATTGAATGTAACGCAGCCAGTCTGGATAGAAAATAAACTTTCTCAAGGTGAGTTATGTAGTATATATAAACTTTTTTGCATTTCATTTTTTTTTTCTATTTTAAAATCTATTTGTATTCCGTTTACATTTAGCGACATATTTATATGTATAATAGAGTTTGTATTTTTGTAGGCTAATATTAATGTTTTTTTTATTGATTAAGGTGACTTCGAGTCCTTAATTTTGGAGTTCCAAGCCAGTAGTAATCACACAAATGCCAGCATCCATCACCCCTTCCCACGCCTGGGCAGCATGACGGTGTGCGCACGGCTGCAGCTTGATCGAAGCGTTTACAGGAACTTCATCCTGTTCTCCTACTCCACACAATTATCCCCTGACGAGTTTCGGGTTGAAGCCTCTGTGACCCCCGGGGGTTTCATCAGTCTGGCGGTGATGGTGCACGGAAGACTCAAACCTTATTCACAAGCTTTTGAGAATGACGGTCGCTGGCACACGGTATGCGTGAGCTGGACGCAGAACGGAAGCCAATGGTCAGTCACTGCCGACGGCAACGTCATGGGGCATGGCGGCGAAGGCTGTAACGGCAGCAGCATCGATGGCGGTGGCCTGTTCGTTATCGGTCAGCCCCAGGACGCCCTTAGCAACTTATCGAAGGAGGGCTTTTCTTGGAACATTACACAGCTTAACATTTGGGAGAGGGCGTTAAGCATCAGTGAGATCCGCTCCTTGGAAAAAAGCTGTTCAGCAATTTCCTCTGGACTGGTTTATAAGTGGAACTTATCCGCCCTTGAGATGGATGGGCCCCTGAAGACGCACTGGGGAGACTCATGTGAAGGTAAAGTTTTGGCCACTTTCCATCTGGCTGCACGTGTCCGGGTGAGATCACTAGCCTACATCTACTGGGCTTCGTAACTCTAGCTTTCAGCCAGCGGGTCCTGGGTGTGTCTCCACGCAGACCTAATTAGAGAAGCTGGAACTGATAGCAGTGGATTTTTTATCTGTGCTGTAATTTTAAAATCCGCCCTTTGTGATGAGACACAGATCAAACACTGCTATTATGTGTGTAATATATTTTTATTGCATTTCTTTTTTTCTCGTGAACAGTGGGATATTAAGTAACGCCAGTTTATGGCAAAACGTTTAAAGCAAAAGTCAGAAATAACATAGTGCTGGCTTCTCAGTTATTTTTGGCTTAAGGCAAATGTACATGTATAGATAATGCTGGACATATTGGATCCCAGTTGAGGTTGATCCAGTCATTGGAAAGATTGCACATTGGCCCAGTTCTGCAGGCTTATTAGGTCTACTGTGCTGCTGTGTGCTTTTCTAAAATGTACTGAAATATTTCCAAAATATAATTTAATCTTCAGACATCTTCTATATAACTAATTCATTATATGGGCAGTGATTCTTGCAGTGCTTTAAGGGGGGAAGAACCGGTGCTGGTACTCCCCCTGTCGTTCAGTACCAGGTGCCGGTACTCCCCTTGTTGTTCAGTACCAGCAGATATTGAGAAGCACAGGTGTTCCGGAGAGAAAAACAGAGACGCTGGTACTACCTATGGGTTGCCGCTTTTACCACTGCACTGTACTGGACAGTGCTGAAGTGAATGATTTGGGAGCCCAGTGGGAGCTGGGTGACAACACTGCGACCATGTCACAAACCACCCCTATTACATAAAGCAACAATGGCAGAACACATCTTGTGTTTTCAGATGCTGGAAGATCCTTCTTTTTGTCCCTGTAGTCCTTTTTCAGTTTTTTTAAACTTGTTGATTATTTGCTCTGTTAATTGTTGAAATCCAGCAACTGTCAGTTTTTCCATTATATCTTCATACATTTTTTCTTTTTTTTCTGTCTTGCAAAGACCAGAATGCCAAAAGAGCTGTAATTTCTTCAGCAGCCCACACAACTCCAGATTTGCTTTCTGCCATTTTTATTTATTTAAAGTTGCCTTGGTTACTCTGCCCACCTTTAATGATGTCACGGTTGCTTGGCTCCAGGCCAGCAAAGTTTTATTAGGATATACAGATGATCTACTTTTCCTTAGTGGGGGCTCAAATCATGCCACCCATTTATCAGTTGGCTTCTTGTGCAAGATTTCTTGCCAACTAAGCTATTTGTTTATAAAACCAAAATGTTCCGGAACTGGACACCTACCTACCTTCTTTCTCCAGCTGACTAAAGTCTGCATTTAGCAAAGGCTCTATTAAAACCAATATATTGTATTTATTTGCTTGCTGAAACTTTGCACCTAAGGGTACATTCATCACTTCGGTATGGGAATCTAAATCTACTTGTTAGATTCCCTGAATCACAATCAGCATCTCACTCCCCTGAATCCATCCATTCCTCCATTTTCTGAAACCACTTGTCCTATTCAGGGTCGTGCTGGGTCTGCGACCTCTCCTGGAAGCTCCGTTGGGCACAACCCAGGATGGGGTACCAACCCGTCACAGGGCACATTCACACACCGTTCACTCACACATGCACACCTACGGGCCATTAGGAAAACCCACGACGACATGGGGAGAACACACAGACTCCACACATGGAGCCTCAGCGGAGACTCACACCTTGGTCCTAGAGGTGTAAGGCAATAGTGCTGACTGCTGCTCCACCATGTTGCCCCAACCCTGCATCTCCTCCCCTTTTTGATTTTTCTTAATTCCAGGTAACAGAAATGCCATGCCTGGGCTTATTAATGCGACAAACCACAGGAAATGCATGACCTTTAACCCTTTAACTGGAACCCTGAGCAGTGATCACTGTGAGAAGCAAAAAGGGGCAATTTGTCAGTATGAAAAAGGTAATTTTTAGCGTTCATTTGTGCTTGTCTAGTGTTTAAATGTTTAAGTGTAGCAAATTTGTAAACTTAACGTTATTAATTACACGTGTGCTTCTTACACTATTTTGTCGGTTTGGCTGCCATTAAAAACGACCCATTAGTGATATGAAACCATGTGACACCACCTTTACTGTATGTCATGATATCTGAGCAACAACATAAAAACCAAAGACCAGAGATGTTCATGACATTATGATCTAGCTTTAGTCAATTGATCAATTTTGAGATATAGATTTCTTTTATTGAATTTTTAATATTTTAATCGGTTATTACATAGTAATTACATAGTAATTATTTATATGGGGATGGCATATTATTTGATCAATCTATGCAGCTGGACAATAGCTTTAAAATAATATATGGACCACTTCTGTGCAACTTACATTTACAGGTAAATATAGCCAGTCATAGCCCCCCCCCCCCAAAAAAAGACAAAAAGTTAAAACTTTGTTCACTTAAATCTCCCTCAATATTGATCCCAGACACGTCCAATTTCAATTTCATTAGTTACTCATGTGACCAAATCAGTATGCCAAGTTTCGTTAAAGTCTGTGACGATGAGGTCTGAAAGTGTGAAGATTTGACATGGAACCACCCATATGTGTAGTTTAATGCTCATTGTACTAGGGAACAGACTTCCAGCTGAGAACATGTCATGCAAGATAAACTCAACTTGTATTATTTGAATGTCAGCTTCACCTCAGGTTCTCCGTGTTTTTTTTTTTGTAGATGTATTTGAGCGTCTTTATAAACTGATCGTCTTTCCCACGACTTCAGTTTCCTCCAGTGTGAGTAAAGACCCCCTATCTCAGCCTGTAAGTCTGTATATAGACCTTGCATAGACTGAATATTAGGTTATGTATTTTTTATTTTTCAGTCTTAAGCATTCCTTTAGGTTTCAGTGCTTGTATTCCAAAACCACTGTACCATCCTGTGATAGTCATTTTTATCCGTGCTTATCTTATGGATTGTTCGTTAATATTTTGTGTGTGTTCTTGTAAGAAGAGAGATTTAGTAATTTGTGTAAAATGTCTTAATTCATGTTTGTTGACTTTTGGAAAAGGTGGTGGAGCCATACCGGTTGAACTTAACTGAGTCAGAGATCGTGCAGCTGAACGCCTTCCTGAAAGAGCTGCTGAAGCTTCTGGCAACAGACCCAGGCATCCTGACCCCCATCAACATGCTCTACCTGATGCAGATTGTCGATTTTGTGTCAATGCACATCTCTGAGAGACTCATGCCCTCTGAACTGATCACGCCTTTGGCCACCAAAATGTTAGAGCTGGCCAGTGAAGCCGTCAGTGCTGAACTGGCTGACCAGTGGATGAATCTCGGTGAAGAGCTGGTCAGTATTGCCCTGCGGACATGTGCTGTTCTCTGAGGAAATGTGGGCACTTATTGGGCACTTCTGATGCCTCCTTTTTCCCACGCAGGGGTCTATCGGGTTCTTTAATGTCATAGAAACCATTGACAAATTGATGGCATCTTTGGCGGATGTGCTGTCATCTGAAGGGAAGAGCTTCACATTTTCATCAAAAAATATAGGTATAGGTGATGCATGCTCTCCATGTTCCTTCCAACCGACGCCTGCTGCATGGAATCGGCTCTATTGCCAGTTTAGTGCATGTTTCTAGTACTGATTTAGATTTTGTGGACGTTATTAGATCATGTTGACTATAGCCAGAGTAATCACACTGTTTATGTGTTTGTGTCTTTGAGTAATAACACAAAGTCAAAGTTGAATCGAAGGCATTCCTGAAGGTTATCTTGAACTGATAAGGATTTCATGCGCATCCGTAATCACACTTTTACTATGGCAGGGGAGACGTCTGCTGGGTGACTTGGCTAGATTTGATAAGTAGGACTTTCATTGCTCCAAGCTCTTTCCCTATGTGTGATGTCCCATGTGCTGGTGTTTCCAGATGTGAATCTGGAACAGCAGAACCTGAGAGAGCTGAACCGCAGCTGCGTGTTCAAGCCGTCCACACCAGATGGCAGGGACGAGATCATCATCCCCGACACGGAAATCCTGCGGCTGCGTTCTCTTGGTGAGCCTCAGTGACTTTCGCCCTGTGCGCTGTCTATCTTCTCAGCGTGTAGCCTTCTCCAGGAAGGCAGATGGCATGATGGTAAAAGATTTAGTTTAAACCATTGTATTTCGGGTCAAAGCCTGTGGTAAGACTCCTGAGAATCATTATTTATTTTATCAAGGATGTACAAGGAATTTGTTCTGGTGTGTCTGGTCATACCCATTGGATACATTAATGCACATATTGTATTGTAAGTTATAATTATAACACAAAGCACAGATGGAGCAATATACAGCACAATACAAGTCCAGACAAGACCGACAGTGTTTAGTGCAGATGGTTAAGCATTATGGGGACAGGGTCAATAAAGTCACGGCATTAGGAAAGAAACTGTGTTAACTGCAGAGTAGTTTTACCCAAGCTGCTGTGGTTTTAAAAATGGACGAAGACATTTTCTTGTTCAACCCAGAAGCGCTAATCCTCTGCCGTAGCTCCAGGTCGACAGCCATCACACGCAGCAGGATGGCCATATTGCAGTCAGGAAATGCCTTCTGGAGTTACTAGAAATCCTTAATGACTTCAACCCAGGCTTTTGTTACTGAATCAGACTCAGGAGCTGAGTAAGAATCGCGCAAAAATTGATAGGATTTAATCTTTTCTCCAATCTGATGTAATGTAATGGCTGTATAATCAATTAATTCTCCCAGACTGCTGTCTTGCTCTTGCAGTGAATTTAATAAGCCTTTCTGTATCTTTTATTGGTAGGTCTAGAAGATGTAATCTTCATCCACGTGTATTATAGGAACCTCACGGAAATCCAGTTGAAGTATCAGAATCGTTTATCAGTGAGTGAGAAAGAAAAGAAGTAGGTGTAACTGATGTTTTTTTCTGCTTAAATTTTGATGTAAGCTGTTTGGTAGGAAGTTGACACGTTAAGTACCTTCGGGTGATTATGCCCAGTGCAGGTGTCTTTAACAAAGACGCTGAGAAGAATCTGCTTTTAGTTAAGAAAAATGTGTTCATGCAGCGACGTATTCATCCAGCAGGTCATGGTTGTGTCTTCTCCTCGCCTGACCTGCCGTTGCCGTTTGTCCGGTTGACTTTGTGGGTACACTTCCCTCCCAGGCCTCACACAGGTAGACTTGCCACTGCCGTCATATCCGCCACGGTGCGAGATTCCTCAAGGAGACAAAATATCCCAGTTTCTGTCAATTACACCCTGTCTACAGTCAGTCTGGTGAGTGTAAAGAATTGAAGAAGTATCCCCTTTCATTGCAGGATGCTTAAGAAAAACTCCATTAAGATTCAAGAGTTTGTCAAATGCATAGAAAACAGCCAGTTACATTATACGGTTACTGTGTAACCTTCTGATTGCTCAAAACAAATTAAACACAAAACGCAAATATAAATTAAGGTACATCAATATGGGGTGGTATGGTGGTGCAGTGGTTAGCACTGCTGTCTCACAGCAGGAAGGTCCTGGGTTCGGTCCCATGGATGGATGGTTGGGTGGATTGATGGGTACTTCAATATGACAATAAATACAAGTGCAATTATGAGAAATATGTCAACAGTGCAATGGATACAGTGAGTGCTGTGCAAAACAATGAAGGATCTTTATTAAGTTTTATTTATGAACTATTAGATTTCACTGTAGAAGATTTTAAAGTGTTGAAATTTCATGTGCACGTCCAGGAGGAACTTTCATTGGCTAGCAATCTCAAGTCAGGTGACTCCATTTCTGTCTTAAAAGCAGTCGCAATGGGGACATGTGTTTTGCTGTAGGTGGATGCCCCGCTGTCCATCGAGCCTGTTTGTGTGTTTTGGAACTTCAGCCTGATGTAAGTATGATGTTATGGAGATGTGGCACGTACAGCTGCAGGCCCTGTGAAAGCACCGAGCAAGCGTGAATTACACGGCCCTGACTAATGTCTCCAGGAGCCAACATCTGGATGGTTGGTCAAGCGAGGGCTGCCAGGTCATTCACGCCGACTCAGCTGCAGCCTCCTGCTTCTGCCGCCACACCACCAACTTCGCCGTGCTCATGAATTACATGGAGCCCAAGGTACCGCGGAGTCCCACAGATGGTTCTCAGAATTAGCAGTAAGAAGAAAGGAATTTGCTGCATGAAATGGATTGTCCAGCTGTGAAAATGTCTTGGGTGTGACAGACTGAAATCAGGCACAGAGGGTCTCTGAATCAAGAATGCGGTCTGTACACTAACAGCGTGGTGTGACAAGATATTGTTGATCGCTGGCCAGTAAATGAGTGCATCCATTCATTTCATAAATATTTGAATGGTTAAATGGTATAATATTGGAAATATGTGTGATGGTGTTGGGTCACATTGTTTACATAGACTTGCTTGTGGTTCCCAACCAGAAGTTTAGGAGCCACGAATTCCTGAAGAATCATGGGCCGCATTGAGTTTATATTTCCAGCAGGTGTCACTCTTAGTCTGGCTAAACCAATGTTTCTCTATCCAGATCTGTGACCCACCCCCCCGCCCCAGATGGTCCACGTTTTTGCTCCCTCTCACCTTTGGGCCAGGCAGTCCACATTTTTGATCCCTCCAGGGAGTGAGCTATAACATGCACTGTCTGCGTGTCCCCCAGGACTGAACATAAGAAATTTACAAACGAGAGGGGGCCGTTCGGCCCATCAAGCTCGTTTGGGGAGAACTTAACTAATAGCTCAGAGTTGTTAAAATCTAGCTCTCATTTAAAGGAACCCAGGGTTTTAGCTTCCGCTACATGAACAGGAAGATTATTCCTGGAAGCATCTTTTTATAAGTAGTTGCCAACAAAGTAGATGGAAATTTTTGGGTTGTTTTAGTGTTTTGTGTTATATTGCATTTATGAGAAATTTCCAGTCTTTATAATTGCATAGCCATTGAAGGTGGTATTTTTAGCTGTGTACCTCAGTCCACCTCCACTCCATGACGGCCTGGTAGAGGCTGAGGATAAGATGCCCTTCAGTGACCCTAGCATTAGCAGTTGTATCCCTAGGTAAAAATTTGTAGTACCCATGAATTTTGAGAATATCTCATAATCTCTGTGTGTTAACTGATATCCTTTTTCGTGTCTCCCCTGCAGTGGAGCGTCGAGGTAGAGGACATCCTGACCAAGCTGACTTTCATTGGGTGTGGAGCATCTCTCTGCGCTCTGATAGTCACCTTGATGCTCTTTACGGTCCTCGAGTGAGTGAACTCCATAGAAAAGCCTCCACTGAACGACGGTCCCATCAGGCAGCGACTGCTGGCCTGGCGGCCCAGGGGTCACACGTCCAGCTAATTATTCCCCAGACCGTCGCCGTGGAGACTTCCTTCATGGGTCCGCCTGCCGTTTGTAGAGGCTGCCGCTGTCAGTAGGGCTTTGTCGTGACACGCGTCTGGTCATCGAGCGATGCTTATGTTGTAATTAGTTTACGCTCACAGCTGTCTGCGCGTGTCCGTGCTGAGGTTTTATGACGACATTACCGGGAAAGTTAATTAACCCCCTGGATTCCCGAGAGAGATCCTATGAGGCGTTTGCCGTCAGGGCTTACTAATTAAGAAATTTATAGTCTACTCTAAAGAGTTCAGCCAGTTCATGCCAAGATGCTGGAAATATTTTATGAACATAGATATACAGAGAAGGTACTGAGGAGGGCCAGTGGGTGGCGCTGTGGCCTCACACCCCTGCCGCTTGGGCTTTGATTCCTGCTCTGACTCTGTCTGTGGAGTTTGCATGTCCTTCCCATGATTTTCTGGGTGAACTGGTGATTCTGCAAAAGTTTTATTCTTCGTTGAAAAAACAAAGTCTCTATGTGAGAACCACGTGGAATTCTGAAAGGACGCTTATGCTGACTTGTGGTTCCCTGGTTCCCTGCAGTATTCCCAAATCGGATCGGAACACCGTCCACAGGAATCTGTTCGTCGCTCTGGCAGCCGCTCAGATAGTCCTGCTATGCAGCGGGTCAGTTGCCACTAACAAGGTGCGTTTCCATAGACCAGTCCTGCCTCTCCCATCGGCCCAGCAGCCATGCCTGTTTCGATGTTATGCCTGGGTCAGCCCACACAAGACTGCTAGATTTATCACACAATTGGTTTTCACTGGGATTTGTGTTTGTTTGCTGTGGGTGCCGTGGTGATGGTCCTTATGTTACGTCCTCGGCTTGGGGGGGGGGGGTCAGGGCCGCTGTTTCATGATGCACATGAGCCAAAACATGGCCGTCCAACGCCAGCCAGTTGTTCGGTCAGGGGTGTAGGCTCAGGGGTTAACCTTCTGCCCCTTCACCCCCCAACCCCCCTCCCCAGGTGGCCTGCACTCTAGTGGCTGCTCTCCTCCACCTCTTCTTCATGGCGGCCTTCAGCTGGATGTTGGTGGAGGGCCTGTTGCTATGGAGCAAGGTGGTGGCGGTCAACCTGAGCGAGGCAGGACACATGAAGTACTACTACCTTATTGGCTGGGGTAATGTCATGCTATTGGTGACTGTCTTCCATGTGTCATTCATTGGGCCGAATTACCAAAGATGAACAGAGTCATGTGACTTACTCATGTGACTTTCAGGAGATTCCGGAAAAGCTTTTTATTGTGGTGATTGTTTTGGATGAGAGTGTATTTACGTTTTGCCCCCTTTCATAGATCGTTTACAAGTTAAAATTTGGAAAATCTAATTTTTGCTTTATCAGTTTAGTAGTTTAGATATAGTCATTGCTTATTGTAAGATGTATTTCAAAATGAATGGACGTGTGAGGTATGAACAAGGCTGGAGCTCTTTTCTGGACAGTCCCTCTGTCTCGGGTCAGGGCTGCCGGTTCTGGTCGTGGCCATCACTTTGGCCTCGGCTGCTGGGAGGTACGCAGGAGACGGTCACTGCTGGCTGAGCGTGCAGAATGGTGTCATCTGGGGTTTCGTAGGACCCGTCATCTTCATCATCATGGTAAGGCTTTTGTGGCACTCCTGCCACCTCCCCGTGCTCCGCCGTCCCTGCCGCCACGCCTCATTGGCCGTGTCCTTGCGTCCCAGGTGAACGTCATGGTCCTCGCCCGGGTGGTGGCTATTGCCATTTCCGCGGCCAAGAGGAGGTCCATCATGCTAGCACTGAAAAGCAGTCCTGCAGAGCAAACGTTTGAGCAGACCCGGTGAGCTACTCATCAGTGGACACTAGAGGGTAGCATTTCTTCTTTTGTCACTAGCTGTCCACTTTGAATTCAGTCTGTTTTCTTTCAAGTTCGAATTGTGATCTCGTGTATGTAACTTTACTTATTCTTTAATTTGTATTACTTCACATTA
The DNA here is from genome assembly GCA_026776725.1 of Gnathonemus echidnorhynchus. NCBI lineage: Eukaryota > Metazoa > Chordata > Actinopteri > Osteoglossiformes > Mormyridae > Gnathonemus > Gnathonemus echidnorhynchus. The sequence continues at coordinate 15,643,149 of JAODJU010000033.1, forward strand.
CTTTAGCTTCAGTTCACTTATATAGTTATAATCTGTCCTGGTGTCCAATACTTTATAGGGCTTCAATGGCAAATGGGGTTGTTGGTTTTGCACAAAAATTGGTCTGTTAGTCACTCATGTTCTTGTTAAAAGCTTTTGTTGGTGAAATATGACTGTCTGTGTGACATGGTCAGCATTTTCTGCTTGATTCTAAGAAAAGGCAGTACGTTCAGGGTGTAACTCACCTAAATGCCTTCCTTGTCAAAGCTATTTCCTTCCTCTATTGATATTCTTTGAACAGTGTCCAAATTATTTGATATATTGCACTGTTTGCTTATGTTTAAGAAAGTTACATTAAAGGGCACTTTTACTGATAGTCATTAATCATACGTGAGCTTCCTCTGTAACGTTACTAGCTTGTGAGAAAAGGCTGAGTTCTTGCTACTCATCTTTCCTCAGTTTAAAATAGATCCTCACAGGTTAGTGATGTGTCTTTGGTGTGTACTAAACCTTCAAAGCTAGAGTGTACATGTCAGTCAAACCAGTTTTCCTGCTATACCAAATTAAGTAAGACTAGAAGAATGGAAACGGTCATGATGTGACTCAAACTGGCAGCTTCCATTGGGCTGGAACATCTCACTGGCTGCTGTTAGATCCAGTGTAACGGACAGTGCCCCGGCTTGACCAGAGTCATATGTGTGTTGAGTCATGGCTCTGTGTAAAGATTGTGGGGTCCTTCACTAAGCGGGGGGCGGATTGTGGGGTCCTTCCACACCTCACTAAGGGGGGGCGGATTTGTTCCAGTGCGGCGGTGAAGGCAGTGATGGTGCTGCTCCCAATCCTGGGTCTTACCTGGCTATGCGGGGTCCTGGTACCGTTCTCCATTGTGATGGCCTTCCTCTTTGTCATCCTCAACTCCTTGCAGGTAGGACCTCTCTCTGTTTCTGTCTAGCTCACTGCGGGAGATTTCCCCTCTTCCACTCAAGGCTTTTCATTTATTCCTCATACTCATGGAGGGAAAAATTTACAAAGTGTTTTCAAGGAGCAACATAGGTACGCATGATGTTTTTCATCGTTTGTCTTTAAAAAACATCGTTCAAGATGACATGTTTGTGTTAAGATTTTTGACTTATGCTTCACATTCTCATCCTTTACTGGCATGATGCTTAAAATGTTTATGACCAACTTATTTTACTAATTTTCAAACATTTAAACCAAAATTTCTGCCCTTAGTTTGATAGGCTTTGTTTCATTGGCTAAAAATCAGCACTTTTTGGATCCCATTTTGTTGTGGTGTAGAGGCCAGAGCCTAGATTTGAAAACCCTTGGTGTCTGTATTTATTCTGTCACACCCCCGACCTAACCTTGTGTGGTAGAGGAAAGTCAATATGGCTGTTTTTTCTTACCCATTCAATAATTGTCCACGTTTGGTAATTTATAATCTTTCTCAACCTCTATATTAGAAGACATAAAACAAATAACAAAACATCCATTGGAAGAACAATTGCCATTTTTGTCCTGGTCTGAAGTAAATACAGTACCTGGTAAAAAGTGTTATGAACTGAAAACTATATTGCTGTTAATGTTTTTATTATAAACTTTTTTTTTGTTTATAGTCAACTCATGTGGTTTTGTATAGAATTATACATTAACAGTTTTAACAATTTTACCACCAACCTTCACTTCCTGATAAAACTATTTAAATACAGTTTCCGTTATGTTTTCATATACCGTTTTAGTGTATAGTGTACATTACTGCTGTAAATACTCTAGCTAATACGTCTGTTTTTCTGGAATTTATCATCAGAGTACCACAACAATTCTGAAATTGTGCCAAAGCACAGCTTACAAGTTAATGGTATCCAGATCCTTTTATATTCAATATTTTTTTTTATGTTTTTTCATTATTGGATTAAAACATAACTGCGGTTTTTTTGTTTTGTTTATCTCAACCAATCATAGTTTCTACTCTAAAAAACTGCAATCATGTTCTAAATTAATAAAGTCAGATAGAAAAAGTACTCCCCAGCAAACCGTACTGAAAAGAATTCATCACATTGGAACAAATGTGTTCCATTTCTGGTTCTTCTTGTAGTAATGCTAAATCACATGAGTATATGTGAAATAACCCTTAAAGTGAGATGCACGTGCTCTTTGCTGTATCTTCTACTCTTACAGCGTGGCTGGCCTGCAGTAATGATTTGTAATCATCTTTCAACAGGCGTATCTTTAATTGAGCAATAAATTTAAGAGATCAATAGAGATTTAGAAGAGCCGGATCATTAAACGTTTTATCACAACAATAATTAATATGGGCATCCATGAAAAAGCTTCTGCCTGACTGCTGTGTTATACTTTAAGCAACAAATCAAGCTGCCAGGAAATTAGTGACAATGTTTTCTTGTTGCCCATTTTGCTGCTGACTGACATGTAGTACTGCTTGCTTACTCCCTGTAGTCAGCCTTTTTAATGATATCAGAATAAACTGTAACATTTTGCTTGAGGGGGCACAAGTAATGTAGTAGTACAGACGCTCCTCTACTTGCAAACTTTAAATTTACGATCTTTCAGACATAAGAATGAAGAGGATTGTAAGTCCAAATTGTGTTCATTGGGCTCCCGTTTTCTGTCCGCAACATTTTTTTTTCTGCTCCCAGCATCCTAGTTCTTTGTACTCGTGTATACCGTTAAAATGATGTTGAATAGCGACTTACGAACATTTCAAGTTATGAACGGCTGTTCGGAAGGTAACTCATTCGTAAGTAGAGGAGCGTCTGTACACTCTTACTTAATGTATTAATTTACCAAAAACTCTGTTTGTTCATCATTAATCAGTCATAATGTTTGTCATGTCTGTATTTCATGCAGTTACTATACTTTTCATTATTTGTACTTGAGTACTAACTGAGTTAATAAGTTACTTGTGCCCCCTCAAGGAAAGTATTACTATAAATTAATGCTATCAACATAATCAAATGACCCTTTGTATTGAATAATGATTTGATTTGATTACACTATTTGTATTTGTATTATTTCCCGTACTGGTTATCCAGTACAGTGTCTTGGTGAGTTTAGAAACTTTAACAGTAAGTGCAGAACACAGGGCCAGACACTGGGCAGGATGCCAGTCCCTCCAGCAGGAGACGCCACACACACGATCATCATGCTATGGACAGTTCACCAAAGCTCATGTCATTGTAGGCTTTAGAGTACAAAGCAGAAACTTGCATGTACATGAGGGTAACATGCATACAAAACAAAAAAACATTAATTATGCCACCCAAGGTGTTTACCAGGTACCATGTGCTACGTTTATAAAATCTGTGTGCAGTTCACGTAGAGTACAGTTTTTTATCCATATTTTAAAGTCTGTTCAGGCACAATAATTCTTTTTTTCTAGTATCCTTCATAAAATTTATAATATTGCTTACCTACCACTCATATTTAGAGGACCTTTGAGACGATTGACATGTTTATTACATTCGTGTTATTCGTTTGTACAGATGGATAGTTTTTGATCAATTCAGGTCAAGTACCTTGCCCAGGGGTACTGGGGCCAGACCCCTCCTGGGATTTGGGGCTGCATAAACTCGCAGCCCAGTCCCTTACCCGCCATGTTAAGTCCAGGCTAAAGACTAGATAGTATTTCCTACAATAAAACCAGACCTTCAATTTGGAAACACAAAAGGTCTAATCCCATTGGAGCTATGGTTCTATACTGGTTCTATACTTTAGATTTTTTTTTGGAAGGAAATTAATATTTCTGCATATGTGGTGTAGTCTGCTGGGAGTATCCAATGGGGGTATTTCCTTTTGTCATATTTTCTTTGCACATTTTTTTCTCTCTAAAGGAACTTGAACAAAAGAAAAGTCCCCTTTTGTTAATGTTTAAATACAGTAATAAGATGTATCACTTTTTAAAGTTATTTAAAATGCAGCCAAAAATCCATAATAGGTCTAATATAGTGAGACACATTGTTACAGAAAACAGGAAAGTTAATAAAAAAGAAACTAGTCTTCATATGCTTATAAATGTAAAACAATAAAAGTGGTATAGTTTAATTAATTCTGCCCTTGGATTTACCTGTCATATTGGACTAAACTGTAATTTGTAATTAGTTACTGTATCTGTAACGGACAAAGGAAAGCATTTAACATTAATGAAAACACAATTGCTACCAATAAATATCACATTGATTCCGTACTGTGGAGTGTATGGAACCTGAAGCGAATGAAGGGTTGGTAAAACTACGGTTTTTTCTTTCAGTGCAGTCGGTGGTTGTGAATCGCTGTCTATTGATGGCAAAGCCCGAAGCTCCGCGCGCGTAAGCAAATACCGTTTTCTCCTGCTTAATTGTGGCGTGACTGGATCTGGTTCCGTTTTCTTAATAGTTTTTCCCAGATAGGAAAAGTACAAGTTACAACCACATATTTTAAAAAACACCACAATTCCTGTCTGATTTGCTAATATATTAATTGTACAGTCGTCTTTTAAAATCAGATTTTTATTTTATTGTACCTTTATTAGTTATTTGGCGCGTGTCCGCGCGTTCTGTGCTCTCGCTTTTCGTTCGTTTGCATAAGCCGTTTGCGACAAATTTTTTCAAAGCCTTTCGAAGCAAACTCTAATTCAATGAATTGAATCCAAACTCCAAAATCCAATTATAACATTCAGATTAAACCAATGCTCCATTTATACACGGGAATATTAGCGGTAGTTCAGCTAATAGTAACCTGCCATTAAAATCTGGCCTTGGTGTCGTTGTGAAAATGTCAATAGCGACTTATTTCCAATCAAAGTAATGAATAAAGCCGCAAAACATCTCCCCCTTCATCGAGGGCTCTCTCTTTTAAGCACCATTTACGGGCTTAAGATACTACGAATACAGCCGTGCCTCACAGCCTCTTTTATCATGCCAGAAATAAATAGCGTGAGGTTTTCAAATGACCATAAATTGCTTGACCCTCTGTCATCCAATTTCACTGCAGCGTCATTCATTCCTCCATCGCTATCCATTACCTGGATATAATGGGCTCCAGGTCATTCATTGTTCACTGGATTATGAGTTCATAACTTAAGAGCCTATAAGAACACAGCCGGATTTGTTTGTTTGTTTATTTAGGCGTATTTGCTAGTTTGTATGGATTTGTAACTGCTTTAGGTGTTCTTTTTAGTAACCAAAGAAACTTTATAGACGCTGTTGTTCTTAATCTATGGAATCAATTTAAACCCAGTTTATTCCCTTGGGAAACTGTGATTTTTAAATCGCAATCAATTTGTTCTTACTTCGAGAAGTGCCGGGAGCTGTCAACTTTCCGTGTTTCTGATGTAATTTGCATCATTTTTTCAGAAATGTTATCCACAAGGGGGCAGCGGCAATTCATCCTTTTTTTTTTCTTTCACTAGTAAATGAAAATATTCCACCAATTAGACATTCAGTAGTTTGAACTTAGTAATTACAATAGTAGTCGTTGTGGAAAGTTGTGAAAAGTTTGTAACACTTTAATATCTGTAGTGTATGTAGGTATTTATTTAGGCAATCAAATAATAATTTTTTATCGATTTGCATTATCCAAGCAGTATCATTTCATGCTTTACTTTTATTCACGAAATATGAATGTTGTAATTGATTAAAGTTATGCCAGGCCTTAATATTTTGCATGAACAGTAATTTCCCCAATGTGACTTGACCTAATATGAAATTTCTATACATGTGCTAACAGATTAGTACTGCATTTCTATTTATGTTTTTTAAGAAATAAATGAATGATCAAGTATTACTTGTAGAAATCTGAAGGAGGTCCAATTGCTTTTAGTTTTTCTGGAATTTCAAGTTACTCCGCATGCTTATTGAATGAAAGGTCAGCTCTAAGGAAAGCTAATTTAATTTCCCAGAGTAATAAAAGGTGCATTTCTCCGTTTTTGATGTTTAGTGTCCTGGCAGGATGGTAGGGCCGGAACATGGCCCTTTCATACTATTCCCAGTGGATGATACACATTCATCTACACTACAGCTGAAAGAGCACATGGCAAGCAGAGGACTGGAGATCGTAAAGGGTTGGGACTTGGGGTGTGTGTGTGTGTGTGTGTGGGTGTGTGTGTGTGGGGGGGTTGCTTGGAGTTTGTTCTCAGTAGACTTTGGTGGAGTATGTCTTCCTACTGCTGTCAGAGGGGTGACATTTTTCAGAAGTCAAACATTGTTAAAATGCTTCATGTGTATGCGTTGTATAGGATTTTGGATGTTATGACTTGTAGTGGATAGTATTAATAATATTTGCACCTACTAGCCTGTTGAAGTAGATGTAATACAGTGTTTTGGATGGTAAACCCAGTCTGTAGTACAGTAGTTTGTTGAGAGTAGATTTTAATCGATAATAGTATTAGTTAATAATGTGTCTAGTAGTGTTAGCATTATGTACAAAATGCATATAATACGCTGCATTTCAGCAGATTCGGTTGAGCAGTTGTCTATTTGCATTTTTTGTAGTGTATCAGTGCTTGGTAATATATCTAACATTAGTGGATAGTTTAACAAATAGTTCAAGGTGCATATAAAATAGTGCATTTAGGGTAGGCATTGTATTGGCTGGCAGTGAACAAAATTAATTTTGACGGAGTGATGTGTGGTTCTGTCCATGCATATGCACTCACAGAACCAGGGTTTTACATGCAAGCAATTGAGGGCAAACAATTTAATTGAATGTAAAGCAAGAGGAGGAAAAGCAGCATGAAGGCAGAACGCATGCAGGCCTAATTATATGGTTCTGGGCCCTGGGGAAATATAATATACTAGCATTAAACGTGCATCTTGTGTTGAATGATGGTCGCGCTGAAGGTCGTATTCAGGTGTGTTTCCTTATTTGTCACTGGATTTAAATCAGGTGTATGAGTGTTTTGTAATGGGCTAAGAAACAGCAGGGTTAACTCCTGCTTTAGGTCTTTCTTTATAGGAAAATATGAATTGGATGAAAATCTCCCATATCATGACGGCTTAATGGCCTCAGATCACTATAGAATTGGAAGTTTGACATCTCCATTTCCGTATTTTTTTTTTATTGCTCTGGTTTTCTCTTGCAATCCAAAGTCATGCAGTTAATTAGTCACTCTAAATTTATCCATAGTGTGCTTGCCCTGTGATTGAGTGACGTCCCATCCATGATGTACCCTGCGTTATGCCAGGTGCTTTATGGGATAGGCGCCAGGCTCACCACGACCCCTGTACTGGAGCAACAGTTGTGGAAGATGGATGGATCTCAGTTTGGATGTCACAGTGCAATATTTTAACTGTGTCACGAGAAGAGCTTAGTTGAAAAGATATTGCCATTCGGTTCTCTGTCCATCACAGCATGGTGACTGCCACGGATCGTTATCCATTGTGGAGTAGCTGTTACCCTACAAACGCAGTGGTCATCCCGTAGATGTTGAAGAAGTTAAACACGTTACTGACCTGGGGCATCACACCCCTAAATAGCCGGGATTGGTGACACTAAGAAGACCATTTTGGGTATCAGATCCAGCAATACAGGGTGCCTTGTTAGATTTATGGCCCCGTGGATAAGTGGGCGTCGCGCCTATTAGCCATGCGGCGCGGCCTCTCCATGAGCTGTCTCTGATTGGCTGTGATGGATGTTTGTTTTGATAAGGGTGGGAGGGGTATCAGTAGGAGCTTAGTACCGCCCTCAGCTGTCAGTCACAGCTGTGTGCCCTCTAGCCCTCTCTGGCAGACGATTCCCTTCTTGCTGGAATTTGGAAAGCCTACTCCAGAGGATGCCAAGATGCCTTCACTAGGGACAGTAGCGAGAGATCTGCAGTCCTCCATAGTACATACCTCAGCAATCCCACCCCCCAGACAAAGGGGAGTTGGGTTATTTTAAAGCCCCACTGCTCAAAAACAACATGACTTTAGTTTCTCAGGCAGGTGCTGCAGCTCTCATAAATTCAGTATCTCTCTGACCTTCAAGGCTGGACCACAGAGACCATGCCATTCATTTTTGGTTGTTTGAGATTGCAGGAGCAGTACCTTCTCAGAACTAACCAGGCTTCTGCGGTATAGTTTTAAAAAATCCCATCGTAGATGTTTCTTCTAGATGTAAAAACAAGTGACCACCGTGTGACTTCAGCTGTGACCCCGTGTAGCCATCTTGGCCGGGTACTCAGGGCAGGGATACCATCTTAAAATTATGCAAATAGATTCATGTATGTTTCACATGTCCACAGTCTATTTTATGTTGCAGGGTGATGTTAAAGCTTGCGTAAGACTTATTTTACAAATGCGTCGATCCACTATTAATAAAAATGACTCATTATGTCACTATCTATGCCACAGTAAAGGTCTATATGTCTGTTATTGCAAATACAATTAATTACGTGTACAGTTAAAACTACTTGCATTTCATTTTGAATGAAATGAAGAATGAAAACCTGTTACACCAATAATTTAACTCCAGGCTTCCTTGTAAAAATTTCTAAGCAACTTCCACTAAACTGTAACCGCAGTATGAATTTCAAATGTGTTTATTAAATGTTTTTATGTAGCTTCATTAATATAAACTTATTATAAAATTATATACTTATTATTATAAAATAACTAGTTTCATTGTTTTTTATTGGAAAATATTTACTCAGTAAGGTGAGTCATTTGAAAACTGAATTGAACTAAAATGTCTTCCCTAGGTTATCCGTAAGGTCCAATCAGATATTCGTATGATTTTGACAAAAGATTTAAAACTTAATGACAGCTTTATAATTTTAGGTATTTAGGAACAAAGGAATAATCTGTTATAGAGACCCAACCATAATTAACCTGGGTTTGTATATTAGGTTGAAGAAACAAGCTTGCTAAATAATAGGTTTCCTGTCAAATTTAAATTCTGTCTTCATGCCTCCAGAGAGTTTCTACACATAGAAACATTTATTTGTTTAAGAATTACTTGCCAGTTAATTTGGGTGGTGTTTCTGCCATACAAAAGCAAACCATGTCATGCAATACCCAGAGATTGCTGAGGGTCACATGACCAGCGACAGCAACCCCGTGACCCCTCTTATAATAATATGACCCCATTGGACAGAAACCACCTCAACCCCAAAATTACATGCTGAACATTGGCTGTTCTATTTTTAATTATAGCTCTTTTTCCATCTATAGCTGTCAGGGCTTCTCCACTCTTCCGGGCGGCGCTGGGAGTCTCTCCATCTCTCTTAATTTGAATGCTGTAGACTGTTAGCTTTCCATGGTGAACTTTGCCAGTAATTAATGGGAACTCGGACATTCGGGGTCAGACAATCCTCCTTTTTGGTTAAGCGTGCCAGAAAATAAAGCGGAGCTGCTGACCCTTCTTGCATTGCATATAAATGTGAGCTTTTTGTGTTTTGCATGGAAATTAATATATAAACTAATACAAATATTTTATTCATTTATTTTGACAAAGGCGCAACTACAAATGTTATGCAGGAATAATCCAATATAGTTTTTATCTGATTATATTTTCAGAGTATTGCATAATGATGTTTATGAGAATGCATTTAACATCTTTACACAAAACTATATGATCATCTGGCTTTAAATTATGTTACTCATTTATTTGGTATATATTTTTAAGGACATGCAGATTTAATTAGATTTAATTAGCTTTAGTTGTCAGGCATAAGAAGTGCTGCTTGTTCTCGTACCAGCTCCTTGATGGCCATCGGCATTGTTTTCCCTTAATGAGCTTTAACAGAGGCATGCTAATTTGCTAATTCTTACTGACTTGCTTTCTGTCCGTTGTGTTCTAGAAGGTGGAAAGGGTGCCATCTCAGAATGACTGATGCTCACTCACGTCAAGCAGACGCACTTCAGATCCATTATTCCTGCTAATTATTATCATTAAGTGAATGTATGTTCTAATATGTTGTCTTTGAAAGGATCTTGATTCAGGCGTAAGTTGTTGCTTAACTGCCTTGAGAATTTCAGGCTGGGCTTCACTCGGTTCATATGTTCATAATATAATTTAGCTTAGTTTTTATTACTGGCTATTTTGTGATTTTGGTACAGCTAGTAAAACAACAGGAAATACGAGGTGAAAGTCAATAACATTTATAACAAATACTTTTTGGCCTAGAAGTAAAGGCATTTTAAGGCAAAGACGCAACAAAAGCCACTCTTTGATACCTGCCCAAGGGCTTGGGCATGTGTATATGACGCCGGAGCCCTGAAATCAAGACACATGAAGTCTTCATGTTGATAAACCACTGTTCATTTTTGCTTGGAAGTCCAGCGTTCCACAGCAGAATGTGACCGGATGTGACACCAGGCTAGACTCCTGCTTTATGATGATTAATGCCAGCATGGAGTGCATTAACAAGGTGTGGCAGTCTGACAGTACATGCCATTACCCCCGGCACTGCCCCCCCAGGTCATATCTCGCCTAAGGAGGGCGCCCAAGTTCACATCTGATTATACGTTCTTCGCTTGGGTTTTCTTTTATTTTGCACATTTACTTTTTGAGATTAATAGTCAAGTTGCTTTCCTACATTTATGTCATTGTTTTCCAAACCTGTATATTGCAGAATGAAACAATGGTAACATTAAATTTGATAGTCAAACTTCTCACCTTTACTGTAAAAACAGAACATTAAATGGGAAGCAATAAATGTCAGAGTGCAAACTATTATCAACTACAGATGCAGGACCTTACTACAGAACGCATAATTTTAATGTAGCAATGAGTCGTTCTTTTGTTATGGCTGGTGAACATGATGAGAGGAAGCCCAGCAATGACACTACATTGTACTTACAAAAAAATGTGTACTTTGCATTCTTTTGGCCGTCTGTGTAATTTGTAGCACACAGCAGAAGAGCAAGCTGCCATCAAGAATTTCGTGATTAGAATTTTTAATTATGTTTACTATAATTATATACCCAATTAGATACAAATCTTAATGCTGATTATTTATAATTAAGCTACTACTTATGATGTGTTTTGGAAAACTTGGGATCTTTTTTTAAACTTTAGTTGTGTTTGGTTCTTGAACCAAATATTGTAGAGAGCATTATGATTCATGTATTTTTATTCGCTTTCATCTACAAATTAATTTTAAGATCGATTTGCATGTGCAAAGTTTTTTGTTGTTTGCCTTGCCATTATGAAATGCATTTGATGAAGCTGTAATGCTCGCAACCAATGAAATTTCAGGAATGGGCTCCCTGTGACATGCTAATGGAGCCCAGGACCTTCGCATGCTGTCTGGGGGTGGCTCCCAGACCTGCATTTAGATTATGCTGAGGAGCTCATTAACAGTAAATAAGTTTCTTAATCAAAATGGATTGCAATGGATATTGAAAATTCAGAATTCAAACTATTGTTTTGGATTACGCTAATATCCAGATAATCATGCAAATATGCAAAAAAGTTTCAGCAAAATAAATTACTTAATTAAAATACCTCTTGTTTTTCAATCCACCTTCAGCCGTAAAACATCATCACCGATTTCTGGTTCGAATAACAGTTTATGTCCATATAGTCTCAGCAAAACTTGTTAAGGACAAAAGCTGTAGTAACTAGTTCTGCATATTTCTACCCCCCAACATCCAACCACAAAAGAAACACACCGATATAGTATGCAGGACTAACACAACATGCCCTGTGTTCATTTTTTTTAGGTTTGTATTTTAAAAAAGACTGAATATTTGTGCATTTTCATTCTTGTTTAAAATGACTGCATGTTGCAGATGGGCTGTATTATTTGTGTGTGATATATTTATTTATTCTAGTGGTACAGAAGTACAAATGACCTTTGAAGTATTACAGAAGAAAATGACACGGCGAGTTATAACAGGTCATAAAGTTTAAATTTGTAATATCCAAAGAATGCCGCCTTTCCTGTCAGTTTTGCCCGAGCTTCTGCTGTATCTACCAGCGAGCCAGTGCTGGGGGAACATCTGTTTCAGGCTTGTTGTTCCCCTTGGCTGCCTTTCAATTGGATTTCCTCAAGCAGGTCCAAAAGCTGTCACCTCAGCCAGGCTCTGTTAGCCATCACCACTGCCCCTATATTAAGTAGGTGTTTCAGGGCTAAGTTAATAACTCTCCCTCCACCCTGACTGATCGCAGTCGGTACTGTCCCCTCCATCTATGGGAGGCTGCCCCTCGCCCAGCCGTGGGTGGGGGGGCTGGGGGGTTGGTGTCCTGGCAGTCCTCCTCACCCGGCCCTGTTCATTCTCCTCGGATGTGCTTCAGCTGGGCCGCCTCTATTGTCCAGTTCCTCTGTCCTGATCCTCGATTTCAGGGTGATAGAACATATGAGATCAAGCTGTTACCACTGGGTATTAGCATAAGGTTTGATTGGCAGAAATATGAGTCATTTCAGTTTCGACACTTTTGCATCTTATATATTTCTGCATGTATTTTATCCATCCATTCATCCATCCATCCTGAAAATGTCACAGTGAGCCTGGACCCTATCCCAGGAAGCACAGGGCACTGGGCAGGAGACTCCCTGGAAAGCATGTCAGTTTATCACTGGGTAAACAACTTCAAAACATCAGTTCAGGTGATTGCGTATTTTTGGCCTGCAGGAAGAATCTGCAGTTCAGTACTTGGAGGCATCGTGCAGGAACATGGTGAGAATACAAAAGTGGCATAGAGAGCTGGAGGAACCAAACTCCAAACCATGAGCCCACTGAACTTTTATGCAAAATCCTATTGCTAAGAGAACCATCTATGCTAACTGCACTGTAATGAAATAAACTTTTCAGGTACCTCCATGTCCTGTACTGGGTAAGTGGCTGGACAGTATTAGATCAGGCATCTTAGCCATTCCAGTGCTCCAGTGCTTAGCCAAAGGAGAAATGACCCGCTTAACCCTGTCTTTTTACTGTATGCATTCAGTTGCAGCTACATGATTCACTGTTTGCAGGAGAAGAGTGTTAGCATTAGCAAGCAGATGTGTGGTTCAGTGGTTTTGGCCTGTGATCAGATGGTTGCTGGTTTGAGTCTCGTGACTAGCAGACTGATTCCACCATTGGGCCCTTGAGTAAGGCCCTTATCTCTAACTAATTTAAGACTTCCAGACACTGGCCAACCCAGTACTGTGATCCCCTAAGCTTGCTCTCATCTGTCTGTGGCCCTGTTTGCCCAAGAAGCATTTTAAAACCAAGTGTAATCGGATCAGAAGTGGACAGCACTAAATACTAGGGATGCTCCGATCGATCGGCCGAAGATCGGTATCGGCCGATCATCCACATTTTATAACTCGATCGGTACTCGTTAAACTTGGCCGATCTTAGGAACCGATCACAATTGATGACGTCAATGCG
>JAODJU010000033.1:15656522-15678835 GCA_026776725.1 Gnathonemus echidnorhynchus
ATTGGTATCGGCCGATCACCATAACAAAAAATCGGTACTTGGTATCGGTGGCAAAAATCCTGATCGGAGCATCCCTACTAAATACAAGTGTGAACAACTACCACCATGCACTGTGATCTGATCACTCAAACCACTTGCAGTGGTAAGTTTGGGATGCATTTACGCACACATCTGTTGTAGTGTAAACGCTAATACATCCCCAACAAGGACATCACAGTAACTGGGGCCATTTGACCTTCTAGCAGAAGTAGCATAGGCAGTAATGAAATCTGAACACAAGTGGTGAACAACTGTCCCAATGGGATAAAAAAGATATCCTCATTTTAATAAAGTACCCACTGCATTTATCTGTCCAGTTTCTTTACTGTTTATATTTACCAGGAAATATGGTTGCATTTTGATAAGTGTATACATCTGTACAAGATAAGTATGTTTGTAGTTTATAACTTCATATTGTTGCTCTGTTTCTTAATTGTTTACTCGGGAACCCGTAATGGCTGTTAAAACACTGTTGACATTGGCTGCCAGATGTAACGCAAAGGCTGTGAGCAAAAGCCGTGTATACAGGTTATGTTATGCTAAAGCGGTCAGAGGCATTAACAGATCATTAGTGAAAGTGGGAATTTTACCTCATGTTTCTGTAACTGCTTCCATATGGATTCATTGTCTCTGAAGTCGGTGAAGCAGGTTTTTGGCAGCAGGTTTACCCCCCTGACATACAAAAATATTATTTTGAATATGTATTCAAAAAGGAGATGTGTGTGTATATTATATATATATATATATGTATATATATATATATATGTATGTATGTATGTATATGTATATATGTATGTGTATATATATAAACATTTTCACCTAATCCTGGCTAGTGAGAGTGATTTTTATCTTCATCTGACACATTTTCCCATGCATGTGTGTCATCAATAGCATTTCTGCATTATATCTCTGAGCTATTTAAAACTTTATTTTAATAAGCAAGACGGCTCTTTTACAGTTTTTATCATCAACAGTTTTCTATTCTAGTGTAGTATTGTATTATTTGAAATAAATGTTTGAATTTGAAAATTTTCTGTGAAAGTTTGTAGTGTTCTTTGAATATGAATATTATAACAGACATATTTTTGTTGCCAGTTGTTTGAACCCCTGTGTCTTGTCACTACTTGCGAAGACCTTGTATGCAGCGTTGCTCTGCTAGCCGAATGGTAACTACATTTACGTTTTATTTATTTAGCTGACGCTTTTATTCAAAGCCTCATTCACCTGAGAAGGCAGGGTCAAATGGCCTGTGCAGCAGCTGGGGGTTAAGGGCTTCGCGTGGGGGCCCAATGATGAAAGAACTCTGTCGACCCTGAGATTTGAACTGGCAACCTTTCAATCACAACCACAGCATCCTAAATTAAACTGTTTGCCTTAATTTTTAAATGATGCAAAATTCACCTTCTGTGGTAACTGAAAGCCCTGCCCATTTATCCTCTGGCCTCAATGTTATTTGGCAGCGCGTCTCATTTCTTGTGTGCATTAATTCACTTTCCTTAGTGGGAGTGGTGGCTCTGAGGCTAGGGATCTGTGCCAGCAATTGGAAGGTTCTCATCCCTGAGGTGGTTTTTCGTGGGGTGGGTGCGGCAATGCACTGTATCAGTGCATGCTCCTTACGCACTGTTTCAGTGCATGCTCCTTACGCACTGTATCGGTGCATGCTCCTTACGCACTGTATCGGTGCATGCTCCTTACGCACTGTATCGGTGCATGCTCCTTACCTATGTCTTAGCGGAGGAAAGCGGAAAACCATACAGATACAGGTGGCCCATGACCATCGACTGACACCCTTTTAGTCCAGAAGCCAGTCGCAAAAGCATGAAATGTTGGACTCATTCTTTGAATACTGCAAAGGGAAACCTGAGTAAGATTCACTGCTGTCTTCTCTATCCTCTGACCTAACTAACAGGGACTGTACTCTTCCCAGGACTGATCAGTCCTGTAGGTGACGTAGGCAGCTAGTTTCATTTTGCCTCTGACGGGGGGCTGTCGGCGGTAAGTCTTATGGACCTGGTATTTAGTCATGGATTTGCAGTGTGGAACCCACAGTTTTTAGTATTCCAGTGTAGATGAGGGCAAAAGCGGGTTAGTTGCTAGTGGATTGTTCCTGTGATGTTTAAGTTGGAAAATAGTGATCTGTTTTTAACTGAATGGAAATCCTCTGCCTGTTATTTTGATATAATTTGATAAACATTTCTCTGTAAAATCAGACACTGTGATGATTTGCCCGTTTTGTTCATTTGGGTGTGAGTGAACACTGTATGATACAGGTATATACTTACATCACACACTGGAACAAACCTGATGGAAAGGTTCTATACCTCCTTGCCACTTCCCTCCATCATCCTCCCTGTGAGGTCCATTTGGTACAGAAGTGGTGTCAGAAAGCATCATATATATCCTGGGGAAAATACAAACTCGGTCGCCTCTCTCCGTTGCCGACACGCCATCCCCTTAATCATAGTTTTCATTTTTGTGCATTGAAATTTCCGTTACCAAGGACAACATCATAAATAAGAAAAAAAAAAATGGGTTTGTGAAAATTTTTACCTGAGACTCCCTAACTTTCTGCATTAGGGCGTTCAAAAAAATAAAGGAGAGGTGGTCGTCTGAGAAAATTTATAATAATTTATTACACGGGGCTGGAGGATAGAGGTGAGTGAAAGCATGAAAGGGGGCATCCATAAGCAGAGCAAAGGGCCTTAAATGAAAGTGAAAGTGAATTTCTGTATCTTGTCATGAAATAATGAGAAGCTAGCACTCTTACCCATTGTAGTATACAGAGCGTCCCGCTTAGTCCTGGCTTGGTGCTAAATGATTTGCTGATATATAGCCTCATATTTGAAAAGAAATCTGTGCTCAGTGTGACTAAAGGGGACATGCTGAAGTTGGTGGCCCCCAAAATGTTTTTACCGTTAAGAGCAGCATTTACCTGAGTAAATAAATAAAGCTAAGCTCTACTTATCTTTCTGTTTACAGGTTATTGCAGAAATTTAAGGAGACTTATTCCAACAGTAGGAGAATTGTCATCTCTCTGTTGATGCTGGGTGAATGGAAACCAGGAGACTGTCTTGTCTTCATTTTCTTTTACCCTGATTTTTTTCGTTTTCAAGGGTAATTTGTTGATCAAAAGCAACGTCTGCTGGGTTTATCTTGTTAAGCATTCGGTTGTCTCCTAATTAGTTTTTTAAATTTTATGCATTTTATTCGATGCAACGCAAGACTTTGCTGGTTCTTTGCATAGTTTTTCATTGTTTTGTGGAATAGTTCAAAAGATACCATGTGCATAGAATAATAATGCTATTCTATTCATTGAAAGTTTTTTTTTATTATTGTTACTTGAAAGTTTTCTGGCTATTAACCAGATCGTTACAATTATATTAACATTATTTTATACTGGAATTTGTTGTAAAATTATGATGTATGAGCACCTAACACAACAGATGCATTATATGTGGATGACTGTAGTACTAACAGGAGGTGAAGAACATGTAAAGGCTGTGAAGAACCATACGAAACAAGTGAAGGGACAAAGGAAAGGGAGGAAGTAAATATGTGAAAGGGGTAGACAGTGTGGGCCAGTGTGCTTCTGGATGTTTCTGTGAAGTATTCCGTGTTCCATTCTCTTGGCTAATCTTTCAAGCAACTTATCACATGTACAAATAAATTTAAATGCTTTTAAAAGTTGGATGGAGAAAAGAATTGAGAATCCCAGAGTTATACAAGCTACGCAAACCCAGTTTTATTTTTTCTTGAGCCGTTTATCTGCAAGATTTAAATGAAAAGAAACAGCTTGTCATTTGTCTATACCTAGCAGCCTTACACAAAATGCGGTATTATTAAGTCGGTGAATGGACAGCTTGTTCGTTTAACAATAACTATGAGAAACATGATGGCAAATCACTACATTTTTGCCACTGAAGGTACCCGAGTCTCAAGGGCATCTGATTCTTGCTCTTTTAGCATTAGCTGTAGTTTGCACCAAACTGAAATCTCTTTATGTGCCTTTCCTTTCAGTTTGTTTCCTATTTTATCGTAAGTATCCTTGTTTAGGCCGACACTTAGCCTGCTCCTTCATTTGCTCTGCGTCCTGTGTTTCCGTGGGAACAAAGGCTGAGCACTCGAGAGTGAAATGCACGGGCTCCAATAAAGCCCGGGGAACCTTGGGGTTATCTTGTCGTTTTGTAGCCCTGTCCTCCCGCATGGAATTCGCCCTGCCTGTGACGGCACTCGTGTGCGTGAAAAGCCGTTCATGTTATTACTTTGTGGCAAATAAAAAAAAAAAAGTAACATGCAAATACAGACTGAATTGCTGTAATGTTTAGCCTCTTTGGGCTTCTTGCATCTTTTAATGTGAGAATGCATTTTGTTTATATTGTTAAATAAACAATTCATAGTATGAATATGTCAAAAGCACCAATGAATAAATATATGTCTGCATTACATATTTTTGAGTGTGTGTGTGTGTCTATATACATATGCATTTATGTATTTTATATTTGTATATGTCCAATTTTTATTTCTATACCCAAATAATGTCCATTATAATATGATGAGACCTCACATTAACCGCTCTTCCTTTTGCTGTCGTGCAGGGCCTTTTCATCTTCCTTATCTACGGGTTCTACAACACAGAGGTGAGTCTGTGCGTTGTCTCAAGGCCGATGGAGTGAGTGAGGGGAAAAAAATAAAATAAAAAAATGACAGCTCCACGACGGCGCGAGTCAAAGGGATGCGGCGAGGCGGCTTGTGTGTGCAAAGCTCCCTGCTGCCCTTCATGCTTGGTCTGTCCAATATGCATCCAGGTCCGCCATTAAACACTGACACCGCCTGCGTGTGGATAGTCATTCCTCACCCACATTGACTAATATTTCACTGCCTCTTTAAGTTTTTAAACTCATGGCCCTCCATTTAACACTCTGACACCTGGCTTCTCAGGCCCAGAAGGTCTGTGTGGCCACGGCAGCTGTGATGAGGCTGGCTAGCCGTGTACAGCTCAGTGTATGTCATAGGAAAATCATTATTTCGCTGGCAAAATTACCCTTTTTCGAGAAAATGCTGTTTAGTTTTATGAGTATTGACTTGAATTAGCCTTGCTTGTATTTTTTGGTACTATATTAATTTAATGAAGTTTGTTTAATGTGTAGGACAGTATGCAGTACTTGGCGTGGTCTTATGAACCATTGCCATCCATGTAGCATGCATAAATTCTAGAGAAAAAAAAAATTATTTATTGTAAAGCCTTTATACATTTAGAGACATGCTTTTTTTACATGTTGAAATAGCCAAAAATCCACTGACGCTGTCAGTGTATGTTCAAGGTAGAAGAAAGTTTTTATTATTTATAATGGATTTGTGTTTTTCATTTTGATTTGGTTTATGCTTTAAGTCCAAAAAATATGCTTGGTTAGTTTAATTTGATTGAAAAGTAGAATTACAATTTTATCCTTAAGATCAACGTAAATAAAACCAGTTACTTCTGATGACTCCCACCTCATTAACTGAAATCCAGTGAAGACCTTGTACCTTTCTGTGTAGTCAGGTCACTGTGCATTCAGCTAAATCATTGAAAATATGTGTTACATTTTGTCATAAACATAGTTCTGTTTATATGTGAATTTTACATCAATGTACAATAATTAGTGCATTAAGAATTATTTTATTCATGAATTCCTTCCTTTTTTAATTCACCTTATAGATGGTATAAAACATAATTCATAGTTAAGTCATATTTTGTGTTCTTGTCGTTTACTGTTAAATGCCTGCCGACTTTATGAATGCGCCTACCTGTGTTTTCCATTTTATTGGATGTTTTACAAGATATTTAGAGATGATGCCCTTCCAGTCAGTACTGCTGTCTTTTAAAAGAGCCCGTAATGTTGGATTCTCAGCAGTTCCTGCTGTAGTTGCATGGAAGAGTGGACTTCACTTCTCCTGTGCACCTCTTCAGGGCTGGGTTGAGGCTTGGAAGCATCTCAGGTGGTGATTCTTCTCTCTTTCCACCCAAAGTATGTGAGGCATCCCTGAGTCTTCATGGTACCATGAGATAGTGGAGGACTCAGGCATAACCCCCTGTGCTGTAAAAGTAAACCACCCCCCCTAATTAAGTGCCTTTTTGGTGCGAAGGAATCCATTTTGTTGCTCCTCTATCTCCTTGACCCAAGGGTCTTTGCAATTTGGGAGCAACACACGCACGCTTTGTACGTTCAGGAGTGGTTTTGTAGACATGAAAAGGAGCGTTCTTTGCGCTTCTGTTCTCTATGCGTGGCATCTCCCCTGAACTGTTTATGTAGTTTAAGATGCAATTTAGAAAGAGATGTGGGTGGGCAAAAAAAGGTTCTAAATGGAAACTACTGCTAAACAGAAACAATGCGTGGTTCACGTTTCCTGACAAGCCTTTTCTGTTTTCTGAAAGAAGTAATAAAATAAAGGCTAGCATGAGATGCTAAAATGCAAGACAGTTAATGCCAAATGCCGGACTTTTTAAATTCTCAGCTACTGTATTTGCTGTAAATATGGAACATTTTTATGAAAACACAATTTATTACCTTCTGAAATAAACCAAAATTATTTTGCACTAAAACGTTCTGCAAAGCAGGGGGAAAAATATAAATATTGTCAAATTCTAGACAATTGTAATCTGACGATTCTGTTGTAGCTTGAGCTCTTTGTACTCCTTGTCTGACTTATTTAGCTGAATTATTATTATTTTATTTTTTGCTTTTCTTAAGTTTTGTTGAGCTGTATGGAGTACAAACAGATTTTTTTACAACCCACCAAATAATTAACGCAGATTAAAACATTCATTTAATTGGCCTTTCTCATCTTTATTTAGTCTTTTCTTTGATTTGTTGACCTTAGCTTTTGTTCAGGAACTCAAGGATGCGAGCAGGTGCTTAAATAATCTGAACTTTCATATGGAAATGATGTTTATAACAGCTTTTAGTTGAACTCTATGGTTCCATAAAATAAAACTTCGAGAGGAGGCAAATGACTAACAACGAAAAGAAACTTTAAACAATGTTTCTTACGCTGTTGAGTCTGTCCTCAACGTTTTAGCCGTCTATAAAAGGGCATGCTCAGAATTATGCACGTTTAGCATAGGGCAGCTATTCAGAAGCCTCTTTTATGATCAGAGATGCTGATGTTGTTCAGTGATGTCAGCACGTTTTGTCCGCTTTACTGCAAACACACTCAGCGGGACCCATCCATGCTCTCATTTCCCTGCATTCCTCCTGGGGCAGAATTTATGACAGAGTTTACTCTACAGTAATGAAGCTGTAAAGGGGGGGGGGGCACAGTTATTGATGCGGTGGGCGGAGTCTGTCTCCCTGGGCTGAGTCACCGATCATCATGTAATCAGACAAGGTTCCATAAGACAGACCCTCTCCATAGAGTCTTGGAAGCGTTTTGGACTCGTGGATGTGTCTGTAAACAAAGCGGTTACTGCAAGATCATCCTATAATGAGAGACTTTAGCAGGATTCACTTAATAAATTCACTGTCTGTATGAATAAAAGTCATCATACTACAAAAAAGTCAACATATTATAAAGTCATGTGAATTTCCCCATATGAGACACTCACTATTGTTAAAGTTGCATTACAGTATACAGTATACAGCACAGCCGCTCTGTATCATGATAATCAAAGCTATCAATTTTCTTGTCAGTAATTTAGTACTTTTAGTACTTATAGTACTAATAATTTAGTACTTATGTTACTTTTTAATCTATTAGATGGACTAAGCTTCTATAAAATTTGATCTCACTCTGACATGATTGAGGGCTGGGTCTCCAGGGTGTATTGTGGTGATTTTATTTACTATTTTTTGTATATAATGGTAAAATATATACAATTTGAGGTATAGCTAACTTAATATTTTTGGATAATAAAACATTTGTTTGTGGTATAATATGTCAAAATTATTATTATAATTATTATAATTTTCTACTTTAAACATTTCATTATGCAAATAATGCAATACGAAGAGGTATACCTCCCTCTGGTCTTATAATAATTAGTAGATAATTAGCGATAGTAATAACAATCTTATTAGGTCGGTCTTGATTTTCTCAGAGCCAGCAGCCGTAGGGCCACAGTGAAAATCCAGTTGTTTGCAAAATTTTAGTGTGAACAGATTTTAAATAGACGGCTAACAAAACGGGCAGATTGTTACCTCGCCGAACATCTGCTACCTTCCTGGGAACAGCTGTAATCTGTTCTGCTAGACCAGTCTGTTATTGAACGGCTTCATTTCCAGAGCACGCGGCTACAGTGTGTGACAGATGAAGGCTTTAAAGTGGTCTCCTTAGCTTGCTGCGACTGTGTATCACTATCAGCTCTCATTATGTCTGACAAACCACGGCCTTCTGCTTCTCCAGTTCTGCGGCTCTCGTTCATTTTTACAAGTGCATATTTTCGTCTGCCGTTTCCTAAACATTATTCTGGACCTCACAGTTTAGGTAAAGTTAGATGGAGGAAGGCGAGCTGAAAGATTCTTGTCAGGAGCGGCGTGTAATTTGTTTTCTCTCTCTCTCTGTCTGCCAATTTTCTCTCAACCGCTGCAGGTTCGGAGTACCATCAACAAATTCAAAGAGAGAAGGAGAGCCCTGAATTTTTCGGTACGTGCCTCTGTTCACACGTGCTCCTGTAACACCTAATATCCACAGTCTGATCAAGCTCAGTAAGTGTGTGACCTTTACCTCAACCGCATTGATTCTGTGCAGCTCTAAGGTAATTATGCTCTACAAATAAGATCGCTGTGCAAACATTATAATTCGCTTGTGGAGGCAAATTCTGCAGATTTCCCAGCATTCATAGCGCAATTTCTGCCAGACCGACACTGGTTCTGAATGCGCCCTCGGGTGATGAGTTTACGTACTTTGCTGGAATACCTAAATATCGCTGGTGACAGCAATGGGATACCACAGGTCTGTCCTTAATCCCGGACAGTCCGACCCCTGACGTTAATCTGTCACTCTGATATTTACGCCAGCTGCCGTTCCCTGAGATCCAAGATCTCTCGGGTCTGCCGACCGGTTTAAAAGTAGTTAACATTGGCCTCCAGTAACTCGTGGCTCCTGTAACCTGAGGGTTGTGCTGACCCCCCTCCCTGCTTGTCATACTTTATGTTACATAGCTGTCAGCCCCGGTCTAGCACATAACCGCTGTTGCTGGGTAATTTAAAATTAAATGAGAGGGTTTCCAAAGGCAGGGCTGAATGAAGGAGAGGGCCAGTTCTTCCCTTTGACCCCCTGACAAGTTGATGCTATAAAAAAAATTTTAAAAATGTGAAGCTGAGGCTTGATTTATTGAAGGTTCACGTCATTATCAAGCCCTTTAATGCTCCCTGGCAATTTTCCGATTTCCGAGTCGGTGTTGAGTTTGCCCATGCGGCGGACGTTTTGGGCCAGCGTCCTTCTGTGCTGTAAATCTACCTATATCCTTTAGCCCTGTATATAAATCTGAGTGGGGGCATCTCATGGTTGTGTCCTTTTGCTCACCGTGTGATGATAGAATTGGCTATTATGTGAGTCAAGTGTAAAATTACAATTTTCTAGGAGATGTGGAAGATGTTACCCATATGGTAAAATCATTAAATGTTTTTATTTAATAATAATTTAATTGTAATTAAATTTAATTTTATTTAATTTTTGTTCTGAAATTATTTAATTCCTGCCTTATAAAATATAATGCAAGAACATAACAGAATAGTAAAAAAATGAATTTGTTTTAGTTCAAATTTCAAACATTGTAGGAACAAATGTGATTAATTATTTGTGAATTTATTTTTGAGGCAAAGCTGAGTCTTTCTTAAACTGCTGTGAGGGATTTCATGCACGGTGGACTGAAGGCATCTCATTTGTATTTAATCTTTATTTTAACTGAGAATAGGTGCATATTGTGATCATCGTAAAGCATTCATGGATGAAAACTTCACAGAGAATCATGGTCAGGCTAGCGATTTGACGGTTTATTTTTTTCCTGTTTGTGGTTTGAAGGTACATTGTTCGTATAGCAGGGTGGGAAATTCCATTGCTCAGTAACCCCTGAAAAGCTTTAGATTCATCCTCTCTAGTGATTTTTCCATGTGATAAATTAGCCTTGGGTCCCTGATCTGGCCAGCCTCTTATTTCGGGGGTCAGTGACTTGCTTATTAAAGGGCTACTTGACGTCAGGGTGGAACAGAACCCCCCCCCCCTTACAGTCAGTGCTTCCTTTTACCCTTAATGGCCTCCACTTCTCACAGAATTGGGGCAGTTCCAGGCCCTCCAGCTCCACGAGCAGCTCCCGCCTGGCCAGTACTCCACTACCTGGCTTCGCCAGTCACAGCCTGGACCATGGGGGGGTCGATTGCCCCAACAGCACCCAGCTCAGCTCGCAGCCCACAGTCCTGGACCTTAGTGAAGACTCGTATGAGGATTCTGTCCGTGCCGATGGTGGTGAGTCCCTCCACAGACCCGAATCCTTCCCTTCGACTCCACCAAGCATATCCTGATGTTTATGTTTTCAGGAGAAGGACACATTAGGCAAGTTTATTTATATGTTGTAAATGTAATTCATATAGCACGATTCAGACACAAGGCAATTCAAAGTCCTTTACGAAGGCAGAACACATTTAAATAAAAGACATTAAAATCACATTTAAAATACAAAATGCAATAATAATAATAATATATAATGAAGAATTTAGGAAGATCTGCTAGGTAGAAACGCACAGATGGACAGGAGTTGGCTGTACCTTATTTTCAAATTAACAGACAGCAAATGAGTTGAACTCAGAGCCCTAACATTTTAAAATTAACCAATCCTATTGCCTCAGAAATTTCAAGGTAGCGAAGTAACGAAGACGTTTTCTATACCAAAGCAATACATGCAGCCTGAAGCATTGTGAAATAACAAAGAAAGTGTGTTGAAGCTGGCAGGATGATGCTTAAATATGTCTTTATAGATAAAAATGTCTGGCTATGGCAATTGAAATAACAGTGATGTTAAAATCTCCAGCTTCAAATAATACAGAAATCTATATCCATAGATCCATAGCAGTATTAGTTGTGTGAACTAGGCAGAAGTAATCGGATATAACCGTAAAGGGGGGGGGGGGGGGGGCCCCTCCAAGGCCCCCTGCGTGACAAGGGCCTTAAAAAATCTGGAACATAATTAGATTGGTCTGGGTGGGGGCCCAATATAACATGCTTTTTCATGCCCAGAATGTCTAGCAGCACCCCTGGATATATAACTGTAAAAATTTTAGCTCTATATAGTATTGTATAGTGAGCCTAGACAAAGCTTTAGGATTGCGATGTATTTGACACCATTTGATTCCATTATATACATTTTTGTAATGTTACAAAAGCATGCTGGAGCCGTTTGTAAAACCAGTGCATCTCTATTAACACAGCTACATCAGCCATGGCCATATTATTGAGGCAAAACCATAAACACAAATATTGATTACCGGCCATCATTATCCACATCATTACATGGGTGGATAAGTATCGCCGCCTTTATAATAGGCCGTGCACGTAAATCACGTCCCTCGCATGATTTAGTGTGCGGCGATCAAAAGCCGGCGTCCAGCGTGTGCATGCTGCCTGCACGGGCGCCCTAACTAATCATTCTGAGGAAGACATGCCGCGATTATCAAACGCGGCGGGACACTGATCGGAGATTTGCATTTAATACGGGGCAATTTGTAACAGCAGCAGCCGCCGTAACGCGGGAAACCACATGTACTATAAATAACATGAGAAGCGGGCTGCAATCAGCAGGTGCCAGTGTTTGCATACTGACCCCCCCCCCCCCCCCCCCCCCCGGGTCAGTAACATGCCCGCTTATGACTTACTCTTTCACACTATAATGCTCCTTAACTGTCTTGGCTTCTGATGCAGTGATATCATTTGTTAAATACTGTGTTTGTGTACATGCTTTTATTCGTTTCTCTTTTCATTTTTATACTCTGTACTGTCCTTTTGCTGCTTTGTCTTATCTTATCTTATCTTATCTTATCTTATCTTATCTTATCTTATCCTGCCTTGTCTTGTCCAAGCCTTGTCTTGTCTTGTATTAGCTTGGCTTGGCTTATCACATCATATCATATCTCATCTTTTCTCATCTTGTCTCATCTTATCATATCTTGTCCATTGAATCATTGTTTCAAAAATGTTTCAGAATGTGATGGATTTAAAGGCTAATTACATAATAGGGGTTAATGGAAGAGAGATTTGTGAATAAAAACAGGACCATGCCTGCAGACAGCAGTCCAGTGAGAAAAGGCACTAATTTCCAAGAATCCAGCTTTTACAGTATAGTTATAGTATAGACACCTAGCCATTTTCTGCACAGGTGATGATCAAGATGTAATATCTTTATGTATATATATTTCAATGCAGATTTTTGTTTTAAACTCAAACATTCATTTGTGTGAAAGAATTACAGGAAAATTAAGGATTATTTTTCATAAGCTTCTTTATAATATTGAGGTAAGTTGGAGAGAAACTGCTGGCTAAAAAAAGTTTTAAACAAGGCCATGCTGCAGTTTGAACATGTTAAATCAGTACTTTTGAAAAATAAGAACGACCAAACACACTGCAGCCCTTCGATTCGCAAGCGAGGTGAAAACGGAGTGGGTGTCCCTGTGATGAGAAATGATGTCGACCTAATTGGGGAAATGGGAACCCGATGGGATGGATTTAGCTAGTATAAAACACACTTTCCGGCAATTTATGCACCCCGGCTTATTTATATTCCCCCAACCCTGACTGACAAATCGCCAGGCTCGACCTTCAGAGTTGTGTAAGGCTTTGCAGTACGAGAAGCGCTGGACGCGTGGGATGTGGTGGAGGAGGGGCTGGCGGTAGCGCACAGCGCAAATAAATAAAAAGAAATAAAGCGGGTGAGTGTGTTAGCGCTTAGACTTTTATTTACCTTCATGTCAGTCCACACATTCCTCCCATCCTTCTCTTGGTGAGGAACATAAACCTCTACCACAGCAACCAGAAAAAGGGCAAAAATTGCAGCTAAAATGCTCCCAAAAGAAATCGCAATAATTAAATTACCGTAACCCCAATAACTGAATTTGTATTTATTGAATTATTATATATCGTCATGTTAATGCATGTAGCACAGTGGGTTAGGGATCAGTGCCTGCATTCAGGAGGTTGTGGGTTCAAACCTCCTGGTTGGTAGAGTCAACATATCACTGTTGGACCCTTGAGCAAGACCTTTAACTCCAAATGCTCCGGGGTCTAGCTGACCCCGCTCTCTGATCCACACCTGTACGTCACTTTGACCAAAATCGTATGCTAATTAAATGTTAATTGATTACAATTAAATTTTATCATTTATTTATTTATTTATTTATTTATTTATTTTACGCCCCAATTTGCTTATTTATATACTGGATATATATTTTTAAATAACTATCTTTGTTTCTGAAGTGCCTTGATTATCAATATACAGACTTTACACTTAAACATTTTTTAAATTCTTCTCACACTGTGTTCCTCGATTCTGTGCTTCTCGACTCGCTAACCCAGCTAACCTGCTTCTTTCTGAGCTCCGAAGTGTGCACTCTTCCTGATCCCAGAGTTTTCCAGTATCTGTACATGCTGTAGGCGCGTGGGCAAAGTTTAAATAAATCTGTTTATAATTCAAAAACAGAGTGCAGCCACGTGTCAGACGTAACAGATCGAAGCGCAGAGCTGAATTCTTCTCGTCTCGGGCTGACCGTGCAGTACTAAGGGCCTCTGCTTTTCTGGTAATGCCTTACATGATGGATGACCAGCCCAGGTCCTCCTAGCCTCTTTTGTGTATTTTTGAATTTATTTACACCTCCAGTGTTTCAAAACCTAGTTTCAGAGCAGTGCTGGGCAGCGTTAAGGATCTGTGTACCGCTATGGTACTGATCAATGCTGCTGCCACCACCCCACGCATCCTGGTTTATAATCAGACCCAACTGTAATGGCCTCAGGTCACATGGCCTTGTTGGGGGGGCGGGGGGGTCGCATTCCACCTGTGAAAGGAATTTGGCAGAAGTCGATGAGTTTGAGTCTGACAAGCTTGATTACCTTTACCGAAGCTTTGAGGAACAGACACTCAGCATTCATTTCATGTGTCTTGCGATCTGTTCCCCGAACAAAGCCGTCTGAAGTTGCATGTTTCTGTTTCCTCCAGTTTTATTAATTCCTGACAAACGTCAGATAAACAGGCATGTGCGCACCTCCCCCCCCGCCTGTGTAATATGAATGCCTTTCAGTAGCCCCCCCCTTGCCTGTGTAATATGAATGCCTTTCGGTAGCCTGTCATGTGACGCTCTTGGGATGCCAGGAATTCAATAAGCATTAGGCAGACGCACACAGACGCACACAGACGCACACCTGCATAGACGGGACCCCTCATGCCTGCAGGCACTTTAAGGCTTTCACCATACTCAACAGCCTACCGACAGGATCTGGGTTTGGTCCCATCACCCATCTGGAGTGAGGTGACCAGGCCTACCGACAGGATCTGGGTTTGGTCCCATCACCCATCTGAAGTGAGGTGACCAAGCCTACCGTATCGGGTGAGCAGCTGGGGGATGATGTTGTCGGGGGGGTGTGGTCCAGGTGAGGGCCCTGGTTGAGTAGCTTGGGAGCCTGGGTGCAGTAATTTTGTCCTGGCCCTGGGAATTCTGTATGGTACGCCTGAGGGGGGCCATGGTGGTCTGCATTCTTTTGGTCAAGACATACAGCTACAATTCTCCCGCTGGCCCTGCACCCCCCCATCCCAATCCACTACATCAGTAAGTGACAGGAAGTAGCTGCGTTATAGCCAACGTCGGAGGTCTTCATAGTGGTCTTCAGCCATCCCAAGCTAGGTTTGGGGTGGGGGGGGGGGCGGGGTCCTATGACGGGACGATGACTGTTTCTCAGGTTAGTAGGAAACTGCTGAAGAATAAAACAATAATTAATTTGTGTCACTAACACTACAGCACTAGTAACATGCCGGTAAGCTAGTACAACAGGCATGTACTTTTTAAATGATTTTTCGTTGAAATATACCTTAATTGGCTTCTATCCCAGGAGTCTAACCTGTTACCATTAACTTTTACCGAGGTGTACTCGTGCCAGGAGTATAGGGTTACTTGTAGGATCCCAGACCTCAAATCGGATTTGTCTCACAGCTGGCCTGACGTGTGTCCATTCAGAGAACGGAAGTGATGTGGAGACTGAACACTGATGATCTCAGTGCTGTTTTGCTGCCTGAGAATTGGTGATGAAGAACATGGTTCATAGCTTTCTATCCGTTTTCTGTAACTGGTCATCCAGTACTTGGTCACAGAGACCTGTGCCAGGAAGCCTTGGATATGGGGGAAGGGATCACATACACACACACACACACACACACACACACACACACACACAGACCTGTACTCATATCTTTGTGGGGACCATCCATTCATTTCTATGGGCAAAACCCAACAATGACAACCTTAACCGATACCAAACCCTAACCGTACTCATAAGTAACCAAACTAAATAGACTTTTAGCTTTTTGATTGGAGTCTCAGATTTTTATAAAATTGAATTTCCCTTTGTGGAGACTGAAACAATGGCCTCTACAATGTCAAAGTTGCAGGTTTTTATCAAGATGGTTCATTTGTACTGCCAGGCGCTCATGGAGTGCAGTGAACTTCTTAAGCCAGTAGGCGAGGATCACGTCGGCATCTTGTACGTTTTGGTTACTCTCATCATATGAGATAGGCAATAGCGCCGCCAAGGGCCCACACTGGATGTTGGTATTTGCCCCAGCCCAGGTTTGAACCCGGGTCCCCGACATGAGTCAGGTGGCTTACCTGTTGAGCTATCCAGCCACTATACTTTGGTTTAATGCATGTTACAAATATGTTTATATATATATATATGTTTATATATATATATATATGTATATATGTATATATACACACACACACACACACACACACACACACATAAGTATATATGAACTTCTCAGGGTTACTTTGGTTCAATACATGTTAATCATATGTATATATATATTATTATACTATATGGTGTATTCATATAACTAGGTCAGTATGAGTAAGCTGTAGGTCCCTGTGTACTTGAATGTGGGAATTTAATCCTCAACAGGACAATTTCTGGAGCTCTTGACATGTAATGAGGGGATTGCAGTCAGTCTCAGGTAAACCTTCACTCCAGGTCACTAACATTTAACCCGCTTTGACCTAATCAGACTAGTCAGTCAGCAAGCTGTCTCCCGAGGGCTGATTTCTCTGACACGGCAAGTCGCTCAAGTACTTGTGAGCTCTTGTCAGCCCCTGAGTGGCTTTGAGGGAAAGGGGGGGGGGCAGGTAATGTGAACTGGCAGGATGTTGAACCAATGACACATCAGGAACTTCTCTCCAGCAGGGGGCTATAGATCAGGGCAAGGAGGACGAGGGACCAGCTCAGGGTGACAAGGGAATAACATCCCTTTCTCCTCCATCGACAGGGGTAATAACTTTTGCTTCTCCAGGGACAGATTGAGAAAGGCAATAGCTAGAGGCTGTGAAGCAGGGGATGTTTAGGGGGAATTGAAAGTTAAAGAAGCAAGTGGTATTTTTTTTTTAGACTTGAAAAAATTGTACGTGATGCACCATCAAACGATAAATCTTGCGCTCGTACTGTATTTGCCACGCCAGAGCGGTTCTGCGCGGCTCCGTGTCTCGGCACCTGCCGCGGCGCTCGTCTTTCTGCCAAAAGCAGAGGCCTTCACCAGTAGCCCCGTCGTAATGCAGTTGTGGTGGGAAGATACTAAAAAAAAAAAAAAAAGGTTGGGGTGAAGGATGAAACCAGTGAGGCCACTAAGGTGGGGAAGCAGGCTGGAGTGCTTGGTGGAGCCCAAACCAGAAGTCTGCTCCACCCTCACGGGGCTTCCGCTGGCTACAGCAGCCCTTCCAACCCCCATCTCTCCCTAACTCAACGGCCTGATCAATCCTTGAATGGCTTTTAATGGTATTTTTATTCACCATAATAACTGGTACAGTCAGCCGGTGTGAGGCTCAAAAGGTTAGTACGTTATATGTGTGATCAGAAGGTCGCTAGTTTGAATCCCATAGCCGGCAGAGTGATTTTGCTGTTGCATCCTTGACCTATGCCCTTAATCCCCAATCATTCCAGGGATTGTCAGACCCTGCTTTCTTAATTGTGTTGCCTTGAATAATGTGTCTGCTGAGATAAATGTAATGTGTCGCACTGTACAAATATAAAATTGGGCAGTTATTTCATGTTTGTTGTACAGATGTGCTAAAGTTGAAAGCTATGGAAGGATCAAAAGGTGACTGAGGTGTCAAGTACCATTAGAAGCATGTACATTACTGTAGGAGTCCTGCATGCTGTGATCGGCAGGTACACAGCGAGGGCAGGAAATTAATTCCTGACATTGTCCCCGAGATCTTCAGTGGTTGTGGTCACCATTCACACAAGAGGAAGGTTAAATTTGAATGTGTGTTGAGATTTATTGGCAGTAAAAATGTGGGCTTATTAAATTTAACTCACCTCAAGGCACTGTCATCAAGATGATGAAGGCAGACACAAATATGTCTGCCAAATACCCAGCAAAAAAAAAAAAATGGCCAGTGTATAATAAGATGAGGAAGATTGACTTGTGATGAAGGGTGAAGTCGTGGCCCGTTTGAGATCCTCGTGTCCCAGATAACCCCTTGGCCAGGCCGCACCGTGTGACCAGCCAGTTAGCGAGTCTCCAACTCCCTTGAAGGTGAAAGAAGTGCTCAGTTGGGCGCATTGAAAACTAGACATGACAGTAAATTTTTCAGCACAAGATGGGGGGAGATCTTGTTATAGCAGACAGGACTGGGGGTCAGGGCAGGAGCCTGTTGATGATTGAGGAAAAGAGAAGTAAATTCATTCTGCTTCAGGCACTTTGTCAAGTGCTGGTAGCCTACTGTTGAGAACCAGTCACCCATCACTGTGTTACGGCCTCTGAGGTCACCCTTCGTTCATAAATCAGCAGACTGCAAAACCGTCGCCTGCTTCTGACAAAATGAAAAAGGCAGCGGGGGGGTTGGGGGAATGTGGGGCGGATGCCAGCGTCTCTATGGAAATGACTGTCACAGTCCTGCCACATGTTGCCCTTAGACCAAACGTGCTCCCAATAGTGGAGTCTACGGTATCAAGTCATTAAGCGGAGCCGTGTTTTTGTTTATTGGAATGGCCCAATTAAATGGTCCTGCTGTTTACTGATGAAACACGTTGATTATTATTTTTGTTTTAATGCGACAATGCCTTTTTTTTTTTATCACTCCCTGACGAGCCTCCACAGACTGTTAATTAAAACAGCGGCAGATGTGCAGGTGAGGGAGATGATTATGAGCAGCCTGGCTTCCACACCTGCATGTCAGACGTGATGCTGCAGAGGAGGGCAGGTAATATCTTCATCAGTAGGGGCAGTGGTACCGTATGATGCTACGCTAATTAGTGCTTAGCATTGGTATGAATAAAGCGTTTAAAAAATAATATACATTGTGATACATTATTAGGTTGTGATGTATGTGCTTTTAGCGTTATGTTTAAATATTTTGGCTTTAAAAATGTGATTTTTTTTTTTTTCCTTCTTTAAACTGGTAGGTCAGTGTTGTTATTTTTTGCTGATGCATTGGAGAAAGTTGTAAATTTGGCAATATATTTACGTTTTATTCCACATTATTTCATGCTTGGACTCATTTTCGGGCTGGATCAGCGGGTTCAGCTATGGTGCCCATTTGCAGATACATACAAGGTGTTCCTTTTTACTCTTAATTTGAAGGATTTACAGTATAATGTATATGTCAGGAATTATCGTTGACATCATGTATTGCCACATGCAGCCATTTTAATAGGAAACAGGGTAGCTGGAAAGTTCTGGTTTCTGTAGTTTTGCTTTCTTCTCTTCTTAGGTTGGGGGGGCACTTTTATTCAAGCCTGGGTGCAAGTTCAGGACAAGTTTAGGTGGTTATCATGAAAAGTCATTTTAAATTGAGATTTTTTATGTTCTTTATGTTCATGTTTTTATCTGATGGTTAATAGATGTGTTTTCACAGTACTGTATATGTTAAATGTCAGTCCTTTGCATTGAGTTTAGGTTGTTTGGACACACAACACCTCACTATTTGACTGTTTCCGCAAAATAATTTTTGTATAATTTTCTTAGTAGATGCCGAGTTACCTTGTCTTGTTGGGTTTACAAATTGCTTATTCATCAGCACTGAACAACTTGTATCCAATAACACTATAGTAGATAATTTGCATAATATTCAAATTAAATGAACTGTAAACTAAGTTGTCAGCTTATAAACAGGAAGTTGCTAATTTTCTGGAAACCAAACAACATATTATACATAAAAAAAAAATTTCTTCATCTTCTCTTCCTCAGAAGCATGTTTCTGGAGATTCTTCCAATGCTGGTAATCATATTTTTCTTTTCAGATTGTCAGAGGCGACTTTTGAAACATGAATATATTCGTATTTACGAAGTCGTTCCAGGGACATTTGTTTATTGAACGAGTTTACAGACAGTCCTCACTTAACGACCTACCTGTTTAACTACCGTGCGGACTTACAGCCAGCCTTCCGACCAGTCGGTACTGTACGCTGTACGGGAACTTTGGCTGCAGAAATGGCAGCGTGACATTTCAGTGTCAAGCAATTATGAAAATTAAAACAAAGTTGGAGTTTCCTTTAGACCTTTTGATTATTCAGAGTAAATAAAAATAATTATCTGTATTTACAGTATGCAAACCTCATTCTAATTTCCTCTATTCTGTTTATTATAGTATACAATAACCTACTGTATAAACATTTATAAATATACTATTTGTTTGTGTTGTGTGTCCAGACAAACTCAACACAATGCAAAGGGCTGACATTTAACATATACAGTATAAAATGTTATAAATGTTGCAAGGGTGACATTAAAACAGCATCTAAAGATGGTTGACACAATCCCACTACCAGTACAGTATGCTTGAAATGTCAGTAAGGGGCAGCTTCTCACTTACCGACCAATTCGCTTAACGACGTAGTCGTAGGAACGGATCTCGGTTCTTAAGTGAGGAGCGTCCGTATTGCGACATCACACTCTAACGCAAACATCTGCCTCTGACAAAAATGCTAATGGAATGGGGACCAAACATGAAACAGTTCTAACTATAGAAATGGAAAGATAAACCTCTATCGACACAAGGTTGTCCAGCTGACCTTGATGCTCTTACTCAGCTCAGGCCCGGCTGTGTTTTATTAGCTGAGCTGTCTGTTGGTTGATGGTTATTCCCCCAGTGTATATACCATTGCTCTGCCTTTAGCAAGCACCATATTAACATATGTGGCTATGCTATGTAGCTATGCTATGTGCAAGCAGTTTTCAGCAGAATCTGTCCACTCATAATAAGTATTATTTTCCTCTGGGATGTTTCAGATAAACACCCTTTTCTTCTTCTCAGAAGCCAAAACTTTCCATGTAGAAATAAAAATCTAAATACAATATAATCTAATATTATTCGTAACCACTGCAGTGCTCTGTTGCTGGAAGTGGTATGGTATATGGGTGGGTTTGTGGATTGTTTATAAATAACACATCAAGTATCATACATTTTATTTACTGTTTAGTATATGCATTCAATGGTTTAGGTTCTTTAATTGTGCAGCATCTCAAAGCTCTGGTTTAATATTATCTGCATTTTCTAAGTGGCCCATTTCAATTAAAGCCATCTGAAGTTATCTGACACTCGTTCTGGTTTCAAAAGCTTTGGCGCAGTTTAACATTTCAGACTTCAGACTGCTTTCCTACATGTAGCTAAGCAACTCTGGCACTCGTCCATAAGGATTGCAGAGAAACCAAATTGCTATCATATGGAATATTCCACTACGGCAGAAAGGACATAAATATGGGGGGGGGGGATGCTGAAGCGTTCAGCAGTGACTCCCCCTGGGCCGTCCGAACACTTTGCGCTGGACGTAGATCACCTGTCAGCCATGGCAATCGGCGTGAGGCCGGACAAGATGGAGCTGGCAGATGGTGTTAAGCAAACGGGCTCCTGGTTTGATGCTATTCAAAGATGTCTTTCATCGCCCCCCGCAGCTTCAGCCGCCGGACTTTGTTTTCAGTTCTCGGATGAGAAGCTTGTGCCACTGCGCTCGGACGTGATCGCGCAGCTCAAATATGTGAAAGCTGTTAAACGAACAAAAGAGAAAATGTGATTCCTGTCACCGTCAATCAGTGTCTGTCACTTTGCCAGTTACTGATTTTATTTGACGGCTGTGAACTTTAGAAATCAGGATCAGTCTGATGCCCCATGCTGTTTAAGTCGTGGTATACTCTTGCAAAAGAGGGTATTTTTTTCCCCATTCAGGAATAACTTTCACTGCAGAAATCATCTGTGAATGGATGATTTCCACTGTGCATGATTGGGGGTGAATAACTCCAGCCCACCCCCGTGGTGAAAGACTGGGACATTTGAGGCTAGACGAACCATAAGTTGTGGTGTCTGGCTTGCAGACCTACTGTGCAGACTGCTACCTCCTGCTGAAAGTCCATAATGGCATCTCTGCATCATGTTCTACTGAAGTAAGAAAAGATTTTATATCCATCCTCTTAAAAATCGTTTGTGATATTCAGGGACCCTGTAAAGGGGGGTAAGTTAGGATGATTCCTAGGGCCCCGGAGTCTCAGGGGCCCAAATATTTGGAATAATAATAATCCTTTATTGTCCCTTGCAGAAGTACAGGTACATAGGAATTTGTCTCTTCACCTGCCCTGTCTCAGGGGTCACAGCAAAGGGTCAGCCATCATGCGGCACCCCTGAAGCTGGGGGGTTAAGAGCCTTGTTCAAGGGACCTCAGACATGTGACTTTTCTGTCATGGTCGGGGCTTGTACCAGCGATCTTCCATCACGGGTGCAGAGACTTAGCCACTGTCCCCACAATTGGACTGGTCTGAGTTGGGGACCCAATATTATGTGCTTTCATGGGGCCCAAAATCTCTAGCAATGCCCCGATGATGTTCCATTAGTAACTTTTATACTGTTGCTAAACAGCACACATGAAATTTGTGAAATTTCGGTGATGATACTTCTATCATTAATACAATGTATTCAGTGTGCTGATGTCAGGTGGTTTGCGCAGTGGGGGGGACGGGTAGCGGCCTCCATGGTCTGCATGCTCGCGTGACTCCAGCTTCCACGGTCCGCGTGCTCGCGTGACTCCAGCCTCCACGGTCCGCGTGCTCGCGTGACTCCAGC
>JAODJU010000033.1:15693730-15725411 GCA_026776725.1 Gnathonemus echidnorhynchus
ACAGGAGAGACCTCCCTGGATGGGCTGCCGCAGGAGAGACCTCCCTGGTTGGGCTGCCGGAGGAGAGACCTCCCTGGATGGGCTGCCGGAGGAGAGACCTCCCTGGATGGGCTGCCGCAGGAGAGACCTCCCTGGATGGGCTGCCGCAGGAGAGACCTCTCTGGATGGGCTACCGAATGGAAACTCAGGGGCGCAAACTCAGCTACCTGCACACTGATGGACTGTAGCAGGACACCTCCTGTGTTTAACACTCCCTTGTCATTCTTTGTGGTTTTGAATATTGTTCACGCCTTTGGGTTGTTGAGAAGCACTTTATAAATTTAATGTATTATGATTTTTTTATGAAATCCTTGTGGAGGCAATTTACTTGAACTATTCTGTGGATAATGTTGAAATGTGGCACCATTGCACCCTTTATGCTTTTATTATTAGCTATAAATGAACAGGTTATAAGTGCTATGCAAATAAAGTTGATGATTACATTAACTAATTTATCACTTACTGTGTAAGATAAACATTCTTGCGTTTCCACCTTGCAGGATCCTTGGTGTGTTCTTCACGTGACCATGTATGTCAAATTCTCCTCCTGCTTCCGCCAGAGACCAGCGCCGCACAACCTGTGATAAGCTGCATATTATGGTCTGTTGGCTTGAGGTATGAGTTGCATCTTTGTGATTGTACATTGTAAGCTTGCATCTCGAGATTTACTTCAGTGACAGGTTTTTTAATGTTACAGCTATTCGTTCACCATCCTGTGTCTTCCAATTTCCCATGTAAAAATAGGATTGACAATCAGTTTAAAGCATAATGCACATGTCCTGCTGTGATGACTTTAAGCTTTGCATTTCTTTTGCCGAAAGAAGTTAATGATGGAGAATAATTATAATATGTCCAGAGGAACAAGGGAAAAAAATTATTTAACATTAAAGAATAAGAATGGATAGAATTTTTAAGGGTTGTTTGCAAAGTCTCACACCTTTTTCAGAGACCTGGGCTAGAATTGTCATTAAACTTCAATGACCAACATTTATGCATGAAAAATAATCACGTTTTTCAATTCTGCTTTGCCAGAATATTAAACAGTCATAATGTATAGCTATGCCTGAATGATTGGAACAAGGGAGCCCCCCCTAGTCTCCACTGCACCCCTCTCCATCACATATAGCCCAGATGTGGTCCTATGTACTGTGAAACTTGTTGCATTTACTAAAAATTAGTGCTTTTTAACTCTAATCTCCAAAATCGCTGTGATTAATGCTTTTATTTTTATTGTATATTTTTATGTATTTTTTAATTTAATTAAATGTTGCTTTTAGATGTCATCCCTGATTTTAACAGCCTATTACATGTTGGCAAATATATTACAGTTTATATTCTTTTCATTAGTGTTATTTTTCATGAATCATATCATAAATGTTTTTTTTATATATATAATTTTTTTAAAACAAATGAAATGGCATGTAGCCCTGATGAGAATGTGATTAAAGGGAAAAAATTCTGATCTAAAAAAAAATCTGGGTTGTAATTTTCGAGGCGCTTGTGAAGGTCAGCCAATCATACTTCATATCCCTGGAAAGGGGCTTCGCCTTTCATCAAGGAATGTTGTCTGAGGCTAAAATTAAATATTTACATGAAAATCTAGAACTTTATGGCTTACATTCCATCATAGATTATTACCAAAGGGATGTCAGCACAAATTAAAAATGAAACTTTTTTTACTGCATTGGTGTATCCAGGTCTAGGTGAATTAACCTTTCTAACTTGCATGGAACATCAATCCATCCATTCTTCATAACTTGTTATATAGTACAGGATCTTGGTGAGTCTGGCATCTATCCCAGGAAGCACAGGGCATGAGGCAGAGTAACATCCTAAAAGGGATACCAGTCCATTGCAGCACACATACATTAACCAGCCTGCGGCAAAGTCACTTTCTTTGTTTGTATATGTGCCCTGTGATAGACTGGCATCCCATCCAGGGTGTACACCCACCTTGTGCCCTGTGATAGACTGGCATCCCATCCAGGGTGTACACCCACCTTGTGCCCTGTGATAGACTGGCATCCCATCCACGATGTACACCCACCTTGTGCCCTGTGATAGACTGGCATCCCATCCAGGGTGTTTCCCAGCCGTGTGCCCTGCGATAGACTGGCATCCCATCCAGGGTGTACACCCACCTTGTGCTCTATGCTGTCTAGGCATAGATCCCATCACCCCCCAAAACCCTGACCAGGATAAGCGGTTAGAAGATTGATATTCGTTGTGGCTATGCTATGTGAATATGATGTATGAATAAAATATATCCTGGTTTGTGAAACTTGAAACTCATTGCTATCTTGAAACTTTGTGGTATAAGCATAGCAAATAATTTTCCATTATAATTTACACATAAATTACTTTGAAATGGCAAAAAAAACAAAACTACAAAGGTATTGTCCCTTTGTTATTCGCTATATGCTATGTAGGTATGAGTGCTTATATGATGAGGTCTGCATTAGGTATATCAGATTTTACTGTTTGGTCATTTTTAGGGGAAAGAAATCAGAAAAAAAATTTAACTGACGCATTTTTTTCTCCAAACTTTGGTTTCTGTTAACCATTATGTAAAAACTGAAATTTCAATGAACCTTAGCCATACAATGCACTGATTCCCCCATTTCTGGCCTATGATTGTGATAGCATTGTCAAGTCCTCCAAAGCAATTGATACTCTGTAGCATTTCCTGAAGGTAAGTTTTTTGTATTTCTTGTTTTTGTGATTTGTAATCTATATTGTGTTCTAAAGTGTTTCATGATTCATGGTTAAATCATTAACCTGTAAAATTGGGCTCTAATGAAATATGACGGCGTATGTGGCCAAGCCGAGGACAAAGCAGGGACAGAGTCATTAAAAGTATTTATTGGAATATGAGGGAAATTTCCACCACTTGAAAAGAAGGTCCAGCCAGGAGCTAGCAAGACAGCTTTTCATTCTGGCCACAGGGTCAGAGTGAAGCTGTGGACCAGCACGCTGAAGATGTCGCCATGGAGACACACGAGGGGGCATGGATTGTCTGATCAGACAAAAAGATGTCAGAAAGTCACATGTTAAAGCCAGTTTGGGATCTCTGGAATGAACAGAGACTGGATAGGATGTTCTACTGCTACATACCTCAAATGTTCCATCAAAATAGACCTGCACATGAATATATATAAAAATGTATAGGAATGAACATGTTTATGATGATAATGGCTTCTACACCTGTGTAGTATGTTGTCTCCACACATAAACTATATCCAGATGGAGTTTCCAAATGCATGCAAACCCTCCAAAGGCATTTGTTTCAAAATATTACAGTAAACAAATAAATAACCCAACTAGCCTATTCTACAGCTTCTTTCGTAGGACATTTGCTCAGACAGAATGCTATTCTTTCCCAAAAATATGAATGCAAGTGACTTTTCGCAAGGTCATTTAAGATGGCAGCTTTTACAAACCTATAAAGTGACTGTCAGGAATGCGGATCCAATTATCAGTGCTTTAAATGGAATTGTGACTGTCTTGAGATGTCTTTCCTCCATTATAACTATTAAGCAACACTACAGATGTAATCTTAGTAGTCTTTAGTAGAGAACAAAAATGTGGATTTTACATATAGAATGAGAAAACTGAACCTTTATGAATTCAGTGTAGAAAAGGGACAGAGTCATCGGTCACATGTGTGAGCCCAAATGCAATACTCAGTTCCCTTTAATTTCCATAAACATTTAATCAAAATAACTGTCAGCATTCTTAAGATCATTATTGTCTCCCTGAACTGCATTTCAACAATATTTCTGAACATGCTACAGTAAACCAATATGTCCGATTATGACACGACTCCTTGCTTATGGCGTGTGAGAAGTTAAAAGCAAGAAGCAATAAATTATTTTTTCTTTATCTGAACCAGTGATATACAGTAGAATATAGAACAAGTAGTTCTACAATTATAAGTGGCAGAAACCCAAAAAAAAACCTAAACACAACTGAACTGTTGGCTAAGAGAAAAAGCTTAGAATTGAAATAAAAGTGAGATTCCCTTCTTGATTTTAATGTCTCACGACATAATTAAGCACTGGTTAAAAAAAAAAAAAAAAAAACTGTACAGACTAAATAAAGCAAACAGAGGAATTTTTTTTAGGAAATCATTGCTTTGCAATTCATCACAGTTCTCTCCCACAGGACCTAATAAATGTAAACACCTCTTGTATTTTTAAATTTACAACATTAACACTTTATATATATATACTTTTTTACATATTTTAATTCACATCTGCACAGTTAGCTAGCAAGGTAATGAAATAAGGCAAGACTCACATAACTGTGACATCACAAATTTATAATACTGATAATACTTATATCTCTTTGCACCGCACTGTTCTGATGAAGGCTTTGGTCTTGTATTGACAGAGGCAGAAATTGTGCTCTGTTTTATGCTATGGGATTTAACTCTTCAATTTCATGATTTTATTACTGGACATATCTCTGGGGAAACAACTACATCGTGCTTATGCTAGTTGATCGAAACATTTTCCCTTTATTGAGTAGGTCACATG
This sequence comes from Gnathonemus echidnorhynchus, assembly GCA_026776725.1. NCBI lineage: Eukaryota > Metazoa > Chordata > Actinopteri > Osteoglossiformes > Mormyridae > Gnathonemus > Gnathonemus echidnorhynchus. The sequence goes on from JAODJU010000033.1 coordinate 15,698,308, forward strand.
ACCATACCCAGAATGTTAATCTATCGACAGCAACCAAAAATGAAAAATAAACTGAATCATGTACATAGTTTTGACGTGAGATTCGTCGGATGATAATGGAAGGATGAAAAGGAGGAGTCACTGCCCTTTTAAAAACAGATTAATTTAGTATTTGTTGCTTGTTTGATTAGAAGTTTTTCTTGGGGTGCAAATAGAGGTATGACATTGTATCCACTTAACGTAGCCAGTCATGGTGTTCCTCTGGGTCCCCGTTGTTTCATTGTGCTCTTACGCCTTTAAGACGAGGTGGTGAGATAGAACCTCCTCCTCTTATGTGTTCCATATTTTGGAGACTGTTCTGGATTCTTTACGTACCAGCGCTGGGAATCATGGTCTAATCAATATAAAGCCTCTGTCATAAGTCCAGGTGCTGTTTTCAGTGTGTTAGCTAGAAGTGGAAGGGCCGTCTCTTACCTTGCAATATATGTCCTCGCTAAATGCACACTTCCCTCTGTTTGTATACCCACCCATCCTGTTACATCACTTTTTTCGGGGGGGGGGGGCGGGGAGAGACAAGTTCTAAGTAAGTTTCAAGTTAGCAGTCGTTTTCTTATCTCTGCCATCAATCCAGAAGCCAACGTCTGCAACATCTCAGTAAAGAGTCCAGGCCTGAGGCCAAGTTTCTTGCAGGTGGTGACATGACGTGTATTGGGCTATGGTTGGAAAGGTCAGTCGGGGCCAAAGGCTGATACTGGAGCCCGGGCCAGGTGACTGGGCAAGAGGGGGCGGCAAGTCCAGCATTCAGGCACGCTTGGCGTGCAGCATCTCGATGAGCAGGTTGTTGCAGGGGACGTCCCCGTTCAGGTGCTTGTAGTACAGGTACTCCTCCGCCTGCATGCTGATGGCTCGGATCTCGGGCAGTCGCAGCAGCAGCTGGCCGAACTTGTCCGTCTGCTGCGGGTAGTTGCACATGGTGTAGTCCAGCAGCGCCGTGTTCACCTGCTCCTGGACGCTCTCCACCAGGTGGAAGTTCTCCAGGTTCTTCACATCTATATGAAGAACCACATGGGATCAGTGCTTCAGTTCTGTACTATTACAATGGGCCTTAGTGTTTATGAATAGTGTTAACAGTGTTTAAAGAGATCATTAATCTGAAAACTCTCCTTAGAAAAATCTGCCTTACACCTCTTCTGAGGAGGAGGTGGTAGGAGGTGCAGGATACACAAGCAATGTAAAGAATTGGCAGAAAGTGTAATTTGCAATTCATTTCGGAATCAAAGAGATGAGAAAGACATCACAACACAGGTAAGATGTTATGGACATATTGTCCAAATGATAATGACATGATAGCTAGAAACACACGAATAATGCAACAAAACTTACACAATAAATAGGAAAATGGATGCCGAACATTCTTATTAATTAATATATTGCTAATATTGGAATATTACCCTGTCTTTTCCTTCAATATTCTATGTAATTCTACACCTGAATAGACGTAAACATGCTTAAATCGCTTACAGTGTAAAATATGAGTATCTAATGAGTCCCTGGTGTGGCTCTGTATTTAATGCAGTGTCGCCAGCCTTGTATGTGATCTTTTATTAATTCTTTTGACCCTAGGTCGAATGTGGGCTGGGAGCCCCCAGCGCGATTTGTTTTATTCGACCCTGACAGGAGTCCCTGAGTCTGGCCCCACACCTCCAACCCGTCCTGAAAGGTTCTGCTCGGCCATCACTAATGAACCAGCTGGCACTTCTACTCTGCCACCCCCCACCCCTGAAAAATGTGCCCCAACAAAACAATGGCTCAGCTGGGAGGGAAAAACAGACACACACTAGTGATTAATGAGGTCTGCTAAACGACGAGTGAGGCTTCCGTGTGCGTCCGTCCCCCCCTCAGTTAAGGAGCGTGTTTTTCCTGACCCCTGGCCAATATTCTGAAGCAAAACCTATGATCTGAGATGGGACCCTCTTATGCACTAAACAAGATATGATATTCATACCATAAAACCACATTAACAGCTTATACTGACAAAGTGACCTGCACAGTGGTTAGCACTGTTGCCTCACACACATCATTCTGGGACAACCAGGTATAGAAAATGGATGGATGATATACACTCTAAAAGCCTGTTTTGTGATGTTTTTGTGACAGTTTTGTAGAAACTAGAATGTGATATTAAAATTGATTTAAAACAATGAGCAAAGTATCATTTACTATGTACTGTAAGAAATATTTCAAATATACACAATAAAACATTTCAACTGGAGGTGTGTAAAAGGTGTGTAAAAACTGCAAACTGGTTTTGTTTTTCGTAATAGGATGACTAGCTGAATTTATAGCTGAGTAATGTGCAAGAAAATTATTTGACAAAACATCAAATGTTGCTATGGTTTCATTATAAGACTCTTTAGGGCTATTTGGAAAAGGGGAGAATGAAAACTACAGTGATTTAGAAATTAGGTCTCTCAGGCTGATTAGAGAAAAATAACTCAAAAAAGCCCAATTATAATTGCTAATTATTATGAAGTGCCTTTTTGAACAAAAAACGGAAGAGGATTCAGATGTTGATTACAATTTCTGCACATTTCACTGTGACTGAAAATGGTATCTACTGATATTTCTTTGTGGCATGAAAAGATAGGTTGTAAGTTTTAATGATTTAAAAAAATAACTATTATCAACCAATGTTTTCTAGGTGTCAAAGTGAAGCATAATGTGCTAAGTATCCTTATCTTCCATCTCTATGTTACCCACTGTGGGACTAATTATCAACTTTTCACACAAAGCAGCTTCACGGCACATATACACACCCCATGCCAGCTCTCAGCACTAAGCCCTTAGGTCCTGGACAATGTTGTTCATTTGACTAGTTCCACCAGACGACTGCACTTACATGGCCAGCATAAATATGCAGGGATGTATTCTCCTTAATTAGCCAGAAATCTTACAGAATACTGTGTTAGTTTTGCTGGGAATCATACTTCTGTTGCACCCCATTCTACCCCCAACCCCCACCCAGTCCCCTCCCTCCTCACACTTATCTGATGTTGTTCAATGTTGAGGTTGGTGGTTTCATATCTAGTGAGGGTGAGTAAAAATAAATGAATAAACAATGCATTCCAAAATGCATAAATACATTGTTTGGTAGCTTTCTTCTTTTGACCACATTATGAAAATACTCAATGCATGACGCTTAGAAATTTGAAAGTAAAAGAGAAAAAGAATGACCGGCAACAATATGGAAGGACTCATTACAATAATGATGACTGGGGAGCCTGAAAACCCCAAGAGAAATGAGTAAAAATGGAGACTGTTTGACTCATGAGTGTCTCCTGGCTAATACCAATCAGGAAAGAGACGGTTTGGGATTTCAGCATCTTCTGGATAATAACAATCAGGAAGGAGACTGTCCAGCTCTTTAATGTCTCCTGCCTAACACCAATCAGGAAGCAGACTGTCTGGCATTTCAGCATCTCCTGGCCAATACCAATCAGATAGGAGACTGTCAAGCTCTTTAGTATGTCCTGGCCAATACCAATCAGAAAGGAGACTGTTTGGCATTTTGGCATCTCCTGCCTAATACTAACTAAAAACTAGACTCTTCAGCTCTTTCTAACTGCCTATATAGTCCTTTAACGTCATAGCTGAATGAAGCAGGCATCATATTTCCTTTGTTTGGCTTATGTGAGTAGAAGGAAAAGCAGTTAAGCTCTATACTATATTTGTCTGTACAAACCAATGGCTTTTTTATACATTGCTATAATATTTCAGTTTTTCAACATAAATAAAATTATCTGAACTAGATGTATTTCATCACGTATATAACATTTTCCTTGAATAAAAATGTCAGACTATGAGTTTCCTCTCACAGCTAAAAAACAAGTCAGTTGGTCTCTCTGAATTGCCCCATAGTATATTATATATGTGCCCTGCAGTGGACTGATGTAGATTCGAGTTTGTCCTCTGCCTTGTGCTTCCTGGGATGGGCTCTAGGCTTACTGTGACCCTGTACTGGGTAAGCAGTTACAGAAGATAGATGGATAACAATATTCGAATCGCTGAAACAAAACACATTCAATATTAATATTTAAAAGAACACATTAATCCACGTTGACATAAGACTGCAAACAATGTCGATTCAATGTTTTTTATAACCCAACAGCCAGGAGGAACGCCCATTCCCAGGGCACGCTTTGGGTATTCATAATGTATAAAGATCATCCTGCCATCGCATTATTTGAGGCAATGTGCGATCTCACGGTGATGGGCCAACGGGGAAGCATTTCGTCAGAGTGTCAGAATACACCGGGAAGGCTCAATCTGCACACCTTGCTCTGCCCGGGCTGCCGTGGCACTCCACCTCTGCTCTTATGAAAGAAAATTAAATGGGATCGTCCAGTTGGGGATATATTAAGTCGAATTTAAGCTCCGGTCGTTGTGCTAAACAGGTAGTCGAATCGGCCCCAGTTGCTCAAGGACAGGTCCGCTCGTTCAGCAAGTCCGAAGCGGGCAGAAAAGCGCCTTAGGTATAATGAAATAAACAAGAGGATCTCAGACAAGCCCGTCTTGTTACAAATGCAAGCTGAGAGGCATGCAGCGTCCTCCAGAGGTGCAGGAAATATATTTACATCTATTTATTCTTTTGTGGCCGGCGCCTTGGTTATTAAGAGTTATGAAGCCCGAATGGGTTGGCAGAGTAATACATTACCTGGACTACACCCACAAAATCCATGGTGATATTCAGCACTTCTTTTGATTCAAAATGCCATCAATTTATAGGAGAATCAAACAGAGGAGCATTTTAGAGTATATATTGAATTATATACTGCATATTGGGATGTTTATCAGTCTTTCTCAAGGTATTTCAAATAATGGTTTTCTATAATTCCTAGTGTATAAACTTTAGCAGAAGTCCAATGTCCACAGACCCCTTCATTCAAGTCTCAGAATAAAATGTCGGTGTTAAATTTTAATTTTTATTGACATTTTATTTGTGTATTTATGGATGCTGTGTTTGTCAGCGTCCAGGGGCACTCCATGGTAAAGAAAACGGAAGGAAATGGTATTTGATCTGCCTGACTGATGGGAGCATGGGCCAGGGCGGTTGGTTACCACGTTGACCAGGTTGAAGACAATTCTGAAGCTAGCTCCTCCAAAGCAGCCTGTGCTGGGTGTTTGGGGGCAACGGCAAATGTGCCGCAACTTATAAAACAGCAACGCAGTCGGCAGCAGTCTTGCCAGAAATCAGCAGCCCCCTCAGGCAAATACAAATACCTTTCAATACACTGACCTCCAACGGCCCTGTGGCCCCCCGAGCTGCGGCTCTCTCACCTTTTAATGCTGTCAGGATTCAATGAACTGTTTGATTAAGCTCCTCAAACAGAACTCGCATCTCATCCGAAGGCACGGAGGCGCCTAATGAGACGGATAAAACAACCCTCCCACCCGCCCCCCCCACAAAAAAACGCTCCCACTGAAAGCCACAGAGATGCAGAAGGCAAAGATTCCAGTCTGTTTCTCTGTGGCTTTAAACACATGGCTGACAAAAGTAAAAAATAAACTGCAGTACTAAAAAAATTTTAAAAACTCAATAAATAGTATGATTTTTCTTGTTACCGTATATGAAAATAAGTTTGCATGACTGAATGCAGACATAACCAGATAAAAACATGCATCACATAGCAGCAAGTCACCACTGAAGCTGCACGTAAGAATGAGATCCAGAACATAATGACCAATATGTCTGCCTGAGTGGACAGGATTGGGGGCATCGGGTCGCTCGTATCTATAAGGTTGGAGAAACGGAGTACGAGGTCCGGGACTGACTGCGGAGGGGGAATGTGGGGTGGCCGGGATTCGGAGCTCACACTAATACTTGTGCCTGGAAGCACAGGTTGGGTCGAGAGCATTGTTTATGACGGCGTGACGGAAAATCATTCCAGGGGTCAAGCATCCCCCTTTCCCATTTAAAATCCGAGAAATCCCACCCAGTGTCGAGTGCACACACCTAATGAGGTCATTAAAGCCAAGTTCCCATCAATATATTTTTCTTTCTTTTTTGGCAAATTTAAATTAATAATTCAGGAAGGTGCCTGGGGATACATATTCTTTGAGTGAAGGACAGTTAATCCGCAGTGCATTTTTTTTTCCCTACATGCATCCGACATATAATTCTTCTTTGTTTGACTGAAAGTGAACAGCTAAAAAAAAAAAACAGGCAGAAGGTAATTGGTCATGTGACACTACGTTTTATTCACATACCTTTTTTTTTTTTTTTTTAAACCCCGTGTTTTGATTTATTTGGCAACATCTGCCCTGGTGAGTATCCACAGCCTCCAGGGTAATCGTACACGACAGGTTTGTAGCTTGGCACATGCTACCTGTCACAGCTAGCTTACTTTACAGGAAAGTGCTGCTTCATTACCCAATCTGATTACCCTGAATGCCCCCCCTTTAAAAAAGACAACCTGTAACCCATAATTACACAAGCGCTACGTGCCAGAAAAGTCTGCCTTACTGGCTCTGTGTGAAGTGGCCATCTTCTTTTGTTTGAATTCCATTAATATGCCTACAATGCAGAACACACACGCTATTCTTTGATGACTGCAATTACTAAACATTCCCATTTTTCACTGAGGAAATCAAACTGCAGTTCGAAACTGCGCTGTCCTTCGCCTCTCAAACTTTGAAATGGGACGCACACCATTGCCAAGTCTGGAATCTCCCCTTGCTACTGTCATAATATCCAATGTGTCGTCCACAAATGAACAATTAAAAAAAAGAATGTTGCCTCAAAGGGAATGGGGGGTGTGGTGGTGGTGGTGGTGTTGTATTCTAGATCAGACATATGTCACTACTTGTCTCCTGGGGCCTGGGTATCACAGCAATCCCTGGTGCCTTCTCTGAAGCTGGTGACTGATGAGACAAGGCCACATTACCACCACACACACACTATTTGGAAATATGTCAGAGTGACGAAGCTTGGGGAATTCAACTTTTAAAATCATACTTTTTTTTCAAAGAAGAAAAGAACTAGATTTGACATTTATTCTTCCATGTTTGTTATTCATAGGGATGGCAAATGGTGACATATGTCAAAAGAAAATGAAATCCTGCATTCTGTAAAAAAAAATAAAAAACTATTGGTGTTCATATTCTCTGGTGTTCAAAGTCAGACTTAGAGATTCCTAGGAACATTGTCTAATTAATCAACAATTCACCAGTGAAGCAATTAAGATTTTACACAGCCTGTGTCAATGACTCACAATAAAGAAAAATAGTTTGAAGACAAATTGACCACCCAAGTAGAGATCTAGAGTCCCCCTTGACAGCTGTTCAATGCACCTCACTCAAGAGATGCTGCTTCATTTGTAAAACTGCAGCCATCTTTTACCGCATGAATGGGCTACTTGGTAACTTTAATTGAAGCTGTCATCTATAATGTATTATAGATACCTTCATAATGCATTATAATGATCAGTATAACATTTAATTAAGCATTACAGCATCTTCTATTGACAGTCATAAGTGTTCATTATAATTTATCGCAACCTCCAATGAAACTCTCATCTATAGTTCAATATAGATACCTTCATAATCCATTATAATGGTTGGTATAAGAAGTAAGTATACTCTGTACTGCATTATGAAGGTATCTATAGTGTATTATAGATAAGAGCTTCATAAAGCATTCATAATGCATGGTAAACATGCCGATAATGTGTTATGCCTTTTTGTAAATCTTTATAGCCATTGTTTATAATGCTCTATGAATGCATTATAATGCATTATGAATGTGTTCATAGATTGCTACAGACATGGCATTCATAGAAAACGTTACTGGCTGCTCTTTTGGCCTACTTGTACACGCGAATAGGGAGGCCACACCGGCCAGAACAGTCTGGCTCCCCCGCATGACCAAGGCGGTTTTATAGATCACAGTGGTGTAGGAATCCGTCTGCCAGATCGATAGAGAAATGACAGGGTTTTATGTAGAGCTGGTGGAGCTCCTTATCTGTGTTTGTGTGCTGCGGTTAAATAAGGTGGCCATTGATCAATAGAGATCTTGCCTGTGGCTGTTGATCTCTTTTTTTCTCCTCTCCTCAGATCGCTTGCATCACCGATTGCCTGATAACATGAAGAGCTATAGGAATTGAAAATAATAATAATAATAATAATAATAATAATAATAACTAGCTTCACTGGTTTGCCAAGACGTACAGACTTTAAGTGGTGAAGAATACTTAACACAATGCAGTGTCGACACCGCACGGCCAGACAGACCCGATCCCATGTCTGCAGGGACTTTGGGTGCTGCTGGCCCCTGCTTTGGCGGCAGTGGGGGGTCCACACTCCCTTGAAAATGCTCCCACCGTCTACGTTGTACCTGATTTCTGTCTAGACAGCTTTTCAGCTAATTTTTAAGTAAAATGATTGATGGAAGGTGCAAAATTATGAATATCATTTTCCATAGTTCTTTAAAATTAAGGTTTATAAAATCAGGATTAATGTCCCACGATGGACCTCCTAGTGTGTACCAAAGCCTTCTCCCCCAGTGCTCTCCCCCAACCTTATACTGGATAAGCAGTAGGAAGACTGATGGATGAATGAATGGATGGAAATTAAGCTTAAACGGAACATGGCTATGTCATTCTTATGCACCTTTTAAACAACTATGTATCTGTTTTCCCAAACGCTTTCATCAGGACGAAGTACATGGAAATAGTAATGTGAGATGATTTTCCTCAGCAGCTTTCCATCACAGAAGGGCACTTGGAAAGCCCACCCCATACACATGAGTGATATTTTCAGGGAGTATATCATGACATCTGTTTCGGGGGCCTCACACACTCTGCCAAAAGGTGCCGTACGCTTGACGCAAACCAGTAATAAAAGTTGAGCATTGATTTCCTGTAGTTGCTTGTAAGTGTTAATGTTGATACATCAATAGCCAAAGCATAGGGCAGAGCTTAATAGGAGTTAGAGGATCTGGAAAAACAGGACAGGACGACACTAAATCACAGAATCCATTCCAGGAATCGATACAACAGTAACTGCTAGTGTACCTCTGCTTTTCTAATGTTTTATCATAAACTGACAGCAGGTAATAAGGGCTGGACAGAGAGGGTGTACAGGGTGCTCTTATCACCAGAAACTATCCCGTACAATCTCCTAAATCACACCTTGTAGGACAGCTGTTTTTTCCTTTTTTTAAAGAATAGTTTAGAGAACATAATTCTGTTGAAGTTGCTTTCGGATATTTCTAGGCACGGAAGGATAAATAAAAAGAAAACTCTGTATGGAGAAACTGCAGACTGGACTTGTTGGGCCTGTACATACTCTATGGGATTTGTGTGGCTCAGAGTGGCAATAAATTTAATTCACGTGATACAATCCGGAATTGTACTTACTGATGTAACGGCAGGTTTTTAAGGAGGAAGGAATTGAAAAGGAAATCTGGACAGAAATAAACATCAACAAGAAAAAGCACAGTAACACTGTAAATGAAGTGTTATGGTGTGAGATGCGGGGAGAAGCCAGAATTTATTCAATATGCTGGATGCAGTCTGAGGTCAAATGATCAACGTCCACGGTTTAGCAAGACTCAGGACTTAATTGCAATGGCCGGCCATGGCTCTGCAGGATGTGGGAGAGCTCTGAGGCTTTTAAAGCCTGATAAACTCTGAAAGCCTTTCAGAGCCTCATCAGCACTCCGTTCTGAAAGTGGCCGCCGCACGTCGCCACGGTTACAAGCGAGAAGCGGCAGCCGGGGGAACGGCAGAGTCTTGCTGAAGCTACGGTCCACATGCTTAGAGCAGTATCATCTACAGAATGTGTACAATCGTTATTATATATTCAAAGGATGGTAGGGTTGTATCATTATACGTCTGTCATTTCCTCATTTTTCACACCTGTACGGTGAAACAGCATAGATGTAAGCTGAGCGCAATCAGGTTCAGACAACCCAAAAGCTGTAAAAAGAAGCAGATACTTGGTGGCTTAAAGGAGTCTTATTAAAATTAATGTCATCAAAAGGGGAGCTTTCATTTTATAGATTCATTCCAGAAAACCGTGTTTCAGTCTGCTCTGGGTTTAAAGCCCCTTACATTTACAAGCATATTTAGCTGCCCTACAGAAGAGACCCTTCACTGTGTTTAGAAGACTGGTATGAAGTCTACGGCTGTAGATGCTGCCATTGATTCAGAACTTGGTACAACTCTGGAAAGTGCTTCTGCTGTCTCTCAATGCGAACTGAGAGGCTCAGAAGGAGCTTCTACCCTCAGGCCATCAGACTACTTAACACTGAATTGACAGTTGCACTTAAACATTTGCTCCTTACTCATGCACCAGGCCCTTCACTGGAGCTCTGTTGCACATATCTGGTTTTCCTTTTTCCTCTTTATTCCAAGTAACTTTACTGCTCCTTATGAATTAGATATTTATTATACTGCTACTTTATGTCTTAGTGCTTTTCACTAATTCTTACTATGGCGGAGTTGATCACCTTGCATTTCACTGCAGGTTATAGTTGAACTGTATGTCTTGCATGTGACAAATAAATCCCTTGAATCCTAGAAAATAAACACCATCCATGGGAATACCTTGCCTGCCCATGTCCAGTTGAAGATAAGTTTGTGTTTATGAATGTGATGAGTCTTCTCATATTTTTCATTCAGTTTGTGGCTTTTCCCTGACTGCCTCGTTCATGTTGACCCTCCGCTACCCCCCCGTTCCCCCCCCCGATTTATACAGTTATCGATCAGCCTGGAGCGTGGGGGGCTTCTGGGTGACTTACTGCCCGTCACGGCCAAAGTGCTTGGCTCGCTAAAAAAACCCGCTCCTATTATCTTGCATTTAATTAAGACGTGGCTGCGGCTCCGCGCCCCATTATTTGCCCTGGCCGGGTCTTGGAGGCGTAAATATTGAACCGCTGCAGCCTCTGAATGTTAATCAATCTCCGCCGAATTCCAAATGATTTCACACATTTGAGGAAGTGAATATCCACGTGTAGTATTAACCAATCCTCTTATTACTAACCCCCCCCCCCCACACACACACACACACACACACACATACATACACGCACAGAGGCACAGGATAAGTTCATTGATTCTGACAAGGGAAATAAGGCATGCCTGCTTAATAAGAGCCCCCCCCCACCCCCTCATCTGGAAACGAGCATTTTAGGAGGGAGGAAAATTCCCTTTTAATAGCATCAACGCGCTTCCAGTTTGTTGTTTCAGCAAATTGACAGGTGACCCCTTTGCGGTCAAGGCGCGGGCTTCACAGGATGTAAATGCTAATGAGAAGATCTGCCAGACGACTAATCCCCCCCCCATCCCCCATGCTTAAATGTAGGCCAGAATTTTCCGAACTCCACGATTCTGCTAGATTCAGAAGCCCGGTTTGTTATGACCGACCAGCATTACCGCTGTGCTTTATTCGGCCATCGAGGGTTAGAAAAACAGATGAGTGAGGCGGCGTTACAGGCCGGTGAGGAAAACCAGAATGGCACATGAATGGGTGTTAATAAACGCCCGGCTCTCTGCCCCTGTCAGCAAAAGTCGCTGAACCTGTTTGGTGCTCGCCCACCCCCGGCCCCCCAGACAGGAATGCTTACGAAACCAGGGGGGTGCCTTCTGCCAAGACCATGCCGCTCTCCTGAAAATTACACAGGACGGGACCTGACCTCAGATGATAGGGGGAAGGGGGGGTTACATCAAGGGGGGGGGCTACATCAAGGTGACTGTGCATCTAACTCCACCCCATCAGCTTTCCTATCTGGCATGTCGGCACAGACAGATCACTCAGAGAAATACGGAATAAAGGGAAATTCAAATAGGCTCTATCACACACACACACACACACACACACAAAAATACACATACAGAGATACAGAAATACACACATAGACAAAAAAATACAGCAACACACATCTGTACCCCAGTACTCATGCTGCACTCTTACACTGTTACAAAACCAGTGTGCTCTAGAGGGAGAATGCCAGCCCTCATGGGGAGGGGGTCAGTGCTCAGGGTGACACCAGGACACCAGGTCAGTGGCACAGGAGGCGTGTGTCGGGCCATCACAGCCCAAGGGCCTGGTGTGGGGGTGGATTGATGTGTGCTGCGTCGTTATTTACTCACTGATAAAGCTTTAAACTTGACGGAGAAGAAGACGACTTTGTCTAGGCGCTCAGATGCATAGGGATTGAGGTTCTTGAGACCAAATGATGAGCACACTGGCTCTCTGAAATGCCGCAGGACAGGCAGAGGGACAGCCCCACACCCCCACACAACCACCCCACGCCAGGGGCAACCAGCACTCGCTCTCTGCTGTATTGACACCCGGTTTTATAAAGAGACCCCCCTGATGGCTGATGTTGACAGATCACGGTGCCCCCCCTCCCACAGATTGCTCCAAGTTACAGATGGGGAGGGGAGCTGAGAGCTCATCAGCCATTGGGAATGTGATTTTGATTTCCGTTAAAAAGGTTGGCCCTGTGTAGCTCAGGAAGGAAGAAGCATTGCGTTCCGAGGCAGACACTGGGAATTTATGTCTGTAACACGTCTTTGTGTGCATGAGAACTGTGTTTGGAAGCTGGATTGGGCTTTGTTTGGCTACGTTTGCTGCTTTTAAAATAAAATGCATCTATTTCAGGTTTGACTGATGGTACCTTTATAACGAGGCAGAAAAGTTTTGTTTTTATGAAGCGAAAAATGCAGTTATTTAACTAAGGGCACAACTGTTGTACATTTCAGTCATTCACCAAACCATCCATCTTTAAAAACTCTGTTCTGGTTAGGGTCATGATTATACTTACAACACTTTAAATATAATTAATGAACTGAACAGTGTGATGTTAACAAGCCATGACAGGTCAGTGAATTCACATACTAAATTCTTAATTGTCCTGTTGTGACATGGCACTTCTGTTCAGTTTCTTTGGAAACGTTTGACATGGTCAAAGTGACTGAAAAAAAAGAAATTGAAGGTGTTCAGATTTCAGAGACAAAACACAATGAAAACAGACGCAAAAGTGAAAAATCTGAATGCTAGGAATCCAGGAGAAATGGTCCCCACTGCACTGCACTGCACTGCACTGCACGTACATATATGTATGTAAGCATGCATGCATGCCCGAGCGTCTGAGGGCTCAGCTACTAAGGCCTGAAACTCGCCACAGGCGATACACATTTTGCACGCAGAATTTTTTTATATCTAAAAAAATAATTTACATAATCAACCCTCAAAAGGGGGGCAGATAAAATAAGACAAAGCAAATGCAAAGTCTGTCAAACTACAAGGAAAATGGCAACACAGGAAAGCACTACACCTTACTTCTGTGTGACACATGGGGTGGGTAAGTACACTCTTCCACCTGCCTTGAGATTCAATGACTGACTGATTTGTGGTCCTCTAGCGATTGCATCGGGTTCAAGTAGTAAAACGGAGGCTTGAGCCCAAGTCGAGCCCCTACCCCCAAATCCTGCCAAGCGAACATGTGCTCTGTTAATGAATCGTGCAGCTCATCAACGACCAGGAACTCTACTGACTTTAGGTTTATGATACAGGAGTGCAACGGCCATAGCCAAGTCTGTTCAATACATTAGCTGGACTTGGCTGATGGAGATTTAATGAGCTACGGTACATTAACACGGCATGAAATTATGGGAATAATATAATGATACAGCCAGTGATGAATGATAGCTGAGAATAAAAGGGATTTTGTTAGAATAATATTGTACGCTAAAGTTAAGTCCAAACTGAAATGCCAGCTGATACTATCGGACAACACAAGACCTCTGGGTCACGATTCTGAACATTTGCCTAGTGATGCTGCTAGATATGACCACCTAGTCTAACACAGTGAAGATTTAACTTGAACTATATTTTGTTTGGTTACTTATGGTTAAGGTTAGGGCTGGGTAGGGATCATCATGCTGGAATTAAAGCTTTCCCCATAGAAATGAATGGAGAGTCCCCACAAAGATATAATTAGAAGCTTGTATTTGTGTGTGTGTGTGTGTGTGTGTGTGTGCGCGTGTTTTTCCCAGCATGTACTCACCCAGGCTAAAGAGCACCAGGAACTTGAGGCAGACAAACTCTCTCTGGTCAAACTGCAGCGAGCGAAGCTTCCCCACCAGATCCTGAGCATGGCTCATGAGGTTGTTCAGAGTGGCTCCAGCCTGGGAGGCGATCACAGCGTAGTCCACCTGGAAAAGGGCGAGGGGTCAGCTGCTAAACCAAGGGGGCATCTCAACATCCCTCATCCCCACAGAGCAGCAAGGGGATAAGGATGTATACTCTCGTTTACACATGTTTACTCCTGGGGGGGAGTACTGTAGAACAATGTTTCCCAACCTGGTCCTTGGACACCCAGAACTGGTCCACGTGTTTGCTCCCCCTGAGCTCCCTCCCAGACAGTTCACATTTTTGCTCCCCCCGAGCTCCCTCCCAGACAGTTCACGTTTTTGCTCCCTCCAAGCTCCCTCCCAGACAGTTCACGTTTTTGCTCCCTGTCTGTGGGTCCCCCAGAACTGGATTGGGAAACACTGCTGTAGAAGTTTGGCAGGTGATTTCATCCAGAGTGACTTACAGTTCTACATTTCACCTGCTAATTTGGCTGTATGCATTTCCAAACCAGGAACCATAGCAAGGATACAACAGGAAGGTAGTGCTTGGGATTCAACCAACCCCTTAACCCCAGCACTGTCTGCCAGACAATCTACCCACAGGAAAACCTTCATAAATTGTGGGAATCATAATCTAGATGGTGGAGACCTCAGTCTTCTAAGTCCAAAGGGAACCATTCAGGGTAAACATGACATGAAGCGACCTTTCATTTGTGGTCACTAGTCACTGTTTTACAAATTTTATTTACAAATGCAAAGTCTCTAAAACATGGAAGGGCCAAAAATAACATATATACATGTCCACTGTGTTTGCTGGTCAAACAATTCTGCAATGGTCACTGATATTTTTTTTAAAAGTCCATAAATTACAGAAAAACAAAATACTGCTAATTTTTGGTGAATGTGAATAATGCATATTAGCTACGGTCCAGAAACACTGATACTTATATTATTGCATTTTTGAGGAGTCAGTTGCCAGTTTTTAAAATACAGATGTGTTTAAATGTATTTTATATTCACTGACCTGACTGCCACAGAATGTTTTTGCCAAAAAACAGTATTGTTCACATTAATTATAATAACCTTTATTCTGTCCCCTTGTCATCTTTGTCTAAATGTACTGTTTCTTCTTATTAAAGTCATACCCAAGGAACAGGCATACCCACTGTTCACTCTATATTCCAAATAAATGCAGCAGAAACTAACAGCGGAAGCTATCACATACCTATTACACCTATTACAATAATATAAGAGCAATGTAAACACTTAAACAAGTTTAAATAAAGTAGCAAGCCCAGGTAGCACGCACAAATTGTAACCCTTCCCTACTATAAGTCACTTTGGATAAAAGCATCAGATAAATGAACAACATGTAAATACAATCACATTCATATTACAATCTATAGAACTGGGTCTCATACAAAAAATACACAATTAACACTGCTTATTGTATATGTTAACTGTTACCAACTTTGTCTATTAAACCTACCACTGAACATGATTTTAATCCAATATAGGACATGCTATATATCTCAGCAAATGCTTTATAATTTGACCCCATGAATGTTTCATGCTGCTTGTTACCACCACGTTGCTATACATATTTACATTCTGCTACACATTTTCTGCAAAAAAGGTCTAACTGGGCATATACTGTATAAATCCTACGGTGATAAGCACAGGTCCTCAAAAACCTCCTTTTGACTGAGCTTGTTTTGATCTTACATTTAAAATATTAGAAGACTAGATTAGAAGACTTAATGTTTTCAGAAGTTCCTTCCTTTAAGCAAGCAAAGCTCTAAAATCATTCAGGATCTTCCAGGGTCTTTGTAAATTTCATATTCAAGGATGTTTCTTTTCAAACTCAAGTCTGACAAGGCCACTGAAGCTGAGAATGTTTCAAATCCTCCACATTTAATATATATTCAGATGCGCTTATTACGGATTCTGTTCATTGGGCCGTTATCCTATTGAGTACATGCCAAAACATATATTCTGTGCACCATACAAATAAACATTAAAAAGGTAAGATGACTGACGTAACTTCCCAATGGGGTATTTCTCTGTCTCTGACTTCTGCCTGACCACCCCCTCACTCCTCCTCGACCTGATCTCGAAGCTCATTGGTGTTACAGGCTCGCATGCGGCCTACGCAACATGCCCTCTATCTTATCAGCATATCGGACAAATGGAAAGACGGATTGGACCCACACGCTAATTAACATCAGATGAACAAAAGCTTTGCACCCCCCCAAATGGCTGGACACCAGAGGCCAAGGGTGAGGGGGCGGGGGTGCCTGCAGTCCCCCACCCATCCAGGTCCCATGCTCTTCAGCTCCACTTTCAGGGGCATTTAAAATCTGCAACAGCAGCAAATTTGTCTGGAAGGCAAATCCTTTGCTGCCGTTCACTGTTAGCAGGCTGCGTTAAATTTTTATATTTATTGACAATTCATTACCATAATTGACTGCACTTGAGTTTCTGGAAGGCGGCTGGCAAGAGCCTCCTGATCAAAACATGGTCCCCTGTGCAGCATTTGCAATTAAAAATCAACCCAACTGGAATTTGTTTATCGTGTAAATATGATATATGGAATTTTCCGGCTAGTCTTGAGACTTCCGAAGGAATGCTCGGTCTGTTTCTCACCTGGCGCTCTCTGTTTTAAGGCCGTTAAAAAGTTATGAGTCAGTGAAAAGAGGAACGCCCCCCGCCCCCGTCTGCCTTGACTGATAATCAATTTACATTAAATCTACTGTGTGTGAAATAATGATGCTTACAAAAACACAGCTCCTGCTTTCCCACTTCAAATTACTTCCTGTTCTACAATGAAACACCCATCACTGAAGATTTACAGTAAATGTGTTTGCTACATATATCTCACGTCATATGAAAATATACCACGTCAAACTAAACGTGCTGCAAACACGCTGCCATGTCCTACTTGGAATTTCTGCACGCTCAGTGTTTGCAAATTGATTTCATCTGTTTATCAATAAACCTGTCAAGAAGTGACTATGATTCCTTAGCAGGACAGTGCAAGTGACTGGATATAAATCAGAACTATTAAAAAAATAATGGTTTTGTAAAGAGGGTTTTCATCTGACATACAGGTCAAATCCATTACCAGGTCTAATCTCACCTCTGAATTTAGCATTTATTAAATTACATGAACATATTTAATGTCAGTATTTCAACAGTGAGTGAAATCTATTTTGACTCTAGCACATTCTCAGCCATGGGCTTACAGAGCAATGCTGTTGATGGCTAATCGGACAGAGGGTTGAGGGGATGGTGTGGGCTGAGGTTGGGGCCATTTTCCCGCTGATGAATAAATGACAGTGGTTTGAGAGTTCCATTACATTGGACTGTTACCAAACATGCTTAGTTCTGCCCTGGAAGACAGAGGCAGTAACATTTACGGCCTCTATTCTCCCCAAACACCCCAAACAGAGTATTCTATATTTTTATAACTATCCGAATCTTCACCGATGCCCCCCCCGCGACTGACTTTTCCTTCTTCCCCATCCTACTAGCTACTACTAGCTTACTCTTCTCTGTAGCCCCCACCCGACGCAGCAGCTCCCTTACTCTTCTCTGTACCCCCCACCCGACGCAGCAGCTCTCTTACTCTTCTCTGTACCCCCCACCCGACGCAACAGCATCGGGAAGTTGTGAGACCACATGGACCTCCAGGCCGAGGAGGAAGCTTCTGGTCTGAGGTGGCTGTCACTCCCGGCCCAGTAGAGAATAATCAGACATAACGATGTGTTTGAATGTGTCCCCTGTCCCCTACAGGCTCTTCAACAGCAGCTGTTCATTAACCAAAATATGCAAATAAGTCTGGGCTCCCCCGTATCTCCTCCCTGCTGGCTCTCGCCTCTCAGACAGCTTCCTCTTATCAGACTTGGATGATGGAGGTTGGATGGTGATGGGTGAGGTATCAGGGTGAGGGGGGAGTTTAGGCAGCTCTTTCCTCAAAGTCAGCATTTCTGTGATAACCCCCCTGCCCCCCCAAGAACAGAGAAGAAAGAGGTGTCTTGCAATTTTGGGGAGCTCGTCCCATGCCAGGACTGCATGAGATCAAAATGTCCTCCCTGCCAGCCTGAAGGGACTGCAGTTCCGCTCCAAACATTACCACCAAAGACATCATGTTGGTCCTCTGACTGCTCACAAATCTGTAGGCATTCAGATCCCAAGTGCGTTCATCTCCACACGCGAAATGTTATGGAGTTTCAGCTGTTTTGCTGAAAGGTCATGGAAGATTCTATTACAGGTATGATTTGCGTTGTGCAACATTCAAAATTTAGCTGTTCAGAGCTGCATATTTACTGACAGAATCCATAGCCAGCTATTTAAACTGCTGTTGAAATGTGACTGAAAAAAAAAACACATTATAAGGCCTTCGGTTGGAAAGGGAGCTCTTCAGCTGGCCCTAAGGCACAGAGCCAGCAAACGATACATCTCCAGAGGATAGATGGCAAATCCCTTATTCTTTGACTCATATTCTCATACGATCCCCATAAAGAAATGCAGAATTGATTATTGCCACCACATTAATCTCTGTCCACAGAATAAGATGATATATCTCTGATGGAGCACTGATGGCATTAGGGGAGCAGCAGATCACGAATTAGCGCAAACTAACTCTCTCTGCGGGTGTCTAAGAGGCACCATTTCCATGCGGTCAGACGACTTACTTGTTGACCGGTAACCAGGAGGATGGAGCCATCTTTGCCGTGTACCACTTGTCGGAAAATGTGGTCGAGGATTAAGAGCTCGCTCCAGCAGTTCTGCAGCAGCTTCATTTGGTCGTCAACCTGCCGAGAAAGAAAGAACATCAGAAACCACATGGTTATGTTTGTTTCACGGTTCTGTTACCAATATATATATATATACACACACATATATGCAAGTATATATAGAGAGAGCTTCATTCACATCTTATTCACAGAAAAAGTATTTTCCCCAAGTCATTTGTTAAGATCAATTCCATTCCTCAGGTAATATATTCTTATGCATGAATATAAGTAAAATATTCTGTGACCATCCATCCATCCATCAATCTATCAATCTTGCCCTGGTGAGGGTTGTGATGCTTATGTGCATAGAATGAAATGCATACATAAAGTAAAAATATATCTGTGATTGTTAAATTAATGAGTTCTATTTTAAGGAGTCTTTAAATTTCTGTTTCATGATTTTCATTCAGCCTCTGCTGGCTGACTCCCACTGGCTGATCTCTTGCCTTGGGTCCCATTACATTGTGTTAGGAAGACGAAGCAAGCACTGCAGACCTCTCCCTTCCTGTGAGTCTAGCCACATGGCAGCTAGTGGGACAGGCCTTCATCGTGGGACAGGCCTTCATCGTGGGACAGGCCTTCATCGTGGGACAGGCCTTCACTTCTCACTGGTGTTAATTTATCTGCTCGCCACACCACACAATCGTCCAGTATTCATAATGATTAGCTTGCAAATGTTCTGCCGGAAACCTAGCTCCCCCCCCCGTGCTGAGAGATGCTGGACCCCATGGCAGGAGAGTGGGGCGTAGGGCCTCGGACAAACCTGGTCATTGTCCTCACCACTGTTTCCCATACCTCTCCGCGTTAATGATTACATACCATATCCGAACGAGGACGCGAGTAGGCAGGAGAATGAGGAAAAATGAAGAATTCTACCCCCTTTCTGCCCCCAAAACAAACATAGCTCTGCTGATACCGTTATCTCGTATGTGGTAAACACAGATTGGACCAAAAAACAACCATATTTCCCCTTTGTTTGGAGCCCCTATACATGTGCCAGACAGGGACAATCGTAACCTAACACCAGAGTTAGAAATCAACATTTTGCAACAGGCAGAGCAAATGGCCCAGTGGATTGTGGGTGACATGGTATTTATAAAAAAACAAAACAAAAAACAAAACAAAACATAAACTGTGTTTTCTAAGACTAATACTGCCTCAGAATAAAAAATGAGAACTTCTTCAACTAAGAAAATTGTTGTGTAATTGGTAAAAATATGCAATTTTTTTTGTAACGATAATTGTTTTGTCTTCTAAGAAGCTTATCTTTCACAGTCGCAACAAAAAAGAAGAAAATACACAGTGTTTGGCTGGAGTGTTTGGGAAAGGGAATACAGCTCCGACTTTATTGATGGGGACCTTAACTCAATAACATTTAACATTACAGTTTTTGCTCAAAACCGCACTTGAGGAATAAAGCTGAGTAAGACATTGGAGGTTGTCCACTAGAGATACAAAGACACCAAGAACACCTTGCCCAAACTCAGCTGGAATTTTTCCAGGTGGACATAAAGTCCAGCTGCAGTAGATGTTGTCTTGTGGATGTTCATAATGGACTCTACCAGCCATGAAGCTCTGATTGCCACACCAGTCAGAAACATTTGTAAGATATAACAATTGAAGAAAACAATTACAATGAAGCTAGTCTAAATCTGCAGGGTTTTTTTTGACATATGCAAAGTGCAGTGCGGCAATGAAGGACTGAAAACCTGCTGCGAGAGACGCGAACAGTGATTTTTATGTCGGAAGATCTGTGCCACCAGTGTCATTCTTGGAGGCCGAAGGCAATGACGGGGCCAGTTTTCAAAGCATGCGTCAGAAGACTGCGATTCAGAGACGGGGTCTGCTATCAAAGGCCCTTCACAAAAAAGGACAAGGAAGGTGGCATAGATGAGATTGAGAGGGCGACAAAACCGCTGTCATGGCCTTCATATGTACTGTCAGTATGTTGGGACGACAGGGCTTTAATGGCAAGCATGCCCACTGCACCCCGCCAGCCCTCTCAGCCCCTCCCAAGACAATGGAGGCACTGGAAACAGCCCATATAGGTAGTTAGTGTAACTTAATTTCACAATTTATCACATGTAATTAAAAATTCAAAAACACAAAATCATTCATCGCAATGCAGCAACACTAACAGAGCCAGCCTGCTAGAATTTGAACTTGCTGGAAATTAATTAGTACTGTTTCAGATACACTATGACACAAATTGTAACGATAATATAACCATCCATTATTCACAGTTATACTATGCTGTAAAATGTAACAACAATTATTCCCTAACTGCATATCAAAGAAATACATATTTCTTATTAGTATACAAAGCACTACACATGCTATCTTCCTGCTAAATACAAACTCCTGGTAAATTAAGCTGCATTCCACTATCAGCAGTAAAAGACTAAATTAACAGAAGAAAGTTCTTAGCTTAATGGAAACTTTAACGCTTTAATGTCATTTTGTTAATCTATCATGAAATAAAAGACCCCGCTTTGCTGCCTCTTGGAGCCTAGCTATACTGATAAGTTCACCACAGCAGTATCATTCTTTGCCTGAACTGCTCCCCCTAGAGGTCTGCAGAGCAAACACAGTATGGATCACAGCCCATTTTTTCTTCTATTGCCATCCAGTCATATTCAGTCCTGGGTCATAGTGAGCCTATTTCAAGATACATAACAAGGGAATACCATGAATGGAATGCATGATGACACTGTCATTGTCTCCACCTCCAATGAAACATAAGCATGCTGAGATATCTAGCAGGTAGCCTCCAGACATCCTTATTTTTCTTAAGGGCTTCCCCTGGCATATTGCTGAGAAGCCTCACATACAGTTTTCTGAATACAAATATTTTCTGCTATGTATAACATAATAGATAAAAAACTGATTAATCACTGTCAGTAATCAGAGTTAGCAGTAGATGGCAATCCTGTTATTGGGGGCCCCTGTGGTTTGTTATTATGAACTGTGTCTATATACATCCAGTTGCAATGAATGGAGTTCATGTTTGTCATTAACCGTGTCTTTAAAGTAAACTTAAAGACGGCACGAGGCGCATATACTTCAGGACAGAAGCCCACTCAGCCACACACTAGGACAAATTTACACTGATGTAGGAAATAATTTACTACAAATGTAATTCTGTCAGAGAGCAGTGGAGCAAGCTGGTTAGAAAACTCAGGGCTTTAGATGGACCACAGCCAGGTCTTCTCCTATCTGTGAAATGAAACCAAATGGTATTCCGCCGTCCAACTGGGAGGATTTATAAGGCCTCGTAATTCTTGGCACAGGTGCGCGTGGTGCTAGATTAGTAAACGCAGGCCCTGGGATGGCCGGTTGCCGTGGCGAATGTGAATCAGCAAGCTGGCCTCAGTGGGAGGCCCTTATTGGCTCCACAGGGTCAGCGAGCATCAATCTGATGGGGTGTACGTGTGTGTGTGTGTGTGTGTGTGTGTGGAGGGAAAGGGGGTCGGGCGGTCCAGAGGTGGACTTTGGTAGGGCCAGTATGATGTACGGCCTGATCGATATCACCAAGGCATGGAGATTGATCAGTTCCCACAGTGACCGCATTAGCAGACCCAGAAGGGTAACCCCTGACCTGTACAACGGATTCTGTTCATTAGGAACCTCATCTTTGCATTAGTATAGGCAAAACTGTAATAATAATATCTGCTGCGATGCCAGTCATATTCATTGCCAAAATGACCCCCTCCCCCAGCACTGCGCTATGCCACATCAACATTCTGCCATATTAAATGACCACCCTTGTGCTAATCGTCTCAGTCGCTCCCCCACAGTCCCCCCTTCCTAGCCATTACGTTACACGGTAAATGGAAACAGCTCTTGCCGAAAGTTTTCTCGTCTGCCGAAGGCCGGAGTAAAAATATTCGTTTTCAAGGTCATCTCAGTAGGAAACATACGACGCGCTCGGGCGGGTAACAGATGTGAAAACGCTCGGTGTGTATACGTCCGGCGACAGGACAGAAAATGAAGAAACGGGAAAGAAAATAAAAGTCTTGCTGTACTAGCGATTTCCGGGAGGACATAAACACGGCTCCCCCTCATAGGTCTTGATGATAGATAAGTAGGACAAAAGCAATAATAAAGAAACAATATTTACTTGGTTCACCGGAAAACAGGGCAAAAAATTAAGAAAAGCTTTTACTAGTGAAACAATAAAATAAGGAAACTGAAGGTGCTGGACTTTAAGCGAAGATTGATGTATTTCTACCATTGACTTGGAAAAACACAATCCAATCTTCGGTGTTAAGCAACACAAATTGTCAGGTATATTTTCTTTATTATTTAAAAATGGTCTCTGAATCTCCAACATAGGATCTTGGGAATAAGAAAGCTAAGAAGCTATCGACTAATTATCAGAAACTATGTGGGCTAATCAATTATTCAGATGAACATTAGTCTTCTAATATACTGGACATCAGACCATGGGGCAGGATGTCCCAGAAGTACCCCAACCCAAAATACAGAGAGGAAACTATGCCTTGCAGAGATAAAGTGTACACCTACGGTAGACTGGAAGTATTGATCTTTCCACAGCATGCGATCTACAAGGCAAAGCTATACATTAGCACAGCTGTGAATGTGAATCCACAAGCTATTTTACTCAATTCCTGAATTTATGAACCACCTTGCTCTTGGTGTGTTTGTCCCGCATGCTGCCAGACACGGGGAAATGGCTCTGTCACTCTTCCGCGTATGCACATCTGACGAGACAGCGGTAAAATCTTCCTTCCTTCCTGTATTATTTATATTCAGAAACACAATATGAAAAACCACTCATTTATTAGTGGAACTTTATTTTTATTATATATAGCTAATGCATGTATTTAATTGAAGCACTGGAAGATTCTGTGCATTACATGTGTTGCAGTGCCAAAGGTATAATCTACGAAAAAATATCCATCCATTCATCCATCCATCCATCCATCAAGTGGAGGATTGTGGGGAATATATACAACAATAACTATCTCAATGCCAACTGACACTGAATCACAAAAGCGTTTAACTAGTTTCAGTTACCATTATTTTTCCAGAGGGCTTTCTGATGACCATTAAAGTCCAAAATTATTAATTTGGTCATTCTTCCGAGGTTCATGAAAAGAGTCATTTAGCTCTTTCAGGAGGGTCTACTATGAAGGAACGCAGCTTTAACAGTTGTAATGTCTAACACTAAAAGATCAGTATATGGAAACGGTATGCTATGCCAACTTGTACTCTGAGCAGACCACTAGAATGCAAAAAAAAAGAAAATAAAGAATATAAAATGAAGTAATGAACAGGTGGTTTGTCTGACTTCAGCAACTGTGTTAAAGACATTTTCCGTCGGAGGGCCTTGTGAATTCTGTCCATCGTAACTCGCATATAACGTTACCCGGCCGGAGCAGATGTCAGGTGACAGAGTGCAAATCCGACGGCGCACGCAAGCGTGCATCCCCTGAAAACCTATTCCCCCACACTGCCCCGGCGTCGTTGCTCGCTCTATTGTCTTTCGGCCCATCCAGTTCAAAATAGACGGCCGTAAATAAGTTCCAGAAATAGAGCCGAGAAGACAGCTGCTGACAGCCCGCCATGAAACCGGCTGACAATACAGCAACCACCGGCCTGGCTTCAATTAAACGCAAATGAGTGAGGTTAGCTAAAATAATGCGGAATTACGGCAGACAAAAGTCAGCTTGGGAAAATCAATAAACTAACATTTAAACAAATGGCAATTCGTTCAATTATGATGCTCTCTGCTCAATTATTCCCTTTTCCTATTTCTGAGGTGTACCGAGAATAAAAGCAGGCGTTTAGCTCCTACTCTCCTGTTTAGGACCACAATAGATAAAGACAGGAAATGCGAAGATGCACAACTGTAAATGTAATGATCGCAAGATCATGTAACTGAGTAGGATTCATCACTCCATTTCCCGAAAATGTTCCCAAAAATGAGTGGGACCTTTCAAAGGGGTGACGATATAGCCAGACCAAAACACTGACCATTTCATTCTGGTGCAAATGAACCATTTAAATAATTCTTGGGAGCAATAAAATCATACATGTTGCCATTCTACATCAACAGCAGACACAATGACAACATCAGCAAACATCAGTCTCCTCTGACATGTGACCAATGGGACTTTGAGTTGTAAATCTGAAATAATCTCATTGTTTTATTTATCTTATTTGTCATCATTACTAACCAGCCTGTGCAATTCCTGTGTACGTATCACCTTCCTAAATGCTTCAAAATTAATTTAGCACACAAGGACTGCCTGGAAGCACGAATCATGGCTTTTTTGTGATGGTGCTGTTACTGGGGAAGGCGGAGCTGGAAACATACTCTGCGTATTCCATTTAGGTGTCCGTTAAAAAAGACCCCCGGCTCTTGCTGATTTGGCAGCAACCTGTCTTTCTAAATCGAGCTCAAAGATGTACTTTGTTAATCTCCCCCCACCCCCCCACCACTGCTGATTGTTTTTTTGTGCTTCACCACGGCACAAGAAAAAAAATGTGGATGGAGCAAGAAACCATTAGCGGACCTGCCCAGCGTTCCTGCTTTTAAAGAGCACTGATGACACAACAATCAGAAAAGGCTTTTACCCTCATCGCCGCTAAGCAGTGGCTCGTGTCGTCAATGTTTTGTTTTTACGTTTGGGGGGGGGGGGGGCAATAAATGTGAATTCCACAACTTTGATATTTGTGGAGGGGGACGAATCTTGCTTCCCCGAAGTGGTCGAAATGGAGGCCCCATTACCACAGCTCAGTTAAGACGGCGCGGACGGCTCTGGCAGGATGAGTCTATCAGCGCACAGCCGGGAACTTGTAGTTCATGACAGCCTTTTATCCCTCATCAAGCGCAACAAGTGGATGAGCAGAGGCTCTGGCTCACCAGTGCTCCCCCTTCATGTCTTCATGTCTCTCTGTAGAATTTCGGGCCTTAAATCTTTCCTTTTAACAAGTGCGTGCGTTTCCTTCCTCCAGCCGGGGGAAATTCCCAGGAGTACGGGATGGGGCTCCTGAAGATGCTCTCCTATGCCGAGCCGGCAGCAGGAAGGGGAAGGAAAGGGGTGCTGCAAGATTCCACAGCAAGACTGAAGCAATTACCCAGCAAAGTTAAGGCGGCACAAAAAAAACATCTCATGCGGTTTTGACATTACGGTGAACGGCACCGACGGATAGCACCTTTCTTGGAGATGTGACAGAAAGACCTACAGTACCAGAGAACTTCAAATCCTGTGATTTCATCTCACCCTTCAGCCCATCACATGGGAATAAGGGCATTTTTCTAGCTCCCCCGGCATGCTGCTCCCTGATCAAACAAGAACTATCACTGCTAGATACCAGCTGCAAATAAACAGCTTCAAGTCTGGCCTAGAGGAGTATGTTATGAGGAGGCTAAAAGGAGCTACGCAAAATGGTATATATAATAAAATATATATGTGTACAGGAGCAGGCCTTAGGAAAACTCACACGCCATCTCCAATTGTGGCTGCCAGGGCAGTGGGATATCATCTATCAGTGGACAAATGCAAGGATGAGAAAGCTGCTCCTGAAATGAAATAATATATCTTTGAAAGCCTATGCCTGCAGTGGGCTCGGCTCCCATATATCAAGCCTGAGCTGCTGGTGGATCCAGTCCAGGGCCATTAACCTTCCACCTGTTTCCCCCTGTCCTTCACGACGCCGCCCCTGCCCTTGGTGCCTCCCCGCTCCCTTGTTCATCTTCCCCCCGCGGGCGTTAATGCAAGGCGGCGAGGGGCCTGCGGAATAATTCAAATGCAATGGAGCGGGGACGCGGTTACAAATCTCTGCCAAGGCGCTCGGAGACACCCCGGGCGCCGTTTGTCAGAAGTGTGTCGAGTGACCTCAGCGACAGCCCCCGGGGAATATATACCGCTGGCGAGTCCGCACATCGCAGCCATAACGGCTTATTAATTTTCTTTCAGGAGCATTGTGTTAAATCCACAATAAGCAACCCAGCAACCCTGGAAATTAGGTGGGAGAGCAAAGCGCGTTTCCCGAAGAGGCAACTCTTCGCGAAAGAATGCTGGAAAGACGACACTTGGCCATTTAACTATGCAAACTAGCTATAAACTGTATTATAAAGTGAGTTGAACTGTAAACTCTGGTACAGTATTGGGGGGCATCTATGATATCGAAATATCCTATGAAGGAGCAAGAG
>JAODJU010000033.1:15735577-15752438 GCA_026776725.1 Gnathonemus echidnorhynchus
GGGGGGGGCAGGCTGGGGCCAGTTGTTCTGTTCGCGGTGCCAGATGCATTTGACCTTAATGTCCTCCAAGATTTACTTACACTAGATTGCCAGCATTAAGAAGCAAAAGACCAGTGTTATTTATGCAATGCTTTGCAGTTTAATTTTGCAGTTTTTACAAATATGTAACTCACTGTGATTTCTTGTTTAGACTGTCTTGCTTCCACAAGCCTTATTTTTTTTCTGTCGTTACTTTGCTTTCCACCAACTGAAGCGACTCGACCACCCAGAGCACTTGCGTTGAGTTTGTCATGAAAATGTGCTTATGTTTGTTTTGCCTGTTCCCAGTGCACAAAATTTTAGCCCACATATATAAATGTATTGTTATTAATAATAATAATAATAATAATAATAATAATAATAATATTAATAATAATAATGATGATAATAATAATAATAGACCCATGTAGCATACGCATTTAGAGGGGCCAACGGGGGGGAGGTATGCATATTATCACGGGGGCACTGCCCCCCCGCCCTGAGCCGCCCATGAAAATAAGGCTTCTGATATTTTGAAAGTGTAATTGCAAATTGTTTTACTGCAGGTATATGCCTTTTCTCTCCCTCTTTTTAAAGTACATGATCATATAACTCAGAGATAAAACAAGACTAAATGAAATCCAAATTCCATTGTAAAATGTAAAAGGAGGGAAAAGTTATCTGAAGATTTTATATCGCTGTCACTTAAAGTTATTAAACACAAATTAAAGTATT
The DNA here is from genome assembly GCA_026776725.1 of Gnathonemus echidnorhynchus. Taxonomy (NCBI): domain Eukaryota; kingdom Metazoa; phylum Chordata; class Actinopteri; order Osteoglossiformes; family Mormyridae; genus Gnathonemus; species Gnathonemus echidnorhynchus. Next base: position 15,736,331 of record JAODJU010000033.1, read on the forward strand.
TTACACGTTTTAATAAAATTGGTCTCACAATAAAGTAGAAACAGAACAAAAACTTAAAATCGTAAAATTCTTAAAATAACAAAAATATTTTTTGCACTGCAGTGTATTGGACACCTTCCCTATTTATATACACGCTCTATACCAGAGATGGTAAACTGGGCTGTACTGCACGTTAATTTGTTAGAACGTCTGCGGTAAAAACTTTTTATTTTTTTTTTATGCTGAGCACAATGAAAGGCTAACATGTCACGAATGAAACAGCATCACCGAGACACGTGCAGCAGAAACAGGTGAAGTTAACTGGCCATAATTGCAAAATCCCTACAGTAGCAGGACAAAACTGTGCTATTTCAGGTTTATTTGCTGAGCAAATGCTCACTGCCCATTTTATATATGCATTTATTCCATATCTTTTTTAGCTGTTCATTATTAACTGAAATGATGTGAATTACCATAAGCAAAGCCACTAATTTCCCACTTCAGAATCACAGGTGACATACTGCATTGGTGAATCCTATGCAAAATCCATCCATTCATTTTTTTTGTAACTGCTTGTCCTACTGTGGGTTGTGGAGGGGTCTGGAGCCTTTCCCAGAGGTTATGAGAGCAAGGCAGGGAACAACTCAGGATAGGCACAAGGCATATTTGCACACCACTGTCTCTCTGTTTCTCTCTCTCACGCACACACTCACAGGCAATTTGGTAACTCCAATTAACCTCAGCATGTTTTTGCACTATTGGGGAGGGGACATACAAACTCCAGACGCATGGAGTCATGGTGGAGACTGGAAACCTGATCCCAGATGTGCTGTGCAACATTACTAACCACTGTGCCACCATGCTGCCCCTTTCAAGGCAAAACTTACTTAGCATTTTGAGATTATAAAATTTTTAGCAAATTTGTTATGGATGCAAATTATTATTCTGATTTGAATTATGATTATTATTGGGAGTTATGAACTGTATCAATAAATAACAAATAAATAAGCAATTTGAAAGTAATGATTATTACATCTAAGCTTAATCCCCATAACTAGTGATTTCTGCTATTTTTAAGGTATATGCTTTTGAAAGTCTGCACACATCCATTCATTTCCAAGAATCGCTTACCCCGTTTCGGTCACAATGATTCATACCCTAGTACTGGAAGCAGGGGCTAAACGTGATAATAAATATAAACGTGGATAAACGTGGAACAAGACACTGTCACAGATCACACACATGCATGCACAGTCCCGCACACAGTCAAACGTAAGGGACAGTATCAAGACACCAATTATACCAAACTGCACAATGCTGAAACTGGAATATGGACGCGAAACCCACACAAACACAGCAGGAACATGTAGGACATGGAGATGGAGAATGAGATGGAAACTACAGCAGACGGTAAGTTGCAGATGGCCGACGCACCTTGCAGCTCTCACACGTCAACAGGCCGTAGTGGTACCCAGACACCTTGTCTCCGCAAACAGGGCACATCTCATCCAAGTCTTCGTCATAGGAGTAGTCCATCATTTTAAACTGAGGGGCTGGAAAGCGACATGTGTGGGTTAGCCAGCAAACACACAGCATCTTTGTTCTTTATAGCTAGATTTTGGTGATGAACAAAACTGCCCTGTTTGATTTCAAACTGAAAACACACACTGGTACCCATGTGACAAAACAGATTAGAGAGCGGCTTCCTGACATCTCACATTTGATATTACCCTGTGCGTATCAGTGTGTTAAACACCCGAAAAGCTATCTGTAATGCTGCAATGGCATTTACACAATTGCTAAATAAAACGTCATTGTCTGCGCAAATAAAGAGCTCATTTACGTTTTCATTTTCATTTGTGCTGTAATTTACTTTTCTAACTTTCAGAGACACAAAAAATTGTACATCATGAGTAAATAAATTTCAAAACAACAGTGCCCTATGTAAATGACATCATTCACAGGTATATTTTTTACTTTTATCATATTTTATTTTATTTATTTTTATTTCAGATGTAACACATAATAGACCACATCATAAAAAATATCTTTAAGTGATAAATGTAATAAATGGCCCATATCTCTCTCGCAAAACGCAGCAATTATTATAATAACCAAACTGATAGAAAGAAATTACATATACTACATATTAGGATACAAATTGATCTCAGGAAAAAATGTATTTTCTGATTGAAGTTACTTGATGTACTTTGCAGTCTATATACTTATATACCCCAATAGATATGTTATATATGTTGAAGATATTCAACAAGTACAGTACTCTCACGTTCATGGATATTAATTCCAAACGTGGGTGAACATTTAGTGAAACGACCATTACCCATTTCGAAATCGAAATGCATCTAGTTTTACCTCTAGAATCATAATTTTATAAGATATGATATTGTATATGCCATTCTGACTAACATTCACGTATACCTGTGTATCACGTAATAGCCTACGTGCAGTACAGGAAAGGGAAACAAGACATGTCTACCTGAACCTGCAATTCAAAAAGTTTTCAAACTTCCATGCAAATGCTTTCATCCATCCTCTCATTTTCAATCACTACCTACATCCTCAGGATCTCAGAGAGCATGTTGCGTAAGACAACCTGCTGTATCCTGAACGACATCGCGGATGACAATTTAAATGTTTCACAAATAAATTTGCTTTCTAATTGAGCAGGACATATTTATTAACAAGAGAAAATGAACACCAGAACAAAAAGAATTAGAACAATCTGACAGATATTTGGACAACTTCAGAGAAATTATAGTTAGGCCTATATATTCAAATATAGGTGCCGATTTTTATTCATCGTAATAGACGCACGTTATTCGATAATTTTGCTCGCTTTGTCCTCAGAGTTTGGCAGAGTGTTTTGAAAATACAAGACAGATACAATTAAATGAGCACTATAAAACGTTTTAAATATATCACGTATTTACGTTAAATAATACTTTAACTATTTTCCGCAACATTTTATTATTTCTTCAAACATATATAAAAAAGACTACTAATCAAAGACAGCTTCAAAAACAAACATAAAAAAGAGGTGAAACACGTTTTGTTTTCAATAGTCCTTTTAATTGATGGTCCCACATATTACATTTCCTCTTACAGTTTATATGTAAAAAATAAAGAGATCGATCGAAAGATATAAAATTTAAATTTGTCGACAAATGCTTAAATTCATATAGGCCTACGGTAAAACATATGTGTGATCAAGATATTCAATGAAAAAAAAATCGAAGACCTCTATAAATATATCAAAAGTTTAATAAAGTAAACCCTTAAAACGAAATAATACATTATAGTTAAAAAGACAACATCTCCTGATAAAATCATATTATAGTTTTCCAGGAATTCTACACTAACTTTTCCTGGAGCGTACCCTCGACAAATGATTTTTAAAGCACCATTTTAGTCATAAATCACACAGAATCTCAAATTAAGTAGCTCAGCAGGAAAATGCATTTTTTAATTATAAACGTAATTCTAAGACCTTAATCAGACAATTAAAAAAGGCCGTTACTTTAGATATGCATTTTATCTTAGATAATATGAGATAATATAACAGATTATTATTATACAACTGTGAGCGAATATGTAGATATGTATATATTCAATCGCAGATATGAATTAATGATTTGCCTGCGTATGAAAACTACAACAAAAAGAGAAAGGTAAACTATCAAAAATCAAGCGAAATAAATTCATAAATTACGCAGTTCACTTTTTAAGTAGGCTATAGTTTAATATAAGGTACGCGTTGAGGTGTTACATAGGCATACAGTAAGAATTATTTTTATCTTCTTGGCAATTACTATGAGACCACAAGAGAATTGTGCGTTATTAATTATTAGGGCTCAAAACACTAGATAGGTAGTATAAATAAACTACTCCAAAGCTCCAAATCACTGCTATATTCTTTCCTCATAATTGCGTCCAGACGATACTGTGCTAGAAGAGAAATCATATCTTCTTTTCCTACCTTGCATGTTTCCTGGCATGAGCCCCTGTTCCCCATGCGATCGAGCGAGTCCCAGGGATTCCGTCTCGACTTTGGGCAGCATGTCAGCGCTGCGAAGTTCAGGCGGAGTTTCGGCTCCGTCCGGCGGGCCACCTGGATGCCAGAGGGACACCCAGACTCTCACCTTACGGGAGTTTACTTCAAATTCCGTGTAGGACTTAAGTTTAACAATGTCGAATTTTTTAAAAAGCTATAAAACCGACCGTTTGTGTAACGCAAGGTCCGAAATAAAAATTCTTCTTCCAAAGTGGTCTTGCGAAGGTCATAATTATAAACGCAAACAAGCAAACTAAAAGGAATACAACTGCGCGTTTATTTAACGGTCTAAATATCAAAGCACCGGTCTACTGTGGCATCGAGGGTCAAGCGCTCATATCAGCTCTGCGGAGATTTCAGCGCCTGTCTGAGCGCCAGGTGTCTCCTCGCTGCTGCTGACATTGATATCTAAAGTTAGCGGACTGTTAGTAACTTTGAGATTGCAAGGGGGAATAACATCCACGCCTGCGGACCGCGGACGCCGAGCGGCTCTGCGGATGATGTGCTGGGATCTGAAGTTGTAACCTTCCTCTCTGCCTTGTTTACTCCTCGCCGGCGCTCTTCTCGCCAATCAGGCTTCCTTGCGGCGGTCTGACATCACGGTCCTTCGCCAATCGTCTCTGTCCTACAGTCTCTTGTTTTTTGCAAATCACAGCTGTGCGGTTCGTATAATAATGGACTTTCTGACTAAGAGGAGGAAACAAATACGGCGTGCGGAAAAATAGAAACCAAGCCTGCTCGGTGGTTGTAAAAGTGAACCAGACTCAAGCGCAGGGCAAGGTTTGACATGCCTGTTTTCTTCAACCAGACCGCTAGGAATGTTACTTTTTTTCTCTTCGCGATACCTAATTGCTTAATGCTAATAATTAGGAACAAGATACCTCTCTTTAAAAAGCATAGGTGCCTTGCTTTATACACATATATCTTTGACTTTAGCTCCAAGCTGAACCACTAATAAAATGCATGCCCGTGGGTGACTGCTAAATTTCTATTTTAACTTTTACCTACGCAAGGGTAATGAACAGTTGCGATTAACACGCTAGTTTGCGCAGCAAGAATGAAACGAATCTTCGTGAAGATAACCACTAGGGCCGTCCTACAACTTAATATAAATCAACATGAATACTGCCGTTATATTATACAGCTTTATTCCATCTAGATACATATTTAAAAAGTGCTTAAAATTAATTAACGTGCTATTCTGCACTATGATGATGATTATGATAGCCGGAATAATTTTACAGAAATAATTATGTGTGTGTGTGTACTGTTAAAAATATTTAGCTGATGTTTTTTTTTTTTTTTTTTATCTAGGCATATATTGTAATTGAGAAAAAACAATATAATCTCCCCCAAACCGGGGAACTAGGCCTATATCTTTTCGTTGTCACCAAATTTCTCATTCCTCAGCTTCTGTTGTGCGCCAAAGAGGAAGGACACGCGCTCACATTTTTTAATACTTCTTTTATTTATTTTTAACGTCTTTTTGACATTTTTTTTCTAAGTTCTGTTGAGGCATTTTTGCAGATCCGCATTTCACAATGAAACTGAAAACTTATAGGAGCGATTACCCCTGGGCACCGCGGCAACTGGAAATTATGCTCCGCGCAACCAGTGGACGGTTAATAAACTGTCATGGATCGAAACACCTGATGAATCCCGCCGATAATTTAGGATGTAATAGGACGCGCGTGCACTTACATAAAGGCTGACGCTTATGCGTATCAGTGAGTGATATTTAAATGAAATACATCGTATAATCTTCCAAAATATCTTTTATTCCAAGATAATTTATCTTACATTTATACTAAATTATAGACAGAAGGAAGTTTTTACACTTGCATAAATTGAGATACTTCTGGAACATTTTCGTGTAAGATATTGTTTAAACTATTTTAATGGTCATTTGTATATTTTCTTATTAAAACTACGCCAATGAATGCAAGGTTACTGAAAAAGAGTGCATGGATAATTTTTGGTATACCTTAATTAAAATCTCTCTAATATATAAAACTATAAAAACAATTTGTAATTTATATAAATCTGGAAATAAAATGCATTTTGATTACTGCCTCTTGCCAGATCTTAATAATTAATTACTGAACAAATAACTACTAATAATATGGACAATATCTTATTATCCATATTATTATCAATAATATTTTTCTAAATATTATACACACACACCTTGAGATCGTTTTTAAATATCACATTTAATAATTCGTTCATTAATGACATTTGTAACCGTATGGTAAAACAGAAAACACGTTAATCCAAGTCAATATAATTATTAAACACAGCAGATGGCTTCTCAGTTTTCAGGTGAAACTAACCGTTTTTCTATATAGTAAAGGTTTGTCCTTTAAATCACTATAAAATATGTTCGGATGATGCTTATTGTCTATATCCCTCCAATGTGGACTCACATATGACAGCTCATCCTCGCAAGCGCAAGCAAATGTATAAGTAAAACGATTAAAAATATATATTAGCGGGTATCCTATTTATGCATGTGTAAATCGATTTTTCTGTTCCGGCAATCTTTTATCAAAGTACAGGAGTATTCGCCGACAAACGGGGAACCGCTTAAAAGTGAGACTGCAACATGGTGGATTCGAAGGCGCCTTAAGCATCATTGCTAATAGAGAGCTTTGCTGGACTTGACGAAGACATCCGCGGCGGAGACGAGTTCTTCAGATGGACGCCACATTTATCGTTTTACACGCATCTCAAAGTTATGACGCCGTATTGCGTAATGGTCAAGTTGATAAAACAAGAACTTAATATTATGCCTTTTGTTAGCAACCTTCATATATAGTTCCTGGATCATTCAGCCAATGTATAATTACAAATCAAGTTTTGGGCTTCTAATTATTAAAGCAAAGAATGTTTCCAGGAGGTGTCCAGTACGTTTGATCTTCTTCTGTGATATATGAGATATTAGTGTCATTTGAAACAAGCAGAGGGCATTTTAACTCATTCAGCTCAGAATACAGTGGCGTCGACTCACCAGATCCTTTAGTGGGTTCGGGGTTCGAAGACATGGTCAAGTATCAGGCATTGTATGAAACATTCTGTAAGACTAATGTATGTGAAGTTATTACGTTTACATGTTGGATGAAGCAGAGATTTTGGAATAAAATAAAGAGAGAGAGCGAACCCATCCCCTAGCTTAAAAAACAACCCAGAGGACTAATGTCCCCCTCCCCCACCCCTTAACATACTCCCCCCAAATAATGACCTGTTTTAAACCTGTGTGTCTATCTCATAGGTACTAATCAACAGTATTCAAAATCCTCCTTGTGGATTGGCCAGTCTTGGCCACATGGCCCAGGACAGGTTGATAGCACCTGTCATAAACTGACACAGCGACAGATAAGAATTGCTGGCAAATAGGGCTGCAGGAATTATTAACTAGCAGCAAGAGACGCTGGGGGAATTGCTCCACAGGCCTCAGAGTGTGCAGTGGGGAAGGTGGTAAACGGGGGTCAAAAGATCGGTCAGGGGATCCACACTTGCATACTTTGAACTCGTGCCTCTGGACTTCAGAGACTTATGCTCTTATGTGTGCAACATGCTCCAGTCTAAGCAAACATAATCACCTGTTATTTTCAGTAGGATTGAATGTCTTATAAATAATTTGGTGAATTTTATACTTTCAAGAATGAAGTTTTTTTTTTGTATTTTTTTGTCTAATGTTTTTTTTCTGAAAACCTGTTAATTTTAGTGATCAGCTTGTTAAATGGATCCGTGTTTAACTGACACTGTGATTATTGTGTTTTGCAAACCCAAACCCAAACCCAAGCTCAGCTTACAGATTTTCCGCCAGAAAAGCTAAAGGTTGTGTTTCTTTCCTGTAGTAGTTTTGGCATAAAGTAAAACATTTCAATGACTCCTAAATTAGAGAATTTGACACATTCCAGTGTGAAGTTATCCAATGCTGAGAAACATAAGTCTCTCTAGGGATTTCACTTGCCTGTTTTCATTGTTTTTGGCAGAAAACATGACACACTTTCACAATATTAGCCAATTTCATAGATCCCAGTGACCAGATGCTATAATGAATGGAAATTAAACTGGGCTGCACATTTCATGGGTATCTTCATTGTTTTGCAAAAGAAAAGGGATTGTTGGCCTTATTCAGCAACGCTCAGTTCTGGAGGTAAGCAGCATCTAATGCATCTTTTCAGATATTCAGTATCAATATGTTCATTCTATGTGACAAATAACCAATAAGAAAAGAAATTCTATAATAAACTGCCCTATTTGGAGAACAGTGGCCACAATTCTGGCTGCCGCCCAAAACTTTGGAATAACTGTGACACAGACACACACACAGACACGCACGCACACACACTGATAACCAACGTGTACCTGAAGCCCTTCACTTAGCAGTGAAGCTAACCCCCCCACTACATTCAGGCTTCTGTAAACTAATTCTCTCCTTCTTGGCATCGCAGAACTTTATAGCAGTGGCCAGAGCTACCTATCAGGGCAAAATGCTCCAGAGAAGAATGAGGACTCATTAAAGAAGAATGTTTCGGTTCAAAGTTTATCCGGCTCTGAAGCTGCTTGTCTACGGTTATAAACATCATGAACAACAAAAAAAAACATATCAGCATTACATAGACAACTTTTCCTGGCTTCCAATCTATATTTAGATTCTGTAACTTCATTGTAGGCTTTATTATAAAACTAAAAACAAATGTATTATACAAAACAAAGGCAGAAACAGTCACACAAAACACCACAAGGCAAGACAGCAATGGCAGAGTGAAAGGACTATGGCATATTTGCTGATGTTCTAACATCAAGCACTCAAAATGCTCCCCATTAGTTGATAAGATAAGGAACTAAAAGGATTTGTCATCCCCCCAACTTTAGGCCATAACCCAAGATAATCTTTTCTTTAAGATAGCTAGTTGAATTAGGGAATAGGCTTTATAAAATAAAATTAAAATTTTTAATTCAGCCTGCACAAAGTTAGTTTTTCTAAGTAGCTCTATACATCTTCGTTTATATTTTATTTAAAATGTGCATTATTGCATCCTTTGAATATAGATACATCCAGAAAATCTGTCTCAACACTCAGGATTTGAGTGTTGATATACACATGAATACTTTTCTCACAAACAGCATTACATTATAGAGCCAGGGCATACCTAGATGACTTGGGGAATTGGGGCGATGTAGATATGACAAGACACCCCCAGTCGGGAATGTCTGCCTTGTTAGCTACAGAGACGGTCATATGTTAATATCTAGACATAACTATGAGAAGAAACGATCAGCATATGAGTCGTTCCTGATTTATGAGCATGACATTGATCAGCCGACGTGTCTAGCAAGCGCAAATAATGTCTCTCTAGCTAGTGTATCCTTCAGTACCGTTTGCTTTCCGCACGTGCACTCTGACTTTACGTAAACGGGAAAGAAGGACAACGCAACTGTTATGTCCATTAGTGGGTCAGGCGATAGTCATTGTTCATTGCTTCCTATATGGTGCTATTTTTGACAGGTCTAGGGAACCGCGGTTGGTTGTGGGCGTCAGAAGAGCGGCATGAGCCCAAACAATCACCGCGAAGACAAAACACAGCCGGCATTAAACGGTTCATGTTCTGTCTTATCAGGATCTAACAGTCATTGTCTTCACTAAGACAAGGGAAATTTACGTTTACAAGTTCTAGATTAGTCCCACAGGGCTGCTGCGGCTGACTTTAGTGATAGTTTTCTCACATGTACAAAAGACAAATGAAAATATGAAAACAGATGTATCAAGAATGTCAATGCAGTATGGTACATTGTGTTGTGTGCATATCAAAAAAAGAAACTGGTTTAAATGTGTCCGTTCTTGTTGCTCCGGATAAGGATAAAGATAACAGATAAGGAAACAATTAATCAGATGAAATATCTGTTTCAGGTGTATGTTATCCTAGAGCAAAGTCTAGTGAAGATCAAGTGGACAGACTTATCAACAAGCGGAGTATTCCACTCTGATAATTTTGTTGTTCTTCAGAGATGTTTTGCAATCTGCTACATTTTGGTCTATTTAAACAGCGATATGTCTGTAAACAGTTGATTGAGAACTTATGACAAGAATTCAAAGAAAAGTAAATTGCAGCCTTTTGTTAACATTGGAAAATGTGAAAGCTCATGACCACGGGCGTGGGGGCTATGTTACTAAGTGGCAAACAATTATGAAATTCTTGAATACCTTAATTGAATGTTCTCTGCACTATGTATCTGCAGACAGGGACCCTTTAAGGCGAAGGCTTGAAGAGGCTGGGTAATGCATTGAGTTTGCCAGACCTCCGTCTGACCTCGGGATTCATGATATTGACAGGTAGGCACTGTGCATTTGCACCAATGTCCTGTTTTCCTAATGCAGAAGCACCCGATGGAGCAGAAATGAGACAGCCAGACTCAATGAGCTATGAGAGTTTTATTTCACCCAATCCTAACAGAAGTGTAATAAACCGTGATGACAATGGTATCCTGACACTTGCATAACCCCCTTAGACCGATAACAAGGTCATTAAAGCTGGTTCACATCAAGTCTTTTCACAAAACACAACTCTGAGATATTTGTGGAATGAAATATTTGTGGCAAATACAGTCAGATGAAAACTACGTTATAAAAACTTGAACATGAAATGTAATAAAATGGCACACTGGAGCTCTCGGCTTTGAAAACGAAGGGTACTATTTAATCCCCTGAGTAGTTAAGTGAGTGTGTCTTCTCAAGATAAACCCTGAATGGGCGACCAGCAGACACTGCAGAGAGCTTGAACCACTCGTGGCACTAAACTCCCTGTGTTTACAGACCTGTTTACAGAGCTTTCAAGCTGCTGGCAAAAACATCCCCGCAGCGACTATGCGATGTGCATCACCTCCTTGTGGACGCCCTTTGCCTTTTTGTGGGTGCCATTGTGAGTTGAAGCAAATGCTGAGCAAATAGCTTGCCTAACCATTAACTGCTGGGTCCATTTAAATGGTAAATAGGAAAGGCGTTTATGACCTGGACATATAAAACATGTAACTGCTTTACAAACGTGTTAAACACATTTTCTACATATAAATGTATGCTACACATTTTCCCTTATAATGTTACAGATTGTGTAGTTTAATGTTAAAGCTAGCAAAGTGTTATTTTATAATAAGAAGCATCTTATGTTGCATAAGCACTGGGCCCCAATGCGCCATGGGTGCTGGAGAGATGGCTGACTCTGGGTTCTGACTTCAGGCCTCGCTCTCACCTGTGTGTGTGTCTCAGAGGAGAGCATGATGGGATATGCAAAAAGTACAAGCTTCCTCTGTATCTGTACTCAAACAAATAGCAAAAAAAGTATCCTTTCATTTTAACATTAGTCCATTTATGTTTTACAGTATACATTTTAATAGTTAATATACAGCGCCCACAGAAAGGGACGCTGGCTTAATTCTGTAAAAACACTGCAAATCCATTGGTTTCATAACAAAAGTCCACTGGCAAGCAATGTTTATCATATCTGCAAATGTCTTGCACATGGACATCGACATTTTCTTTTTATTTACTGTCATTATTTTTCTGACAGACTCATTCAGTTTGATTTTTCCCATTTTGCTCTTAATTGCCATTGTAGCTCCCAAAGGGAGACTAAACACAAATGTTTGGTGTTTTATGTTATTGCGAAGGTGTTACTAATTAAAAAGCAACTAGTCTGCTTGTCAATGAGCTTTTTTAGAAGTATAATGTGGGTTTAAGTTTATCGCTACTTGAAATGAATGTTTTACCTAAAACTACTAATTGTTTCTAATGCAATGTATTTATTTTTCGTAAATGAATAAAGTAATGGTTTTTATTATAAAACCAATAAACTGGCAATATTTTTAATTAATTAAGCAAGCGTCCTAAGAATTTCTGTGAGCACTGTCTGCGTGCAGGAGACACTTTGTCGACTGGAAGGCCATCATCAGTCTTTGTGCTCAAGCAGCTCTGGAACTGTCATTGGAGGAGATAGAACCCGATGCCCTCTCAGATGCACCTCTCAGATGCCCTTTGAATATCCTGTGGATTATCTCCATTCCCTGTTTCTGTCTCCAACCTGATTGTCAAGGGGCGAAAGTGCTGAGAAGCTTGTCAAAAGCAACATTAGCCACAGAAACTCTCTAATCAGAAGTGCTGATCCCAGAGTTCCTCAGTAAACATCATTACTGTGTTACTGCTATCAGCCTCTCATTGGTAAACAAACATTATGATTCTAGTGGTGTAAATGAAGGACGTGGATGAAGAAGAAATGCAGAATTGCTTCATATAATGTAATTTACATTTTTTAACAAAAAAAATCATTTAAATTTACAATTTAAATCATATTTAAGATCATATGTGCATCTTCACTTAATAATCTTCACTTTTTTCTATTAGTGTTTTTAATAAGTAAACTATCTTAAGATGCATATTAAATTGGGAGTACTTAACTTAAATTTGGCAAATTTGAGACTGAATAAGCCAGGCCTTAAAGACTGAGAATGTTTTATTTCCAGAAAAATTATTTCCCTGTGCTGAGAGAGTGACCACCCATGGCTGCCTGCTGAGAGGTCAACCAGTATTAATTAGAGCTGATGTCAGGAGTGGTTTTGTGGTGAGGACACCTGGCTGTTAAGGCCTCAGTCCCCTGAGCCAAGACTCATTCTGTTTATGATGTCATAATTAAATGATTTCCAGGTTTTGCGAACTAGTGGAGTGTATAACTTGTGTTCCTAATGCTCAACCTCATGCCAAATGAAAACACTGCAAACTTATTATAGATAGATATATAATGTCTGAGCTCTATGCTCAGGAAATAGACTTAAAAAATATAAAATGTAAAAAAAAAACAGGCATGTGGTTATTGGGTTTCTGTGAGGCTCCCTGCTTTCCCCCTCAGTCCAAAAACATGCTATGGTGAACTGGAGTAACCAGATTGTCCGTTGGTGTAAATATGTACGCAAATTGTGTGTGTGTGCCTTGTGATGGGTTGGCACCCTATCTTGTGTTATTCCCTGCTTTGTGCCTGTAGCTTCCAAGATCGTATCCGGACCCCCACGATCCTGCATAACACATACCGTTATGGAATATTTATGTTTGAAAAAAAATACAGAAAATACAAAAATGAATATGCAGCAAGTGCCTAATTCGAAGTGCAATTTTGATCATTAAATTAAATGAAATCATTCAGTTACATATTTTCCTTTTTCTTGTCCCAGAGCTGAACTGAACTCGAATGGAGGTTGGATGTACTATTCCTGCCTTCTAAGCCTTTATTGGGAATTTAAGATTTTTTTTTTTTAGCTTGAGCAGACTCCAGTAAATCTGTCACCTGGAGAAATTTGTCTCCTACCTCGAGGTAGGAACAAATTGTGGCTTTCGGGGGGAATGAAGTGACCTGTCAGGATGGCTCATTTATCATCTTAACAAAAGGGCCCAGATCCTATCAGTCGACCAGGGTGAACTCCTGTGGTAAGCAACTTCAGAAGACACAGACCACCACATACGTCGGGCTAATCAATGTTCTTTAGACTTGGGAGACACTGCCTGTCTGTAACTGCCACATATTCTAAATAATCATACATTTGCTTGGGATAGTGAAAGTGTTAAATACCATTTTAAATAATACATTGCAATATGACTTCATTAGACCTGTGAATATTGGTGTGCTGGTCTGTAGACATACGTAATGTCCAAGCTTTCCTCTCTTAAACAACATGCTTACCAAAAACAGCCACAGACAAATAGCAATTTTGATAGCAGACTATGCAACATTTTGATACTTTTTTTGTCATTTCAGGGTGAATTTGAATTTCTTTTTTTTTTTTTTTTAAATTTGCTTTCAAATATGCTGGAAATATGTTCATCCTGCTTGCCATCAATCTTCAGTCCAACTCTTACATGAATATTGGCAGCTTTGTTTGAGTCAGCACATCTGGCAGAATGAAATATGCAAAGCCAATTCTAAAGAGTAATTCATTTTCGATACTGCACCTTGGTGCCAATGAACGCCCCATCAGCGAGCATGGCGGTGTCAACACCAACCCCGCTCAAGAAGAAAAAGGGGGAGAATCTATTGTTAAACAGGAAAAAATGGCCCACCCCTCCTGCACCTCCTACCCCCTACACCGCTTTGTAAACCAGCTTGGAAAAACTTCGGAGGAAAGCTCTGTTGTACTTTGCGAGGAAGATGAAGTTGTGGCAGCTCTCATTGCGTGGTGGCGCCACGCGCCGACGGCGCCAAGCCGTGACGGATGGCCCGCGCTCCAATTGTTGTCAATAAAGAACATATATAGGAAATAAACAGAACACGTTTTCAATGGCAGCACGCTGGAGAAATAAATCACAGTAACAGCCAATAATAAATGGATCATGCTTCTATGTTTTTAAAACCCATGGCAGCTGTATTGAATGGGAAACCTTGTGTGGGAGAAAATAGACCTTTATTGATCAGGAACAACTGGGAAAAAAAAACTGACATCCAGGAAAATAATGTTCCCTGGGGTTTTACAGACTTTGTGTATTGTAAATTCAAATATTATGACTAGTTCTATAAAGATGGTGTGATAATAATGCCAATAAACACAAATATACAGCAAGACAATGCTTATAATAAACACGTTTCAGTCACAACTGATTTCATGATTGGCATCTGGTACTGTACTACAATAAAGGCAGTTTTGATGTATCAATTGTAGCATTTCAGTATGATTATAATATGTATAAAGTGACCTTTATGAATATACCTCTACAGTGGATTCTTACGGTTTCATGTTGATTCAGTTACATACCTAGTTGATAAACTCTCGTCACTGTTAATTTTAATAGCCATTTCAAATAAACAGTGTCAGATATCTGCTGTGGCCTTGTCACTCTTGGTTTTGGCACATTATTAGACATTATTAGACTGTTCAAGAATTTCGGTGATGTTTTTTTAATGTTTCTCTGACAAAAACTCATGGAGGTTATCAAATGGTTTGGTGAGATGTCTGTTTGTTCCTGTGGTTGGCATCACCGACTAGAGGGGGTTACGGGGAACATGGGAATCAGAATGAGGGGGAGTGAATTCTCACCTGTAGCTATGGCTTCCTGCAAAAACCACGCTCTGTAGCTTACAGGCAACACCAAATCATGGAGGATATTTGGTTTCCACAACCCAAAGCCTCTTAACTGCTCTCCAGTGTACACCAATGAACCAAAGTATTAATCCACCCCCCCCACATAGTGTGAACATCGTTGACTATCTTGTTAAAAATACTGTATGTCAAAGTCTGAAATATATTAGATGATGAGCAATGGGCGTTATGTCCGATCACTCGGGGCTGTAGCCCTGAGTATTTTAAGCTGAGCCCCGAGTATTTTAGCCCCGATGGCAATCTTTCTTCAAAAAAAAAAAAAAGAAGTAAACTCAAGCCCCAAGTAAACCTGACTTAGCCCCTGATCTTTTCAATGGCTAGAAATGCCCCTGCGGTGAGCCAGTGTTTGGTACTCGTGGTCATTGTGTTGAATGCAAAACAAAGGGGCCTGGGTAAATACCTGAATAACTTTGATAAGAGTCAAATTGTTATGTCCATATGACTGAGTCAGAGCATCTCTAAAATGACAAGGCTTGTGAGGCACTAACGGTTGGTTGTGGTAAAAACTTCCTGATAGTGGTCCAAGGAAGATCTGCTAGTAGGGTGATGGGCGGGCAAGTCTTGTCAAGACTTATCCCGTGTGGCACAAACCAACAGGAGGACCACTGTGGCACAAATGGCAGATAATTTTAATGATGGTCACGAGAGTAATGTGACATGAGACAAAGTGCATCAAGCTTTGCTGCTTATGGGGATGCAGAGCCGCGAGGAGACCCAGACGTCAACATGATGCAGCCGAAAATGGGACTCAACAGGCCAGACGACAAAGGTCCAGTTCCGATGCCTTCATGCCTACTGTAGGTGCTTTCCGTGGTGGGTGGGGGTCAACATGGGTACTCTGACTGGCCTGTGGCTATGATGCACTGTGTGTCACAAAATTTACTAAGGGGGACCCCCCCCCCCCGACCACAAAAA
>JAODJU010000033.1:15752538-15767017 GCA_026776725.1 Gnathonemus echidnorhynchus
TGCACCTCACGATAGCTCGCGAAAATTATTGTCTGTAGATGCACAAGGCTACATGTGTACAGTGCTATGTACACCTGTAGCCCTGTGCATCTATAGACAATAATTGTAGCTGGAAAAGGGGTTACTGGTAATAGGTGGACGCAGTAGTATGGATTAGGCTGTCCACGTCCACATGTGCTAATATCATCCTCATCTTCCTGTCAAATGAATGAATGAGAGCCCTGTACTGGCCAAGGAGAAGTATGAGATTAAACCGAGTCTGTGGGTCGCGTTGACATGCTGAAATCTGTGCAGAAGGAAATGTTGTGACTATAATACATACATACCATCCTTCCTCTAACTCTGATATCATGGTCTGGAGGACTGTGTGACTTTTACAGAAGTAAGCAGGTGTATTCTGGAATGGGCCCCCCATTTAATTGCTTAAATGGCTGGAGATATATTGTATATTATACATCCATCAGTCTTCTAACCATTAACTTGGTCAGGGTCGCAGGGCAGCCTAGAGCCTATACCAGCACTGGGCGGCCCAGGGCCTATACCAGCCCAGGGCCTATATCAGCACAGGGCGGCCCAGGGCCTATACCAGCACAGGGCGGCACATTGCCTATCCCAGCACAGGGCGGCCCATTGCCTATCCCAGCATAGGGCGGCCCAGGGCCTATACCAGCACAGGGCGGCCCAGGGCCTATCCTACACTAGAGTTTATGTACTGAGTTAACACCATTTCCTGTATTAATGTAAATGATTAATGCATGAAAAAATCTATAGAGGACAAAGCAATGAATAAGCCTTTGAATGAACCCAAGAAGTGCAACTCTCCAGGGATAACCTGCTACTTCAGTAGTTTCACCTGACTCTGAAACTGTTCAGAGATCAGCTCCCCTTGACTGTACCTTTATTGTACCTTTAGTATAATCTGCTTCCAGTGGTGTAACAAAAATTCATAGGAATATAACATTTAAATGAAATGACTAGTTCAATTTTAGTTCAGTTTTATTTTATATATTATAAGTCTTATTTGATAAAGCTTGTGGAAATTATAAATTTATATCAAAGCTTGAAATAAAAAAAACAGTTGATCCAATCTATTTCAAATCAGCATTCAGTAAAAATGGTTGATTTTATAATGATAAGCTTTGTACTGAGATCCCCGTTTTCCCTGCATCCATTATCGTTTTCCTCCTTCTTCTGCCCTGGAGGTGTCCCCTTTGCCCCGCTTAAAATGTGGTCCATCTCCACACTGCTCTGCATCAGCCAGCACGAGCTCTTTCCCACAGCAGCAAAGCAAGCCACAGTCACTTACAGAATGTGGTATTTGATTTAATAATGGGTTGTGTCAAGAGAATTTATAGCCGCAACTTTTGAAATCCGCTTGCAACGTAAGCACTGGCTTCTCGAAGGGTAAGCATTACACACTATGGGATTTTGTACATTGAAGGCAGAAATCATCATACATAAAAAACATGTCCTATCAATGAATACCACAATACAAGCGTTTGGCTGTGTTTAAACAGAGATGAGATGTTACTGTTTGTATAGGTATAGTGTGAGAGAGGAATTCCCTGACATGTCAATGCATTTAAACGATACATGTCCCACTGTTCACCGTTGGACTGCGAGGCTCTGGGCCCGACCACATAAAGCACATCACCAGCTTCTGTCCTGGGGGAGAGTGGACTCGCTGCTTTTCCGGCAGCTCCTAGCCGAGCTCCTCTGTGGACCTTCCTCGGTCCTGTGCTCATGACCGGCACAGACAAGCTCTCCCTTCGTCCCCTTTTCCAATAGTTTGGCCGCTGCAGCCCAGAGACGGCAACGCGTCATGCGTGTTCAATTCAGTGCCATTCATATGCACAGTACATAACGATTTAGCATGAAGAACCGCGCCACAGATGAACATAACAGCGGGCAAAGTCATGTAATATTAAAAGCCCAGGTGGAACAAAACACAGCATAGGAGATGAAATAAAAAATCCGATGGTAGCTTAGAAAGAGGGAAAAAAAACTCTTGGGGTCCAAGGACAACTAGCCCCCCGCCCCCCCCCCCCAAGCTTAATCTCACAGAACTCAACCAAGATCATCTTAAAAAATAAACATCTATGTCCATATTTTTGGTGGGATACATCTAGATTACTGGATGTTTTAATCACTTTTTTCCTAGCTGCACCCTTGGGTAACACCGTACCCAAAGCTGTCATCTAAAGCTGTCATCTATAACGCATTATAGATACACCGTACCTTCATAATGCATTATAATGGTCCGTATGAGAATTAATAAAGCATTACAGCAGCTTCTACTGACAGTCATAAGGCATTATATTGTTCATTGTAATACTTCATAAACTCCAATGAATGTGTTCATAGATTCTTATAGCAGGGTTGCCAAATCTGGTCTGCTGGCTGGAGCGAGACTTTCAATTCGAGACAAGTCTACACACCTATGCACACGCATTTACATGTATGTAACAGTTTTATGGCCTTGTAAATAGTCTGTAGGGTTTTCAAGTCATCCCAACGCTTTTGATGTAGCTAATTTTAGGTTTATAATGGAACAATATAGATTTGCCATGAGATCTTTTGCATGAGCGTGAGAGTCTGAAAGCGTGAGTGTCACGGCAGATGCTTGAGAGTTGGCAACCCTGCTACAGACATGTTATTCATAGAAAGTGTTACCAACCTTTTTGTTTTTTCTTTGCCCTGAGGAAACTAAAAATGTTAAAGGAATCCACAGCTTTGTGGGCAGAATCCAAGGCGGGAGAATTTGCCTGCGATGGTGGGCTCACCTCAGGAAATATCTGCAGAGGGAGCGGTGGATCTGGGACCATAGAAGCCCTTAGTATCAGCGCTGAAGGAAGAAGGAAGGCTTCCTCTTTCTAAATGGGATTCTCATGCAAGAAATGAAGTGGCCTTATAGAGGGAAACAATAAAGGAAATACAAACACTGACCAGTAAATGACATCTCATACAGCTGTATGCACAATAAATGAAGCTGCCTTATTCATATTTACAGATGATACTGGAAGCTTGGTTTTGAACGTTGGGAGAGCATGCAAACCGTCCGGCTTCAGTGCCACGTCTGCACGCATGGCATGCGGCAGACCTGTAGCGCAGGCTGCGGTCTGCACAGCTGTACCGATCACATCATTAAGCAATAAACTGCAGCACTTCCAGGTGCGAGGACAGAGACATCCGGTAGTTCATTAACCGCTTCTCTCTAAAGATAGCTGCAAAATAATTCATGAATGAAGACTGGCCATGAGAAAAGGAGCATACGTTTAGATCGGGGGGGGGGGGCATGGAGAGCCCTTGGCAATGAGGCTTGGTCCCAACCGGCCCTCCCACCGAAATGGGAGGGACCAGAATCAGCACATAGCGACCGCACAGAGACTGGCCATTAACGTCCACACTGTGTGCTTGAGACATACATCTGTGGTGAAGAAATGACATAAATTAGGAATGGGAAGCAATGTGCTTCGAAGCATTAGCTTGGCTAGCACATAAATAGCAGTGTATCTAGCCAAAAATACCTAAAACAATATTATTTTTCATGTAACTTACATTTGCAGAAAAAGTGAATTTCTAACAGTGCTGTAACAGAAGTCTGAGCTGTAAGTATAAAATGGCTTCTCTCTTAAAACAGATTTACTCTCAAAGCCATATATTCTTAGATTTCTACCAGAGACTGATTTAACCCATCTTGTTGAAGAGCTACAACTGTAATGTAGGAATCTCTGCCCAGCTAAAGCATTCGGGACTGCAGAGAAGACTTATGTGCCTCAGTTATGTGGGAAGTAACCGGGAAAATCATTTGAAGACAAAACCTCTACCCCCTGCCCACAGCAGTAAGTGAATTCATTCATGAAACAAGAAATAAAAACTGTGGAGGTACTTAAGAACCTCCTTCTGCGATACAGCAAGGAGACACGGACTTGAACATACACACGCATGGTCATATTGAGACACGTTCAAGTTCAAGACAAGCGTTCAAGGCTATAGATCCCTACACAGTTTGATAGGATCATCCATCCATCTAGTACAGGGTCATGGAAGGGCCTGAAGTGTGTCTGAGCAGCATAAGAGGAACACCCCAGACAGAATTCCCGTCCATTTCAGGGGACACAGACACACACACACCAAATATTCAGTGATGACAGTTTGCTTAACCGCATGTTTCTGGACTGTGGGAGGAATCTGGAGCTAACAGAGGAAGATGGAGAGAAACTGCCAGCTTGACAACCCCAGGTGTGGGATTCGAATGTACGAACTACAGTGGCGTTAGAAGGTGGTATTAATCACTGAGCCAATAGCTTATTATATAACAATAGCAAAATTATATATATTCATGTGTGCATTAGTGTACTCTCACATATAGCTAACATTTCACACAAACATTTATAATACTACAGTTAATAAGTACTGATACTACAAGCAGTAAAGACATATACATATGTGTCTGTGTGAGTGTGTGTGTGTATATATATATATATATAGTGTGTGTGTGTAATTCCTTTCTTTAGACACAATCCTCTCACTAAGACGAGTTTCATGAGTTCCCTAAAATAAGTTTAAAATAAGTTTTTTCTACCTCTTGTGTGGTCTCACCTGAATGTTTCACCACAACATCTGGATAGCGATGGAGCTTTTTCCAGTAGGGAAGAAATATATTTAATAATAAATGAAATGGAAAATGAATGATATTATTGTTCATATTTAGGATAAACTGAGGAACAATATATATATATATATATATTGAGGAATTTCATAGCAAATAACCAAACAAAAAGAAAATCCATCTGCTTTGTGTTGAGATCCTAGCCCAGATACCTCTTGCTTCCCTCCATAATCTCTTTATTTTCTCACTTAACCATAAGTGGAGAATAACCACAGTGTTTTTGATGGGAAGCTGAATTCCCACACCACTCCCAGACTGGCCAAGCAGACATTTGTTCACCATTTTTCCACCTTACATACATGTCATCATCATACCTCCCAGGACTAATTCCTTTTAAAAATTGGGAAGCATACAATTACACATGACACAAAATGATTTAACTGTCTTAAAGTACAGATTACTAACCTAAGGTGAATATTCTATAACTATTTTGATTTCAGTGCCCAGATGGATGGCCTTTAATGTATATCAGAAAGCATTAATTCCAAGAAAATTTATCATTTCCGTCTTCACCAGATAGCTGAACCGGTCTGGTGCTAGTCTAATGGCCAGATTCTTTTTTATTTTTAAGAGTGCCTTGTATTTGTGTGTTTGTCTGACAGTTATAGAAGGAAACTTGCATGTAAACACATGTAACAAAAAGGTAAACAGTAGCTCAAATTACGTACGGTTGGTATAGTAACACAAAGAAATAAAGTCCCATTTAAGTAATGCAGTGTTTATTTTATGCATTTATAATGTCTGGACTTTAAATGCATAGCCTTTATGTTCATTTATTTAGCTGAGGCTTTTACACAAAGTAATGTTCGACTGAGACGTCAGGGTCAGACAGTCTCTGGAGCAATCTGGGATTAAGGGCCTTGATGGGGGCCCAACAGTGAAATTACTATGCAAGCGGGACTTGAAGCAATAACCTTCTGAGGACGGCCACAGCACTCTAATCCAAGAAGCTATGCTGCGTGCACCCTAAGAAACCTAACAAAGACCTAACATCTGGGCCTGAAGAATGGCAGTGATTGTTCCTGAGTGTCAGGGGTCAAGGACTGAGGAGTGATGCAATTGTGTTTGCTGGCCCTTCAGAGAAGGGGACGGCCCCTGACAAAAGCCCCGCGGGTAAGTGGTGCTTGGTTTTTCGACATACATGACTAGGAAATCCCACAACAAACATACTGGGAGGGGCCACAAATGGATACCTGAAGGTCCTCTGTGAGTGGCTGTCTGTAAACCATCAAGCACAACCTGTGAAGAACAAGGGTGTTTCTATTGCTGAGTTGCCAGCACACGACACACTACGGTGGCTCAGAAGGATCACATTTAAATACATCATTGCTGAGGTGAGTGCAATCAATTTGACCTTGCCCACGTTACAAGCTCCATTTTAGCAAAATGCAGATTCTGGCTGGCTTCTATCTATTTATTATATCGGGGGCTGGTTGCATCTGAATGGTGGTCAGCATGAGTTTTTATTTAGTTGGAAGAAGTCAATTAATTCATAAATACTTAACTATATTTACTGTAAGGGAGAGTGGGAGAGAGATGTAGGAGAAGGAGGTATATTGATTGTTCCCATTAATACACCGTGTCCTCAGGCCAGCTGGTGGATGAATGGAGAAGGTATCGTGATGATGTGAAGATCGGCCTTTGAATAGAAAAACAAATAAATGGCTACATAGTTAGAAAACACTGCAAAACACAAAAATTGGTAAATATATTTCATATTTATATAGATTTGTTCATGGTTGTATACTTAAAAAACAACAGGGTAGCTTAAAACTAATCTTAAGAGTGCTTTTATTTGTGCTTACCTTGTTATGATGAAATTTGCTGCACTTATTAATTCTGTGTCTCATTTTCAATATCGAACAATTTTCATGTATGATTTGCCTTCCCTGCTGAGGGGACTCTGGGCCGATGGTTGAGGTCGGACTGGGGGCAGACGTGAACTTCCCTCTTAAGAGCTGCTTCTCCAAAGGTTTCCGCCCCAGACATTTTTTTCATTTTCCTTCCTTTTCTCAGATCAGTTTTTTTGCGTCTTAAAGATAGTTCTCCTTGGCACCGTGGCACATAAACTCACTTCTGGCAGCCATAAACACATATCAGGCCAGATGGATTGGACTTGCCAGAGGCAGATAATAATTATATATAACATGCAGTAGCTGGAGTCAGTTCTCAGATCCCCGAAGTCACATGAGAAAGGGCTTTGTTGTTAAGAAAGCCAAGAGTTAAAATGACATTGGTAAGATTGGTACACACTCAGTTCACATCGCCCATGTGACAGAAAGGGTGGCACGTTTCCATTAGCAGCAGTTAGCATTGATTGCTTACTTCTGCAGGATTGCCTGGTTTGAATGGACTGCATCTTCTGCTGTTGTTTTGTGTGTATCCTAGAATGGACTGACATCCCACTCATTGTGACCGTGCTGTGTGTGGAAAAACAATGGACGGATGGTCAGGATGACTATACTACGATACTGAGAACCATTCCATAAATGAAAACACCCAAATGCAGTGAAATATTTCAAAGCCATGATGTTGGATTTGGAGGTTTTGAATCTTTTTCTCGGGGTGCTTTTTGTTTCCAGGAGGAAGTCCACTGGAGAGGAACTGCGCCTTGAGGTGAAAAAAGGTGATGTGATCCTGAGCGAGTGGAGAAGTCTTGGATATTGTGCAAAGCAGCAAAAAAAAGTGACCTCATTTTGCGCTGCTGAGATGGTCAGCCCCGTGGTGACCTGGGTGGATGCCTGTGCTTCTACAAGTCAGCTATTCCGGAAAGCAATTTATACCTCGAGCCCCCAAAGCCTGCTTCCTCTGCTCTTTCTGCGTACTTGAGGGCTTCACTTAGTGTGGATATGGAATGAAAAAAGAGAGTCAATGGATAATGACAGTTTGAAGAGGCATTGTATTTGAAATGACAGTTTGAAAAATGATTGCATTTTAAGTAGCAGAATACAAAATATTGAGAGAAAAAGAATAAAATGAGAAAATAATGGGCAATGTCAGAAATAGTGTTATGAATATATTTTATTCCAAGTACAGCAAATGAAAAATTAACAAAATTATCTAAGATCATATTATTACAACTGAAACATACAAAATTCATTAAACTGTAGTTATGTTGCCTTAAGAAGTTAATTCAGAAGTACTGTGTTGAATGGATTGCAGAGGGCTGTCAAAGTTCTTCCATGTGTCTTTTCTCACACTCAGCTCTGTCTGTAGATTGTGTCCTCTGATGATGCGTATTCAATAACCTGGAAGCAAAAAAAACAGCAAAAACTTCTTTATAAAAACCTGCCTATGCTCTCTCCATGAAGAAGCTACATAAATGGACTCAACAGACATCGATGCAATTTAACCCCTTGTTTTGTACCCCTGAATCATCTTGAGTTTTTACAATCAAGATACAGGTTAGACCTTAGTAAGTATCTGTGATTTGTATTTGTATTTTTTGTATTATGTCTTTGGATATGACAGACTGAAGTGAAATTTGATATTTTACCTACTACCGTATTCAGCTACTTCTGATTGGTGTAGCTTCAACAAAGCTTCTGAAACTGTCAGAGAGTAAATTATCCATTGTGAGAGCTATAGATGGACAGCAGATAAATGGGCAGCGGGTTCAAAATGCTTAACTGCAAACATTAAGCATTGTCCATCCCAGACGGCAGAGATACTATTTCTCGTGTTCCAAGCCCACAGAGCAATCACTCTTGCTGTGGGCGGGGCCCAGCTAATTTCCCTGCTGTGTCCCCCAGATGGATCCTTCAGGTAATAAGGCCAATCAATGTACCTCTCATTGCTCGCTACAGTTCCCAGCCGTTATTAGCTATTTGTCATGGGGCATGACCATCTTGTTTACATTGCATGGCTTCCCTCCTGAGCATGTACGGCGCTACGTTAGAAGAAGACAGCAATTCCCACCCCCAACACACACCATCCCCCTCGCACCGGCCTTGTCCCGGCGCCTCCATAGAGATAGATTGCTATGTCCCAACAGTAGCTCTTACACCACAGATCTATACCAGAAAAAAAATAGCGAGGGACAAAGAAAATAACACATTCATCGGCTGATTTCTCCTGAATCCCGAGTAGAAGGCAGCCCCAGACATCCTGTCCAGAAGCTATAGCTACTGCTCTTCTCAGATCACACACACACACACACACACACACACCATGGACAGATTACTACTAAGTCAATTTCTGCCCTTAGCTAATAAAGGTTAGATTAGATTAAAGGTTACATTATGGGGTAGATTACATCGGTGACAGAGCAAATTGAAAAACCATTACAGATTTACATACAGTCAGGAAAATCCTGCAATGCCCCCTTTCTCCAGCTTCTGCAAATGAACTTGCTACTACGAGTACATTGACTAAACTTATGTCAACAACATCATCATCAATTATCAACAAATTACAACTGAAGGTCATTTGTCATTTTTGAGCATATTCTTAATCTTCCTTATTATCTTCAATCATGTCAATAAAAAGAAAATCAATCAAATGATAAAAGATCAAATTCCCAGTGGGATGTGGGATGGTGACAGCATGTCTGTGCACCTCTGAAGCGATGAACGGGGAAATGCAAAGGAAAACTAAACAATAAGCCAGTACCATCCAGCTTCCCTGCTCACGCTCACAAGGTTTGGTACAAGGGCATCGGCTCCCAGAAAAATCCACTCATGCAAGGATTGTTTCAGAGAAAATGGGCATCATTTGGGACAATAGAAAATGTTCCCTTTCCTTTGAGAATCCCGTCGATGAAAATATGTAACATAAATAAAGGAAGGACCTTTGAAAATGAAAGCCTTCCTTCCTGAAGCCGTTCCTCCAGAGGGAACGCTATATTCCCAGCCGCGTCTAAATTCCTGAAGACCTCTCTGTCATCATCTTGCCAACTGCTCTTGTTAAGCACGTGATGACCATTCTCCCATCGCTGCACTTGGTGAAATTTCCTCCCTGCTCTTTTGTCCATCATCTATGCACAAGAAGTCATCTTAATTTACAGAATCTACCGAATTGTCCTTAGGTTAATACGGTGGGCCTGACCTAGACCACTGAGGACAGGCAGATGCATGGACACCTATAAGAGTTGCAGCATCGCCCTCATTAGCATTCTTAATACAATTACACGTACAGAGAAGTTTGAGGATGTTGCATCATGTGTAGTTGCCGTGTATCGATATTCAATGGTGATAAAAATCGTTCCCAGTGTACCAGGGGCATGAAAAATGATCTTAACTAATTCTTATCTGCATTTCATTAATTCCTGCCTGCACACTCCTGTTTGTCAAGTTAAGATCGACGGACATCAATGACAAGAAAATATTTCTATAGTTGCTTGCCATTCCTCCTATCCTGCCTTCCTGACCAGGGAAAACTTAATGCAAAGGCAGGCTTTCAAATTTAAGGCTCCCTGCTTGGATATGACAGTTACATAGCAACATGAGCACAGTCAGGGATGCAGCTTATGACATACATAAACTACAGCATTTACAGTAACCTTTTTAAAACAAGTACATTTAGAGATAAATGAGCGATTTAAACAGATTGGGCATTGTTACAAAAGTTTGCTGTATTGTTCTATGTTTGATAGGCACCTTTCTTTACATGTCAGGCTGAAAAATGACACAAGCTTTTAATAGAGAGGAACAGCCATGCTGTGTTCTGAAGTCACACTGGCATAGACGCTTCCAGGCCAACTTTCAGTGCTGGTCATCACATCAGCTGACTTAGGTGGCTGCCATCTTAGATGACACTGCCGTATTCCACGTAGCACACTAGCCCCTCAACTTTTTTCCCAGTGTGGAAATTGAAATATAATGGAACGAACAATCAAAAAGCAAGCAGGACACTAATGGTGGGAAATGCATTCCTCTTGGCCAATAGGGTCACACTTGCTTTGGTGCAGTTAAATGCCTCCAGTGCCCCCCAAAAGTTTACCTCTCAGCTAGAGCTCCCATAATTTTGAGGGTTTTTCCAATGAATTTCAGCACATCTGCTGAGCTGTCCTGGCTTGCAGGTCAAGGGGAGCGCATGCGGTTGGGCTGGGGGGCCAGAGCACATACAGGCCTGTAGATTAATGGGCCCTCACTGCAGGACAGCGTGCTTTGATCCCTCTCTATTTCATTTCTCTCTCTCTCTCTCTCTCTTTTTTTTTTTTTTACGCGTGAAATTGCAGTCGAATACAACTCCGTTTCAAACTTAGTGGAGATGTACATGATGCTTCAGAAATGTCATCAGGAAGCTGGATAATTACTAACCAAGAACCAGACAAACATTCAACAAGATACGGATATAGGTTGCATCTACAATACAAATAATATCATCCATATTAACAATATGAAATATGATACAAAATCTTTTCTTAACTGAAAACAATAACTGAACACGAGCAATTGTACAGTATTTATTATTTATTTCTAATACAATCAATCTCTTATAACCTATTGTGTTTGGTTTTGTCTTTTTTAAACAGGATTTTCTTTTGGGACCCATTGATGCTCATGAATCAGTAAATGGAGCTGGTGATCGAAGCATATTTATTAGTGTCCTTTAAATTTAAATCCAACAAAAAGAAAGAAACCATGGATACTATACGTTAATTTTACTAAAGTACAGCCAATTTATATGTGTGAATATCATCTATAAGAGAGATTGCTGGTAATATATGCAGACTCAGATAATCTTCGCACTGAATTTTGGGAAATTTCTAAAAACAAAACAAAGCTTGTTAATGAAAACTTGCTTTAAAGTCGAAATTTCATATGACATTTCACAATTTTTAGGTACTAAAAATACGACTATTTTAAGTATAATTTAAAAAAAATCAGATGGCAGCACGGCCATTTGAAAACCGTATCTCATTATAACCACGCTTGTTTCCTTCGTGTCCTTAAGAACATGTTTTAATCGCAGACGTCGGTTTTTATCTTGTTTGTCAGGTGTTAAAATAAGCCGTTTCTCACAGTTTTCCGTTCGCGGTTCGCAGCCCTTACAAAACTGCAGTTAAGGATTTCTGTTTAAGTTAGAAAGTCAGACTGAAAACAGGCCTACGCTGGCCAAAGGAAATAAAAAAAAGCTTAAAGGAGGGTAAATAAAATCTTTCCATCGCAAGGTGTCATACATTAAGAATAACTTCTTATACTTTTAGTTTGATAGGGGAAGTTAATATATAGCTTCGGTAGTTTAATTACAGTGCAGCTTTTAATCTACAATGTATGTTTATTTTACTTTTTTAATTGCTTATAAAGTTTCTTCTTCAAGGAAGTGAATGTGCCCCTTGAAGTTAAGAGGAGATTTTTATACAACCTTTTGAATTTCTTATTTACCATTATAATACTTTATATGTTTAATTTTTGAATTATAGGCCAATGTCTTTGCCTGGATACAACTAATGAACACTGTGATATTTCTGGTAATGATGATGTGGCTTTGGTTGAGTTCTTTCTCCTTTTCTTCCTCACCCAAAATTTGCCCAATATTTCCAAAATTAAAACACCATTTTGACCACAGTCGTTTCAGATTGAATGTCATTGCATCCTTGCATATTCACAAGAACCAGTTAACTTTATAAACTTATGTATTTTAGTCACCTGTTACGTTCATAGACTAAAAAAACAAGTTATTACAGCTACCTGAAGTCCTGTTACTTTTTCACTCTACAATGGGTTTCATTCATCTCTAAAATAATGCAGACTCTCACATGGTTAAATACATGATTCTTATGAAACTTACCAGACATGCTTCATCTCCACTTTTCCACATTACATAGGTTTTTAACGTCTGAGGTCATTTTAAAACACTTTTTCACAGTACTGCTTTGGACGATAATCTTGGTTTCATATAATGTGGTTTTATAGGACATTTAAACATTTAAATTCTCTTAATTTTATGATCCTTCTACAGCAATATGACTAATGGTGTGATCCATAGAGTTCATGATATATATAATAAGAGCGTCTCAACATCCTTTCCAGTTTGGTCCATTTGAAGACTTACTGGTTTGTGTGGAAATACAATTCTGTAACTGTCTCAATGTAATAATTTTTTTATTATTATTTGATAAAGCCAAAATGTATATAGTCCTATAATTTTCTAAATTTATGCACCAAGTTCTTGTGGTTAAGAATGTAGTTTTCTAACACAAACAATTGGGGCTATATGCAGTTAAGGATACGGGTTTATAATGTGGAGATTGCATTACCAAGTCTCTGGATCGGCTCGACTACTCCTCTGCAAGGTACTTAGAATTGCTTGATTAAAACAGTGAGTTGTTTGAGATTGTAAGTAATTTTGGATGGATCTCTCAGCAAACCAATTAAAATAATATAAATGTTCTTGTTTTGTTGATGTCTTCGTATAGAGCAATGCGCTAAGCCAACTGATGATGTGAAAAGGCATGTTGTTTACATATCTGGGCCTGGTCATTGATCTTATAATTAGGCACTGTGACATCACAGCCCCACTCAGAGTCACTGAAGCTTTTGTGGAGTTGGAATAAATAAATAAAAAAGGACGTGACCTCTGATCAATAGTGTTTTCCCCCCCGCTTCACCTCCCGGGCAGGCCTGTAATAGTGTTTTAATATGCTGCAAATTAATTTTGCCAAATGGAAGCTGAGCTAATGGCCTACAGCCCCATCAGAAAGCGAGGCAGCTGTACTCCGTCCCATGCCAGCACTCCTCAGATGACTTGCTGTGGCCTGAAATCGTGTCAGTTTGTGCTGCCTTCTCTCCCGTTTCCTGCTTATGGGCCCCTAATGTGTTCCTTGGCCTTAATCAATGCGTTCTGATAGCAGCATTCTATTCTCGCATTGGACAGGGTAGCAAATTCCAATAAATCACTTACTTTACAGGCTATGCGCAGTACATTTTAAGAGCGCTAAAAGCTGTATATTTTATTTGGCCATTGTAACTCAGGTTGCTTCCTGTTTCAAGAAAAACACATGAAGACAATTCATTTAAAACGATTACAAGCTATTTACCACTGAGTATACCTTAAATTTCTGATGAAATTTGGTGTTCATGATAAAACACTATAAAACATAAACAAACAAGCAAACAAAAAACAAACTAAAAATGACGGGAAATCTTGATTCTGGTGTCCTTCAGCAGTTCCCCAAAAGTTATCGTTATAATATTATTGTTATATTATTAGTATTGCTGTTGTTCGTTCCTTGGAAAACCTTCTCAGGAGTGAATGACAACAGCATAAGAGTAGTTTTGGCATTTAGCCTTAAGACAGAAAAGCTGAGATTCAAAATTTTAATGGTCTAAATATGCTGTTATAGTCAAGTTAAATTTAGGAAGTATGGTATTCTGAGCGTAGACGAGCTATGAATTATCAAACTTAGCAAAGCTTTTGGAAGTTTGGTTAACTTATTAATCCAGCCTGACAGCTATTCCCGCATTAATAATAAAAAAGTAGGAAGCTTTGAGCATAAAGATGGAGTCGTGACAGTCCCCCCCCCACTTAAAAAATGTTGGGTTGAGTTGACTTCCTCCGATGAAAAGGTTAACGGCACCTGTAAATCTACTGATTGTGTGAACAGCTGTACGGGCTGCAGGCGGGGGCCCAGTACTCTCCTACCACCACACTTCCAATGGGCTACCTTAAGCCTACATGTACAGTGACTTCTGGCCAAAGTGCCTCCACCCTGCCCCCCCCAAAACACCCACCACTTGACTTGGAATGCCGGAGCTGAGACGTCCAGCTGCCCAGAGAATAGTTCCGGAAAAATAGCAGAACACCTGCATGCGTGGGAAGTAGGGTGGGACAGGGTAGGTGGGGGGGGGGGGGGGGGGGGAT
>JAODJU010000033.1:15767022-15791752 GCA_026776725.1 Gnathonemus echidnorhynchus
GGGGGGTGGATACTATAAGTCAAGGGAATAGTGTGTGTCTCTGGTGTGTTGGGGGGGGGTTGGGGTAAGCATACACTTGGGTAATCGGGAGGAAAGACTCAGACACATCCGGGGAAAAGGAAGGGAAAAAAAATGCCCCCACCCCCAAGATCTGTAATCACATCTGCAAATCTGTTAAGTTCAAAGTGCCCATGACAAGAGAAGTGAGCAAGTGAGCTGTACTGGTCTAGTGAAAACATTTTAATTGAACCATCCAAGATCCTGTCATGTGTCCCACACAGGATCAGATGAAAGGAGAATATGGAACGAGACTCCACAAATGTAAAAAAAATTGGATCAAGTCACATGCGTGCTGATAGACTGAAATTAAGAGCCGTCATTGGCTGTCCGAATCTTCTGCCGTTTTAGGAACTTCAGAAGTTCAGAAGTCCCAGCTCGACAGCTGCCAGGTCTTCTCTTTTCCTGTGGAAGCGGAAAGCTGTTCACAACTGGAATCATGACAACATTTTAATCCTTGGAAATATGAGCCTTGTTCATTACAGGTCACCTCCGGATTCTTCATGCCGTACCACCTGGATCTCATGGTCCAGGAGGTCAGCATTTGACAGCTTGAGGCACACTAGCAAACCACGTGATTTAAGAAGCAAGGCAGAGCAACCTGGGTACATGGTCCTTGCCACAGCTTTTCGGTTCAGACTTGTGTAGATGGCAATGATGAATGATCAAACTGGCCTGAGACTCGCCAGCTGAATAGCTTAAGACCTACTGCCTTTAGGACAAAAATATGGCTGACATAATGCATATGAGTTAGACCACTGCTAAAGCTGTCAACTGGAACAACAGAACTGGCAGGCCATTCAGTGATGAACAATCATGAAAAAAATACCTATAAAGTATTTCATGTGAAGAAAAAATAGTTTATTAATAAAAGCCTCAGTTACATCCATGATGTTGATGCGATTTTTAGGGGAGACAAAGAATGTTGATTATTCAGTAGCTGCGATTTGACATCTACCAATCAGCTGTAATTTCAGACTGCACATTTACTGTAACACCATCAGCATTACCCAAATCTCAACATGCATCGCAAGGTATCATGAGGTGAGCGTGTTTCGACAATCTGCAAAAATAAACGGAAGCTGAAGATCATATCCGAGTTTTTCAAAAGAAAACAGACGAGTGGACATCACTTTACGTAGCCTTGTCCGGACGCGTTCCGCAGTCCATGTGTGCCACTGCGTTTGGGGCTATCACCCACTGCGGGCAGGGCATCACCCACTGCGTTTGGGGCTATCACCCACTGCGGGTAGGGCATCACCCACTGTGTTTGGGGCTATCACCCACTGCGTTTGGGGCTATCACCCACTGCGTTTGGGGCTATCACCCACTGCGGGCAGGGCATCACCCACTGCGAGCTGGCCCTGTGTTCTTAGTAACCCAATCCACTGCCAAGCGTGTCACTGTCGGGTGTCTCGTGTCCAAGTGGAGGCCCCGCATGTCAGAGGAGGGCATCGTTATTTTGGAGGATGCATGTGTGCGACTCAAATTTCGGACGAACACCCACCGTCCGGTTCCCTCGCTCCTTGATGAAGAAGCAGTGATGGATGGTGACCGTGTGGGCCAGATGCCCCACTCAACACGTTCCGCAACATCTTATTTATAACCCCTTGCAGAGTCTTGTTGTGTGGCACAATGAGTCTTCTATGACGCTGCCTTCGTTTTTGTCTTTGTTACTTCTAAATTAAGCCACTGGCCGGGTGGGGGGGTGGGGGCGGGGATGTAAATCCGATACCAGCGACAATAAACTATCTGGCGCGTCTTGTCTAATGTTCAGCCCTCTTCTGCTTCCACCAATAACCATAATCTATAGCTTCACTAGTGGAGCATGTATCAGAGAATGCCTGTCATTCCGCATGGCCTGCATAAACTAGAAGTTCAAAGAGTGCTTCTGAAATGCCGTGAATAAATGATTTCTCTTGGCTTTATATATTGCTCCTTGCGATACGTCACATCAGCCGGACATGATGTATGGTGCATTAAAACCCCCCACATCGCCGGTATTTCATAAAAATGAGAGGCACTAAAAAAAGCGGAAAGTTCATCTTTTCATCAATATGATAGTAAACGTGTCATCGGTATTCCATTCAAATTTTATCTGCCTGCGTCGTATTCGCCGTTTCGTAAAAGGTCAATTCCCCGCATCGCTTTATGATTAGTTTGAGTAATTTTGTTGTCAATGATACAGTTTGTTTGACTTATGTTCTTGTTCAGACACTATGAATCTTCCATTGTTTCCTGTTTTTTTTCTCTACAAACTTCTTTCGTGAATAGAGAATAGTGATTTTTATATAAAATCCCTATATGCATAGCTATAAAATCACTACTGAACATCTAAGAAAGGAACCAGGTATATTTTTTGCTTTAATAAAACTGATCTATACTGATAATATTTTTTAATTACTAATTAATGTTTAGGTTTACTGACTGTGAAATCACAGAAATTGCCATAATCTTTCTGTGCAGGACTAATTTTGCATTTCGATTCGTATTAATGAAAGTAGAAGCTGCACAAAAATGCCCCCCCCCCCCCCCCCCATGTCACAGTTCTGTGACTAAAGAAATATTACTACCATATTATTATAAAAATGTCAACATGAAATCATATGCCTTTATTTGTATAAATACATATAAAAAGTAACACAGACAAAATTAAAGTTCAATGGTATGCAAAAGACATGCAAGACTGGCTGGATGAGAATAAAATTGAAACAGAGAGCATGTTAGCATTCTGACTTTATTAATATATAAAGTGGTAATACACATTCATTGGGTTCAGGTCAAAAATGCCAACACCTGCTAAAAATGCAGATGCAGGTTTTTATTAGCGTTAAGTCCCTGCAGCCCTCCGCTTGATCATTTTTCAGGGAGTGATTACCAGAAAAAAATGAAAAATCAACAATGCTTTGGCCAAAAAAACCACCGGAGGTTAATATGATTACTCTGTGGAATCCGTTACCTGTGAACCTCTTCTGCTTCACGATTCTTGACCACGCACCTCTGCTCATCAGCCAGGCAGCTGCTGTGTGCCGGCACGCTGGGGAAAAGTCTTAAACTCGGCGCTAACTCGCGTGGAGGACGTGCTAATTGGTCTCCCGAGCTAACAGAATTTCAGGGTAAAGGTGGTACCCTTGATGTATCAGCACAGTTGCCACCAGTGACTGATGCTTTCAACTTGGATGTGCTCTGTGCATATCCTGTATCTCATTAAACCCGGACGGAGGAAACCACCCACCGACAGGCTCTGGCGGCTGTTGCAGGCCGGCCACAGAAATTTCAGTTTGCTCACAATGATCCTTTCTTCCAAATATCCTTGGCTGTGTGCAGGGTGGGTTTCTGATTGAGATTCCAACTAGCTGCACTAAACCATATATTTATAGGAAGAAGACCATAGTCCACTAACATAATAATAATAATAATAATAATAATAATAATAATAATAATAATATTTTTTAGAGGACACCACGCAAATATACAGTGAACCATATACTGTACAGTTTTTTGTTTGCTAATTATAGTTGGGAAATTGGTTTCTGTTTCTACAAGCACAGACGTGCTTCTGCAGTTTTTTAAGGTATCTTATTTTTACCTTATAATGATGCAAACAAGGTACCTTCAGGAAAGATCTTAGGCCTGCTATGTTAACATTTTTTATGCAGTGAAATTCAATTTGACCAGCTACTCAGACAACGGTGAGCAGCCATCGCAAATGCGAAACTCTCCGCCCTCACACCTGTATTTATAAAAATGCATTACTGAGCACAGGCTGGTCTTTTTAGGTTAATATGGGCGGGGGCCGCCCTGGGACACGCACCCCAGAATGAAGACACAGCTGCACTCGTTGGTCCGTAAGCAGGGCAACCGACTCTCACATACTTGACTGAGGAAGAATCCGTCGGACAAATGTCAGTCATGTTAAATAACACTTCTAGCCCCAATTGGAAACCAACTGGTCATCAAAGGCGTTTGCATTCCATTAAATGAATAAATGCTGAGTTTGTAATTATGAACAAACCAATTGAACTTGTTCTGAGGACAGGAATTCTTCCGCCTCTCATTGAGATCCGAGTGACTCCTTTGAAAATGATAATTCGATGGGTTGCAAAACCTCACAAATGTTTGCTGATTTTGTTTCCCAGGACGAATGTCAAATATTAACTAATTTTACATTTCCACTGTAGTTCTGTTAGAATTTAGGCATTTCATTCCTGATGTGCATTTGCGGCAGAAATCAGAAACGAGCTAAAAAATACACACAATGTGGAAAAATCATGCCTCAGTTAGTTTTGCTTACTAAGGTTTAAATGGATTGTATAGCTGATTCTTGCCAATTTATTTTCACTTGCCCTTTTTTTTTAATTCAACATTCTGCCAGGGTAAAAATTTGCAAAAATTGCAGTGTTACAAACAAAAATTTTAATCCCCTTGAAACTCTTCCCTGATTTTTCCAGGCATTTTATAGGAAAACCGGCAAAGTCACTTCAAAAGTGTCTTGTAAAATTGGTTTTAGTTATTCAGTGTTTTCTGAATTACTGTAATTAGTTGATTTTTATGAGCCACAATACATTATCATTTACATCAAATAATTGAAAATACAGTTCAGTAATTCTAAACAATCAATATCACATGAATCATACGTATAATAGCTCTAGAAAATAAGTAGAAATATATTTTTCCAGGGCAGGGTAAGACAATTGGATGGATGAATGATTGTCTTAGTTGGCCCAACCATAGTACATATTTGAGGCTATAAGTCATTGGTGGATTAGCATGCAACAACTGCAAAAGCAGAATGTTCCGGATTTAATCCGTGGTGTCTTGACCTCTAGTGCTGGTTACGCTCACCCCTCTTAAACACTTGGTTGGTTCCGGCAGGAAAGGGTGTCCTATTTAACAAGACATTTCAAAGCGAGGTGATAACCATCTTAAGCATGGCGATTTTCAGCGGTACGCATAATGTTTTATTTATTCAGGGACAGCATTTATTAAAGTTGGTCAGAATCAGTATGTGTGTTGTTTATGCAGACACATCCAGACTCACATGCATGGGAAAAACATTTTGTTCAAAGTTACTCAAACCTCTATCAGAATTTTATTAATTTATTTATCCATTTCAATGAGTTATTTCATATAGCCAAGGCAATTGGTTTGCAAGGATTTTTATGTGGGTGGTTGCAGTCTTTTATTTAGAGAAAAGAAAATGTACTTTATTGGTATGATACAGCACGTTGTAAACCCTTTACTGCCATCTACTGCATGTTCTCTGTAACAAAAAAACTTAAAAGGACACATATGTACAATTCAGAGCAGCGTTTGGGGTGCAAGCAAAGCAAGGTTAGGCCATTTATTCACCTCCCATTTGGGGGGGGGTCCAACAGAGACGTGACTATTAAGCTAATGCCAGGGCTCATGTTGGCGACCTAATGTTACCAGACACAGATGTCGAACCCGAGCCGTAGGTCACTGCTGCCAAGCACCAGAGGCTGTTACACTGACTGGCATCTCTGAATTGACCACTGTGTGCGATTGTGTGCCCTTTATGAGACTGGCATCCCACCAAGCTGTACCCCAGCCAATGTGCGCCTTGCTTCATGGGATAGGCTACAACATCCCCCATCCCCCTGACCCTGACGGGAGCAGGTGGGTAGGAGACGCATCGACCAGTGCAGTGTCATAAACAGAGTAACATTCTTGCCTGCTGCTCAGCTTATGCTCAAGCTAATTTTTGACCAACCGTGTTTTGAAATGCGTTTTTTTTTAATAACTAAAACCAATTTTACAAGACACTCTCGATGTGACTTCGCCAGTTTTCCTATAAAATACCTCCACTGGGACCAGACAGATTTTTTTTTTTATATTACATTTTAAATTCAACAATGGGATTCCATCAGCTGGACATGTTTCACCCTATTTCCTGGACTCCTGCTCCCATAGAGAAATAAAAAAAGCTATTCCTTAGCACAGAATGACCCTCCCAGCTCAGTAAATCACGTATACTGCAGGTAAGCTCAGTGTTTTGGAACCAGGAGATTGGTCCTGCGCACTATTAGGTGCTAATGAGACACCTTGTTGCATTCCTCAGGCCTGACATGGGCGCCAAATTAAAAACTGACAAGCCTGACCTCTGAATTGAGGTCACAGGCAGGTCAGTCCCCCCCACCCCCCCCCCCCCCCCAGCTATACGAATATGTGTCTGGGTCTCGTAATAAAACACGCCCAGAGATGGGGCCCAGTGGTGGGAATAACTCAGGGGTGATCCCTGTGCTGTTTGTTGACATCTGCTCCTTTCTGGAATGTGTGTGTTTGTGTGTGTGCGTGTGAGGGTCGGTGGTGGGGGGGTCTTGAAAAGTTCTCCCTCATCATGCCATGATCCATCAACGAAGGCAGGTCCATGACAAGGTTTGTGTATAAATCTTCGGACATATAGGCAAAAACTATTTCATTCATTTTAAGATACCGCTGAAGCGGAAATGAATTAATTTGTTTAGATTATGTCAATCTAAAAATAGGGTAGTTGTAATTGTGGTTTAAGAATTATTTAGTTCATTTAGAAGAATAGATGATTTAATATTCAAAAATATATTCACTTTAATGCAGATATATATATTTTTTTAATAACGTACGCACATCCTTATTTACAGAAAAACCGTCTGAGATGGGTTGGAATAAACCTGCAGTACACGGTAAACGACACTCACATTAATGTCATTCTGCACCTTTTTAAGAACCCTCTTTGTTATCTTTGCATGGTTTTTAATTATTCCGCAGCACTGAAGAGAATCTTCGGCTCCCCTTAACCCAACTCCATCCATCCAAGCACACCCAGAAACAACCCCCCCCCCCCGGTTTGAATGCACGCCCCCGGGAGACCCCGCCCGTCCAGTCCATTAGAAGAACGCGACGCAGTCAGGTCAGATCAATTCACGAGCCGGGTAACTATCATTTACTGTAATTTAGCCCCGTCAGGCTGAAGGAGAGGGAAGGTTAAAAGCGGGATCATCGCGGGAGCGCCATCCGTCTCCGCGGACACCGCGCACGCCCACGGCGCACAGGACAGTCAGTGCGCTGCTTTGTGCTCCGGACTGACATGCTCACGCACCCTGGCTCCGACTGCCTGATCTGCAAATATCGTCCCTTGATTTTTCATGCAAAGACAACAATTACGGTTTTATAGCTGAATAAAATGACGGGGCAGAGATGTCTAGCAACTCTGATGTGCATCTTGACGGCACTGAATGTTTAATCGTTTCTGATGGGCTTCTCTTCTCTCATGGCCAACCAGTGTGATGCGATTAGGATTGAGGAACCATTCTGGCAGACAGAACATTTCCTCCAGGAACTTTATCCTGCCTTTGCCGGTGTTCTGTCGAGTTGAGCTACTTTGTCGAGTTAGGCTACCGTAGTGCTAATCGATAGCCCTAACCCTAACTCTTACCCTAACCTTAACCCCCCCCCAAAACCCCTAAAACCCTTACCTTAACCCTAACCCCTAAAACCTGACCCTAATCCTAAAACGGTGGAACTGCACATGCGCAGAAAGGCTCAATAGCACGTCTCGATAGGTAGCTCAACTCGTCAGAACACCGGCAGAGTTTTAAATTCAGGGTCACGAAAAACTATCAGCCTTTCTGGGATGTAAGTCAACTGCATATTTACCCGATGTACCTCAAACTCTTAGATGTATAGTGTATGAAATTAAACTGCTCTCTGAAACTGCTGTTCAACCGATGGAGTCCGTTTTCTGCGGTGATGGGTTTCTGATCCGTTGTTGATACGCTGCGCTCCCACGTAGCGGTCCGACAACTAATCATTTTTAATGCTTTGCGTCCCTCTAGTGGAGACAGATATAACTGCTGGCACTCCGTTTTGTTTAGTCATATATTACACTTCACATGAGGATAAAATTTAGCTAGATTTAAAAACTTATTTATCGCATATCATTCGTGTATTATAAAGTTTTCTCTAGATTCCTACTGGAGTATTCTGGTATTCCTATATGGTTTGTAGTACGTGATCGAGTGAATGTGTGTCCTCATTACCTGTTATTTAGTGCAAGATTTGGAAGATAAGCTGTTAAAAACATATGAGCGTCAGGTCACATTGCCCTACATACGCAAAACACAGCAACTACGCTGAAAGTGAAAAATAGAAGAGGGTGCTTTGCTGTGGGTTTAATGTGGATTTTGTAGTTATTGTAATTGCAATTTGTGCAATTTGTGTGTTGGTGTGGCTAACAGGTTAGTTTATCCTGTGGTCTGTGTGGATCCCAATGCCCCAGTGCAGTGAGGGGAGGGGGACACTGTGGCTAACAGGTTAGTCTATCCTGTGCTCTGTGTGGATCCCAATGCCCCAGTGCAGTGAGGGGAGGGGGACACTGTGGCTAACAGGTTAGGCCATTCAGTGGTCTGTGTGGATCCCAGTGCAGTGATGGAGACACTCTGCTGTGAAAATGGTGCCATCCTCTGCGGATGAGACATATAACCAAGGTTCTGACTCTGGGGTTGTAAAAGTCCCCTGTGCATGCACTGAAAGCCTAGGGGTGGTAGCCCAATATCTTAGCGAAACTTGCCCTCTGTGGCCCTTTCAGATCTAGCCCACTAATCATCCCGCTGAATCCATTTGGTGAATTCTCTCCTGCCCCGTCACCACCTAAGCTACTGTGTGGAGAGCATGCTGGTGCAGAATGGCTGCTGTCTCATCATCCAGGTGGGGGCTACGCAGCGGTGATGGTTGAAGTGGCTCCCCATTGGTTCTGTAAAGTGCTTTGGGTGTCTTGAAAATCGCTATATAAATGTAACATTCATTCACTCATTTTCACACCCTGTCTTCTCTAAAACCAAACATAGTGGAACTAAGATATTTTGTCACGTGATATAGTAGAGCCTGAGCTACTCAATTTCACTCATAATTCAGTTTTGATATAATGTGCAGTTATGGTGTTTAACCACTGTGGGGCAGTATAGCCGAGGGCTGGACTAGGCATCAGGGTCTGGCTGTGGTTACAGGGGGTGGGGAAAGCTCCAGTAGTAAACTCAGGCATATAAAATGACTGGGAGCGTGAGACGTGAGCCAGGGGAGTGTTAAGTGACATCACCCCACCAGGGGGCAGCCACGCCTCTTTGAGTCCATCACCATAAGAAAACATCTCAGGATGAAAATCCAAACATGCATTTTTAGGTCACTCAGACAAATATAAAATTGGATACAGTGCCAGTAGAAAGTCTGGACACACCTGCTTTTAATGCATTTCTCTATTTTAGCTATCATTTGAGGCAATGTAATACATATCAAATATTCTAGCAACCAAGAGAAGTGTTTGACATTTAAGAAGTTTCTGAAGTTTTAGACTCTTCCAAACAGCCCCCTTTTGCTTCAATGACAGCATTGCAGACTTTTGACGTTCTTTCAACCAGGTTCTAGATATAGCCACCTGGAACGCTTCTCCAACAGTCCTGAAGGAGTTACTACAAGTTCTGGGCACAAGTTGACTATCTTGCTCTTATGTTTCAACTCAACTTATCCTAAACCTGCTCTGTAGGGCTAAACAGGGGGATTGTGGATCTGGTCATCTGTAACAGCACTTCATCTCTTTCCTTATTCGCCAGGTAATACAGCACTTACACAACCTCATGGTGTGCTTAGGGTAATTGTCTTGTTGAAAAACAAATGATTTCCCAAAGATGAGTCCACACTTTTGATTAGTATTGTACATGCTATGCATGTACTATGGGAGAACATTATCATTAATGCAAAATTTGTAAACAATATTCCAGGGCCAAATTTGGTGCTATTCCTTTCGTATGAGCTGGGTTGCAGAGAAAAACAGTGACATGTTATTACAAACAAATCAGACTACATGTCGCATTTTGGAGTATATTATATGGATTTCAGTGGATTAAAAATGGACGGATGGATTTCCACACAACAATTTTGTTCTGCAGACACACATAACTCAATCAAGATTACTCATTTAGCTTCCTAGCTAAGTGTGTTTGTGCTATTGCTAATGTTACTGCTTTTAACCATTTAGCATATGCCTACTGTCACTGTAGATGAGCTGTTTTAAAAATCATACATTAATATAAATTCAAATATAAGTGCATAAGTAATAAAAGTCCCCACCCACCCCAATGACAGCCTTCTCTCGCTGCTGTGGTCAGGGAGGTGCTACTGCAGCCTGAAGGTCAGAACAGAGAGATAAGGAAAAGCCTGTAGCCTCAGGCTATTCATATTTCACAGTCACTTAATCTTTATTGTTATTTTATTCTTAATTTTGTTCTAATTTTATTTTTATCTTTTGTTTAGATTTTTGTCCTGTATTTTTTGCAAGCGCAATACAGGAAGCAGGTGGAAAGGTGTGTGATTACACATGTAGAATGTATGATTATGTTTGTGATAAATAAACTTTGAAACCATGAAACTCTGAGTACTTCAATGGGTAGCGTCATATCCTCACATCTTTAGCGTTAATTCCCAGCCTTTGGTCTATGCATGTACAGTTTTCTTTTTCTCCTTGTGCATTTGAGAGTCTCCTCCCACAGTCTGAAAGTCTGCGGTTCGGTCAGTCGGTGACTCTAAATTGCCCATTGTGTGTCTCTGTGTGCATATCTGTGTCTGAGTGTTTGCATCACAGTGGATTGGCATCCCATCTATGGCGTTGGTCCCTGTGCGTGTCGCGGTGGGCACCATAATCACTGCAGCACTGAACTGAAAGGGTGGTTATATACAGTGGATGAACAGTTAAAATCTCGAGTAACCGATTGCAGAGCTGCTGAAAATAATGGGTTTTGAAGTTGTTACTCTGGATCACTAGAGGGGGATCTTGAATTCTATATGATCTTAAATACAGTTAATTTTAAATCTCTAAAAGACTGCTATATAACAACCACAATTCTAGCAATTCTAGAATGGAAACATAAAGATATAGTATGTAACTTTTAAAAATGTTTAAATTTGAAAAAGTTTGCTTCTGAACACTGATAAGTGCCATGCAGAGCAGTAAATCTACGTGAGTCAGAGGCTTTGAAACACAGAAGAAACCAAATGACTGTCCTTAATTAAAGATCATTTATATTGGCAAGAAAAGACGAGGGATGGATGAGTAGCACCCCCGTACCTTTTACCCATTCAAAAATGTTCTGCACTGGGGCTGATAAAGATGCTTTAAGTCCATAAAATGCACGCATCTCCATCTTTCTGAAAAAGCAGAATATTAATGAACTGCTGTCATTTTGTATCTAATTGGTTCTAAGTAACATTTCACGTGAACTGGGCATAGTTTTATTATGCTAAAAAGGCTTTTTCATGCCCTGACAAAGAGGGTACATATCTCATACAAAAGATTCTTCATAGTGGCACAGTGCACAGTGTATCTCCGCTCCCAGGGAGCACAGTCGCTGCCTGCCTGTGTCCTTCACACAGCTGGCCATTGTGGTGCCTCTTTTCTGTGGCAAAGCTCATGTTTGGAAAATTAACATTGTTCTTACTTCAGCCATCAGTACGCCACACTTCTCTGTTCCCTTTTGGTGTTTGGCGCTTCGCATGACCGAAACAAAAGAAAAACCACAACAATTGACTCCTTTCTCATTCCCGAAACAGAGTGGAGGGACATCCGATCTGGTGTTTTCTAGTGCCACGCATGCACACGCTCAGGAGCTGAGGCGTGACAAACACGAGGGCACGGCACTCTCTGAACCGCACCAGCATACTGCTATAATCAATACTGTGGTTCTGTTGTCTGTTTCGGCTGTTGGGTCGGCTTCCATCCCCTACATGTCCAGTGTTGAAACGATGGTCAGCCGCTTGTTACGTGAGTCAGATTCGATGGGTGAAGCATGTAATTCTCCACGTAGATGCCATTTTTATAGGATTATTGGGGGTTTCCAGAAAAAAAAATCTCACCAGGCAGAGCAGCTGCACAGCAAACTGCCGGGGGACGGCTGCAGTGTTTTGTCCTCGGGGTTAATTTGCATCTTCCTGAGTTGGCACAGTGCTTCACTGGTGAGATGTCGCAGTGCTTCACTGGAAATCACCATTCTCACACCAAAGAGAAAGACCTTAGGCCTACAGCGTGTATCTAAAGATGAGGTATTCCAAGCCAGGGGTCTGTTTATGAAACGGACCTGTTTACTTATTCTTCTATATTACTGTAAGTAGTTCCTAGGGACTGTTTTTGTGCTCACTGGTGATGTTAACATTTAGGTTGCTATTGATATTACTCACCTTCCTTCAAGCACTTTTTTAGGTGTTAGCTGCTGTGTTTGTCCACATGTGATATTTACTCATTCCTACTATTTTACTGATACAAAACAAGCTATATACTCTGTGCAAGGCTGCCACAGCAGACCTCTGTGACTTCAGGTCTATGGCCTTAAAAA
The DNA here is from genome assembly GCA_026776725.1 of Gnathonemus echidnorhynchus. Taxonomy (NCBI): domain Eukaryota; kingdom Metazoa; phylum Chordata; class Actinopteri; order Osteoglossiformes; family Mormyridae; genus Gnathonemus; species Gnathonemus echidnorhynchus. Next base: position 15,779,457 of record JAODJU010000033.1, read on the forward strand.
CTAGACTTCAGGTTGACGAAACAAAACATTTTTTTTTTGTCAAAATCCTCTGCAGGAATAACTATTGGTGATGGCAGATACAGGCAGAACACTGTAATAAATGTACACATGGCAAATGTAGATAATACCAGGCCTGATTTAGGTATTTCCACGCTAAAGAGGTTTTAAATTTCGGGCCTATTAAATATCAGTTAAAAACTTGTCGGAATTTGAGTCACTAGTGTGAGGCAAGAGTCTCACACTCAGACAATCTTACCTGAGCATTCCAGAAAACATGGTTTATCACTAGAAGATTTGTAACGTGAAGAGCTGTAAACAAGCACTATAGTTTTGGATAAAATAATAATAATAATAATAATAATAATAATACAGATAGATAGATAGATAGATAGATAAATAGATAGATAGATAGATAGATAGATAGATAGATAGATAGTTAGATATAGATATTCAGTGGAATCTCTCTGTGGTATTACAAAAAGAAAAAATTCCAGTGCTGAATTTTTTTCAGATCAGTCTTCCTGAGTGAAGCATTTAGCTCAGATTATTTTTAAACATGCAGAAACCTCAAAGGCTGAACTCACAGAGGGTCATGTGAGGCGAGATGGATCTTTGCCAGGCAGCCCGTTGACAGATGTTCTTAAGTTCTCCTGCTCCTCCTCCAGCAAACTTTCCATGTGCCATGGCTCTGCCTCGGACGCTTCCTCTCCCTCCTTCCTCTCCCTCCTTCCTCTCTTTCGTCACAAAAGCCGCCCTCACATGCACAGAGGTGCAGAACAGGTGCCAGAGTGAGCTTTCCTCTCATGCACACCTCAGTTACATGTGTCTATGCAAACGGAAGTAGGGAAGAATATTTTACAACCTGAGCAAGAATTGGTACATTTTCACCCGCTTTCACTCTGCAGCAATTTAAGTTTAAGTAATTATTGGGATAAAGTTTGTTAGTAAGACACTCATTGTTTATTATTACTCTTATTACAAATTAAATGACACATTTTACTTACTTTAACAACCAGATTATTAAAATGTAATTGTTACTCAAGGTTTATCTCACACTTATAATGTCTAATTTTTGGTATCAACAATTTCTGAAAGCAAAATAGAACTTACACTCTCCTAGATGCAAGGGTGTAGATTTGGGTGTGGGTGGGCTGGACATAGTCCCTACCAGGATTGTGGGAGGTCCATGTGTGTTTAGGGGGGCTGTACTGAAACCAAGCCCACACCCTTGCCTAGAAATATGTTATCCCGACAGATAATTCAGTGAATTGGAATTGCTTAATTGCTCATAGGTATAAATGGTTGGCGTCCTGTCCTGGGTTACGCCCATAGCTTCCAGGACAGGCTCCAGACCCCCCTTAAAAGCAGGTATTAGGGTTGCAAGTGAAATTAATTTCTGCTTACCTTCACTTTACTAATATACAATAAATTATTTGAGGTCCATAGCATCTGTTGATAGAGTGAACTGCTGCAAATGTACTCAAAATGAGAAATAATACATAATTTTCTCTGAAATCAGGAAAAACTTTCAGTATGTGTAATTATTGCAAATAATTGTGACATTAAACCACACAGCTCCTTCAACAATTTAATATGTGATTCCAGTGAATGCCAGTTGGTAATTAACAATGAGGATTGTGGCATCCAAGAAATTATTCAATATTGCTGAAAAATATGGAAAACAGATAAGCTGAGAAAGGATAAGTATGACCACGTACATATGGCACATTCAGGGCTTAAATATGTTGTTCTGAGATCTGAGCTGCACTGAATGAAACATCAAGAAGATTCATAATGGAACAGAGGGTTTTTGTCCATCGTTTTCGTCTCCCTACACTCAGGCCACACATATGGATTTCATACTGCTGAAAAAACCATGTGCAATGTTTTTTCCCAGCAGAAAAGGGGAATGCAAACATGGTCCAGTTAAACACGTAACAATTACAGGGGGATCAAGGACGGCCTGATTATTTTAATACCCATTTGGATATATAGGGGCTATACTAAATCATTATTTCCTCACGTCTCCTTTGAGACGCTAACGGTGTGCCAGGGTTGTAAAGCTGACTGTTGTCTGGCTGGACATAATTGGACACCTGTACCAATTAACAATTCAACTAGCAGATGCTTGCAGGCGACGCTGTAACTCCGCTATTAGCCACAGTTCAGTCAAAGAAAATAGCCTGGTCTGAAACTTTTGTAGCACAGTTACAACTTCCAGGTGTGCGTGAGAGCAGCAGGGAAGTAACAGTGCAGTACCGAACCGGGGAAGAATAAGAGAAATCTACACTGCCCTCTGTCAGCTATTTTCATGCTAAAGGTCTTAGATATTGTTTATTGAGAGCATCCATTCATCCATCCAACCATCCGTCCATCCATCCATCTTCCGACTACTTACACAACACTAGATATTATAGAGAACAATATTTATTTTATGACTTTTTTGTTTTGATTTTTTGAGTGCTTAGTAGTAGTGCAGTGATTGGTGTAACTGTGTCACACCTCTGGAGACTAAGGTTCAATTCCTTGCCTGAATGGGTTGGTTTCTCATTATTCTCTATTTCCTGGATTGGCTCTTGACCCCTCCCCCTGCCCCCCCCCCAACCCTGTATAAGACAAAGTGGTATAGAAAGTGCTCGAGTGGTGATGTAATTAAATGGATTGACTGTGAATTATTTGAATTTGAGTATTTCATTGGTTAGTCATGCGTCTGTTTGCCAAACTAGTACATAAGGTGACAGACAATGTCAGTGTCATTAATGGCACTAGTGCAAACTCTATAACAAAATTCTGCCATTGTGACAATGGTGTCACTGTGATATTTATTTTTGTTCAGTTACATAATATATACAATTATTACATAATAAGTATAATTATACTTTTAATTACATTTGTCCAACTTGGGGAACGTGGGGAAACAGACACATGACTTAAATTAAAATGTATAATAGACAGACATCATGAAGAGTTCTTTGCTAAACTTATTTTTGATAAACAATGCAGTTTTTAGCACAGAAGTTCAATAATGCCGATTTATTCACAGAGTCATTTACGATAACTAATGAAGCAAATTTATCATCAGATACATTTTTTTTCCATATTAAATGGTCATTGAAATTTGATAACGGTCATGCTGTTGAGTGTCAGCTAGCTATTGCAGCCTATGGCCATTTCCCGCACTTCATCCCACCCATTATTAACACGATACCATGACTTACGGTTAAAGGTCAATGATAGCGTATGACGTAGGCATTGCACAGTAGGAGTTGGCAGTACATAGATCCTCTATGGCAAGTCACAGCTGCAATACTCTGTCCCTCGTAAACACAGCTGCTGAATGTCGTTGGCAACTGTGCAAATAATACATGTATTTTTTTTTTTGTTCTTTGAAGCTATTGAGCTACCGTTCTCTATATTTTCAATGGCACAGAATTCAGCAATTGTTTTGGAATTGTATAATGTAATACTACCTTGCATGCCGGAATCGATTTCAACAGGTTAAAAAATATACACTTCTTTTTCCTTGGTTATTAACATTAGATGCAACGTGTGTATTTTAAAGTTAGCAAAATTGTTATTTCTAGCATGAGTGAACTATGAAATTAGTACATTGAAACTGAAGGGTCCTTTCCCATGTTACAAAATTACTGATAAACACATACAAAATCAGACATGGACTCCACCCTACTTAAGACATATGCCATATACACAGTGACTGTCTTAGATACAAATCCATCTTTACACAGCAAGAAACAGGAAAAAAACACGCCCAAGCAGTCCTAGCAAATCCTTTCTAAAATTTGATAGTACAGCACTTTAAGATCTCCAGAGTTATCCAAAGTGATCCAAATGCCTTTCTTGCTACAATAAAGATTGAATTACAATGGCATGCAGGAACGGACGGCCAGCAGGAATCCCCTGATCCCCAATAAGAATACTGCTGCAGGACTGTTCCATACAGCGTCTGAATGAAACACAAGACGTCTTGGCTGTAATGTGAAATGTCAGGTCTGGCGAACACCAAATTCTTTGATCATAAGTGGTTCATGCCAGCTATTAACCATGCTGTGGAGGTGAGGGTCTGGGCCAGCTTTGCTACCTCAGGTCCTGAACGCCGTTCTGCTTTGAAGGCAACCATGAATTCCACATGTTACCCGAGAATATTCTACAAAAATGTGAGACCATCTCCCTGGCAGCTATAACTCATTTGGGAACAGGAAACAGAACCGTGGGCCCAAACACACTAGGAAATCTACATAGAATGACAGAAAATATAGTCAATATTTTGGAGTTCAAAGGCCCGGAAGAATGCACTGAAACGAGGTTTAAAAAGTCTTTAAGGGTGAGTAAACCTCCCTGGTAATGATAGAAACTAATCAACCTCTGCAGTATAACTGTTCCCTTCAAATAATTTCTGATAAAATGGGTTACAAAAACTTCAGCAGGATCAAGGGTTGGATTTTTTTTTAATGACAAATGATTTTTGGATCATTTTATTTAAAATAAAATTGAAAACCATCAAATAAAACTCTGCTTTAATTTGTTCTGACTTGTTAAGTTATTAAATGTTGACTATCTGTGATTTAGTAACAATTTATATGTTTTGTATGAACATGAGCACAATTTTAAAGCCCTTCCCCACATACTCTGTGTAACCCCCGTAAAAACCACAGTCTAAAAGTGTCAATAGCAGCATGAGTTTACTTTCCATTCAAGACTGACATTTTTCAAAAGGTTATTTGGAAAACCACAGAACCAAGAAGCGTGATGTTATTTTTAAAAAATAGGCTGCAATAAATGTGCTTTGATATCAGTCTGCCAAAGAAAAGTTCAGCTTAGTTCAGTTTAGTTAAATGAGTTATTGCTATTCATTGATGATTTACCTTTGCCCCTAAGTGTGTCACTGAGCAGGAAATCACAATTGAGGTCATTAAATCTAAGCCTTTATATCAATAAAATGGAAAAAAAAATCATATACATCATAGTCCATAATTTAAAGTGCACACGATAAAGTAATGAATAATAAAATAAAAAATATGATTGTATTCAATCAAAAGTTTTACTGAATTTTACAGTTATGTAGAGGTTTTATTATTCATCAAAATAAATGCAGAAGTATGGATATTAGGACTTGCATTTTATATTAATACACATTTAATTCAAAAAGAGAATCAACCTAAAACAAGAATTAGCTATCCTTTGCCTCCGATATGATATCAAAGTAGTACATTGCTGTGGAACTAAAACTCCTCACTTTTCATTACTTTTTGATGGGTCAACTGCTTTATAGAATTATTTTTATATATGCTAACACTGGTCCACACTTTCTATGTTGTCTATTGAAATGTTAGCTTATTTCAAAGAATGTTTCCTTGTCTGCAACCGTTACAGAAAATTCTGTTGTATAAAATATTTATTTCAACTTTTTGCTTTTGGTAGACAAAAGTCATATATGTACGTCATATATGCCTGGAATTGTTGATGTAGAATGCTGTAGAATGACTATATGGAATACTATGAAATGGGCCGAGATCACAGACTTCCACAGGACTCGGGTGAAGTGACCTGCCATTTTGCTAAGCAGATCCCAGCCACATCATATTACTGTGGTCTCCAAACAAATGGACCATGTGTTTTAATACATTGGTGGCAAAGCTAATTGCTCTGCCAGTTGCTGAAATGAGTTTGGTGTATGTGCCCCTGTCTAGTAATGAGAAGTACTGGGAATGCACTGGACCGTCTCTTCTGAACTAAAAAAAAAACACACTAGCCACAGTATTTTCTAAATTAAAATATGCATTCAGAAGAATACTTTTAGTGAGAGTGTAATGGAATTTCCCTAAGTCGACCATTTTTATAACATCGAAATGTTGGTTTTATGACATGAAACCAAATCATAGATATTTATTTAACATGCCAGCTATTTTATGCCCCTAATATCTCCAATTATTTATGCTGCGGAAATTAATTTCTCTGACCACTGAGACCTAAAATGTGAATTTAAAAGGCAGTACTCTATAAGACCATTGCTTCAACCAAAAAGTATTCAAACCTACCTCAATAGTGGAATAATAATTATTATAATTTGCAACTCATTGTTATTCTTTTCATAGGAAAATTACAGACATTATAGGAATATCACAATATGAACAAATAAAACCACAAGATCAGAATGGGCCCTAAAACACAATAGTAAGGATATGCTAATAGAATAAAACAGGAAATAAGAACAACGACTACTAATGAAGTATGATATTTTCTATGGCCAGTTCTTTGTCAGGCTAGGTAGCACACTGCATCATATGAACCAATGACCAGCCCTCCCCCCAAATAAAATGGGGCTTATTTAATACATAAAAACTTGGCCATCTTTACACCAGGGAATAATTTCCTGAATGAATTATTATGAACAAACCAATATTTGCATAAATTCGAATAATATGTGCTTAAGGTTTTGAAGATCATGCTTAGGTGCTGCTTAACGTTAAGCCACAAAATAAAAAGATTATTTAAACTGAAGAATTCACCAATTTAAGATTATCTTTTTTATTACATTGTTTATTTAAACACCCAATATACGTTATATTTGGTTACAGTGGTATATGTTATTACAGCCTGTTATAGTTTATAGTATAGACAGGAACAAGGAAAAAGACAATAACTGAAACAAATTCACATTTACAGGTTTGCGTTGAGAACTAGTGGAGGTGTCATTCTATTACAGCCTAAAGGAGTCGCCTTGAAATTAAAGCTGACGTCTCAGTCTTACAGCCAGGTGAGATCAGGATATCTGTGCATTCGATGCTCATGTATTATCCGGAAATGTGATCCCTGCCCTACATATGCCCCGCCCCCAAAAAGGTTATACGCCTTCTTGGTCTGAGCACTCTTCTTCTGCCTCTGAAGTCCTAGAGTCCTTGCCCTGTTACCACCTACAGATTTGCTTACTTTTCAGACAATATTTGCTTCATAGGTAAAGTGAGCTATAATTAACTTGAGACACAATGTGAGAGTCACAGATGTGGTGAATTCACTGTCCTTCTACCAGATGATCTGGTCTTGTGATATGTCCTTTTTTTAGACATCATAATTACAAATACAGTAAATGTTATATTTAACGTCATATGAGTGAAAATGAAATCTATGATTCCTTTTTAAAAATACACTTGAAGTAGAGGAGGATGCATAATTTGTAACATTTGTCATGTGCACATTTGAACTGGAAAATGATATTCTGAACATTTCTGAAATGATACAAGTGAATAACTTAAATAGATTTTTCACAATGCTCATCGCAGTGTCAGAGTTGATTGTTTTCTTCCTCAGATATTAAGGGCATCTTGGTGAGCGGTCAACACCTTGCCTGAGTGATGGGAATATCCTCTGACGGCCGTGTCACATCCTGTAATCTCAGGAACAATGAGACACAGCTGGCCTGAGGCCTTGCTCTGAAAGCGCAGATCTGCCTTCCACAGAAGGGCAGCACTGTGTTTTGCGATTGAAATAGCACATGCGTGCTGTTTTTTTTAAAAATATCTACATAATGCAAGAATAGCATAAATGAAGCTCGCTGAGCTTGTTGCAGTATGTTGATGTAATAGTGTATATTTGTCTATGTAGTGTCAGTACTGAATTATAAAATTATTATATAGAATACAATCGCACAGGAGAAACAAGAAAATGAGATCATTGTGGCCAATTCTTATGCAACAGGAGCTAGCTAATTACGTAACATGAGCTAGCTAATAAAGTACATAATAAGGAACCAAACCGCAAGCATGCTTTTTGTAGGTATGCAATGAGTATAAAATCAATTAGGATAGCCAACATCGGGTTTCCAAATCTGGCTTTCCTTTTAGCATGGACATCACTTTCCTTTCCATGGGTGTATTTCTCTCTCATCTGCTGCCCCATGGCAGTTTGCCCTCTTCAGGACACGTATCGCTCTTTGCTGAGATTGGTGTCTTTGTCGGTGTGAGAGGCGGAAGACTTTTGCATAAGTCAAGCGTTTGTACGGCGCACCTGCAGCAGTGACCTCATCTGAGGTCAGCGAGCAGGGTCTGTGTCTGCTCTGGTTTCCACTTACCGTGACGTAAACCCGTGCCTAGCCTAGTACTTACTTAAACATGCTCCTCTAAATGGAAAGGGTAGAAATTCTTTATATATATATATTTCTTATTTATTTTACTCTTTCCTGTTCTACTTCATGCTCTGCTATAATTATTTTATATAGCACGGTACATTTATGTTGCATGATAAATATTCACCAGATAAGGTTTGACCTTGTTTATTTATCTGATTTTAGATTTTAAAAAACAGCTGCTTGTGTGAGTCCGTGGGATAGGAGTGATTAATTCCTCTAGATTGCACAGGGTTGCAAAAGCGCATTACTTCAGTCTCCATTTCAATCAGTTTATGATTCAAATAATATTATGTTTAAATTTCAAACGTCCCACCCTTCAGTCATAATGGATATATGCTTAAATATATTTCATGTTCACATTTTCAAAGAAACCCATGCCTTTTTGGTACAAATTATTGTACTCTAATTACAAGCAATACAAATGGGTATAGAAATAAACAAATGTTATATATGCCTTTAAGTTGATTGGCAGAAAAAAAAAATTAAGGACGACATAAACCTGACTCTAACCTTGTTGATGGCTTATTATTGTTGGGGTTAAAAATGTCCGGCTCTCAGTAGAATGTCAAACAATTGAGGAACTCTAATCGTGCCATGTTTTTAATTGAGTTACTGTCTATCCTCACTAATTTATTACGTCTCATCGAGTCAAATGTTTAGTTATTAAGAGGATATAGGCATACCTCACTGGTACCGGGTAGGACCCACTCTGAGGGCCAGACGGGAAAAGCCTTTCTGCACCATTTGCTGTACTGATCAGTTATTCTTCCATTTGTGACTTTGCTGTTAACTTTAATCACCTTGGCCATTCACCTCCAAAACGAACTTGTTACCTCATTAACAAAATGTTTTGGAACACGAAACTGCCACTGATTGGCAGTTGCTCATTGTTCATTGTATTATTTTCAATAAACTATCATGTTTGCTGTTCGGAGGAGGAGGCTATTCGCATTAACATTTAGATGCGCCTAATAAATTGGCTGCTGAGTGTTTAATCATACATACTGCACACAGTGACATTCTGCATGCAGATACAGTGACGATCCCTTTTCATGCCTCTTATGGCTGTTTGATTTTGTACGGCCGTCACTTTTGAATTCATCACAGACGTTTTGCCTTTGATCTTCTGTTCTAGGAGATCTTGCCAATTAAGCCTTCTTATGACTCATTGGGGACCTTTACATCTGCAGCAACAATTAGAAAAAAATTATCTAGCCAAAAAAAATGAACAAACCATTCTCAGAAATACAGATGAGAACGAATTTCTTAAAATATCAACTAGAAGCTCTTCCTGTCTCCATTCTTGGTATAGTCTAGTGGGTTTACAGTCAGACCTAAAATTAATTTCTTCATCTTACTGGTCATCTTACTAACAAATAACATATTTACAGTACAAAAAGATTCAATACAAACATTTTTTAAGTATAACAAAAAATATAATTTATTCATAACATACAAATAGGCTCTGTGGAGTTTAGCGGAAGTTAACAGCTTTTGTTATAAATATTTAAAATTGTCACCAAAGTCTATGTTACACAAGGAATCACTGCTTGTGTGCAGAATGGCAAAGAAAGGTCATGTTTCAAAGGTGACAAAGCGGACATCTTACGTTGCGCGTTTTGTACCCTGCTTGGCAGTCACAACATATATTTTACCATGGTGATTATTTGTGAATTGTGGTCAACTATGCAACATCTGAGTGTTGCTGTGAAGAACTGCGTCAGACCTACAAACATGATCCATCACAGGCATGCAACCCAAATGGATCTATCACGGCCCTATACATCCAAAAGGGGCATTTTAAATAACTAAATGCTAGCTTGTTTACATATGATAAAGATGCATTGTACTGAGCTTGGCAACAGTATATTAATTACATCATAGTAGATCAAGGTGTTTCATTTGAATTCTCTTTGACTGTTCTAAATGATCATTGTAAAATCATCTATTTGTTAAATTGATGCTAATGTATACCTGTTCATCCCACCTGCATGCGCTGAAGTCAAGTTACTATGCTCTATTCCAGATTATGCTTTGCTTGATGTTTAAAACACAAAGAAACAAAAAATTAAAATAGGCATTATTCATACTCTTCCTGGCTAATGTCATGTCCTATAGCTTGGAGGCATGGAATGGATATAGTGTATGCACATGTTCCCCTGGATAATGAGCAGAGCATAACGGTTCAGTTGTGAAGCCAGCCAGGGGTCACTGACGCACAGACGTGGAAGAATCTTTCTGGACGGATGGGCTCGTGTACCTCGGAGATGTGTGTGTGTTTGTGACGGACACCCTGGGCAGGATCCAGTCACAGCCCCAAAAGGAAGGACACTATCTCTCTGACCAGCATTCAAAGGAGCGGTTGATGACTCATTCCTTTGACGTACGACCGTAGAGCCTGCGCGTGTCTTCGTTGTGTCATTTCTGCACGGTGTGTACTTTTCCCATACTCATCAAACCACCCTGTGCAGGAACGCACAGTAGAAATGGAGTCAGACGCTATGTTCACGGTGGCAGAAACTCAGAAGGGGGGCTAGGATTAATCTGTTAGGGCTGACAAACCGCTTGGCATCGCATTTTCCATAAACTCGTCAGTACTGTAAATCCTAGCGCATCAAGCTGTGCATTAATTCCACACCAGTGCAGAATCAGTCACTACGTCAATCGAGCTGCCCCAGATATTTCGACATTTCGAGATATTTTACTTATTTGTTTATAACGTATGTTATAATAAAAAAACGTGTGATCGTATTGCTGTTAATTTAAGTGTAGCATTATTTACTTTATTGATCCCAGAAGGAAAAATCTTAGAATTTTACATCCTGTACAGGGTGTCCCTGTTCTCTCTGGGATTCTGTACTGGGGAATCGTTGGGAATTTGGATGGAGGGGTTTTCATTTTAGGGTATGTCATAGTACTGTTTACAAAGGCTGGAATGTGCACAAAAAAACAAAAAAAAAAACGTAAATTTCCACGTAAACAGAACTGGATCTGTATTTGAACCCGTTAACTTTTGAGTAACTGAATGGAGAACGGACACGGCGACAGAACGGCATACAACAGACAAATGAAAGGGATAACATGTGATAATGTCTGAGGAAGAGCAACACAAGGACACTCCAAGGGAAGGGAGGCTGGAAGCATGTGGCAGACCGGCGAAGACGCCTCAGGATCTTATGTAGCATATTGACGCCGTTTTAATTAGCTTGCATTTTAAATAGACCCCCCTCCCCGCCATTTGCAGCAATAGCTAGTTACCTAGCTGGCTGCCCGCGCCAACCTGTAGAGCTGATCGGTGCAGGGGTCCCAACAATCTCTTAATATCCTTCTGTGGCCAATGGTGGCCATTTATTTAGGGATCATACAATAACATTAAAAATGCTTTCGGTGTGGGGAGGGGGAGGCAGAGAAATATTGCCTTTATTTCTTTTATGGTGGGCAGAGCAGCTCGAGCGCATGTGCGAGGCCTCCGCTGTTTGTAAATTACGGCGTGGTGAAGGAGAGGCAATTAAGAAATAAAAGGTGACGACGCTGCGGCAGGCTGATGGCTTCCGTACACCTGCTCCTCGTTTGCACGGGGATTGTGCCCTGACCTCGTTTCATGCTATCTGTCACACTGCGGTGGTACAGTCAGATTATAAACATGTTTATTATCATGACGTTCATATATTACATAATGGAGCTTCAGGTGAGAATAATCTGGAAGGTCTAAGGTTTGTATAGAACAGGACTCTATCTTTCCATGGTATTCTTTCAATACCACAATACATGCAAGAACCTTCAGGACAAAGGACTGAATAATACATCTTTATTAATATTTATAATTATTTTTTTTTAAATGACATTGTGATATTGTATAATGTTTTGATCGAACACACTGATGTCGATAGCATCCATCCGGTCTTTAAAATTGGCATTTAATTTGATTTGCTTTCATTTTTCAAGGCTACCTACATTTTTTTTCTTGAAAAAGAATTCAGTGGGCAATGCCACTTCTTTAGTAAAAGCTTGGATACGTGAAACTGCTTTTTATAATATAATAATAAAAGAAAATTAAGGGGAAATGTTATTACATTTGGGGCGGCATGGTGGTGCAGTGGTTAGCACTGTTGCCTCACACCTCTGAGACCCGGGTTCGAGTCTCCGCCTGGGT
>JAODJU010000033.1:15801115-15812857 GCA_026776725.1 Gnathonemus echidnorhynchus
CTGATTGGGTTATAGCACGTTGTATACCTGGCTCTTAAAGGGAATGGGAGATGACCCTCTGATTGGGTTATAGCATGTTGTATACCTGGCTCTTAAAGGGAATGGTAGATGACACTCTGATTGGGTTATAGCAAGTTGTATACCTGGCTCTTAAAGGGCATGGGAGATGACGCTCTGATTGGGTTATAGCACGTTGTATACCTGTCTCTTAAAGGGAATGGGAGATGACGCTCTGATTGGCTTATAGCACGTTGTATACCTGGCTCTTAAAGGGAATGGGAGATAACACTCTGATTGGGTTATAGCACATTATACGCCAAACACACCCATAACTATGTAGGAAACTAAGTACAACCCCTTTGGATCATGTGCCTGGTGCTGCAACTATTTTTCCACTATTAAACTTGCAAAAGTGGGTTGGCCACACCTTACAAGAACTTGCACTATGCACTTCAGACCAAGCACTTTTTTAAAATACAGCCCCTAGTTTCGATAAAACCGCTTCTGTCATGATCAGGACTCAGCATTGGGGTAAAACGTGATTATTCATGCAAGTCCAAGACAAAACACTTCGAACTTGGCTGCCCATACACATTGCCAGATTTTCTGTCCTATGGTCAGTGAGTAGTTCACCTCAGGAAACAGGAAATCAACACAAGGCCCAGTCTGCATACATTTGAGAGTGAACTACCTCTGGCTCGGAACATGGTAACACAACCATTCCTCAGTTACCTTGCGACACAGTAGACTTATAACAGCTTCCATCCAAGACCGATGCCCAAAAACATCTAACTTTGGGGAAGAGGCACAAAACCTGAACCCTATTTATTTAAAGATCCCAACCCAGGGTCGGTCTTGTCCCACCTGCAGGTAGAACTTCAGCCTATGAGAGGAGCTGCAGTCTTGCAGCCCCTGAGGATCATAAGATGAGCTTTGCTCAGTAAAGTGATTAAAGAGAGAGAATAAATTTAAAACTCATGTGCATCACTCCTACTTATTCAAAGCTTACCTACCCTAATTACAAACAGAAGTAAAAAGTGCCATTCAAAGGTCTGGTTTCTTAAGTATATTCATAAATATCTGGCTAAAAAGCAGTTAAGTAGTAGCTAATACATACTGAGGTCAATAGTCTACAGACCACTGTTTCTCGACCCAGCTAAAGTTTGTTTCAGCCAATCCCTTAGCTAATGAGGCGTGTTGGCTTGTTATGAAATAATCTACATTTAGATCACTTCTGCTTGAGGCCTATTTCTGCAGGCTGTGGTGTGTGTGAACTTTTGTTTTAATAATGTCCTCATTAGATGCAAATTTTGCTCTAAATATCTTCCACTTTACAAAAATAAACTTAATATGTGCCTTCCTGAAAATAAAGGTACCATGTTCTCAACAATTTCTCTTTGGCAGTCACAATTTTATTTTTTCAGATTTGTAGAACAATTGTGCTTTATAAAGGGGACCTGATAGATTGCAAACCTAACAAAGAAGAGTTAAGCGACCCTGACCTACATGCAAGATGTTACAGGATACAAATACTTTATGCAGATTATGGGTTATTAGTTGTATTAGTCACACTAACTTGATATGTGTTTCTTTGTTATCGTTAAACAAATATTCAGGTTCTTAATTCTAGAGCCATGAAATAATAAATAAAGACGTAAAATATCTCTTTGTGTATTATTTTGAAGGCCATAAATACATATTGTTCCATATTCCATATTTTCTTTTAAGTACACTCAAAAGATAAAAATAATTCAGGGATGAAAACAGGCCAGATAATTATCAGAGTTCAATTAGCAGCCAATTTGTTCAGTTTAAACAAAAACCCATGTTTACTTATAGAGGTGACGTTGAGAATTTTCCAAAAATGGCATCCAGTGATATTCAGATGTAGTTCTTCATATTGACCTTACACAAAGATACCTTCATCACCTATCCTCTCATCTAATCTCGAAAAGAACCATCCATCTATCATTCATCTGTCTGCAAACATTCATAAACACCACATAACAACTGAGCTTATAATGACGTAACTCATACCTGAACACATATGTACAAAATGAAAAGTAGCACTCTTTTTGAGGCTTACTTATTCATTTAATGAGCAGAAGAACCCTGATTCGTATTAACTATGTTAAGCCCCAAGAGAAGGATTTATTCAACACAAGGAAAATTAAGACTTCTTAAGACACTGACAAGCACGATACAGTGAAACAGACATTGCCAGTGATGTAAGCAATGAAATCATCCATCCATCCATCCATCCATCTTCTAATCATATATCTACAGCAGGGTTACGGGGTAGTGGGGAGCCTCAAGCCTAGCCCAGGCACGATAGGGTTAGGGTTAGGGGACACCCTGGATGAAATTCCAGTCCATGTCAGAGCACACACATGCACAATTTAAACAGTTTACAGTAAGCATTCTGGATATTGCAGAATCTATAGTCAAATTCAAGACATGTTTAGGCTAGTTGCCAAAGTTATTGAATATGAATTTCCTACCTTATTGTATGCATGATCAACAAACATATTTACACCACTATTTTAATAATATGAGCGTTATCAAAAATAAAATTGCTTCTTTCCAGTAGACTAAAATAATCATACTTTTTCCCGGAGTTTATCAGTCTTTCACAGACCATCCTTGTACAGCAGTTAGCCTGGCACGATGAATTCCTTAAAATGTGACACCTCAGACTTAACTAAACATTAAGTTAAATGAAGTTGCCTCCCAGTAAGCCATCTCTGAACCCGCCTGCCACAAGCTGATATTATAATTGACTTTGGACAGATGCATGGGGATTTCGGCTCTGTCTGCTCTTAGCTCTTGTGACAAGATGCAAAGCTATTCCCAATGACAGTTTTTTTCATTAGCCAGCTGGCAAAACATGGTATGTTTGAAATATAATATTCTCATCACAAATGACACTATGAGTAGAGTATGAGGTTGTAAAAGTGCCCTTTGAGCATGCCAGACTGAATTCCTTCTCTCATCCATCCATTTTTTTTGGTAACTGCTTATCCAATTAAACTTACAAAGTCCCAGAAATCATGAGGCGTTAGGTAGGGTATCCCTGGACGGGTTATTCCACCTCGGGGCAAGGTGCTCTCACACAGATGGACACACATTGGGATGTAGGGGGAACATGACCCACGTTGACACCAGGAAAAGAAGCAAGACGTCAAACAGACTGGGCTGAGGCTGGATTTGATCTGGAACTCCATGAGAACTGCAGTGCTTTGATGCAAAAAAAAAAAAAAAATATATATATATATATATATTTCACCTAAATACTGTAGTTTCTGCTGCTTTCAAGAGAACTGAATGAGTATAAACTGTTTGGCAAACACAGGAAAATCAACCTTAGCAAGCTAGACCTTGTTCAAAGACGTAACCTATGTCTTCTGTTTAGGTCTGCAAAAAACCCTGACCATGCTCTCATGCTTTTTTATAATACCTGCTGAGGATTCTCTACCAAAACCAGCCTCACTGGAGCCACTGTCGTCTATATTTTTCTTTATGTCATCCTGTGAACTTTTCTCATGCCGGCCGTACATAAGCTAAGGCCAACGTGGGGATGAGATGAGGTTTTTGTTGCGAGCTGAGCACTCCTGTGACAGAGCCACACTCTCTTGAGGGTGAAGGACTTTGGTCTACAGGCCCAGAAGGGCTTCTGTGTGTTGAAAGGTGAAGCTGAGACCTCCCGCAGTGTGTGTCCATCCTAGGGCTGACACTGTCGTTGATGTATGTCATACATTGCCCTTGGTTTAAACAACTAGATTTGAAGCTTGCATTGCAAGCTTTATTCACCAGTTCATTTTAATTTTGTAAACAGACTTCCTGCAAATGCCAAACCAGTAGTGCATGATTTTGTATTACTGGCTTGTGTTATAATTAGCAATGGAATTTTTAGCTGTTCTCCTGTTACGATTCATGTGCTGCGTGTGCTGAGTCAAAACTGCCAGCCCAAACAGTCAAAATGCAAACCACTCGACCAGAACTCAGTAAAATGCTTGTTCGAGGTACCGCTCACAAAAACCTGAGTAGGTCCCGAGAGGATTTCAACAGAAAAAAGGAGCAGATTATATGTAAAATAGAAGATGCTGCTGTGCTACACACCTGTGAGGGCAATTAGAGGAGCCACAATGGATACAGTGTAGTGAAGATGGTCCTAAACAGAAGCAGCTTCTTTTTTACTCTCCTAAAAGGAGGCGTTCTGGAGGACCAAGCTTTGCTTTTTGTAGATAGACTGCTAGGCAGGTTGGCTTTATTGGTCCCAAGGGCTGAAGTGTGTTATGCTTAGTTGCTTTTACCACAGAAATCACAAGGCTGAGTAATTAATTCTGAAGCCCAACCACAGGCTATAACCTGAGTGAAGGATTTACCTAAGCCAAAATCTACTCCCTTGTCTCTTCTTGGAGATACCATTAAGTAAATATTACGCCCATGTATTATAACTGTTGTTTGTGTATTGTTAAAAATTTAGGAGAGACCTACTGTTTTTTTTGCCAAAATAGGGCAAGAATTTTGCTTTAAAATAGTTGTAGTTTCATATACTGTTGTTTTATCAGTACAATTATGATTATATGATATTTTTCCATCCATCCATCCATCCATCCATCCATCCATCCATCATCCATCCAGTGCAGTCCAGTAAAACCTCACTGTAGTTCTATTTTTATTTTTTTTAACGTGCATAATTTTATGCAACGCACATGTACAGTACATGTATACAAATAAATTCATGTTCACATATGCAAAGCATATGTTCGTAATTAACATCAACAGGCAAACGCCAAGCAGGAGAGACGACGAATGCAGGTACTCTGAAATGCAGGTACTCTGAAATGCAGGTACTCTGAAATGCAGGTACTCTGAAGCACACACCTGCTTCTCCGGCGTATCTGTAGGCTGTGGCTCCCACCTAAACCCTAAACAGAAGTGAGTAACAGTGGCCTTCATTGCCAGTGAAGTGCTGTTCAGCGCTGAGAGGATTACTGACAACCACAGTCAGTCGGGCTTGAGTCCGGACCCACCAAAAGGAACTACCACCACCCCCCCCCCCACCGCCGCCTGTCATACAGTGGGCCGCGCCACTCAGTGGGATGGAGGGGGTGGCCATCTATCATGTGAGTTTATGTAAATGATGGCATTCGTCTGATGGTGCATAGTGACACTGCTGGACTGGTCCAGCTGAACCTTGAAGACGTCAGCTCCCAGGCGTGTGGCCTCGTACCGCTTTTTTCAGTTGTGTTTTTTTTTTTCTCCAACGGAGGGCCTTGGCAGATGTCACGAGTCCCCTCACGCTGTGCTTGGATCAAACCCGCAGCGGCTGAAGATTAGTGGAGCGGCTTTGCAAATGATGGCCGCCAGTCCCCAGCCACCAAACCGTTTTTTTTTTTTTTAACTTAGTCTGAATTTACCTCACAACAGATGGGGGGTTTGGAGAAAACTCAAGTCCCCCCGGATGCTCCGTGTGCTTTGTGGCCTCAGCAAGAGACGTCACGTCAAATGTTACCAGCGTGGCCATATAAAATCACAAATGGCGCTCTTCTGTGAATTAATGCATTGCTTGTAATCATGTGAGACTGCGGTTAGAATAGATAAAAGAGAGAAAAAATAGATAAGCCAGATAAAAATAGTGTCTGCGTGCACCAAAATGTTATTCAATTTCCTTTTTCCATTCTTTGCTCTTTCCCTCCCCCACGAAAAGAAAAGTCATGTGGATAGGGTGCAGGATAATTCGGCTAGACATACGATGGTAAATGGGCACACAAAATGCGCCAAGGCATTTGTCTAAACATGCGATGGTAAATGGGCGCACAAAATGCGTGAAGGCATTTGTTTTTTTTTTTGCTAAGGGTTAGGTGAAAAGGAAGGGAAGTGTTTTAGCTTTGCGCAAACGCAGGCTGGCAGCGCGCTATCAAAACGGCTTCAGCATCCAAGCAGTAGGGGACTGATTTTGATTTATCGCCGTAAAGCAGAAACATCATCTGCTTTAATACGTTTCCATGGAAATCTGCAAAGGGAAACCAGACGCTCTGTACAGTACATTCGTTTCAACAATAGAGGAAGAAATTCAATACCACGCACTGGGCAGACTATCAATTAAATATACAGTTGGGGACACACGCATATAATTGAGAATATTATAAAGATAGGGCACATGTTACTGTAGACACATTAAAAGTAACACGGAGAAAGAGATTCTGTGATAATCTGGCAAAAGCTGATCCATTGTTCCCAATACAGACAGCCTTAGTGACACCCTTTCATTTACCAAAAGGCGATGTCATCCTGTCACCCAAATAGAATAACTCTGCTTGTGTGTACAGGTGCAAATGTGCATTAAGGAAAATATGTTCAATTAATTGTAAAATTCAACTGTGCTATGAGAAGGACTTAATGCTTCCCGTCATGTTGACTTTCAGTGTAAAAGAATATTTTTCAATTGCTTATATGTGTGTGTGTGTGTATATATTTATGGAGTTTAAACCATAAGTTCATTCTGTATTAAACTTTGGAATATAAAAATAATTTAAACTGTATTTCATAACATTTTTTTCAAAATGTAGAAATTCCAAGTAACAATATGTTCTTAACATTTTTAATCAAGGACATTAAAGAAAGGAAGAATTTCTATTTCATCTGTTTAAGTAATATCATTAGTTTTGGTTCTTTATCTCATTGAGTGATTGATTGATACAATGCACAATGTTATAATATTTATTTATTGGTCAGTTCCTGAATTTTATTGTTATACTGGAAGAAGTTAATTATTTTTTTCCCCAATTTACATTAAACTATAACAATTTAATAAGACCATTCTTGTTAAAATGTTATATTGTCTATTAAACAACATTGTTATAAATAGATGAACTAACGTTTTTTTTTCTCTTGATTTTGAAGGAACAGTTGCCAATACAATGACATGCTAGCTAATTAACCACACATTTTATGTGTCTAGCAGATGTATCTAGTATTTCATACATTTAGCATAATTTTAGCTGCACATTTAAATAGGATGCACTTTTTGGCAGGATTTCTAGACAAATCAATTTTAATGCTGCTATGGTGTTTTTGATAGGACTTTATGTTTGTCTTTGTTAAATTGAAAATATTTTGTCAGTTTGTTAATTGGTAAGATTGACCATGTTATATTTTATTAATTTCTTTTGTTGTTCTTATGGGGCAATGTCTAGAAGTGGTGGATTCATAACAGTGTCCATAAGCAAAACGTATGTTTTTTCCCAGAGTGCACTGCAGGTGATTCTTGTAGTCAGAGTAAATGTGGTGTCTGCACTTGTATAACACTTGTGGCACTTTTTTATAGTTAAATATGTTTGAAGTCACTACTGTGTATGTAGAATAAGTAAGTGTTGCTACGTTCTTGAGATAAAAAATGGCAGAATTTCCAGTTTTCCGTATATCATTGCACCATTAATTTAACCAATGAAATTGACTAACTGTGCACTCATTGTTATTAGACTTGCTATTATTAACGAGAAAATCAGTATTTTTTAACGATTTAAACTGGATTCTTGTTAACTTTTTTCAGTACACCACCTGGCTGGCAGATAAAAACAGTACTTTAACATTTACAGTACATCTAATGTTCGGAATCTTGGGATATTTATAGTAGAGATATTTTCCAGTGCAGAAAATGATTGTTTATTTGTTATCCTCAGAACTGGCCTCACTTTTGTCAGTTTGTCACACCTGCTGGAAGGAGCTGTTGAAGATGGTTAATGATAAAAGTCTCATACGTAGAACAAAGGGAAAACAGGAAGAGGCAGTTAAGTACCCAGAAAACCTCTAGAGCTGCTCTTGAGTGCAGTGTCCAAAACAGCACATTCTGTTTATTGGATTACTAATATGATGATTTTTTTATATTTACCCAAGTCATAAAATCCAAGGTTATTACATTTTTTGTTGATCATTTAGGTCCCCACCATATCTACACAGATCATGAATTCTTAGACTTACAGGACAGCCCACGGAACCATTTAAGTTTCAGTTTTAATTTTTGCAAATGGTTCTGAAGACTATTTGCATTAAAGTGGTCCCTTTATATGGTATCATCCATTGGTAACAAGTGTTGAAATGATGCAACTATTACGTGACAGGAAGTAGCTCAGTAACTTATGGTAACTGCTGCTTGTTCATACAGTATATACTGTGATACTGTTCTGTCTAAGTTTCAGACAAGAATAAAAAATCTACAGTACTATAGCTAACCTGCAGAAAACAGAGCTATTGCATGTAAGATGCTATATTCTCCCATTTATAATTATGAATGTCCTCTAAGCTCTATTCCATCAAGTTATGTAACTAACATTTTCATTTTCTTGTAAAGAACATGGTCCAAAGTAATTTGACAAGGTTTTCAGAATGTGGAACTTTTTGTACCAGAATGACATTTTAAACGAACGGGACCCCTCTAGCAGAATTTAAATGAGCGTACTGAGAATTACAGTGCCTCAAAAATCGGAAAATAAAGACCTGCATATTGCTTTCTGAAAATCACCACTTGATTGGCAAAACAAGGCAAATCGCAGCAAAATATCGATTTAATGCTGCAGTCAGGCATTAGGCGTTCTGGAGTAAGAATTATCCATGCTCCGTTTACCTAATTCCTTGTACAATGCTAGTAGGAGGCCAGAATGTTTTATTTACATAGTTATTTGACTTTTTCCCCCATACCATTATATAATATGGGAGTAAGAAACTGTCAGCAAGGCCTTCATTAGTGCACACTTTGTAATGCAAAGTGACATTCTTACAGCTTAGTTTCTGTTTCAGTACCGTCAACCAAGTCCCAGTATTAGTCACTATGCACAAAATGAATATCCAGCTTGTGTTGTTACAGTTAATGCTTTCATTTCATTTTGTAAATCTGGTCATTTAAAGCAGTATTATTAATGCTTAAGGCCTGCCGAGAAGATTGAAAAAGAAGCTTACACAATCATGAACACAAACCCATTGAATATTTCATTGAGCAAACACGGCCTTCTCAGTAGTCCAAAATTTGCGACACTTGTAAATTCCATCCGGAGGACACATAATAATAGCTATTTAATGTCACTTGTTCTTATTACAACTCAGTGAGTTGTAGCTGTAATCATCACCTGTTTGCAACACAATGCTAAATGTGACAAGACTGGCAGCATCACAAATTACTGAAACAGCCATGCAAGCTCTTAGACTTTATTACAGATCAGTGCTGATAAATGAATTCCCCTTTCAGAATACATCAGCAGCGTGTTAATATTTTATCTCTTTAAATTACAATATATTCACAGTTTACACTCCAGCTTCACAAACACACACAAACACACACACACATGCATACACACACAGATACACACACACAGACCAGCACAAAGTATTGTGGTCTTTTGATGCTGTATAACATAAAAAGGTCACATTTTACTTGCTTACATGGATCTCTGACAAAATTCCATTGGAATGGTAAAAATGTGTTGTCAACTTATTTAGTTTACGTAGGGTGTATCACATTTTTCTTTCCATTTTTGCTATTTTTGTCCAAATCTGTGTTCCCCAGTCCGGGTACATATAATATACAGCCCTGCAGAATGTTTCAGTGGAATGTTTCAGCATGACCCTTGGAACATTAGGAGGGGTAACTTAAAACATGAAGTCATTTAAATGTACTGTGGGTGAGACAAGGTGAGGAGCAGGATGATTTGCTGTTCAAAAGAACCATGGTTGTCCTCCCCTATTTAAATTTATACAAAGTCTATTGCAAACATTGCGGCCATTTCTCAGATCAGACTCTGGGGAACTCCTTAGCAAGCAGATTTTTGTTCCAGCTAGTCTATCCATTAATTATGGTTTGATTGGATTGCATGTATGCTTCACACCCACTTACAGTTACAAGATAAAGATCAATGAAGACAAATAAACGGTTTCAAATTAAAAAGCTATATCTTAAGTGCCTTGGCGCGTAGTTTATTTCGGCACTTCAAACAATGCCACCAAAGCCCTTTCAACTAATTTAAAACGAATTAGCTATTAGTTTACTTAATAATTCCTGGACAGTGTGTATGAAACTGTCTAGACACTTAATGCATCACGCATCGTTTGGCATTATGTTATTTAAAATCCACAAATATTATCGCTCAGTAAAACATAAAATGTCATGATAAGTCAAATTATACCGCAAAATTTATATGAAGTGCAATGGTCTCTAATTAAGAGTTCTGTGACAAAAAACGCCTTGACGTTCTTCAAGCTTATGTACTGTGCTTTAGATGTTTATTATTCATAATTATAGTTTTATTCCTATATTTATTTCTTCGCCCATTTGCCTTGACTAACACTTGTGCCTTGATCAAAAAATTTCTTGCACATAAAATTGCTCCGGCTGCAAGGTGGAGCCACACTGCGACTGTTCTTTCATCGGGCCAATCGTGAGCACCCCTGGCGCCCGCACGCATGCTCGTATAGCCAATGGATGACCTATACGCCAATCACGTGACGCGGCTGTATTTTCTCGCCCCCTTTCTCTTGTCTTTCTTCTTGGACAGAACGGACCGAAATCTCTAGACGCAGACGGGATCCGGGAGCCGGAAGGCTTGCAGGCGGAGTGCTTGAGGAGTAAGAGCTTATGAATTGGTAGCTTTTCACATGAGCCTTTTTTTTTTATTTATTTAAAGAGGACTTTTCCCCGTGCAGCATTGCCAGTTCGCTCTCTGCAAAAGCATTATTGGAAGATTCGCTGTAAGTATCCACCTGACTTCTTCCTTACTTCAATTACTTTTTAAAATATCTTTTGGTTTTGTCATTGGCTTTACGTGATTATATCAAACTATTGCATTATTCAACCGCAGTAAGTACTTTATGTATTTTCCTTTTGTATATTATATATAGAAGGTTACTTTTGCATAATCATGTCTATTAATATGGTATGCGTTTTTATTTTCAAGCCTCGCATACTTTTGTATGATTCTTTTGTTCAGTCTGCTCTGTTTTTATTACAATAACTGGTTAAATGTGTCAACACTAGCTGGTTGACGCATGTTTAATAAAGTACTTTAAACTCGTTGACCCCTCCAGGAAGGTGCAGATTGCCGCCTGTCTGGGAGTACAGCTGTGCAACACTAGCAGATAAATCCATATTGATTATTGACTGATACTTTCATGCTTTGCAGTCATGCAATGCAATATTTTGAATTAAAACAGTACCTCACCCCCGGAGCTTAGCGGAATTATGACAGTGAATGCTATTTTCTATTGTATTACATGTAAATGCAAGATAAAATCACCTGCTTTTATAGGAACTATATTCTCCCGGTGCATTTGTGTAGTGGAGTTCTTCTCCTTGGTCTGTCACAACTGTCCAGTTTTGCAGTTCATTCACAGAAACTGGACGTGCTCATAATCTCAGTAAGAAGGGATGCGGAAGGCACATTTTATAGACTTGCAGGGGCCGGGATTCTACGTTATTATTATACATTTTTTTCTCCAGAATAAACTGTCAGACTGCCTGATGTCGAAGAGCTTCAGATGTGTTTAATTAGTACTAATGGAATCTGTCTGCCCGATCTCCCAGTGGTCCTCAGAGTAAAGCAGAGGAACACAGAAATTCACTTAGGTGAAGGATGCCTAATTAAATTTTTATAGCCGTGTTTTTTCCTCTCCCCGTCTCTCTCTCTCTCTCTCTCTCTCTCTCTCTCTCTCTCTCTCTCTCTCTCTCTCTCTCTCTCTCTCTCTTTTTAT
>JAODJU010000033.1:15821957-15834504 GCA_026776725.1 Gnathonemus echidnorhynchus
TTGTCTGTGCAGCTGGAGCCTACCTTTAAAAAAAAAAAACGAATAAGGTGAGACCTGAATGTGAATCCAGCTGTTTACGGAGACGCCGCTGTACACATGGTGGAGGAGGATCTCATGGCGGAGGAGGATCCCTGTGCTTTTGGCCTGCGGCAAACGCACTAGTATTTACAACAACAAAAAACCTATAGCACTGTGATAAACGCGACTCGGCAGAATTTATTCCCTGTGATTTTTTTCATTTTGTGGTTTTTTTGCAGATCTCAATTTGTGTGGTAACTATAAGGCTAGAATATGGAACCTTCATTTATGTCGAACCAAACCGATATGAAGAAGACTTGGTGTCCAGTAGGCTTGGGCGGTATGACAGTATCACGGTATACCCTGGGATTTAGAAATCCCAAAGGTATTATTTTTAATACCGTAAAAATACATACATTCCTCTTTCTATGAAAGCGATATGGAGATGCTGTATGGAGCCGATGTATTGTGGTGCATTGTGTATTGTGGTGCATTGTGTATTGTGGTCTGTATTGTGTATTGTGGTGCATTGTGAATTGTGGTGCATTGCGTTCAGGTGATTGGAGTCTGTAGGTTAATAGCACAAAGACAAAATGCGCTGTGAATGTGCTGTAGACTGTTGGAGCATGAGTGGCATCCTTGGTGCTTAGACGCCTAGTGCTCATGCAGCCGCAGTCGCGGTGGTGTCAGCAAACGATGCGTGATCTTTTTAACTCTTCAACAAGGAGTTGTCTCCTTGTTTGCCTAGCGCTCATCTTCCATGCAGGTGAGTTCGTTTAGGCTGATTCCTGGCTGATGAGTTTACAGTAGCCTACGTGATTTTTTTTTTTAATGACGTCATATGCCATAAACTGGGGTGAAATGTCTAGAAGGTATGATGGAATGAAAAAACGAATGCAGCCGAGCCTGATGTCCAGCAGCTTTCTGAGAGTTCTCTGTTTTTCCCCTGTTCCTTGTAGACAGCAGAGCCTGTGTGAGCCAGCAGCCTCCAAGTTCATTCAGTCTCCAGAGCTCCAGGAAGCCCAGGAGGAAGCATGGTGTGGAAAATCGGGAGCAGAGGGAGGTGAGCCGTTTGAACAGGGTGCGGGGGGGGGGGGGGGTGGTGTTTGGAGGTGGTGCCATAATTGTGTCTCTCAAATGCCCCCCTGCCCTCTGGCATGACCATTGTCTGTTACCATATGCAGGAGGTGCGTCAGAACTCTCCATGGGACGCGAGTGCTGTCCTTTTTGTCACTTAATATTTCCAGGTGTTAGTGCATCACACTACATCTCCACTGAATCAGCTCTCTGCTTCGGGCTGTTTTCCCTGGGGTGATAGTGGGGAGCTAAATCACACTTGCAGTTATGGCCAGTCCTGGGGAGTTCATTTAAAAAAAAGAAAGGCTCCCCCAGAAGAAAACGAGGGAACAGGGGACAGAGCACCAGCAATGATTCATGTTTCACATAGAAAACGGTCTAAAGTATAAAATTAGTTTGCTTTTCAGCATGTAAGTACATCTTGAATCAGCAGCCTTGTGTTTATAAATACTGGTTTACAGTCTTTAAATCTACTGCTTGTTAATATGAATGAGCCTGGGTTCAGCATCAAAATCTCACATCTAAATCCTATGGCATCAACAACTCAAATGTAATATGAAAACTGCCAAAATGCATCATCACACTGGATTATTTGGCTATAGACAAGTGCCTGTCCACCTTTCCCCCCAAAAATCTTAGGATGTCCTGTTTGTCGGCTTTATAAAATGAGTTTGCACTATGTGCACTGTCTTTGCACTTCGTCTTGTTTCGCACGGTATGTTTGTCTGCATTTGACATACCTTACTGCTGTAAGAATTTCGTCCTGGGATCAATAAAGTGCATCGTAAATGTAAAAGCATATTTTGGCAAAGATGATGAATACCTCTTCCTCTAGACAGAAGGCGGCGGTGTTTTCTGCTTTAATTTTTTGCACTCCCAAAGTGGCGTATAGTTAGGGGTGGATTAACACTAAACCAGTCCCGTGCTCCATTATTTAATGTCTCTATAACTCTATATGCCCAAAAACATCATTACAGCTTCATCTGTCATTTTTCTGGCCATTCTGAGGTTTTCATTCGTTGCATAACTGCAGAGTAAAACTGTTTAAAAGGTCTTATCTGTCCTACCACTGCTGCATATTAAAAAAGACACAGCGACTTTGACTGGGAATGTTTTATCCCCACTCAAAGTGGCAGTAAATCATCTACAAGCCTGTTTAGCGGTCAGACAGGCTGGGACTGATGGATTATAGGTAACACGGATATAAAACGTGAAATCCAGAAACCCATAATTTCTTCTGTTTTTTTTTTTTCACTTCTTCTTGCCCCGCAGAGATTCTGCTCGTCTGTGGTAACACTTGAAGTGGCTATCACAAGAGGGTTAATTAAAGACACCCTGTCATAAAGGGGGGGTGGGGGGGTGGGCAGTCCCCGTGATGTGTCCGTGCTGCGGTTCCTGAAACAAACAGCGCGCCCCCCCCCGCCCTGGCCGTCTCTGCCACCGTCCTGTCTCTTCTGCTTTTTATAGATTTAATAACTCGGAAGCCACTTTCGTTCCTCAGACTCCAAGCCCTTGTGTGCCTGGCTTCCTGTCCTTCATTCACATGCAGATTTGATTCCTGTCTTTTGCCCCTTCCTTGTTGTTTCCTTCTCGGTGTGTTAACGGTAATTCTCAGGCCTTTTCGACCGCTGCCCCGTGCCGGTTATTCCAATTTAAGACAGACAAAGGGCCTTGTTTTAACGGAGGGAAGATGAAAGGACAAGAAATGTGAAGTCAGCCCTTTTACAACGGGGGGACCTTTGCGAGCCGTGCTGAACAAATGACCGTTCATGTTTTTTTGTTGTTTTTTTTAAATTTTATTTGTGTCTGGCAGATGACCGTTTAACATTTTACCGTTGCCTTTAATTTTGTTCTGCCTGGTGTCTTAAGTCCAGCCTCTGTGTCAGTAGATCTCTGAAGTCTTCGGCCTTCCGCACTGAGGCTACCGCTTAAATTAATCCCAACGCACGGGTCACGGGACCAGAACAGGAGGCTGGGGGGGGCTCCTCTTACACCCCAGCGGTGCTCTTTGGAGCCAGGGAGCTCCTGCAGAGGGCTGAAGGTGGCCTCTGTAGATCGGTCCAGTGGGGTTTCCTGACAATGGTGGGCTTTGACACCGGAGAAAGCCCACGAGAGCTTGGCGACCAACGGAGATGTAGAACGCTCCATACCTCAGCGTCGCCAACTTCGTGATTCCCGATCTCATCGCATGTTCTGCTAAACCTTAAAATGCTCATCATTGAAATGTACAGTGGACTGTGTGTTAACTGCATAATGCGAAAGGCTTGTATCATTCACTATTTTTCCATTGCTCAGATAAGGAATATATAAGGAATATATTCAAATTGAATGCAAAGCAACTTTTAATTTACCCATTTAAAGCATTTTGTTGTAAGAAAGAATGTAACTACAGGGATACAGGGACTCCACGTGAAGCTAGTGGCCACAATAATAATAATAATAATAATAATTACATTAGCGTTAAGTTCTATTGCTACCTCAGGTACACTGGCCAATTATAATGACTAGTTCTAGAAATAAGTCACTGGAAAACTTTTAATGGTGTCCAGTTTCTTATTCAGCATTTATTGGTTTTAAGAGGTTTATAATTTTCTCTTTAAAACCCTGCACTCTAAACCTCTACAGCGTTTGAATATTAATGCGAGGATTTCTCTCCGCAAGTTAAGGCAGAGCTGCAACCTTCTCAATGAATGTATTGCCTGCCCTCCTCTTATCATATAATTCTCTTGATGTGCTCATGTTGTTTTAAACTACCAGCTAGCTATTCTCAGGGCGAGCTGTAACTATGTGATAGAAAAGATGCATTCCAGTTTTACCAAGTCACTGCGACCGTATGGTTTCATCTATGCAGTTTTGTGAGCTTTAAGCTCCTTTACTTTTCATTCATTTTATTTTTTCAGTTACCGTTGAGTCGTCTTATGACTTGGAGATCCCATATGACTTTCACTGTATGTCTCATAAGATGGTCTGTTCATTCAAATTAATCTTCTCTGCATGAAGTGTATTCCTGTCTTATATTACTGCCAGGAACAGATCAGTTTAGGGTCATTACCTACACTTCCTCTTATGAATGGCTATATTTAGAACGTCCTCGGAAAGCCACAGTGGAAATAGCATAATCCTTCTCACTGAATGATTTCACACATACTTAAGGAGCAGGCATATACGTTTTTTTGGTAATGTGCTATATTTATCAGTTTTACAGTCTTATAATAAAAAAGAATGTATATTTCTGGATATTATTTCAGTTACCCATACAATTTATGTTTGAGAGCACCAACTGGGGAGAAGTATTGAATTCCAAGGGTGCCCAGTCCTCTAGTTATGCATTTGTCTGCTTTTTCCAAGCTGAAGTCTGTGGGAGGTGTTTAGGATTCATTTTCTGAATGCATCTAATGTACAGACAAGTACTAAGAGGTTATTTGTTTTCCCATAGATTAAATACACACGTTTGGCAAGATGAAATGTTGTCCTAAGTTATGTTTTTCTTTGAGAATATCACTTGAATACTCAGGTGCATCTAAAACATGCGTCTCTAAAAGTATCTGAAGTAGTAGTACAAGATCTCCTCTGCTCTGACATCCGTGGGCCACCAGTCTTAGACTGTAATCTGTTACTGCTTTTGTGATTCACCTGTGTTTTGAATCTTTCTTTTCTACGTTGTTTCATCTCTCTGATAGCAGTTTTACAAGATGTACTTCAGATAACAAGGATACTACTTAAGTTAAGGTATGAGATAAGTGGCATTTTTCCTAGGAGAGAAAAACAGCAGTGTCGATATTCTGTTTTTTTTTAATCTGAAGTACTTATGAGTTTTTTATCTTTCGGTAATTATAATGATTTAACATAACGGTATGAAATAGCGATACATTTATTGGCTGAAACTGTACATGCTGCCCTTTTCATGTGAATAGCATCTTTTGTAATGAATACACTCTAAAACACTATGACGGTAAATGTGTTGTGCAAAAAAATCCTTAAAACAAATTGTGTGTATTCATAACGGTGCTGAAATATTGAATTAGGGGACGTCACATACTGGCGTCCCATCCAGGGTGCAAATCAGCCTTCTGCCTGGTGCTACCTGAGACTCCAACCTCCCCGTGACCACAACCGGAGTAAATGGTTAGAAGATGAATGGAAGGGAAATCACAACTTCCATTCGCCCTCAGTACAGAGAGCCCACCGTAGACATCGCAGGGCATTAGAGAGGTGAAACTCTAGATGAGATGCCAGTCTGTCACAGGGCACATAGCACACAATCACACACAATGCACTACAAAACACTACAAATGCATTTAAGGAGGCTAATTAGCCCGTGACACAGGGAGAATCCGTACTCGTGCGAAAGCCACTCACACCACTGGCTTACAAGCCCCCAACCATGAAGGTGTGAGACAATAACCCAGGAAGGCGCCATGTTGTTTAGGGCTATATAATAAACCCCTCCATTTTTGGGATATTTGCACGACAGTTTCAGTTGACATGCACACCTTGTACTGGATACTTTCATACATGTGGAAAATATGTACTGAAAGCCAAAATAAGCACTTAAAATTACACTTCCATAAGCATTGTTGTCAACATGACAGTACCGTTCTATTGTGGTGCTGATAGAATAGAACATTTTAAACCTCTTAACAGGTTTAGAGAGGAACTGTCATGAGTCTTCTAAATGGCACAGACATTTTTTTGCTGAAATCTTGTTAGTGAAAAACAAATATTTATCCACTGAGGGCGCTGATATTTACATATTCTTTGTATTTATTGCTCAGTTATGAAAATTTTGTGATATTTTTAAAGCCCAGATTCAAAGACACAGCAAAATCTTTGAATGTTTTAGTGGTATGATAATACTGTGATGCCTGTTAGCTCTGCTGGTTTTAGCCTTTGATAAGGATGATAATGTTAAAACAAAATTCATCTGAAATCTGAAAAATCTGAAAATCTATTACTCTTCTTTTCCAGGTGTCCACAAGGGGTATTGACGGTGTTGTTCCTGAACAGATTGTCCTGACGCTCTCTGAACAGGACCTCTTAACAACATGGCAGACAATGAAAGGTTGCAATCTCATCCCTTGATCCCCCCCGCATGCAGACTGCAATGGCTCGTAATTCCCTCTGTCTGTATCCTTTAAGTTGGTTTAACTCAGGCCGTCTCGATAGCGCCATTTAAATTACAGGCTTAAAGAGGCCATGTAGTCGAGATAGCACCTAATTTGGGCAGCCCTTTCTTTAAAACTGTCTGTGTCTTTATTGTACCCTTTCATCTTGATGCTTACTTTTACAAACCGTTTGATACAGAAGGTTTTTCAAGTCGTGTCTTTGAAGTAAAATGATTTCCCTGCCTATTTCCATAGTCTCAGATTTGCAGAGACCTGCTAATGGAACTCTAGGTGCACCCTCTGTTCTCCAGATGATAAAGGTCTCACTTGGAAATCGTAGTTCACTCACAACTGTTCAGCCAAAGCCACAAGGAAACTGCAGCTCTGATCCTCATAACGATGTCTGAGTTTAACACTTCTCATATTCCTGAGGTAGTAGAAGTCATTAGATTTATTCTAAATCTTTTGGAGGAACTTTGGTTGCAGTTACCCATGGATATGTATAGTGAATGGCAGGCAGTCGCGTTGTTTTTAGTGACCTGTATTGGTTGAATGTAACTCACCAAATGTGGCTGAACAGAAAATGTAAAATCATCATTTCTGATGTGTATTAAGGGTATCTGTGGAATGGAGATATATATATATATAAGCTGTATTCATTCATTCATTCCCCATTTAATGGATCTGTTCTGCTCTGGCTTTCACAGAATGTGATTTCAATCAGTTGGTCAATTATAATATAAACAAAAAATAACACATTGCCTTCATTTCATAATCCTATTAACTGAGCCAATGTTATATAACGAATATGAATAGGTTCCCCAGAAATAGTTACTACTAAATGAACAAATGACTTTATACTTGTCCTTGTTGTGGGTTGAGCTAGTTTAATTATTGTGTCCTGTATTCTGCTTTTATATGCAAGAAATTGAGAAGATTCAGTTAGTCTACATTATTGTAGCTGTTTTTTATGTTTTGCTGACAACAGATATCTCTGGACGCACTTTGTGTGGCACCTTATTCCAGTCCAGGAGATTTATTCATATACACTCTGTCCTGCAGGTTAGACCTGGCTGTCCTCCAGAGGTGGACTTTTCAGGTCCAGAAAGTAAAAATCCAAACCAGGACTTTGTTTCAACCAACCGGTTGAGTGGTCTGTCACTGTGACTCTTTATACTCAACTGGTTGGTTGAAATGACTTATGATTAAACTTAACCAGAATAAATACACTAATGTATATACTTGGAATATCACACGGGTCATTGGCGTTTGATTTTGTACATCCTGTGAAACATCTTTGCATGGACTCTTCAAACTGAGGCACTTTTTCATTCTTCATAGGTCCATACTTAAATATGCAAAACTGTACCACTTTTCATCTTTCCATTTTTTTTAATCTTTAAAACTCTTGAACAACCATCCCCGTTTGAAGCTAGCAGTGTTAGCCCAAAATTGTTGGCTGGTATTTCAAAGTGACATCTATGTCATATAGGCATGTTGAGGCACAAGTTATTTACCGTGATCCCATCTGTGCTGTCAGAGGATAGATACTGGTGTTTGATGCCTGGCTACGCATAGTAAACGGTCGTCATCTTTGAAACAATAACAGTGGGTCTTTTTCCACTGCACCAAGTACGGTACTTTTGGTACTTTCTCTTTTCCATTGACCTCCGGTTAAGTAACAGTACCAAAAGTTCCAGTACTGAAAGTGCCAAACCAGCTGGGGTACTTCTTTGGTACTTCGGTAATTTGTGGTGGGACGTGAAATGCTTTCTTTGTTGATTGGTTATGCAAATAGCCTGCCACTGAAACACAATACAAATGCCAGCTTGAAAACAGAAAATAATGATAAACAAAGTAAAAAAAAAAAAAAATGTGATTTGGTCATAAGAAGTCATACAACAAAAAGATCTGGATGGCATGACAAGAAATTAAGAAGTATTTTACTGAATATACTTATACAACACGCATATAGCGTGCTGCCCTACCAATGTGATTTTGCACATAAAATATAGTGATTTTGCTGTAATAAATATTGGGGTATTTATAACACACAAAAAAAGGAGTTCATAAATTTCTCACAAACCCATCTTCGAGTGATTTAAACAGCAAGGATGAAAATGATTACAATTCAGAGAATGCCTGCATTGGTCATGCAAAAGCAGCAGAGGTAAACTTTAAACTGATTTTTAAACATATAAGAATGTATAAAAGGAATAAGAATTAAAACTGCAAAGCTTGCTAAGTTTTTTTCCTATGAGAGTAACAGAGTAATGAGAGTAACAGAGTAACAGAATAATGAGAGTAACAGAGTAAATATATTTTAGCGAAACTTTAACCCCGGCGCTATAATGTCCATACTGAACTGAAAGTAAGAAAAATCCTTATTTTAATATAGCTGACTAGTGATGTAAGAATTGTATATGCATAACATGCGATGTTGGTATTAATATTGCACAGCCAAAACGTATAATATACTACAGCCATTTTTTAAATTCAGTACAAAAAACCCCACCTTGCATTGTGATGTCATTCAGTGCCGGTATCAGTTTTTACGCCAGTGGAAAATCAACGCCTTGAAGTACCATCCTTTTGGTACTTTCTCAAAGTACCAAAAGTACGGTACTCAGTGTGGTGGAAAAACACCCAATATGCGTTATATCCAGAATAGGTGTTTCGTTTTGACTGATGACAGTTAGTTAATTAAGCATGCTCAAATAATCATGCTTGTTATAAGAATAGCTTAGCTATCATATTCAAGGTCTGACACTTGTTACTAACACATTCTGTTTTTAAGCATTTTATGTGCAATTCACTTGAACTGTCTCAGTCTTTATTTTTCCCCCCCAGACACAGACCACATGTTAGCACCGTACCAATATTTCAGAGGTTCTCCATTGCGAAACCACTCAATTCTTCATACGAGTGAAGATAATGCCCTCATTACAGAGACTGAGTGTCTGTTTAGAGTTCAGGGTTGATGGGCTGGTGGTGGTGGGGGGCAACCCTTCAGATTTACCACGTGGTACGTCGTAGGCGGTTGTTTAAGGTCAGTCGTGGGGTGCCTAAAACTAAGATTGACAAAGAAGCTAATAGATGTTTATTGAGTTACCAAACGTTAAGAAAGTACGAAGAGCCACAAATCACCAAGCGTGCAGTGCAGTGTCTGCACACCTACACAAATATGACTCAAATGGAAACCATGGGGCTATGTGCAAGACTGGACAAACAAAACCACGTACCAGCACAGCTACGAGGAAAAAAAAAAAACCAAACAAAAACAGAAACGCTCCTGTGTGTCATTGTTACTATCTAAAGGATCGGTATGTCTGTGGGAGCCGGTGAGTCGGTGCTTCTGAATCCTTTCTTATTTTAACATCCTGTCCTACGCATCGGATTTTAAGGAAGATGTGATCCGAACTGACTGAGCCACTCAGATTTTGGGTGAGGGGGTACCTGAGCTAGACATTTCCTGAGCAGATGATGACGGTTATGCAGCCTACAAACAAATGCAGCCTTAGGGGCAGGCAAAGCATTCGGGCTTGCCGGATCTCGGCGTGTGCAGGCGTGCGGCAGTGACCGGTGAAACGACGAGCCAAGTTAGAGCCGAGCAGTGTAATTGGATGTGGTGCGGAGTAATGGATGAGGTGATGTGCACAGGAAAAGGATTGTGATGTTTATGGAATCATGACCTAATGGGTACTGGCACATGGGACATTGCCTTAGAATATGCTTTTGACGGCTATTCACCCGCAAATTGGTATCGTCGCAGCAGAATCGCAGGAAGGTGCATTTTGTTGCAATCAATGGCTGGTTGCTTTAGGAGCCGGAGATGCAGACTCACAGTCAGCTGCACATTTATTTATCAAGACATCTTGCCACCTCTCCACGGGGCAGTCTTCCTCGGTCTGGATAAAATCTTTGTAACAGTAGGTGGTAACGGATGGCTAGATGTGGGTGGGGGAATAAAAGACGTTTGGTGGGGGGCATCACAGGGGTTGTGTGTCATGGTTGGATAGGGCATCTGGGCACCAAATCATTCCATATTTCTGCCAAGCTTGAATGACTACAGTGTCAGTACTCGATGGAGGAGGGGAAGAGGGTGAGCACAGGCTAATAGCTGTCTTTTTGTTCCAAGGCTACTTTTACTTTCGTGCAGCTCTTAGAGTTGGCCTTCAAACTTCAGTTTGCAGCTGGTGCCAAGGACTCTGTTGGGGTTGCAAGGTGCTCTATCCATCAGTGCGAGATTGTAGTTATTTAGAATTCAAAAATAATTTTTCAGGGTATGCATATTTTTTATTCAGTCATCCATGATAAATCTCTCTCTGCATGTAGGAGATAACATGACTGCAAGAGTGGTGCAGTGGCTGCTGCTTCATCTGCCAGATCAGCTGGTTGATGTTCAGTGGGTTCAGCTGGTTCTGTCACTGAATCTGTGGTATGTGCAGTGATTTGCACATAGGAAAAAACGTAAAGGGGGCTCTTTCTGTCCCTATATCTGTCTGTTTGAAGGTTTGTTTGCTGGTTATATGATTGGACGGTGTAGCATACGAGTAACTCTAAGTCGGAGACAATAAAAGATGCCGATTGGAGACAGGGAGCCGTGCCGTGAGAGACCCTCTCACTACTCGGTTTATGTGTCTGTTTTTCATTTCCAGCCAGTGGGAGCCCTTTATTTAATGTGCTGACACTTCCATACGATCCACATCTACAGTTATGATGTCCAATTAGATTTCAGAGCTTTGCTGCCTGTTTCAGATCTATAATCAGGTGCTTCCAACCTATAACGGCTGTCACACCTTGTTTTGTATGCGGTGTGGGTAGTTATTTTGTGCCTTGGGGCAATTCCAGTGCTATCAGGCCAGAGAGTGCATCATATTGCGTACAGCTGCACATAGCCCAGACATCAGGAATGGCCGAGATTACAGCAAGACTCCTTCATTTGGTCAGATGCTCTTCCTGCCCAGATTTCTTGCTGGCTTTTGGCTTTTTAAACAGTTTATGCTACAAATACTTCCTCCCCTCTCCTTTACATTAGTCATCAGTTAGCTAAATATCAGTTTAATATTGGTTTATCTTGCTGTAAGCTTTTCAGCACTTTTCAAGTAGTTAATGAGTTTAACCGAAACTGAAATTTAGGCTGCCATTTTATAGAGTAGAGTAATAAGAATGAATGACCTATTTTAGTGCAATGTACTGTGATATGTGTGTATTTATTTGTAAACAAAATATTTTTTCTGCTAATATTAACTTATACTTGGGTCAGATAGGTACATCTAACATGTAGATATCTGCATGTTGCATATCACTGGATAGATTATAATAGGCTCATTAGAAACTTACGTTTCTCAAGGCTGGTTCATACTTCTCCGCACAAGCGCAAAACTTGCGTATCTACTCTGCGTATGCATACATGGAAACGTTCGTAGTTCTCCGGTCAAGCCGCGTACTTCGCACATGCAAACAATGTGTTGTATTTATATTTTTTAATAATAATAATAATAATAATAATAATAATAATATAAAATATTATTCTGATATTCCCTGCACACGTACCACAGCACACGTTCTCTAAGTTTCACAAATTCAGAGAGCCAACAGGGTTGCCAACCTCGGTCAGCTGGCTCACGTGAGATTTTCAATTCGATTCAAGTCGCACTCACATACACACGCATTTACATGTATGTCACAGTTTAATTACCTTGTAACTAGTCTGTAAGGTTTGCAAACTACAAACTATTTAAAGTGGCGGTAGTGAATCGATCATTAGCAGTGTGCGTGGAGCAGTGCTTACACCGATGCGTGGACACAAATCTGGAGTTCAGAGGGTGTTTGTCTGCGGAGGTGCACAATGATATCAAACGCGTCATAAATGTTTGAGCGGACTCATCCGCTAGCATATGTGCGGAGAAGAATGAACTGGCCTTTATAGGTTTTTTTTTTTGCCACGAAGAACAGATGTTCTGAGATGGGTTGGCGCCCCATTTTGAGTTGTTCCCTGCCTTGCGCCCATAGCCTCCAGGATAGGCTCACCCCCCCGTGACTGAATGGGACAAGTGATTGCAGAAAATGGATGGATGGATGGAACAGATGTTTGTGAAATGTAATGGGAAACCAAAAGGAAATTAGGTTTAAAACCCCTGTCAGTCAGCGCTAACTGTGGGGAGCTTGTTTAGAACAGGTGCTTGATGGTGTGCACTCATCACATCCACAGAAGACATGAGAAACCAACAGAGCATGAGTCGGCAAAATTCAGCCATAAGCTGACCAGTCTATTAACTGTTAGCATGCGACTGCCGATTAATCATCAGGAGCCTCTCCACTGCATGTAATACCTCAGTCATCTC
>JAODJU010000033.1:15834514-15844870 GCA_026776725.1 Gnathonemus echidnorhynchus
GCCGATTAATCAACCCCCCCCCCCCCCCCCCAAGATCATTGGCATGAATAAAGAATAACTGGCTCATCGTGCATCTCTTCAGTTATGCAACGTAAAGGCCATTCTGTAAGTCTGGCTTGAAGAGGGAAAAAAAAGAGTGAATACCGGGTTTGTGCTGTCACTGGATGGTAAGTTTCATGCTTTCCTTCCTGCTCTTGTGTCACTTTTGTTGGAGGTACAGTATGACTCAGGGTCCCTTTTCACCTTCCTGACAAAATAATGACAGAGTTCTGATGACAGAGAGTCAAAGGCTGCGGAAGGAAGAAGCAGCTAATCTGTAAGGCTTTTTGAAGGAATGAAGACCTGAACCAGAAGAAACCACAGGAGAAAGGTCTGTTCTTATGTGTTTCAGCAAGTTGATGCTGATTGGCTACAGTTAAATATATCTGGGGGTATAATTATAATTTGTCGTTTTATGAAAACGCATCAGTAATTAGTAGGAGCAGATGGTTTTGAAAAACCGTAAAGTGCTAGAAATGCGGAGTGTGTGTGTCAGTCGTTTTATATAGTGACTGATTTTCTTATGTTTTCATGTTACACCATTTCTGGTTAATTCCCCATAATATTAATACACAATCCACACAGACAGATTTACAAAAAATGTATGTGCAACAGGAGTGTTAATTGATCGATCAGTTAACCGATTGTTACAGGTGAAGATATACTCATCTAAATGGTATGTAAAGGATGCCACAGTACTTTCTGGAATCTGGTGTGTTTTGACTATAACCCTTTGTTGTTTTGTTAGGTGTTTAATCATTTTTGCCTTGAGAACAAGTGACTGAATTCCCTTCATACACAATCCATGTCTGGAACTCAGATTTTTTTTTTCCATTCTGGACACAATACAGCTGTGAACATCTAGCTGCTCTCGCCGGATCTTTATTTATGTGATCGCGAAGACGCGGAAGGACGAGCACGCCACAGACCCCCCGCGGGCACGCGGGCCACTCTGTGTAGGGCTTTTAATGAAGTTCCCCCGAGTTGATAGTTTCAGGATGACTGGCCTCCTCTGTAGGCCGAACGCCTTCGTTTATTTCTGCTTCATGTAGCTAAAGGTGGTAGCAGCACGCAGCTTCACCAAAACACGAGAATTTCCAGCTTTATGTTTTGGGTTTTGTTAGGGCGGGAGATATCTCTGTCTTTCAGAGAATGACAATCAGGTGACTCGGGTGTGTGTTAGTCGGAGACTTTTGTAAACACTCATCATTACCGATAATTCATTGTGCAAAGTATTTATTGGTGGTCACTTTATGTTTGCCGTTGATGTATTTTTAATGTGAAAAGTAACTGAGAAGAAATCTGACGGTTTATCAAGACCCAGTTTTCCGTACATCCTAATGAGTCAAAAAGTTGTTTTTAAGAAAGGGGACCACTATCAACCTGGGTGATATTCCCAGTTTCAACTTAATGTATCGCATAACTATTCAGGTCTGTATAAATGTATTGTACAAATTTGGGGGGAGTTTTTAAGAAGTTTTTCCAGATGTGTGAAGAGGAAGAGGAAAGAACAGGGAAGAGCTTACATATTTGTGATTATTTTTGTTATATTCCTGGTTATGGTTTTAAGCAGATTTTAAGGATGCGTAACAGGGGTGGCTATAATTGGGCTGGTTGGATACGTAAAACCAAGGGGAGACACTAAAAGCCTGGCATATGAGTTAGGACAGTAGTTTGACACAAACAAAGACAACAACAACATAGATCTGTAGATCCAGTAGTACTGGGATATGTGTACTGGGAAGATAGGAGAATGGTCCAGGCATTGGACATGAACATGGATGGCACCAAAGCAAAGGAAATGAAACGTAACACCTCTTCCTTACTTAGTTAAGTGCCTTACTTAGTTACATTATTAGTTAAGGTGCTAACTAAAACCGAAAACAGACAAAAAGCCCTGACTCACCTATCCAAACACAAAGAGAATGGGAGGCATTTGCCCTGGTGTTTTGTGTTTTTATACAGAGAGAGAAGCTGTGTCCATGTATGTGCGCACACTTATTGCCCATCTGATTTCCCGGGGGGGGGGTTACCGAATACAGAAGGAAAGTATTATAGACAACATTCGCCAAATGAGAATAATAGCCCAACCATCACTCTGCTCTTTGACACCCAGACATGACCAGCTTTTGAAAGCTAAGCCCCCCCTCCTGTCTTCGAGACAAGCCTCTGGGATTGGCTGCTCTTCACTCCAGCACCAATGATGGATTGCCGTCTATATCAAATGACTTGTGTTGCAAAGCTGAAAACACCAATCATGTTCTTTGCGGATCTGGTAAAGGGGGGGAGAGAAATGGAGAGAAAACAGACATGTACACCCCCTTGCATGTGAAGTGCTCACCCTAAAAGGGCAAACGTGTGAACAACATGCAACAATTCTTCTTTACTCGTGTTAAATATGCAACAGTTCTTTATGCGCGTGATAGAGCATCATCCACGAGATTCTCTGAACCTCCTTTATGTTAACTTTCCAAATTACACTCACAACTTCACATAGCCTCAAAACTTTATTATTATTATTATTATTATTATTATTATTAACTGTATTAATTATTTAACCATACAGTCAAGGAGAAAATTGCAAGCTCCCAATAAGCTTTGTTTTTTTATTTAGTCTTTTTAGTGCTGTTACTGCAGCTACGTTTGATACATGTGCTTTACCAGAATGTAGTCTTCAAAAGAACATTAAATAGCATTGAGGAATACAGTAACTTGTATTTCAGTGATTAGTAGTGAAACGTTGTTTGTTAGACCATTTCTGGTGAGTATGAATCTGCTGCTGTTGTCTGACTGAAATCAAGACATATGAGTCATTAGCTTCCAGTCATTAGATGTTTCCTTCATATCTGTTTAGACTCTCTAGCTACTCAATGTCTGAAAGCTTAGATTACTCGTTTTCATAAGCCGATCAAAGATTTACACCAGTCCTCAATGTTTACAATGCTTTTCAAATATGTTTGTCCACCAAACATTGTAACAGTTGAATTCACATCCTATTGTTATCCTGTGCACTGGGTTTTTTAGCAGATGTCAGACTCTGATAGCCCAGCAGGCCACGTTTGCTTCAGTGAACATTCAACGCTGTCGGTGAGTTTTGAGATAAATGTACGAAACCATCGACCGTTGATTGTACCCTGCAGTCAGCCCTTGTGCATCTCACAGCCAGCGCAGAGAGTTGCTGACTCTCCACCTGGAACCTATGCGAATGGACAGCTACTAAGAAACACACAGCTTGTTCTTTCTGAAATATCTTAATGCAAAGGTCACAATCAACATTCATTGCTGTCGGTGGGTTTAGCTGTGTGGAAAAGCTCACTGGACAATGAATGCAACTGTGTCCCAGATTTCCTCAACTACCATCGGAATTCATGCAATTCATACCATTCGGAGATCATGCAAAATTATGAATTTCCTATTAATTTCACAATCAATTTGGGAGGTGTGGAGGATGGTAACAGCACAATCATCTGTTAACTTTATTTTTTTATTTTTAATTTTTTTACAAAATGATTACCTCTGTTGTGAAGGTAAATATGCAGCTAATGGAAGCAGAATTTATTTTCTGGCTGGTCTGTGGACACTGAATGAGATATTGAGCAATAAATGCAATATCACATATACAGAATTGTTTTAATTAAAAATCTGTACAATTCATGCAATTAGAGCAACTGCAAAAACATGGTTTCACGGCACAGCTTAAGGACTGCTTAGCAAATGTAATCTGATCCTTTTTGTCATTGTATGCAAACACACCCTGTTCTCAAATATACTCAACTCCCAACTGAAAACGCATATCTGAAGTCTCCTAATTGAAAGTAGCATTGGTAGTAGAGTGCTGGACAGGCACCGCTGTTGAAGACCACCAGGTCTTATGTTTAATATTCACCAGCTTCCCAGGGGGCTTTTATCACCTTCTGACAGCAGTGAAACAAAGACCTTCAGCGTTTTTGTACATAAAGCATTACTACAACTATAACAAAAGAGTTTTATTACTGACAGTTGTAAGCTTGTTTCAGAGCTGGTGATACACTGGCAGTAAGTTTTAACTGGAAATTAACAGGAAATTGTGATATCTGGTTGGAAATTGGTAAATTTTATCATTTTGTCTGCTTTGTTTTCTAATAATGTTCATATTTGCTAAGAGACTACAGAGACTGCAGAATGTGGAAATCTGAACGCAGGATATGTAGAGGATGCATGGAAATTATACCACTTAAAAGTTCATCCTGTGATGGACTGGCATCCCATCCAAGCTGTCCCCCCATGTCCTGTAGCGCCTGTCCTGGCTAAATGTTTACAGAAAATGGATAGTTTGTTGGATACTGTTTATTAACTCGAGTTTGTGTTTGAACATTTTGAGTTCAGTTGCAAAGATGATTTTTTATTAAAATAAAAAAAATGTTAAATGATAATAGACTGCAGAATGTTTATATGGAAGAATAAGCCAGCAGCCCCGATGAACCTGCTGAATTATGCTTATTAGATTTGGGCAGTGAGTTCCAGAACCGCAGAGAAAAAAATCAAAGGCACTGAGGAAGGAGCTACACTGGGAAAAAGATGAGTGAGGCTGGTTATGAGTTTCATTCAGAGTGTGATGAAATGGATTTTATTTGTAGATGAAACTAAAAGTTATAGATGTTTATGTATCACATATGTGTTCACATATGTTCAGGATACAGGATACAGTCTTTTATCAATAATAATATAACCATTTTTATATGAAGCTCAATGAAAGCTCATATAGTTTGTTACGTGTTCTTGGGAATTCAGCCCATTGTCTACTGTACTCCAGCTTTTGTTCAGATAATTCATCCAGTCCTAAGTTAACAGCCTGTTTGAATCCAGGCCTTTCACCTGCAAGTTGGTGAAAGGCTCCAATATGATATCAGGCCTAATGTCAAAACAGGTTTTTATTGGTTATTGTTTTGCTGTGAAATTGTTTGAAGAACCATAATAATGTTTACATAAACTGATAAAAATTTCTCTTAATTCATAAAGACATAAAAAGACTAAGAATTGTTCTGTGAGAAACTATGAATTCTCAAATTACAGCCATTTCAAAGAATACAAAATATGTCGTAGATCTTGTGGATTTTTTTTTTTTTTTTTCATTTTATAGGTCAATGGCGGGGAAAACCTCAAATTAAAACCTGCAGCGTTGCATAGGTGCCTAGAGTGTAAACAACAAGTCTTCCTGTGGATAAACTGGACGGCTGGGTGAGTCATTAGGTTGGCGTGCTGAAAGTCTGTGGTTGCACTGCTGCAGATGCACACTTCATCCCAAAAAAAAACCTTATGCTCATTTCCTGGCTGTATTGTTTATTACTATGTGTCTGTGGTCCTCTCTCAATGCCTCTGTAAGGCACTCATTCCTTACTGGTAAGTATTTTACAGCTCCCGGGGTTTTTTGCGTCACAATCCAAATTCTACGTATCCCTGCTCATGACATGATGATAAAAATTATGTATATCGTGGCACATTTTAATATACCGTGGGAATGAATTAATAAAACGTGGCCACGATTTAACTAAAACGAGAGAATGAATTAGTAAAATGTGCTCATGATTTAACTAAAACGAGGGAACAAAGTAATAAAATGTGACCACGATTTAACTAAAATGAGGAGATGAATAAGTAAAACATGCCGATAATTTAGTACATTGTAGGAACAAATTAATAAAACATGGCCGCGATATATAATATTTTACCATAAGCAGGCTATGTAGTAAAATGTGCCCACATTTTAATATATCATGGGAATGCATTAATAAAATGAATTAAAATGTGGCCATGATTTAATTAAAACTAGAGAACGAATTAGTAAAACGTGGCCACGATTTAACTAAAACGAGGGAATGAATTAGTAAAATGTGCTCATGATTTAATACATCGTGAGAAAGAATTAACAAAACGTGGCTATGATATATAATTTTTATTTGTATCATTATGTCTTGAGCAGGGTTGTGAAAATACCACAGTTCATTATATTTTCTGTTGGCAAATATTCCTTCTTTAATGTATTTACACTTCTCTACTGCTAGTACCACAGACAACAGTGTTTTGTTGCTTGTTCTTCCTCATATTCATACCATTGTGCTAGCAGAGGGTATTAAAAAAAAACTAAATTAAAAGGTCAGAGTTACTGCAGTGATCCCACAGCATGGTCATGGTGTCTGTCGCAATGCTCCAGATTTCACCACAAGGTTCTGGAATGTGTTTGACACACAGGGGTGAAATGGGACGAATAATGAAAATGCAACAGCATGGATTCTCATTTGCACATGGTGCAGTTTTTGTCCCCCATAGCTGTATGTGCTGTATGTGATAAAGGATTTTTTTTTCTAATTAAGCAGCAGAATGACTCATGCTTTGCACCACATACATCACTGTAATTTTGAAATAGATACCATGGCGTTTTTGACTGTAGATCACATGGAAGACTATCAATGTAATTCGATTCATCTCCATAACTGGCAATCCAGTACAGGATCACAGTGAAACCCAGGGCAGAAGGGTGGGGACTTGATGGGTGCCAGTCCATAGCAGGGCATACACTCACACAGGATCCATCCAATTCACCTGCAAGGGTTTCTGGGTAGGAATCACACCCGATACCCTTGAGCTGTGGCGCCACAGTGCTAACCACTAAGCCACTATGTTATGATTTTATGTAAACAGGCAAAAAGCAACACAAAAAAGTTAAACTAGGCCCTGCATTTTATTAACAGCACATTCTACTTGTCATATGTCGGCACTGTACCAAAATAATCATATTGTAAGTCTGACACACAAAGGGGGGGGGGGGTCGCAAAAAGCAAAATAAAGGTAAGAAGAAGAAAGTGATCTCAGCTGCTTTAGTCCACTCAGAAGTCCAGGTGATTATGTGACAGACTGAAGTCCAAAGCACTTATTACAAAAATAAACATAATTCAGAAATAATAAAATGGAATACAATGACTTTTCATTAAGACAAAATGCAGGCAATAAGTTAATTGGACTAATTTGCATTATTTGAGGTAAATAGTGGCCGTAATAGTTTTGTGGAAAAATGCAAAACAGCATTTGTTATCTGAGTGTGAGTGACTCATCTGTTGGTTGTTTCATGGCGGAGCAGTTAATTCCAATATGCATCGTGCTAACCAAACATGTCACTACTTTCTGAATGGCCCCCGTGGGTTAAGCTTGAAACTGGTTTCTTTTCTGTGTTCCGCTGTTACCCTCTAAGTACAGTATTTCAGTTATTCATTAAGGCCTGCACTGAAAATGACTCTCTTCGTCCAAACTTTTTGGGTTTCATTATTATTTACGTTTAGTTAATTTTCCTAATTTTTATTTTATTTGTATTTCTGGGATGCTCCAGATCATGTTGATGTAGGTTATTCACAGTTGTACCATCGTACTTCCAGAGTAATGTGAGAGTGTGTCGGTAGTAAGGTTGAACAGTACTCTAACCTGAATATAACTGTGCCTATTTTTGGAGCCAGGACTGAAAATAAATACTCATTTACCTGAAAATCTTTTTAAAAGCTTAACACACCTGTGCGTCTACAGGTATCTCCAACATTTCTTTCTTTATTTTAATGTCAAATTTTTAGGCTACTCTGATGGTCATTAACTTCACATCTATTAAACTCAGCATACCGGTAAAGACTAAGAGGCAGAAGTTTCTGGTCAGAAACTGGATGGCCTTTTGGAATAAACTGCGGCTGAGGACTTCCGCAATTATTTTCCAAAATGGTTTCATTGGAAGGCATGAAATGAAGAAAAAAAAACCTGCCAAAGTTTTTTTTTTTGTGTCAACTGAGAAAATGAATAATGTGCATAAGGCTGTTTTAATCTCCTCCTCAGAGGTTAACCTTCCACTTGCTGTTTAAGCAGGAGAAACGGAGAGGACGCATTGCTGGGTCCTGGTAGGATGTGGAGTCTGGTGCATATTTTTGTATTTTCATCCCATGGATTCAGTATTTGTTTGACCCCCATTTAAAACTGGCTC
The DNA here is from genome assembly GCA_026776725.1 of Gnathonemus echidnorhynchus. Classification (NCBI taxonomy): domain Eukaryota; kingdom Metazoa; phylum Chordata; class Actinopteri; order Osteoglossiformes; family Mormyridae; genus Gnathonemus; species Gnathonemus echidnorhynchus. Next base: position 15,842,547 of record JAODJU010000033.1, read on the forward strand.
CATCTGAATGCTTGTCCCTAATGTTCATATATACCAAGAGCAGCCGTGTATCAGCATGTTAGGGTACCCAGGAGACGGCACTGGCCGCCTGGCAAATGCCACACAGACATCCAGTCACCTGAGTGGCGTGCTTTTGGACTGCGGTGGGAAACCCACATGGCGAAAACAGTTCTGCTTCTGCACAGGCAGAGTGGTGGCCAGATCTAAAGCCGCAGCCCTGGAGGAAGGAGGTGACAGCACCACCTACTGGGTAGGAGGTGACAGCACCACCTGCTGTGCTCTTTGCTGCCTTTTCAGGATTACGCTCTGCCTAATATAAATAGTTTTCCCTGTGACACACAGTATTTCATTGGCTGTGACACTTTTTTGAAGACCATTCTAGGAAAGGATCATTTGCTGTTACTATATTTGCTTTATCCATTATAGAATAATTGCCTTTAAAATGCATTTTTGGTTTTAAAATGGTGAACACAACCTACACATCAATGGGGGAGATTTGCTATAGCTCTGGAAGAAGCTGTAATTGTATACAAATGCCAATTATGAAGTAAAGCAACATTTACACTGTTGTATTTTTAATTAAACGCAATATCAGGTACGCTGACTCATTCATGTTAAACCAAGAAGATCAAATCATAACAAATATGAAATACTGGTCACTGTAGTGCAACATTCATTCCCTAGTTTTAATTTGATTAGTGACAAATTAGTTTGGCAAATCCATCCATCCGTCTTCCATAAGCATTGCAGGTTCACAGCAAGCCTGGAACCTCCTGGAGGAGACACAGGCCATGGGCCTACCCTGTGTGGCAGGTCAGTCCAGTACACGGCACACGCTCACACACAAACGCCCTACACACAGTGCCAGGAGCAGGGATGAAGCCCGCGGCCCTCATCACCAAGAGAAGGAGAAGGAAGCGATCCCTCTGCTGAGACCAAACGCTTTGCAGCCTTTTCCATGCATCCATCTTAAGTAACACTTCAGTTGGGGTTTAGCCAAAATAAACTCTGACAGACCTTTTTTTTAAAGAAAAAACTAATTAAACCCTGGGCAAGAGGTCAAGATGATTGTTACTACATGTATTCCCAGCTACTGATCTTACTCATGAACGCTGAAAGCTTAATAAAGGCTTCAGCTATTCAAAAATTATAGCATGAAAGCAGTTAATTCATACATAATTCACTATTCCCTCCCTTGCAGGACTGTTCATTAAAATGTTAAATAGCAACTTTTAAAACTTAAATATTAAATTAATCAGAAACTATGAACTATTACAGGAGCTATGAATATTTTTCTTTTAACTGCTGGACTTCTGGCTCTTTTATTTTAGCGCCTTTTTTGAAGAGCTGAATATTATATAATGATTTACTTTATTCAATGGGTGTTTTGAAACATGACAGAAACTGAAGGTTTATTAATAAAAATCTGCAATGTTACAGCAATATCTTAATATGTGTAAGCTCATAATTTAAATTTTACAGCTACACTTCTGAAATCAATGTTTCAAAATATGTTGACTGTTGTTTACAAAACATCTAATAATACCTGATGCATTATCAAGTTACTATCAGTAATACTGATATTGGATTCGTCTGATACATTATATAAATGCAGCTTCTACAAGTGAGTTTCTGGTTTCTGCAAAAAAACCCTTGTATAATACTGACATCTAGTGGCATATATGTATGTATATGTATTTAACTGGGCAAAAAATAGTGCATTTAGGGACCCAAGGTGATAACATAACAGAAGACAGGGTTATTACGCATGTTCCAAAAAGTTGTAAATGTTATTAGACAAGAAATAAGACACCAATTACAGACCATTTATTTCGCTCAAAGACGCCACAACTCTTACAGTACATCGAGTGTTCCGTTAACTTCTAAAACACTGGTGTTAGGGGTTTGAGGCCGAACACGCCCAGCCTCATTTCATGGGGCGCACGTAAACTTATGAAAATTCATGTTGGTAAAGGATATAACCTGGTCAGCAAGAATTTTTTGGACGAGAAAATCAGGATACGTTGAATGTTAAGTTTTGCAAAACCCTGGCATTCTTTGTTTTTGCCACTAGGGGGAGCACTAGAGAGAAGCAGGAATATGATGTTTGATGCCAATATCAGACTCGCTGTGCTGAGCAATAAGAAATACAGCACATGCATTTCTGAAGGGACGGAAGAAGACTTAACTGGAACTCGCAGATCGCAGACAGGTGACGTTTCATTTGGTTGAATTGTCACAGTTTGTTACCAGTGGTGGAATGTAACAAAGTATTTGTACTTCGTTACTGTACTTAAGTACATTTTTACGTATCTGTACTTTAC
>JAODJU010000033.1:15844970-15855824 GCA_026776725.1 Gnathonemus echidnorhynchus
TGCAGAGTGCACACACAATAAGCACACCAAATTTTCCAATACACATATACTGTATAGTTGCTTGTAATTATTACGAGTAATGACATCGGTAGAGGCGTAAATCAGTATATCTACTATTCTGTTACAAAATGGTTGCTGACAGCTTGAAACCCTTGTCCCTGAGAATGTGAGCTGGAGCCTAAAGAAAGCAACTACATCAGTTACCTACAGGGGGCTGTTTGAGGTGGGTGGCCAGATAGCACAGTGGTTACCACTGCTGCCTCACAACCCAAGGACCAGGGTTCAAGTCTCTCCTTACCCCCATAGCTTCCCACATGTGGAACCTGCACAGTCAGGTAGTCCCAGACACCCTCCCCCATAGCCTGAGAAAACAGATGGTCAGATTTTAGTCATGACATCACCCCTACTTTTTCCAAAAGATACCAAACAACCCTTAATGAGGCCTTACAATAAAGAACCAGAATCTTCCCAGACCAACTAGGCTCCCATCCAAACACTGACCAGACCAAACCCTGCTTAGCTTTACACAGACTACTCAGTCCAAACTGCAGGTACCATGGTTGCTGACAGCTTGAAACACTGATCACTGAGAATGTGAGCTGGAGCCTAAAGAAAGCAACTACATCAGTTACCTACAGGGGTGGCCAGATAGCACAGTGGTTAGCAATACTGCCTCACATGTAACAAAAGTCAAGTAAACTCCTGTGGATTTTAACTGGTTCTCTGCAAGTGGATTGGTTATGGTAAATTCAGCAACAAAAACATATACCTGAATACATGTGTGGGGGAAAAAGGTATGTTTATTCATGCAGATAATTAACAGTTCCAGTTCCATTTCATTAACAAAGTTGATAATTTCAAAAGTTATTCAGACAGAAACAGCATAGTAATACAATGTTTAACATTTGTGTTTGACTTTGTTGCTGTATATTGTAAAACACAATTGTAATTATCAAAACTCAGTCAATTGTTATGAATATGAAAGAAATGAGGCATAATTTACATTTCATTCATGTTTTAAAATGTTTTTAAATGCAGTAGGAAACACATGCAGAACAAAAAGATTCACAATAAAAGAGGGAATTACTACTGAAGCATATATGTTTAATGTACCACAAGCTAAAATAAAAGTAAGGTTATACTGTGAATATAAACGGGTTGGTAAGACTTTCCTTAAGGCCATGTTTTTAGTAATTTATAAACACATTCATAATGCAGTATAGTGCATTCATAAAGCATTATAAACATGGCTATAAATATTTAGAAAGGTGTAACACATATAGATATGTTTATTATGTATTATGACTGGCTTTTGAAGCTTTCATCTATAATGTACTATAGATACCATTACAATGCTTATACCAACCCTTATAATGTATTATAAAAGTATCTATAGTCTATTATACGAGAGCTTCATAAAGTATCTATAATCCATGATACACATGGCTATAATGTGTTATGCCTTTTGATATTTATAGCCATGTTTAATTAATTATTTATGAATGCATTATTATTTGTTACAGATGTGTTTATAAATTAATAAAAACATGGCCTTAAGTAAAGTGTTACCAATAGGTTTCTCCACATTTGCATTGGCACGATTAGTGAGGGCCTCCTCTGTGGTCTTCTCTATGAAGGTCCTGGGCACCTTAGCTACTCGCATTACCCACTGTTATGTGTCCCCCTGCTGGCCACCTTTGGTAACACTGCTGTTGTCCTGCCCCAACATGCCAGGTCCACAGAGTCCGCTCCCTTGGCTTGGCTGTACTTCATTTATCTGTTCTGGGCAGGGAAGGTGCTCTCTATTATGTCATAGAGGAACTGGTACTGATCCTGATAGGAGGGAATATTTGCAAGAGTATTTAAACAGCAAGTAATCCTAGTGCAAGAAAAGGAAAGAAAATGCAAAAGAGAGCAAACACACTTTTTCAGTTACTGATTATTTAGGCACTACTGTTCTGGAGGGTCTGCTGCCCCCTGACTGACCCCCTCCTTGTTTGGTATTTTTGGTATATATCTCTTAATAAAACTGGCCCCCCAATGGTATTTGTCCCCTGAAACCCCGTTACACAATATATTTTGTTATGTATCATGATGACACACTGCACTGTGCATCTGCTGTCATTGTTCTTTATTGTTGGCTGTTGTTCTTATTGTCTTGTGTTTATTTGACACTGTTTTCAGGAAACACACAAGTTTGAATCCCATTGTACCTGCGCTATGTGCATTGTGCTACAGTGAAATCTTGCACCATAATAGGAGCAAACACAGCATTTTATTTATTTATTTATTTGAGGAATGCTAATTCTATACAGAATTAAAATTAGACAAACTTTATTGATCCCAAAGGGAAATTCTTGAATATCATGCTATAATGGTGGTATATATTTTTTGCCAATAAACAGACTTCTAATTTGTTCCAGCAGAAATGAAATCATTTGGCTTCCCGTGATGTAACACCAGATGATAGGATGTCTTTTGAAATCACTGACTCACCAAGCTCATTATCACTCCCTGCCTCTCCTTCCGCAGGGTTTTCACCACCTGGAATATGTCAACCAGCTTCTCTGTTTCAGCGCTGTCTAGAATGTTCCAGAGTGCGCAGAAAAGCCCCGTCCGTGTTGATCCATCACTAACACGGCAGAAAGAAATTGTAGCATTTAGCATTATATCACAGTGATGGACCACAATGGTGTTTTTACCGAAAAACCGAAACAAAATTTTAATTGTTTTTCTTGGCCAAAAACCGAAACCGAAATAGACTTTGGGTAATTACTTGATAATTTAAGTAGACCTACCGATTTTTGTATTCAATTAATTTTGCTTATCAGTTTAAAAACATATTAAAACAATTTTGTATTAAATTAATTTTAAAATGCACTTAAATATTACAGAAAACCCACTGCAATAAACATAAGACAAAACAAACAGGCTAATTCACTCAGCTGCTACTCACAGTTCATGCATGTCTTTGCTGGCTTATTTAAACTGCTTCCAGACACAATCTGGTTGTATTTTACACAAGAGCCTTTAGTTTTATTCTGAGTACATTTGCCAACCGGGCATTGAGCAATTTTTCCCAATAGCAGATGAGGAATACAAAGTGAAAGTAAATGTATAGGTAATTCTGAATGATAGTGTCTTTCTCATTGTCACTGATTGATCACTGTCACTGTACCATGAAAGTCAAAATGCTTAGATATATTGTCAGTATTTCAGTGTAAATATATTCTCCCGGACTCCACAATTCTGAATGAAAGTCCATTCCTACTTTCTCTTTATCACTGACTGATCATTTTTCTTAAGCAAATTGATACTTATTCATGTCAGAGACATCAGTTCCAACCCTGCAAGGCTCTACATTACAGTATGTAAAGTTCACTGGCAAGAGAAAACACTCACATGCACATGTAACTTCAGATCTCAAGACACAATACAGTAGCAAACAAAAAAGTCACACGGCAATGTATAACACGAAAACAGCAAAATGGCAATACAAGTACAACAATATCATGTACTGAAACACAACAATGCCATGTTACTGCAATTTCTAGAATAAATTTTACATCATTTTGAAAGCTTGGTTAACTGTTTGCATGTGGTGGCTAACACAATGATCATATACATATATAATTCTGGGTATAAAATTATTACAATGGGAAACTGCATAATTTTGACCAACAAGAATAAAGCAAATGAAAATTGTGCCAAATGATATCAATTGTACAGAACCATTTGCATATATGTACTAAAACAATAAACAATCAGTTTAGTCTATTGTTGTCATTATAGGAAAGGCATAATGACTTAGAGGACAATATGTACTCAGTGACAAAAAAAATTAAGCACCCTGAAGTAATGGTCTGATTTGGATGTAATTTGGTACATGTGCAGAACAGCGATGGGCACAGCAGTGTGCAAATACTGCCAACTCTGTTTGATCTGATATTATAATCATTGCAAGACAGTCACATGTCATTTCACCACATGCAGATTCATTTCCACCACTCTGTCTGGGTGCTTCACTTATTTGTCACTGAGTGACTATAAATGACAGGAAATACTAATACAGACAAAAAAGCAGTTTCAGCACAAGAATTATCCCCATCAAATATAATTAGTAGTAATGCTTAACTTTGAACCAGCTGAAGTTACAGAGTTTTTTTGAGGAGGATGAGAAAATCACTCACTTGCAGTGGACCACAATAGGCACATTCCTATCAGGTCTGATTTTGTCATACTTGATCTTCTGCTTAACCGTCCTCATCAGGTCTATCAGGTCCTGCGGTTTCTCAGGAATGTTCTTCTCTGTCCAGTGCTGGAACTGGTACTGGTACACCTTGTGATTCTCCTTGGTCTGTAAAGGTACAGTAGGTTAAACATGTCCTCATTTTATGAGGAGGCTCTACGTCAGCTATGTTCGGTGTCAACTGTGAAGCAGTGAAGAAACAGTTTGGGAAAGAAACGGAACAAAAGTGACAGTTACTGTACCTTTGAGTGACGCACTTCAATGCACCGAATTTTGTATGTTGGGAAAGTGTCGCAATTCTTCATTTCTACCTCAATATCCCCAAAGTCCTTCCTCTCATTACTCCAATATGGTGAGCAGACTTCCTAAAAAGCAGGCGAGAAGTGAACGCCTTCAATCAGCTCATTTATTTGACACATTTATCCATAGAATCTTACAGCAGAGATAAAGCATGCATTGGTCCTTTGTATTGCTTTACTTCTGCAATAGGGAGGTAAGGAGCGCGAGCAATATGAGCTTGGAATAATGGCACCAGTGCATAAAAACATAATGACACAGCTGGGTAATTCACCATGTTTTACATACCTTGCCATCCTCCATGCACTCTGTAAGCATGAAAATTGTCTTGACTTTCTTCTGGAATATCATGAGCCAGAAGTCTGCCCTGGTGTCTGGAAGAGGACCCTGAGTAGCAATAATACACCTTGGGCCCCAATACCCCTAAAAAAGATACCGAAAGAGATTTTTTTGTCTGTGTTTTTCATCCTTTATAATATGACACCATGCCATTTGATTTACTTCAAAAAATGACTCTTTAATGCTATATTTTGCAAACATACGTCTATGTAGGAAGCATTGATGTATTTATATTCTGTGTAGGAGACATCAATGTACACTTCATTATCTTCAACAGTTTCATAAACATTATCCTCATCCTGTTGATATTCATGGCTGCTCTCTTCATTGGAATATAGGAGCACTTGGTTGTTATCATCTGCAGAAGATTATTATGGAGAACATTAGATCCGCAGTGTTAAATCATCTGTGTGCATTCATTTAAAAAAATGAGCGATCACGCTCACATGGGACGGCAGCAGAATGACGATTTTTATTTTTGTTCTCGCCTTTTTTGGTGTTTTGTGACCTCCAGTTTCTGTAATTAGGTAGCCCCTAAAAAACAGAATACGATTACAAAAGTAATAATCAGAAGAATATTCTCTTAGAAATGATGAGGCGTGGAGTTTAAAAACAGATTTTACACTGGTATTTTCCTGAGGTTGGTTATTTTTGTTAAATAAATTTCCATCTGTGTAGGAGGTATTGGAGTATGTGTTTTCTGTGTAGGAGACATCAGCGTATTCTTCATTATCTTCAACAGTTTGATAAATATCATCTTGATTTTGTTCACATTCATGGCTGCTCTCCTCCTTCGAGGTTATCAGCACTCGGTTGTAATCATCTGCAGAAGATTATTATGCAGAACATTTGTTTCAGGACCACAACAACCTAACACTAGATCCATAGTTTTAAATCATCTGGGTACATTCATTTAAAAAAACTATGAGTCAGGCTCACATGGAACAACAGCGGAAAAGCGATTTTTTGTCTTGTTCTCCTCGCTTTTTCCTGTTTTTTGTGTCCTCAAATTAATGTAGTTTGGCAGCCTCTAAAAAAACAGAAGTTTTTTTTTACGAAAGTGATAGAGGGATATTTCCTTACAAATTTGTCATAAGTTTTAAAATGTATTTTAAACCAGTATTTTACAGAGGTTGCTTGTTTATGTTAAACATATTTCCTTGCAAAACTGCAGATCATTGATGGATAAAAATGATAAAATCATTATATCTTCCTATTGCCAGTTGCTTCAGTCAGAAATACTAACACAAGCTTCAGAATGAAGCTGTAGTCATTAATACTGGCCCTCTGCTGTGTGGCTGACTGACCTGGAATTCAGTTTCCAAAAGAGTGAGTTCAGAATCCGAATCCATTTGCTTCAATGTCGTCAGTGTACAGTGCATTTCAGAGAGAGGGATCTCAGTGTCACCAAACTGAGTTTGTTCAAGGAGAGCCTGGTGGATCAAGATATACTGGGCCTGCCACAAGAAACATCCACCAAGATTATATCATTGTCCAGGACGTTATTAATTTTGGCTTGATATTTCATTATTGCAAACAAATACCCCATACAACGGGTACAAGAGAAATTCTCAGCCTAATCCCTCAATCTGCTGTTACCTTGTCTTCAACCATGAGACACCGCTGACGTTGGAGCCAGGCCACATATCCATAAATATCCATTCTTCCTTCTGCTTCCAGTTGCTCCATCATGGCATCTATGCCAATATAGGTCCCTGTGGGTCCCACTCCAGCACTAAATGGAAGCCAAGCAGAAAATATTTATCTTTTAAAAAGGAATAGTGGAAAGTCTGGGGGAAGAGTTACACTGGGTTACATTGTTACATTGGTTTTATTAAATTATTTTCAGCATAATAAGATATCCTTAATATTCTCCAAAAAACCATCTTAACCTTGTAATTCCCTCACAAGTTCTCCCTCAAGCTCCCAAGCCATGCTGTCATTATAAGACAAGGGTTAAGGGCATTACTGTCCCACAAACTGGCCCACAATACTGTTGTAATTGCTGTTTCATTGGTGTTACTGTTCCATTATGACGTCTTACCTGCAATGGACAATGATGGGTCCATTGGAGGGATTTTGGAAAGAACTGACACGTCGACGCAGCTTGAGGAGAAGGTGAGGTTCCTCAGGAACTCCATGATCTGGCCAGCTGGTGAACTGGATGTGGGTCACGTCCCTCTCTGAGGATTCTTCCTTCTTCTGTAAATATGTCGAACATCATAATTTTCACTTTTGACCTCTGCACCACCTCTAACTCATATACCTCAACTATAACTTTAATTTTAATGTTAAAATAACAAATAATTACGTTGGTGACTCTAAATTGTCGAATTATGTAATCTGGAAAGTGATCTTCTCCATTGATTTTCACGATGAAATCTTCAAAAATCTCTGCCTCTCGATCCAGAGACGGCCAATACTGTGCACATTTGTCCTAGAAAGCAAAGAACTATAATTGTATTAATAATGTAAAAGTTTTTTTTCTGCAGGCTAAATCTAAAATTATAATTGTAACATTTAAAAGGTTAAGTTAATTGTAACTTTCAAGGTTAACCTGGATTTCTCTGGTCCTGAAACCTAGTTCAACCATGTAGAAAGTAAAAAAAATGTTTTGATTAAGGATAAAATGCTTACAGTTTGGGAATACTGTCTTACAGACTGGAAAAACACAATCATTTTGGATTTTCTCGACGATAAACTAAAATTTCAATGACAATGATAATGTAAACTTTACATTTTACAATCACAGTTACTGCAAAGAAAATCACGTGTAGTATGCAGTACAGTCGCTCATCATAAGCATATATACATGTGCAATTTTTGTACTTACCAGCACATGATGAACACTAGATCATTATGTATCTACTCTGCTTACCCAGTTTCCTTCTTTACAGCGGGTCACCATGACGATTATAGATGACTGCTGCTCCCACACCATTCTCCAGAAATCAGCCACAGTCTCATTCTTAGGCCCTTGAAAGTTACAATGCATGTTTATTATGGGTAAATGAAATCTGTGTAGCCTTTAACATCCATCCATGTAACATGAACAGGGTCACAGGAATGAACTAATTAATTATATTCCTCAGACATATGGTCCACTGCCACTGCAGACCCTTTTTCGTTGTGTGATAACTTAAAAAGTATTCAATGGATCTTTTTCAAACTCTGCAGAGGTATTACACAGGTGATGACCTGGAACTGCTTAAATTTTGAGACAGATCACCGAAAACCGAAGCAATGGTGCATAGTGGTAGCAATGAACAGGACAATTTTGACCCCTTTAGAGTTAATCCCTTTAGAGTGATAAATGACAAAGTATTTGAAGAATCTTTTTCAAACTTCCCAAACCCATTGTATCAGTGAGGATATGGAACTGATCACAATATATGACATTTCTTCAAAAATCTTTACCTTGTGTGGCAATGTACTTCTTTGGTTCATTGTACCCCTACAAAATAAATTGTTACATTATATATCTATATCTATATCGAGTGTCCAAATAATAATCAAATAGATCCATTTATAGATAGATAGATAGATAGATAGATATTGATTGACTGATTGATCGATTGATTGTCTCACATGTATGAAGCTGGCATTGATGTAATCTGACCCATCAGCACTTGAGGACAGCTGGACACGATTATGATCATCTAGCAAGATACAAAGTACATGTTTAGTTAGCATAGAAATTTTGCATTGTTGGAACACAGAGGTATCCTATGGCTAAATACATAAAAGGTGATGTACTCACATGGTAGGATATCGCCATAGCGGTTTTTGATCTGATTGCTGGGCTCCATGGCTTCTTTGATGGGAAGCTTGCTGAAAACCCTTGGAATGCTCTAATAAAATGGGAAAACCACAGTCTGTGTTAGTGGTGGGATACTGGAACACTCTGTGTGTGTGTGTGTGTGTGTAAGAGAGAGAGAGAGAGAGAGAGAGAGAAACTCTCTGGATTATAGTCATTTTAAGTATCTTTATGTATGAATATTCATACCCAAAACTATGCATATATATGTATATGATCATCGTGTTAACCACCACATACAAAACAGTTAACCAAGCTTTCAAAATGATTTGAAAATATATTCAATATATTGCAGTGATTAGGTTCCCATAGTATATGATTTTGTTGCCGTTTTGTTGTTCTTCTTTTGCCATTTTGCTGTTTTTGTGTTATACAGTGCTGTGTGACTTTTTGTTTGCTTTTGTACTGTGTCTTGAGATCTGAAGAAGTTACATGTGCATGCGAGTGTTTTCTCTTGCCAGTGAACTTTACATAATGTAATGTAGAGCTTCGCAATGTTAAAATTGGTGCCATTCACATGAATAAGCATCAGTTTACAGGCTTTTGCAGCTAAACCATAGTGTTGTGCTACATGCACAAACTGTTTGGAGAAATGCTCTTATAGTCTTGAGAATGTTAAATATGTTTCATGAAATGTGCCAAAGCAATTGAGAAAAACTATAAGTTATTTTGACCAACCAGACTAAAGCAACTGAAAATTGTGTCAAATGACAATTGTATAAAACCATTTGCATATATGTACTAAAACATTTGGAAATTTGTGTGAAGCAATGAGACATGATATTCTGCTGTGCAGAAGTGACATTATGCTGTTGGAATTACAATTGTTGTTTTGCAAATATTAATTCTTATTTGAGAAATGCTCCAAAGCAGTCAAAAACATCTGTACTATATTTCTAATGTTGCTGAATGTTCTATCTATTCCATAAATGTATGTATCTCCTCCCCGACCAAAAGTCCTATTTATCAAAAATGCTGTCAGGGAATTGCTTCAAGGATAAATTGAGGGATAAGTAAAGTATTCCTATCCCTAAATTAAGGGGTGAAAATGAAACCACGATTTTTCACCTGAAATTCAGTCTGGAAAAGGCAGCCTTTGTTAGCTATCTTCTTCTTGTAGGTATCTAGAAGGAGTTCTGCTGTAATGGGCTCCACATCCAGCAGGCTCTGACCTTCATCTATGGAGTTCATGAGGAAATCGTGTCCAGGTTCTGCAGCTTTCCACAAAATACACCTTGATCACATACTCCAAAGATGTCTTACCCCTGGTCATGAGTCCCAGCTCGTCATTGGAATTGCTGAAAGTGATTAATAAAACAACCTTAAAATGTTGCTAGCGTAGGAACATTACATTCACTGTATACTTTAGACATTTAGATAAAACTTGGAATTTGAAATGAAAACATTGTGTTTATATTATGATTTATTATGCCTAAAAAATAATTTACAGTTTTTGTCAAATGCTTTGGTGCTTTTCTCAAATGTCAATGAACATTTGCAAGACAACAAGTGTAATCTCCACGCCATGATGCCACTTCTGCACAGCAGAACATCATCTCTCATTGCTTGGTACAAATCTTGATACAACTGGTCTTGTACAATTGTCATCATTTGGCACAATTTTCAGTTGCTTGTTGGTCAATATGGAGTAGTTTCCCACTGTAATAACTTTACAGTAATAACAATAATATGTCCACTACCAAACGCACACCACAGGTTTTTACTACTTTTCCATTAATTTGATAAACTGCAGATTTTTTTTTTTTATTCTTCTTAAGCAATGGAAGGTTGAGTGAACAACTAGAAATGAAAAAATAAGTCAAATAAAATAAATTTCCGTTATAACATGGAAAGAGTGTGTAACACTGCATGTCTGAGACCCTATTAACAGGATGTGTGGTGATGGCAGAGTCACATTCCATGCTGTCCTTTAACTTTAAATGCACTAGTTAACACTTTCATCCCATGAAACAGAGCAGTATTTAATGTCCCTTGTAGATAGAATGCCTTGAAATTTGCTGTTATAACTGCTAGAGGTGGTTACTTTGATGGATCAAAGATATGACATTTTTTTGCTAATAAAGGTACTCAAATGGTGAACATACTGTATATTTATTTGTTACTTGGTCGGGGAGGGGGGGGGGGGGGGGGG
>JAODJU010000033.1:15907589-15919960 GCA_026776725.1 Gnathonemus echidnorhynchus
AGTGGTCTGACTCCAGGGCTACTGCTATTGACAAGATCAGAAGACGAGTGTAAAATAATTAGCAGTCAGACAGCATCACAACTATACATACGTGATTGTGTTAAATTTACATGATTTAAAGAATAAAAATATTTAAATGTACATATATGTGTAGATAGATAGATACAGTAGATAGATAGATAGATAGATAGATAGATAGATAGATAGATAGATAGATAGATACTGAGCAATACTATTATGAGAAAAACTGCCAAGATATCAGTTAAACAACGTTGAAACTTCGCTACTTGGTTATAAATCCAAACGCAATGTAGTCAATAAGAAAACCAGAATAAAACAAAATATTTCAAAATAATTTATAATAAATGACATATTAGCATTTTTTTTCTTAGCTGGTGATATGGCTGAACAAAAATTTGATGGAATATCATTGTCCGTTACTAGCTGTATCTATCTTTCAGGATGATACATTATCATATATTATTTATAGAAGATATGTTTATTAAACATGATCAATTATGATGAATATCTATACCCTAGCTAAATCAAATATACCAACAGTATATCTCAATCACCAACTGAACTAGTGGCTGAATTTGGTAATGGCTATAGGCCGTAGTCAGTCCACGGAGTGTCACATAAAGGTGGAGGAACAGTTCAAATTAGATTCAAAGAACATTTGCTATTAAAAGTGCATCGCCAGATATAGCGTGAAAAATGTTGGAGAAGTAATAAGGAACCAGGGGTTGTACTATTTCAAAAATATTAGCTCAGCTAGGAAGACATTGCCATGCCATGTGCTTAACCACACTTTAGCAGTAGGTTTACTTTCAGTCTGGAATGTTCTATACCGTACTTTAGCTACTTAGGAGTCAGACCTAAAGTAGTTAAGCTCATTTACTTTAATTGTAATACCAGCTTATTGTACATGAGTCATTTCAAATTACTTAGTCTGTAGGAATCTGCTTCCAAATTAAAATTAACAATCAGAAAATGCCTTCCTATATATGTCAATTCCTTCTTATACAGAGCAGGAAGTATTATATTGAACTATCCAAAGCTATTATTATGAAAAATTGCAGTAGTTATTCTCTATACTGATTGGTCAGTGGAAGACAACACACAGAAAATGAAAAAGTTCAGTGTATTGTTTTAGAAACTTTTTTGTCTCTATGAAAGTATTCAGTTTAAAAATAACTATTGCTTTTGATTTCAGTCACTATTTTTCTTACAAGACTTCATAAATGTACATAAAAATTTTATTAAAATTGATTAATCTTTGCATAAGTTGAGACATTGCACAGTTTGTTCACACACTTGCCTTCCAAATCCAAACCAGTCCATAAAGCCTTCTCACAGTATAGCCTGACTCGGAGCTCATAAAGTATATGACCTAAGACCGGAACCACAGTTTGTAAGACGTCCAAATATCAAACTGTATTTCACATGACCAGTAACTATGTGATTGATGTTGCACTTTAGCCCCCATGGATCAAATTAAATTACTGGCCTATTACGCATTTTACGCTCAGGTGCATCGTTAATTCAGATGAAGAGTTATAGCTAAAAAAATTACAGAGAACAAAAAAAATCTACATCAAACTCTACATCAGACAAGCATATAATTGACACAGTAAAAACATGTAACATGAAACATTAGCGGTGATGCGACGACTGACATGTCAGTATAAAATCGAGATTAACATAGCAATGGAATGGCACACCCAGTTTATCCGACAATCTCCGAGTTTTTGTCTGCCTCGTAAATGCAGTTTGTAGTAGACAAACGTAATTTGCGCATAGAGAAATCTCTGCTAATGAGCAGAGAATATATGCTTTACTAGAAATGTATTAGCTGTCCCCAAGCTTGTTCCAAAACTTTATACACACTTCTCACACTTCTCTATACACACTTTTCGCACACTTCTCTTTTTGCTCATTGTCTCAAATTCAAAGTACGTCTACCATTAATTTCTCAAAACTGAAACTTGCGGAAGTTGTAAAGCATTAGCTAAGTTAACTTCATATAATATTGAATTAATTTAATTCCTTCCCTCTCACATCTTATAGCTCTTTTACAAATCTTTTTGTATTAGGAAACCTGTGCAATTTTCTACACTTGGCCAAAAAAACAAGTATACAGTCGTAACGACTTCGTTAAAACTCTTACCATCATACCCCTTAGTTAGGAAAATGAATATTCAATGCAATTAATTGTCTGTTTCTGTTACTTTCATATAGTCAAATTTATGTTACATATCCATAAGTCACATTAGCACACCAATGAGAATTATTGGAGTTTCAGAAACTTCAAACAAATTTCTATCGGTTACATTATAGATCAATATTATATTTTGACAATATTCTTTAAATGACTTACTGTTTCCCAAGTGGATAACAGCCAACAGGATTAGAAAGCCAGGAAGTCCAGCCATGTCCAGGAGATCAGAGCAAGCCAATGACACACCATGCGTCCTATTGAACACAAAAAAAAAATATTTATATACTAATACATATATTTCTTCTTTTTTGGTGAAGACTGCTAATGGTAAGTTTCACATACGTTTTCTTGCCTTTCTTATCAGAGTGCACAGTTTCCTGTATGTTCCCCCAACCCTAAGTCTCGCTACTTGACTTGCAGAAGCAAATCTAACCTAAAGCACTTTACGTAAGGCCTTCTGTACAGGAAGCTGCATTTCAACTGCGCCACAGTTCCGTTTGTGTCGTTTCTCATCTGTGGAACTTTTACTTAGCATCACCCAACCACTCCAACTGAACTTAATGAGGCAACTTTAAGATAGTTGAGTTAACCTTCCTAAAAGCAAACATCGGTTGGGCCTTTAGTCTACTTTTTGGTTGATGTCACAGGTATGAGTTATAGGGAATGAAACAACCTACTTGATAGCTTTTTTTAACGTTTAGAGTTTAGAACTTGTTGTAGCATAGGCTGACACAAACCTTTTCAAGTGCGTGTGTCCTTGGTTTGATGTGCATAGATTATATTTATTGACGATACATCAAATTAATTGCATTATGTGGAAAATATCATAATGTATTTGTGTGATGGCAAACTGCTAAAATTTTTTCATTTGCATTTGTACTGTTAGCATTTTAACACGAAAATACCATTAATCTAACTGCTAAATGAATTAAATAACATGTCTGGTCTGTGGCTTAGTTGGTTTGCGTGCTGTGTCTATGCTCAGAAGGTCATTGATTCAAATCCCAGGGTCGGCTGAGCGATTTCACTGTTAGATCCTTCAGCAAGGCCCTTAACCCCAGTAGCTCCAGAGATTATCTTATCCGATTTTCTGAAATGTACATTGTTAAAAGTGTCTGATGAATGTAAAAATACTTTTGGTATTACTTACGGCGTAGCTTATTGACTTTTTCATTCCCCTGTCATGGGTAGATTGACTTTCCAAGCTGAGTCATTTCAATACCTGAGGGAAAATGTATGTAGGTGGTGGGAGTGGTTCAAATGAAATACATTTTTGAAAGAATTCTGATTCTGTTCTGAGGCCCTCCCATTGAGATCAGCTTCACTCATGCAAAGGATCAGAATCGAAACCTTACACAGCATTGGGGTTGGTCAAGTTTTGACCGCTGTATTGTGGTAATCTGTCCTGTACCTTCTGATTAGTCATTAGCAATTCTGCTAAAGAGTAGACAAATCTGTATGTCCATTATCATGTGTGCAGTGCCTGGAAACCATGTAACTTTGCAGTTGAGACAAAGTTTCCTTAAGACAGTGTTTATCTTGGATTTAATCTACTGAAAACTGAATTTCATGATAGATCATAACACTTTTGCATGTACCACATCCTGAAAAGCTATTTATGTTTGTGGGGAGGGTTGATGAGAAGATCAGCCATCAAAAATCTACATAGGTATCACTCTAATGTGAAAACATTATAACTTGCCAGCTGTAATGCACCTATCTGACGTACGGAAAGATTTTAAAAATCTACTGTGGAACGCCGGCTTAAATATTATATTCATCACTCTTGCAAACCGATTACAAATCTCTAAGGTTATACAACCAGCACAGTAAGATACGCCAGTTTGTGGACATTAAAACAAACACAAAATAAACTGGAACTGTAACAATCCAAGAAATATATATTTAACAGTTCTTTCCTTTCAGCACAAATGTAACAATACTAACAAACCGGATACGTGTAGGTGGCCCCAGATCTTTAAAAAAAACACACACACACACTACAATGAATAACTGCCTACATTTTTGTAAAGCAAACGTGTGCAGACTAACACTCACCCACTCGACTCTTTCTGCAAGGTGCCATTTATTTATTTGCCATTTCCATTCGATTTGGCGAAATCATGTGACAGAGTTCAAACCAATTCGTAAAGCGTTCTCAAAGTATAGCAGGACAAAGAGCTCATAAAGTATATCAATTTGGGGCATTTCCTCAGACAAATGCATCGAGGAATAAATGGCATAACTGATTACACACTGCTTTTGATGTCCCTGATTTCTTGTCAGTTTATGTATGTTTGCTGTGCAACAGAAGCACCTAGTGAGAGATGGTGGGGTGGGAAAATGTGCAGGATTTCATCCGTCTTCCAACCCACTTATCTTGGTCAAGGTCACCTTGTTTAAAGCCACTCTAACCCTAACCCTATACCAGGCGGCATCGGGCACAAGAACACGACAACTCTACAGACACGGGGGGGGGGGACTGCAGATCAGAAAAATTCGAATAAATACTATACTCTTCAAAAGAAAATCAAGCTTAAAACTAGTTAGGTGGCAATAAGAGTATTAAAAATATTACCAATAAACAGTATAATAAAATAATAATAATAGTAATAATGGTAAGGCTACTTGACTAACAGTATGTAGATAAAGAAGCATCGCTGGTATGGCTTCGAAACTCAGGCCTAAAAGGAGAGACTGAGAGTTTATTGCTTGCAGCCCAAGATCAGGCACTGAATACTCTGCCCCAGCAAAAAGCCATTCTTAAGATGGATGTCGATAGTAAATGCGGAGTACGCTGTCAATTTGACGAGCATGTAAACCACACTGTGGCTGGCTGCCCAGTGTAATACCGTCATAGGTACAACAAAATGGCGAGTTATCTGCACTGGGCGATCTGCAAGGAACTCGGCCACGAAGTGCCTGAGCACTGGCTTGACCACGACCCACAAGCAGTCACAGACACCGGTGCCTCGAACACAGTTATGTGGGACATGGCCATTAACACTGATAGAGCTGTATTAGCGACAATTAGGCGAAAACATGCCTCGTAATCGATGTTGCAATCCCAGATGACCCTAATCTTCTAACAAAAGAAACAGAGAAGGTTGGCAAATACAGAGATCGGGCCATAGAATCAAATCGAATGTGGGCCACAAAAACAAACATAGTGCCAGTTGTCACTGGAGCACTGGGGCCTCTAAGGAAGGGATTCAGTGACCTGGGGCTTCTCTCCAGGACGCCTTGTACTAAGGAGCTACAGAAGATGCACAGGAACTGTGCAAATTCTGAGAAGATTTTTAATGTAAAGTAATACTTAGGTCTCTGCTTGAGACCCAGTTCCTTTGCAAAGGCCAGCTTAGTATAATAATAATTTTTGAAAATAATAATAATAATACAATTTTTTTTCAATTTTCCTAAGTTACCTTTTGCGTAGATAGAGGACCACAGCACTGCTCCCCAGACTTCTGGAGGATCCCCAGCCATTCAATGTATCCGTTAAATTTCCAGCTCAATTAAGTAACTCGATTAATTAATTAATTAATCGATCAATTAATTAATGTTCATGAGGTATTGATTAGCCAAACAAGGTGTAGTTGAGATCAACAAATTCATCTGTGTCTGCGATGCATTGCCGCCCCATCCTGGGTTATTCCCTGCCTGGCGCTAGACCTCCCCCCCCATGACCCAGCATAGGACAAGCAGGTACAGAAAACAGATGGATGGAAATATTTGGATGCATATGTAACTTCAAGTACTGAGGTGACTTGAAGACAGACACTGAAATGACAAAGTTAGCATGCTTCAATATTTAAATATAATTTCTTGGCAAGCCTTAGATTCAGCAGTGTACTCGCTTATTCAAAAACAAATTGACTACTGTTCCTGTAATATTTCAGAGCAAAGTGCAACTATAATGCCAAAATATGATAAGGGTTATGGATCATTTGTTCATCTTAATAAGCATGTAATTGCTCTTAATAAATTGCATCTTATCATACCTAAAGCGTTTTTGTTGTATCATTAACCTTTTTACTGCTTGGATATTTACAATAATCATGAAATGCATGGTGTGAGTAAGCTGGAAGCTGTAAATTGCTCTGTATCACAATGCTGTGAGCAGGCTGGGAACCTTGCACTAAGTTCACTGGCTGTTAGCCTATGTGATAATGCTTCTATTTTTGCCTGCAGTGTTTTATACCTCACGGAATTGTGGGTGTAGCTCGGGGCTGCTCTTCCTGGATGATGTATGGCGAGGTGGAGACAGAAAGAATGTAAATTATTCGGGGTTTTTTATATATGAAGAAAATCCCACCCCTTTATCATCATTAAGTAGATTTTAACATTTTCCTTGTTACTTATCAGATTACTAGACGCTGTGGCAAAACGCATTATGTACTCTGCAAAAAAAAACTGACTGTCTTGAAAAAGCATGAAATAGAGGAAGTGCTAAATTTATCATTGGTGAGTGATTTGCATGAAAAACTGAAGTCATGCAAGAACATAAAACAAAAAAAAAACGTCTTTCAACACATCACCAGCACCATGTGAACCTTGGGAATGAAGACGACCATTTTACTTCTATGTTGCTCACTTTCTGATATCAAAAAGAATGACCTAATGCATGTATGGCCAGATAGGCGATATATTTTTGTTTCTTTTTTATTATTTTGTCATAGGTTTATATAGTTTCTTACAGAGGTTTAATTTTACTTGAAAAATTTTGTTAGATAAGTTAGGTATAACTGTGGCCATTTTATAAAAGGGTTATTATATTTTATAAAAATGGCGTAGAATAGTACATCATTGCTTAAACAGCATTCAGCATCATTGTTGTGCTTCAGGACATTAACCTGTCAGCCAGTTATCATATAGGTGTAACTGCACACACCTGTAAGCACTTTTTAAAACATTTTTATAAAAAGGGCAACGCTATACCTAACTCATCCCTTTAGAAGTGAATAGTTAACATGTTGGTGGCACAATTAAAATGGAAAGCTTATTCAGTTTGTACTATATTATATAATGTTTTCTACATTTACTGTGGTAAAAACGAGTTTAAAATGATCCACATTCCTGACGATTTAGATAGGTGATTGTGCGTTATTACTCCTGCGTCTAAGGAAGGAGCAATGTCACAGTGATCCACAGGGTGGCAGTGTCTCCCTACTCCATTCTCCTGTTTTCAGTCTTATCTTCGCTGTATTTGTTACTCACCACTATTTTTTTCCTTTTATTGTACACGGCATTGCATGTTTCACTCGGCACTGGAGGTGAAATGTACATTTGACTCATTGCTCAATGACAGCCACAGGCAGTGCTGCGGGAGCGAGAACTGGCAGAACCTCAAGTTTACAAGTTTGGTACTTACTTTGGTTGCAGTCGTCACAGTCGCAATCTGCCGAACATGGTAACCATTCTAGGTTTTAAGGCCTCCGTATGAGGCATGATCAAACCGCTGTTACTCTCTAAACTCACCTGGAATTACAGAAGATCTTTTTTCTCCAGTTTCTCATGTTTAATAAGTATTACTTAAAGATAAATACTGAATATTGTGTCTGAATTTAATTCCTTCAGAAGCTAATAATAATAATAATAATAATAATGATGATGATAATAATAATGAAGATACAGCACTAATGGCTCAGATTTGAATGAAATTAATACTTTTATGAAGTCAGAAAATCAACCAGTGCTTAATTCTTATGAAGACTCAGGTACAGCTTTTGATAATTAAAATTCCAGACCAGAGAGAGAGAGAGATCAGAGAGAGAGACCAGAGAGGGAGACCAGAGAGGGAGACCAGAGAGAGAGACCAGAGAGGGAGAAATAATGTGGCAAAATGGAAATGACCTGTACAATGTCCATACCAGCAGTTTAGACATTCGTGTTCATTGATCAGGAAGAATCAAATCCAAGCTGCGTCTGTAAATACCAAATCCTACTTTTAAGAGGCTGGTTTATCAAGAGCATTAACTGTATCTGTGTGAATACGCAAAGAGTGAGGAATCTAGCCGAGCTTCCTCAGAGCAGCAGAGCACAGGTGAGGCCTGTGTTTGCTGTGCAGTAAGCAGCACCATCGCATTAGCTGCAGAAGTCAGCAGGTAGAGGATGGAGCTGCAGTACCAGTTGTGGTTCCAGTTCGAAGGGGAAGGCGAGATATAAGCAAATGAAGCCTTTGCAGAGGTCGGGTCGGGCTTCTTTTGGACCAGTCTAGCTTAGATAAGGGGAGGGATCTGGGTCTCTTCTAGAGGGAATAGTCCATTGGTTATTTTCGACCCAACGCCAAAAAGCTTTCAGACTCATCCCAGCTGGGTCATCCTGTCCGATGCTCGATGACATCAGATCAGTTCTGCCCACTTCCACACCACAAAGTCACTGAGTGCTGCAGCATGGTCAGCCTCTATATCGGAGCAGGTTCTCTAGGAAGAGCAGGTAGACGTTCCCCAGTCAACCAGTAAATGTACATTTTACGTATTTAGCAGACGCTTTTGTCCAAAGCAAGACAGAGGCGAGGCTCTAGCACATTACAAACATACATGCTGTCAAGGAGTCGACTGTGCATAAGTGCAGCCAGGCTGAGCGTGTGACGAATGCTCAGGTACAAGTGTGAGCAGCACTGGAGCAGGAGCTACACGACATAACAAAGATAGAACCTAATAAGACCATTAAAGGACCAGAAGGGCAACACAAGAACATTCAGGCAATATAAAGAGGCATAATGTACGTCAGGTAAGATATTTAAACGTAAGACAATTCATACCTATTGAACAAACAGTATAACAATTTGACAAATATTTGACCATACATATAAACAGAACAATAGCACAATTTCAGAAATTACTATTAATTAATTATGCATGTTTTATACCACCATTTTTAACAACTAACTTACAAACAAAAACATTGGCTAGTCCCCCACGCAGGACATTAGTTTTTCTCCTGATAAAGTTAATGTTCACAGTACATTAACGCTGCACAAAATGACACAAAATGAAACATCTGAAATTGAAAAAATTATATTAACATCATATATTTTGAGTCTACTATGCTTATAATTACATAAATTATAATGTTGGGGAAAAATGTGTTCTGGTAGGTAATGTAGTTCAGCATCTTTCAATGTATTTGGGATGATGAAAATATGATTTGAAGACCTATTTAGAAATCTGAGAGGCAGTTAAGTGACCTATCACTAATAAGGAACCTCGGTACTATATTCTGTCCAAAAGACAGAAGTCCATCCCGTGAGATGTTGCCCATCCACCACACAGGAAGGTTCTCAGGTCTCCTTTCTCCTGTGTGTAACAATTTCTAAGTAAGAATTCTGGGAATAAACAAAAGTTTTAATAAATCGGCAGCCACGGCCATGGGACTTGATAAGGGAAGGAATCACCGTGTCGATAATGACAGGGAGATAATGGCACGGCGATGTTGGCGAGGCGCGAGGAACTCTGACGGTGGCGGGACCCAAACTGAGCAGCTGATATGAAAGGTCGCGCGGAGACCGCCTCGACTTCTCTGGCTGTCCTGCGGAATCTCGTTAAAAGGCTCTGCCGGCCAGACGTGAGAGCAGAGGTCCACGAGTGAAGCTGCCAGCACCTAATCAGACCCGAGCCTAATGGTGACTTTGAGCTTTCCCAAAGGCTGCCACACTGACTACTTCTGACATTCATTATTCATAGCTCACACTTCTGCACTTAACATATAGGCTGGCATACGAGCGACTGCAAAGAAACAGGCAGGCAAAGCTTTCCGGCTGCCTCAGCTGCTGGTTCTGTGTCCAGGCCTGTCCAATCGAAGAGAGGTTCTGAGAAGATGGGAAGCAGTACAATCGACTGAAATAAAGACTAATTTTTCAGCCACAACACTTGTTGATAAATTTCAATTTAATAAATAATTGGCAAGTTTAGAGCAAGATTTTTTAACGTGATGGAAGGATGGAGTGGGGTGGGAAGAGGAAGGACAGGGAGGAAAAAGGATAAATGATTGGGGGCTCCGGCCCAGCAGAAACATGTGGGACTGGAACAGGATGTTGGATTTTGGGAAGGACAACAGCTGGGACTATACTGGTCTTTGGAGTGATGGGGCAGAAAGTAATATATATTCTTATATTCTAATCAGCAGGAGTGGTTTAAATGCAGGAGCCTCCACTGAAAAGGGGCCGCAAACAAGGAAAATTTAACTAAATTTATCATTGGCCCCCTCCCAAACACACACACACAGACACCCAGACACACACACAGACACCCAGACACACACACACAGACACACAGACACCCAAACACACACACACACACACACACACGCACACATCCCCAGTAGACAACTTCTACCATCTCCACCACCTTGCCCTCCTCCGCAGATGACAACTTTAGCCACCCCCATCAACCCCCTCCCCCGGAAATATAAGGGGGCCTCTGACCATGTTAACATGCCACTGATCTCTGATCGCCACTTAGGCAAAGGAGATGGGATGCCCCCCCCCGGCTGACTTCATCACACCTTTGATATCCACAACCTTGCTCCTGTCCCTTAGTGGCGAATTTTACAAGGTCATAATGTACTGATAGTCTACAAAAGCAGGAATTGAGCTGGCGGACTTGTGTTCCCGTATTCCTGACCAATCCCTGGGAAAACAAATCATAATCACCTCCTTCGGTTACATTCAAAACACCAACCGCTAAAGGTCAGAATAACACTTGCTTCTCACCATGCTGAAAACACAGTAGGACTGGGGGGGGCCTTCTTTTTGGCCGGGCCAAACGGATCATGCGGTACGGTGTCCGAATCGTTCAGTTACGAAAGAAATATTTGTTGCATTTCAAACGGGAGAATGGCGGGTGGTCCAAGAGGAACAGGAACCCGGCTTAATTCCAGCCCTTTTAAGCTGAGGTCATCCATTAAAGAACCACAACGGGCTCCAGTAACATGACGAGCCAATTAGAAAGAGATATATGCCTGATTGGCGTAGCTGGAAATACAGCCGGGATGGTTATGCCGCTGAATGTCAACGAAAATACGCAGGTGTAAGATTTGCCATAAATCTATGAGCAAATTAGCTTTTCCATCCAGAAAAAAGCCGCAGACAAAGCCTTACATACTTGTAGTTTTTTTTTTGCTCTTTTTCTCTTGTTTTTCTGAGGAGGTGTCTGGAGGCGAGGCTGCGCTTACAGAGAAACACAGCTGAGTAAGAAGTCCCTCTCTGACCTTCCCGTCCGTGAGCTGGTTCAACCCCGGGGTTAACCCCACGCGTCCCAGCTAATGAAGAGTTTCCCGGACCCCTTCCTCCCGCCGGCCTGTCTGGCGGGCCTCCCACGGCCGGCTCTCCCCAGCTCGGGCCCGCAGAGCGGTGCCGGGCGGGCCGCTTGTCAGTACCCTCGCCGCCACACATACATCACGGCGGTCATTAGCGGAGGATCAGCCCGGACCTTTGGCTTCCTCGCCGGCGCTCGTCCGGGGGAAAGGAAGGCCGTTAAAAACCCTCGGCTCTGTCACTCATTGTCACTTTAGCGGGAATTTATCAGGCCTTGTGGTGGCCTCTGCCTGTCGGCCCATGAATAATGAATGAGGCTCTGTGCTGTACTCCGACATTAATGGGGCTGAAAAGAGAGGCGCGGTGACCCTGGGTGCTGCCAGCGACGCGTTCGCTAACCATCCCCTTCCGCGGCCGGCCGCGTTCCCGCTCAGACCCATTTCTGCGGCTCCCCGTCCACTCACGACTCGCCCGACGCCAACACCCGCGATCACCCAGCCATACAGGCGACCCCCCCGCCTCAAGTATGAATTTTTTCCATTGTCTCCCTGACGGCAAACCGTCGTCCTGCCAGCGGGCTCATTTCCGCAGCTTGGCCTGAACACCGATCGCGTATCAATCTGCATTAGCGCTAACAAGCTATCAGAGACGTATGTGCCGCTGGAAAAAGGAGTTAAAAAAAAAACCAACAAAGGACCAGTTGTTGTCACAACTTTGGGAAGTTGCCTTCTTTATCTTGTTAGCAATACCTAGTTACAATGATGCAACTGCTTATATAACTGTCATATTGTCCATGGTTTAGGAAGAAGCTTAACTTTGTGAGCAAGTTCTGGTGGGTGAAGTCGATTTTGATCTTTGCGGAAAAGCATCTTCGGGGCGGGGGGGGGGGGGGAC
>JAODJU010000033.1:15926961-15963602 GCA_026776725.1 Gnathonemus echidnorhynchus
ACTCCATACTGCAGAGGGAAAGCTAAAGACCACACACATACTCCATACTGCAGAGGGAAAGCTAAAGACCACACACATACTCCATACTGCAGAGGGAAAGCTAAAGACCACACACACTCCATACTGCAGAGGGAAAGCTCAAGCCAAACTCCCATCAATGTAACTTTCAACCTCTGATAGGCCTTCACACAGAACATCATTAAGATCCAACACTGATTCTCAGCTTGGGTATAAAATTTATAACTAGTTTTTATTATTAGATTCATAATTGCTATTGTGTGCATCTTGTAAAAGTAAACAATACAAATGTTCCTCGACTTAGGATGGGGTGATGTTCCAATGAATCCATCATAAGTGGAAAAAGTTGAATACAAATATGATACATAAATAAAGAACTATTGTCACTGGACAAGTAAATAAATTATTACTGCAACTAACTAAATACCAGTAACTGAAAAGTTAATTTATAGGGTTAAACAGAAAAAAACACGATACGATATGGCACGATGCGTGGCTGAACACTGTATGAGACGTTTATGCTTGAGATGACTACAGGGACTGGAGGCTTGGCTGGGTAGATGCTGCCATCACCTGGCATCAGGAGAAAGTATCGTACGGCACATCGCAGGCCGGGGAACAGATCAAAATTCATAGCTGACTACTGAATAAACATCGTTATCATACCATCTTGAAATCTAAATATCGTCATAAAGTGAGAAGCATTTGTATGGATTTGTGTAGAATAAAAATGTTTAATTACTAATTAATTAGCAAATTCACAATATGAAAGCCAATTTATAATGTGCATACCAACACTATGGTCTAGATCAGGGGTCTCCAACTCCGGTCCTGGAGAGCTACTAACCAGTAGGTTTTCTATCCTACCTTGCTTCTGATGAGCCACACCT
Organism: Gnathonemus echidnorhynchus; assembly: GCA_026776725.1. NCBI lineage: Eukaryota > Metazoa > Chordata > Actinopteri > Osteoglossiformes > Mormyridae > Gnathonemus > Gnathonemus echidnorhynchus. The sequence goes on from JAODJU010000033.1 coordinate 15,927,870, forward strand.
GTTCTCAGGTAAATACCAGGGCCAGGTGTGGATCATCAGAAGCCAAGTAGGATAGAAAACCTACTGGATAGTAGCTCTCCAGGACCGGAATTGGAGACCCCTGGTCTAGGTTGTGAGCTGGTTTTATAAAATGATTGACCATATGAGCACAGAGTTGTAATTGATAATGGGCCATTAGCTCTGGTGCTGTTTAAACATTTTGCTGAGCTTTCTGGAGTCTTCGCGTCCACCAAGGTGTCACGTGAGCGAGCGAGTACCTCTACAGAGTAGTGATCCGACGGCAGGGGGGGATACTCGCACTGCTCGATCTTCTGACAGAGGGAGTACAGGTTCATCTTGTCTCCGTAGAAGGGGCTCTGTAAGGCGGCCATCTGTGCGGAAAAGCAAGCAGAGACCTCGGTGAAGCAGTCAGCCCGTGCGGCACCCGGAACACCGTCAGGCAGCAGGTGCCAAACCCTGGGCTGCAGTGCTACACCCCAACTGCGCCTTTCAGTGCTGTTTACAAAATCCCTCTCCAAACCAGTGGGGAAAGGGCTAAAGGGAAAGGAATTTACACTCGGAGACGGAGAAGTTAGTTATACCCACCAGTTTGTTATTCGTCTGCTAAAATATCATAACATTTAGCATTTTTTTTTGTAAACCGCCCATGATGTCCCACGACATATGGAACTAAGTAATTAATTATGATGGAACCCCTGTCTACGTCACAGAGACCTATATTAAGACTGTATCACGCTCACTAAGGACCTTAGCAAACAGAGCCCTGCAGATGCAAATAACTCCACCAAGGAAATAAAAATCTACATTGCAGAAGGCAGATCCCAGCTAACCAATGAGGACGACATGTTGAAATAGTTTCCAAGGTTATGCAAATATATTGCAAGGCAGGCGACACGGACTGTGATGCAATCCTATTAACTGTAAGAAAACGTCAGAGGTAATTAAAAAGGCTGCTGTTTCTTTACAGTCCAGCTCTTTTTGAAGTCAACTTTTTTGTATTTTTTATGCATTTAAACAGCTGTGATATTTACTAGAGCAGTTGATGTTAATTATTTAGTCTGTCCTGGGACCCTGGCTTACAAGGACACATCCTTAATCACCATAACTGCTGCCCCATAACTGCATGTTAGCTGACATTAAACTCACAGTCATTAAAGTCATTAAACTGCTACTGTGTAGTCCAAGTCAAAAGTGTTGTTCAATTAAATTCTAAAAATTGGATCATTTGTGACACATCTGACAATTTATAAACATGCAATTTTTCACGTTGTTCATGAGGGTACCCTTAGTGGAAAATGTCCAGCAGAATAAAATAATGTATGAATCAGCATCCCTAACCCTATAGGAGATAAGCCTTCAGTATTCAGTCTACTGCTTAGCAAAAATCAGAATGTAGATTCCAATTAGCCGTATGCTTTCAACCCATAAAGCATCACAACACTACGGAAGGACATTTAATGTCGGCTGCCTTGATGACAAAAAAGGATGTTTCGCAAAGTCGCTACCAAATACAGTCCACGCACACACGCACGCACGCACACACAAATATATATACACATATTTGTAACATATACATACACACAGGTTTGTAATTATGTCTTTGTGGGGACTCTATTTCTATGGGGAAAACTCTAATCCCAACTTGACAACCTTAACCCCTACCCAGCCCTAACCTTAACCATAAGTAACCAAACAAAATACAAGACTTTGAGCATTTTTAGTTTTTGGATTGCATTCACAGATCTTTGTGGGGACCTGAAAAATGGTCCCCACAATGGAAAAAACAGGTTTTTGACACATTGTGGGGGACATTTGGTCCTAAATCCACACACCAAAACCTAAACGTAATCCACACACACATACACACAATTTTTATTAGGTGGAGGAAGGAATTTAGGCCAGGCTTGAAAATGCAAAACAGAATCCTCACTGTCCTGCATTAAGCACCCCTCCCACCAAAAAAAAAAAAATCCTGGGCTTTAAGGATTTCCAACATGTAAACCTGAGGACATCCACCGTCAAAACAGAAAACAATAGGGGCAGCCTGAATTAATAAGAATTTGTTTCCATAACATAATACATTTTAAATAAATGAAAATCTAAATTTGAGATGTATTTTCTGTGAGCATTTTGAGATTCATAGCAATGACAGGAAGGAAAAGACAGACAGACACAAACACACACACACACACACAACTGTACAAAAACAAAACTGAGCACAGAATTGAGAGGAGGAGGAGGATGATCGGTAGAGCGAGGGAGAGCCAGTCTCACTGTGAGCCAGGGACCAGCAGAAGCTCATGAAGCAGACCAGGGCTGCCTACTGTCTGGCTGACCACAGGCCTCATGCCTTAAAGACACTCCCACCCCGAAGGGCATGAGGTGGGGTGACAGACTAGGCCCTCCGATGCCATTCTCCTAAGCTCACATCGTGTACCTGGTCAAGGAACCTGAACGCGCTCATCTGCGATACATGGCTGCTGTGTTAACAGCCGGCTGCTGTCGTCCCACCTTCCCACAGAAGCTTCTTGCTACAGTCTGGCTCATGACGAGCCTGACCTCCATTCCACATCACATCTTCAGAGTCATTTTGGGGAATACCACATTCTGTGACCGTAACAATAGCGATTTCAAAATCACTTCAACATATGCAGCCGTGCTCATTTTCGGGACCCCCTTGCATTCCGACCCCAGCTAGCATATGAGCGACAACGGAAAATAGCACCAATAGTTGTCAAGTGGTCTCACTGGTCAGGTGCACTCAGGAGGACTGGTCCTGTCCTCAGAATGTAAGCTAAACACAAATGCCAAACAGTAGCAGATTCGGCAGCAAAGTAAGCCTACAGCATACTGCAAGTTACTTATAAATCTGCCTGCTAAGCAAAGACAACATAATTAAACAAAAAAGGACAGTAAAACTGCACAAAACAGCCTGTCCGTGAAAGCACTGCATTTAAAAATCTAAATTTTTATGGCTACACAAAATATACTGTCATACGAGGAGAAGACTGCATCTTAATGTGATTCTCTTTGACAGACTTTAGTCTGTTTTACAAAATGCTGGACAAGGTTCTTAGTCTCTCATCAGTTAATGGGCTGCCTGTTTGTGACAGTAATTGCGTGTGAGAATGGATTAAAGCCACTTCCTGACAGCCGTGAAGACAATTGCTCTACACATGGTGGAGAAATGAGGATATATATAAAATTTTCTTATATATATATCACATATACACACAAATACGCCATACCAATCAAAAGTTTGGAAACACCCACCCATAGAAGGGTGTTATTTATATTTGTACATTTGAAGTGAAGACATCAAAATAATGAAATAGCATGTGTTAAATTATGTAGTATCCAATAAAAGCATTTAAATAAAATATTTAAAAACAAAGAATTTAAACAACTTAAACTTATCACATTTCAGATTCTTGGTGACAGGCTCACATACTCAGCTTCGCGAGCACGTTTGTTCATTGTTGCACTTTGCAGGGACAATACATACGGATAACATTACTGCACATATACCAGAGAGTCTAATTTTAGTCTGAAGTCCCTGGGTTGTTCTCCTGGTTAAAAGACGAACTAGACACCTGGGATGGTTTCCCTGAATGAGTTCCCATGTGTTGAGCACTTTCTGGCTCCTTTTCAGTCCAGCTCATCCCCAGAGATCTCTCCTGGCTTTCAGTAAGGTGACTGTGGGGGGGTCAGGTCATATGCTGCGGCACTCCATCACGCCCCTCCTTTGCTAAACAGCGCTAATGCAGCCCGGGGGTGGTATTCGGTTCACTGTCCCGTTGAAATACAAATGTATTGCTAAAATTGCTAAAACTAAAATATTTACAAACTAAACAGAAATACAGTTCTGGAAAAAAAATAATAAAGAGAGCATAGCAACATTTGCTGTGCTATGCTAGTACCTATGCTGGTCGCTATGCTGGTACCTATGCTGGTACCTATGCTGGTCGCTATGCTGGTACCTATGCTGGTAATATGAAATCCAGTTTAGTTTAAGTTTTCAGTGTTGATTTATTAATTTTTATTTTAAAGACAAAGTTCTGGAAAAAATTATGAGATCATTTCATATAAAAAAAAATCTGCATTTTTAAATCCTGGTTTAATCCCGGTTCTGTTGGCAGGAGGCGACGCTGAGCGGCAGGCTGCGTCTAGGCCCAAAATTTCTAAGACAGCAGTACACAAGTACAAAGTGAAACAGGTGACACTGGGAACGAGCTGAACTCAGCCACGTAGAGGTCAGAGGAGACTTTCCAATGCCAGAGATGAGCGTTAAATTATCCAACAGTACCTCGTGAATCGGAGGATGACATTAAATGACCTTCACTAAGAATGGGAAACATTAAGTAGTGTGAAGTGCACTGCTAGGACAGTTGGGACGGCTAGGACTCCTAGAAGCCCTTAAAGACCCATAAAGCAAAGACGAAGCCCTTCATCAATGACAAGAAGGGAAGAGCCAGGCTGTAATTTGTATATAAAAAAAATAATAATAATAAAAAATGTATATTTTACACATGCATTCCCATGAACTGAGCAGCGAGTGAAAACTACAAATGTGGCTGTGCTCTCTATTTTTTTTTTTCCAGAACTGTATTTCTGTTTAGTTTGTACATATTTTAGTTTTAGCAATTTTATTTCTGGGGAAAGAAAGTTGTATAATGTTTGGAGAACCTTCTATTTAAACAGTGCACACTGGGGCAAATCTTTTACGTATTATTAATGTTATTAATGTTATTTACAAATAATATTGTGAGATACGAATAAGAAGGTAGCTGAAGAGCGAAAACGATGAGAAAATATTTGACATTTTTATTTTATTTCAGTGAGTATCAGAAACAATATTTATAATTTTTATTTAGTTGTTTATTATTTTACTTTCGGATCTTATTTTATTTTGGTTTACGAAAACCAAAGTTTACATTTACCAAGTTTTAGTTTTCGTTAATGATAATAATCCTGGTGCAGACGTCATCCACTCACCTGCTTCGCATCTCACGAAGACGTGGCATTTGGAACCAGATCTCTCAGATTTGGACTCATCAGACCAAAGGACAGATTTCCACTGGTGTCATGTCCACTGCCTGTGTTTCATGACCCAACAGTTTCAACAGTCCTACCATGAAGGCCTGATTTACGCAGTGTGCTATGAACAGCTCCTGTTGAGATATGTCTGTCACGGAAGCATGTACTTGGGCTGTATTCTGAGGTGCAGTTAATTGACGATTTCTGAGCCTGGTGACTTTAATAATCTAATCCTCTGCAGGAGCGTCATCTCCTGCTCTGTCTTTCCTGTGGAGACCCTGGGTTTCATCATAGCACTTGAAGGTTTATGTCACTGCACTGTGGTTCAATGCTTTAAATGAAAACATGATTTTGATTTTTTTTTTTTTTATTTAAAACTTGTTTTCAAATGAAATTCCAACAGACAACAACATTTAAGCATCAAGTAGGTTAAAATATCTCTAAGATTATGTTCATTCATGTGTGTCCAAATCCTAAGCACACTTACATATAAATGCTGTTTACATAAAAATACACTTTTGCTAGACTGAAATTTATCCATTGTGCATTTAAACACATATGGGTATAAAGAATAAGGATAAGTATTAGAAACAAATAGACATAGTAACACATACAGACAGAAACACAGACACACAAAGACAGGGACAAACACACACACACACACACACACACACACACAAAGAAATAAACAGATAAAGACAGACACACAGGCACAAAGACAGAAACAGGCACACACACACACAAACATAGAAACTGACACACAGAGACACACAAAGACAGACAAACAGACACACACAAAGACTAACACACACAGATAGACAGAAACACACACACAAAGACAAACACATAAATACACATAGGCAAATACAGAGACAGACATAGACAGACAGACAAAGAGATACACAAAGACAGACAGACACACACAAAGACTAACACAGACAGATAGACAGAAACACGCACACAAAGACAAACACATAAATACACATAGACAAATACAGAGACAGACATAGACAGACAGACAAAGAGATACAGACAGACAGACAGACAGACGCACACACGCGTTGCAGAGAGTTAAACAAGGAGCGCGCATCTCCCGCTTTGACAGATGAAAAATGTCAGCCGGCCTGTTTTTATTTGGGAGCTTTTGCACTGTTCATCTGGCTCATTAGCGCCACGCGCTCCCGCCCCTGACAGCCGCTCTGCCTGCTCTGCCGGCAGCTGAGCCTCTCCGGCTAATTTGGGTCCCCTCGCCAAGGCGACGGCGAGAATGATTGACTTGCTCCCTGACCTCTGGGGACCCTGGGCTCCGCGCTTGTTAATATTCGCGGGTCGTACTCCCCGAGCGGCGCACGCGAGCCGGCTGTCGACGCGTGGGGCTCAGTAGCGGGACTCTCTCTTCGTCATGGCGCGCTGTCAACCTACAAGCCCTCATGTCCGGGGATCGCGGCTCCCAACAAGACGGCCGGCGTGTAATGCAGCCCCACCCATGTAAAGGCCCCGTCTTAAACAGGGGAGAGCCCCATTAACTTAATTAATATTGATCTTTTTTTTTTTGCTCCCTCCACGTGCCAATTAAAAACTTTGTGCGCCTTGCAGTCTGTTGAGCGAGCACAGGTCGCATCAGCTACAAAGGGGAAGTTCAAACGCTAAAGTGGAAGAATCATCATTATTTCATCCTGTGCGTCTCAATGTTCCGCTATAATCATATATTAATCAAGGCAAGAAGCCACCAGCGTGGGGAGACTTCGGATAAAGACGCGTCCAAATCCCGCAACTTTGGTCTCCGCTCGACAGCACAAAATCTGATGAAAAAGGGGGCCGACTTGTGAAGATACTTTTACGGTCGTTAGGATGGTTGGGAAGGACCGATTTCAATGATGAAACACAACTGGCAAGTGGAAAGGAAAAAAACATCCCAACACACTGACAAAACATCCAGCAGATCCCTGAGGGCTCAGAAAATCATGCTTGCATATTTTTTGGATTTGTTTATAAACTGTTAATGGTGCACAAAGACAAATGAATGGATTTTCTACCGGAACCTTCCTTTATAAGACCAAAATAAGCCAGAAAAAAAACCTGAGGAGATCCCAAATGCCAAATTGCGGCTTTGTTATAAAATATCGTGTACATACAAACACTGCGGACATGCTTTTCCTGCCTGGTGGCGACTCGGTGAAGTTAGGCCGATCGCGCTCATTGGCTGGTCTGCTCACTCTCAGGGGTCAGAGGTCTTAACATCCCCCCCGCCCCCGCCAACCCCTGTTAAGCAGGAAGCCGAGTCCTGGACAATAAATCAGGCTCTGAAAACTGTCGTGTCGCTTTGAGTTGTTACATAATTAATGATGTGGATGTCACCAGAGTTTGTGATCACTATCGCTCATGAGATGCAGCCCTGTAACAGTCACGGTAAGTTAGCGATGTCAGCACGCGTCACCTGGGCCGAGCAGGCCACGCCTCGCGGCGGGGAACCACCCCCACCCCCCCCCCGGCTGATCCCCGTCTGGCCGGGCTCAGTCTTCCGTGGAGAGGAGAGCCGCAGAATGCTAAGCTGGCTCTCCCTCCATGGGGCGGGTGAAGTAGCCGGGGGGGCCACCTGCCGCCACAGCTCAGCAGGAGCTCCAGCTGACGACCGGGGCACCTATGGGGCACCGACTGGGCACCTATGGGGCACCGACTGGGCTCCCAGGAAGCAGAGAGCTGCTCTCTCCTCTCAGCGACACAAAGCAAGCATTCTGGAGAAAGTGCGCTTGTCTGCACCACTCCCAGGACAAAGGAGTTTACTTTGGGGACGGAGGTGACTATAACAAACAGGGTGACCGGACAGTGCAAGAGGAAATTAGACTGCTTTGCTAAACAGATCTTACGCAATATGATTTTCATGACTGAAATGTTTCGTCTATTTACCAACCGGTCCATGAAAAAATATATAAATATGAATATTTTATGTTCATTATAATTAAAAAAATAATAAATGTAATGATGCATCTGTATTCAGACTGTTGGCCTTTATTAGACCATCCATCCATCTTCCAACTGCTTACCCTGGACAGGGTCATGGGGTTTATTAAACCAGGACGACACCATTTCCTGCATTGCCTTAATGGCCCCAAACGCATGCGTCTCATGGACGATTCATCAGTTTCTTTACAACATCTAATATCTTCTCGATGACCTCTAATAAATTCAACATGCTTCTATTTTGTTCTCTTTTTCTTAATTTCTCCACACAAATAATGTTTACTTTCTTAGGAAAAGAAATCTTATGTGATTTCAAACAATCAACTCATGGGGGGGATAAAATACAGCAGTAAACTTTTTGCAATTTGCAATGCTTAGAATGGTAGTGTGGAACTGAAAAAGAGCAAAAGTATACCTCAGCGAGCCAAGCGAAACCTCGAGCAAACAGAATATTGATGAAAGTAAATAAAGCTCGTTAAGGTCTGCTCAAAAACACGGTACGAACAAAAGGGAAATGAGGGGCGCCTTTCTCTGTGTGGGAACCGCGTTGCATCACTAACGACACGCAATGGGACCTTCAGCCGTCTGCTGTTATGTTCAAGGGTTCGTTTATGGCAAGGGAATGAGCCTGCGATGACCGTGTTCGTGCTGCCCGGCTGCTTTTCGGTAAAATAGGTCTTGTGTATCTGCGTATTGCGTGCGGGTCCTTACAGCTATGAGATTGTGGGAAAAATTCTGTAAAACACAATGGGTGGGGGGGAGATGAGTAGTGTTTAAGTTATATGTTGGGGGAAAAGCTTAGTACTCAAAATATGTCTGCTAAGACATTGTGGTGATAAATAGTCAAATTTCATTTAATCGTTACAATTTAACTTCCGATGGAGAATTACAAAAGCCAAGCAGCTAGGTTAGTGAACATTTCACCCTTGTGTAGTACAGTGGTTAAGAAAATGGGCTTATAAACAGGAGGTTGACAGTTCAAATCCTAAAAAGACACTGCTGTAAGACCCTTGGGCAACATACAGGACCTGTACTTGTTTTAGTACATACGCAGTAAATACAGTAAGCTACAGAGGACTGGCTAACATACACTTGCATAAATCATAAGGATTTATGTGAATATAAAGCTCTAAACTTCTCCAAAGACAGCTATTATGACAAGAACTTCAAAGGGCAGGCTCTGCGAGTGTATGGGAATGCGTAAATATGCTGGCAGCCTGTCTTTAATATAAATGGTAGAGAGCGACCGATGGAAAAAAATAAATAAAATAAATAAAAAGCCAGTCAAACGCACACCACACTAGCCGCCATCTGGTTAGCGCGGGACGGCCTTTTCCAGAGACGATAAAACTGAAGCCAAAACAGCAGAGATGGCTTGTGTCTCCCCTGTCCTATAACCCCACAATAATAAAACCCACAACTGCAAATCAAGAAACTTTTTGGTTCTGTGAAACAGGAGAGAAATCCTGCTTCCTGACATTTATAACCTCTCCAATCACGGTTTTAAAAAGCAGGAATTTGACACCAGAATTTGCATCTGTAATAAATAACATCTACATCCACTATACAAATACCATCGTTTGATGCTGTTTGCAAAAGGAATTACTGCTGAATTGCAAAAACGACAATAACCCAAATGCTGGTAAATAAAAAAATTAAAATTAAAAAATTTGTATGACATTTTAAACAGTACAGCTAGCAAAAGTCACTCGAACAATGGACACCTATTTCATATTTACGGACAGCGTGTCGCATAATAGTTAAAGAGGTAGATTTGTAACCAAAACAGTTGGCAGCTCAAGTTCCCAGAGGGGCCCAGCTGAGGTTACCTTGAGCTGGGCACTTAATCTGAATTGGCTCGGTAAAAACGTCCAGCTATATAAACTAGTAAAGTGGAAAAACTGCAAGCTGCTCTGGCCACTCTAAGTGAAAACATGTGCTGCAACCACCAGACGGGCAATGCTCGACGTGCCGATCCCACTCCGCACTAAGAGTCTCTCAATCACATTTCGCTCGAGGTGGCAGCACTTGCCAGCCTCGAAGGAAATGGCCCCCGTCCCAAGCCCACGGTCGCTTCTGAGAAGCAAAACCAAAAGGAACTTTTTCCCTCCTTGTTCCCACAGAGCCTGGAGATCACAACTGTTCCCCATTTTTTCCCCTCTCTACTCAGTGCACTTGTCTGACCTGCTAACGCTGCTAGCCAGGCATGCTGCTGGACCAGTGCATTGTGGGAGACTAATTAGCACTGAGGACTATGGTCTCTGAGCACCAATAAACTGGGATCATTGTTTTTCAGCCTGGGGCACTTTGGAAGGTGTAGTTACTGGTGAGTTGTGCAAAAAAAAAAAGAAAAACTCGCTGGATGTAAAGGATACTGGGTGCTGTACTAACAATGCATCTCTGGTTTGTGTTTGTGCCAATGTGAGAGTCATCCTCTTAACTGCAGGTTTTTATCCAATTCACCTCTGATACTATAATGTGTGCTGGTTTGCATTAACCCTTAAATATCAATTAACTGACCACAAGAGGGAGATAAATTCTGGGAATTCGCTAGACAAATGTGTGCACTATGCGTGACTCATTTACAAGTTTGTTTGTTGATTTATTTCTTGCACACTGTTTGTTTTACTTTGGTACAAACATAAAGAGCAGCCACACCCATAACATGATTTTGTTGAGCAATCACTTACCAGGGTATTTGTAAGATCAGACAGGAAATTGCTTAATTAAAAAACTAAAGTCTTAAATAAAATTAAATCTACAAACAGTTCAGCTATTTCTACACATGCATTCAATGTATACAGTATACAACAGGCAGTACAGATGCTGATCAGTTTTTACTCCTCAGGTAAATGTCATTGTGAGCATATTCATTTTGTTTTAAACCATAAAGTGCAATACCAAAATGATGATCAATTCAAAATGGGAAACATAAATAAGCCACAATTTAAATATCCCAGATTTTTGTTGCAGTTATGGCGGCTGTGTGTTTAGTGACGTTCCGTTGTTAACTTGTACGTTTTTTTCCAACCAAACAATTTCAGAAGTGTAAAGAATGTAGATATATTTACCCTAATCAGTTAAATTGCCACAACTGCAAAGTAATTACACAATAAAACTAATAAGATAAAGAAGCACAGCTAAGACAATAATACTGAACATACATTTAAACAAAACAATCACGCTCCCTGAGATAAAAGAATGAGAGAGAGATCTCAAGCCTACCTGCCCATTGCTCTTTAGAACACCTCAATCTAATCCCATCATGTATATCATTTGATCTTTTACACATATACCTTCAGCTACAGAGGAAAACACACAAGTCTTTACTCAACTGCTTACTTTACTCCACTTAGACATGTTGAAAGTTTCTGAAATGCAATTACTGCAGTAACTGCACCTATCTCTTTCCCCAACAAAATATTTATCATAAGAATCAAATGTAAATGTCAGTTTAATTTCCTAGAAATCCCAAAATACCCTAAAGGTTCCCCGAGTCACGGTGCTTACTTCAGCAAATTTTGTTTTACTAAATTACTGAGTGATATCACTATAAATTATAACTGCTGTGTCGGGATAGTATTGCGCCTAGTAAAATGGAGGGGGGGTATTAGTGAACCAGGTCAGTGTTTTTTTTTGTACCTCATAGAGCAGGCAGCCCAGAGACCAGATGTCAGACTTAAAGTTGTATCCATTCTCGTGTATCCTCTCTGGGGACATGTAATAAGGGGTACCCACTGGAACAGAAAAGAAACATAAGTCAATCCCACTCGTTCCAGAAACATGCCGTTCTTCAAACTTCAGAATGCAACACGGAGGTTGGGCCGTGGTCCATTCTCAACGAGACAAATCAGAAGTCAAAACCATACATAGCTGCAGTCAAATGCAGTGTGATTCATACACTGAAGTCATTACACCCTGAAATTCATACTACTAACTTAATTAGATCCACCAGAAATAACTACTAAGATATACTGACATATGAAATTATTTAAAAGGTAAAAACTCAGAAACTACTCCAAATTATCCTTGCTATGACATGCAATGTTTTTCTTTTTAAAAATGAGTATTTAACGATAATATGAGTGAATGTATCAGTTTTCCAGCACCTGTGTTGCCAAGTGGTACAAAACGATGTATTTACCACTTCCTGCCACATGAAGGTGTAGTGAGCTTCCTTCATTTAAATCCATCAATAAGATTGTCTCTTGCTCTAGACATTCAATGCATATTGGCCACAAAAAGACTCAATCACACAGTGCATGTATACTGAATATGCACCCTGTTATAAAATATCCACGTAAGAAAAAACAGCTAATAATTTCTTTGCTGTTGCTAAATATTTCAGATAAACTGCTCGATTAAATGTTTCTATTCATACAGTAAAAAACTAGCTAACAAAATCAGCTAAGAAGAAGGTACTTTTAGATATTTCAAAATATCAGGCACGTCTATTAAGATGAACATCCACACTTCTGGTGTGCAAGTCCCCCCCTGTGATGAGAGAGGGAGGGGCGCGCGGGGAGTTGAGCGAAGATCTCGCCCGCTCTGTAGCCCGGAGAGCAGGCAGCAGGTAATTGGCAGCGAGAAACGGGCACCGGGAAGCCGCACAACAGGCTGCAGGGGCAGGCAGAGCAGGTCTGAAGGCTTCAGGTTCACCCGTAGCGCAAGCAATTCCTCCGAGCGACTGGCAGAGGCCTTCAGGTACGCAGCGGGGAGGGGGTTTGTAGGTGGGCGCGTGAAAGATTGATGATAGGAAAAATACAGACAAATGCTAGGGGTTTACCGAGCTGGTCCTCGCGCAAGACCGTAAACGGGACGAATGGACAGAATCTCCTGTTGCACCAGCAAAGATAAGGCGAAACGTTTACGTACTAAAAATACATTAAGATAAAAAACACCAAATAAAAGAAACCTGAATCGGCACTCCTATTTTTTTTTCTTAAATACAGTCCATCCTAAAACCAAGCCTGACAGAGTTGTCATCACTTTCAACAGGTAATTGACGAAAGAGGAATATGCAATTAGGGGAAATCGAGAAATTAAACCATCATTGCCAGTATCACAAATTAACGCTACACAATTTTAGTGTAGCGCAAAAAGTGTTTTATGTAAATCGTTTAAATAATGCCAGGATAGTTTGACTGCTAGGAAAAAAGAAGAAGCTTCCCTTTTAATTACAGGTGGACAGCCCAGAACTACAGAGACCAAAAACGTATATAAAATAATGTAGACGAAAGGCTGAACTGATGACACTTATTCATGGCGGATAAATAACCAGCACAATCAACTCTTAGTGCCATTTTCCTCACAGGATTTCTTTTGATGTTTGTGCCCCCCCTCCCCCATCAATTTAAAGGGGAAGGAGCCTGCGGCTGAAAATGCAAACATAAGTAAGGCTCTCTGTGTTTGTGTCTGCGGGCGGCCGGGCCACCAAAAGGCGGAGTTAAAAGGCTACGGCTCCGTTTCCGAGGCCGAGGGCTGACAGACGCACGGGGCCTGCTCCCGAGACCTCCATCAAGAGCACACCCAGCGTTCTGGCGAGGAGGTTCCTCTCATTACAGCCCAAACTGTCAGCCCTCGACGCCACCCCCAACCCCTTCCCCACCCACCGCGCCAACCACCCGCCTCCCTGCACAGAGAAAGGCTTTAGTCTCCTCGCCCGAAGGGAAAGGCTGATCCGGGGTCTCTTTGCCCCTGGGTGAATTTAACCTGCCATGCAAAAAGCCATGAATCTCATCCCCTGCCGTATCTCAGCCATGCGAGTTAATCCTCGGCTGAGAAAGCTGACGTACCCAGACTCACCGAAAGACGGGCTCGCTATCGCCACTTGATGAATGATGCCAATGAAAATTCATGCTCGTTATACGGATTAAACGACCGTTACATAAATTCTGCACTGACATCAAATGTCCTTTGTGTTCGTGGTTCTCTACGGCCAGTCGCTTAATGAAAACGCCAAGTACTGCAGCCTTTTAAAGCATGACAAGGCCTTCTGACCACCGATTGAGACATAAAAAAAAATCACTCAAAATCTTGATGTGAGGATACATTTCAACACAAGACAATGCATTTCAAAATGATACAACACTGTGTGCTGAGAATCGGAGATTTCAAGTTAACACAGGATGGGCATGCATGGGGGGGTACGACATTAAACTGAAAACCCACAAATACTTCCCACACCTGATAATTTATTTCTTCACCAACGTCTAATAATCTAATCAAAATGTCAAAAAACATATTTTTGCCACAAGTAACAAACATTTAGTAAACTAAATTAGTAAACAGACAAGTGTACATGAAAAGGATTGCCTGTGCAGACTATAATATTTTAATATTATTGAGAAGCAAAAGGTTTACAGTGCCTTCCTCAGAGCCAAACCTCAGCAATGCCCAGAGTTATAATATCACTCATTTTTTTCTGGCATAATGCAAACAACTTGATTTAAAAGTACCTATAAAAACATTTGTATATTTTATAAGTCGGTTTTAGTGCTCACTTTGTGTACTATTAACTGCTTGAACAGTATATTACATTCAACGTACTATACTGCATTTAAAGCTTTACTGCAGAATGACTCGAGATTTTACTACGACGCAGAACATTTGTGAAACTGTGAAGTAAATAAATGCTGACCTTTAACCAGAGCGTCAGAAATCAAAGTCAGCGAAAGAACAAAGAGGAACGCATTTGAGCTGTAAAAAAAAGATTATTGCCAATCCAAAAACTGACGGATGAGCAGCCCAGAATGAGATAAGTATCAGGATCACGGTAATAGCCACAAAACTCAATACAGAGCCGTTCGTGTTGAAAATCGGAAAGTTCAATCTTATTAAACTACTCCTACTCAGCTAGATGGAGCCATTTTGTGTTGACTGATCAGTGTTTACAGCTTCTTTGCTCAATAAGACTCATAAGAAGGATGGCGAGGCCAGACTTGTTACATCCGGACGTCATCTGCGAAGAGGTCAAAGGTCGAGGCAACAGGAAAGCCTTAACTACACAATGAAACTAATATACCTGGGGCTTCTTTGTAGGCTTTGCCTGGAGGTGGGGGGAGGGGGGGCTACGTCGGGTTTTTATAGCAGACACATGGTTTTGGTCTTGGTGATATAATGAAACACATCCTGCTCGTCAAATTGAAGGACTGGTCCCTTCAAAAGTTGTTTTTTTTTTTCTTTTTCAGACTTACCTAACGAGTGAGCCGCCGTGGTTTTGGAGCTGAAGAAACGGCCCAGCCCCAGGTCTCCGAGTTTTACTACCCCGGTGGCGGTAATGAACACATTAGCCGGCTTTATGTCTGTGGAAGAAAGGACCTACTTAATATTCAAAAGGGTCACCTCACAACCACACACAAGAGCAAGGGGAAAGGCATGAGCCATCAGCCACAGGTAGGCAAGCAATATCACAGTCATAGGTATTTAGCTTTAAAAAAAAAAACATCAAAAAATTTGTTTTTTAATCAGAAATCAGTTTTTTAGTGTGACAGCATTAATGTTCTGCTATTACAAAGCTTGATGTAAACGGAATTCTTTAAGTAGAAACATATTAATGGAACATAAAAGCACCAGTTAAAAAGTAGCCAATCACCAGAAACTTGTGATACAAGCTGTACCTCCCCTATGATTAATGAGAACATCTTATTTAGCACAGTCCGACTGGGAGTTCAGAGGCAGAGAAACACCCCGTATTGTGGGTGAATCTCGTTCCAGAAACAGAAAAAGCAGTAACACGTAAGGAGGCAAGGCTACTAGTTGAGTGTTTCATGTCCTGCAGAATATGTCTCGTTCAGCTGATCGCATCGTGCGGGGGAAGGAAGCAGGGTGGTTACGATGGATGAGCTGTCCTCATGGAGTGACAGATCCACGTGTGGTAGGTACTGGTGATTTTACACCAAGGACAGCACTTCCACGGATTACGAGGGGCGGTGTTCACAGCGGCCACAGTGGAACAGTCCACAAGATGTTGCATTACCAGCGACCATCTCTACACCTTCAACCAGCCCGTCTTCCCCTGTTTTAGGCTTCCACACTTAACCAAATGTTTTGGTTACCATGACCAATCTCAGGTACTGGAAAATACATAAGTAAGTCACGAAATCACTATTTTAATGATTAATTCATGTTAGTTTCATGCCGATAATTAAAACAAAAACAATGTTAAAACAATGAGGATCATCCTAGGAACCATATATGTAGGATGTTCAGACAACTGGAAAATTACAAAATTACACAATAGCAGATTAGTAGGAGACAACCAGCTTCAATTTATAGGTTAGTCATGCAACTTTGGAAAATGTCAAACTCGCACGCTGACCTGTCAGTAAAATCCGGCACTCCAAACGGAAAATGGTTTCACAGCACAAACAGGCATCGGGGAAGATGTTTGTTTGTCCTCCAACTAAACCAATTTGTTTAGGCCATTTCCCCATGACCGGCAGCCTGGTCAGTTATGACAGTGGCTTGTTGGCATCGTTCAGATTTCAAAACATACTGGCAGCTCTTAACTCCTAAATAGATATACATCAAGCATATATGCCCATTGTGTAACAAATTGAAGTCACATCACAGGACTCTCCTGTTTTAAGTTGACAACAATACATTAAAACAAGCATTTTTTGCATAAACTGGCACTCATTGTGACCAGGCATTTCCCAGAATCCCAAGTGTCATGCATATTTAATGAGCCAAAGTGCACATAGCTTCCCCCCCACCCCCACTGAGTCAAATGGGAAAACAATTTGTGTTCACGTACTGCCCAGCTTCGTGGGGGGACCCGTGCATTGTGGGAAAGGTTTTTCAGGTATAGCATTTTCTGCGTTACAGCAACATGGCTGGAGAGCATTTTGGCTAGGAATTCAGAGAGGAAGGGGAGGAGGCACCTCTGTGCATGACGCGGCGGGAGTGCATGTGGTTCAGCGCGCTGCACAACTGGACAAAGTACTTCCAGACTGTCCGCTCAGGGATCAGCCTTTTCTGCTTCTTGAAGTGCTGTGGAGCAGAGAAAAGCCTCTTAACACACCAGCCATTCAGAGGAGAACAATTAGCACACAGACACATATATACATTACATGCATCTCCCCTGAGACTAAAATGCGCATTTGACTATGGCTTTTCCTCCTAATGCAATTATTATTTCCTGAAGGTGCAGCAAAGAGGTTAACTAATAGGTCCATGAGATTCCCATGCTGAGTGATACCATTTTATAAATAAATGCCTCATTATATGTTGCTTTTCCTGGACCACCGCAGCGGTCTTCCCTGTATGGAAGGTGTTGCGGTTCTGAGCTGGACTCCTCGTACAGACCGTCAGCCTGACAAACGGCACCAAGGTTCCTTCCAATGCGCCCTCTGAGATTAACTCGACTCGCCGACGCTGTGGCACACACCGAAGGCGGCACTTTAATCTGACGCAGGCACTGACCTTTGCGGAGTCTTAAAATGTCGCAATTAAAAGTGCACGCATTTCCAGAAGGCAGGGGGGTGGGGGGGCCATTTTGGGTTAAATGCCCACATCTGGCATAAAGTGCTTAAATGGACCCAGAACTTCAATTCCCCCCCCCCCACACACACACTTCTCAATTTTAACTTTGTAGTTTGATATGACGTTGATCTGATTTTTATGCCTGTAATATTAATATCACTGGCAACTCATTAGGTAGCACTGTGGTCACACTCCATTGGTTCAAATCCTCTCCCCCCCCAGCTTTGTGTGTGAAGGTTGGCTTGTTCTACTCTTTTTTGGTGTGAGGTACCTCCTGCAGTACAAATCACATGCAACTTAGGTCATTCTACCTATAGTGAGTTACTCACTACATTCACATGCACGCTAAGAAAATTGGATTATAAAACCGGACTTTTAAAGTACATGCAAACATGTTAGTCCAACTGAAATCATACTAAATCAAATTTCTCTTAGTTGGACTAAAACACCAACATAATGCGATTGGGAGTCGATTTGGAGCAAAGCAGAGGATGTACAGCATGTACAAAACGTCCAGCACTGAAAAGCTGTCCAATTCACCGCTCAACTAAAGGGCACTTTTACACCACACCAGGTACCATACTTTTGGTACTTCAAGAAGGTACCAAAAGCATGATACCTCTAGGTGTTGGTTTTCAACTGGCATAAAAACCGGTGAATTACGGTGACATCACAACACGAGGCGGGGTAATTTGCACAGATTTTGAAAAATGGCTGTAGTATATTATAGGGCCGGATGATGTGCGATATTAATACCAACATCACATGTTATGCACATCAAATTTTTACATTGCTAGTCAGCTAGATAAAGATAAGGTTTTTCCTTACCTTCAATTTCGTACGAATATTATAGCACAGGGATACCGTGTTGTCATATATAATAAAAAATACTTTATTTCTTGTTATGCTATCCTGATCTTGTTCTATTTGTTGTTCTGACATGATCGCAATTAAAGTTTGTGTCACTTCATTTGTCCACGCACCCATTATTGTTCATTTTATTATTTATTTATTTTTATTTTTTTTATGTCTGTGACATAATAGGTCAACCAGAAAAAGCCCAATACTAACAAGCTGAAAGAAGCCATATCGCCACCTATTGTAGCGAAGTGTCAGACATACTTCCGTCAATGAATCGATTCTCCTCCCGTGCATGTATACTGGGACAAGGACAGTAGTCCGATTAAACGGCACACAGTCGGACTATGACCACAGCTCACCTTAGCTGTGCATGAAAACGTACACTGTGTGTGTGTGTGTGTGCGCGAGCAGGTTTACCTATCCTTATGGGGACACAATGTCACACACACACACAGATATATATATATATATATATATATATATATATATATATGCGTGTGTGTGTGTGTGTGTGTATGTATATGTGTGTGTGTGTGTGTGTCCTCTAATGGACTGCCATGCTCTCTACACTGTTCCCCCTTGTGCTCTCCCCTTCCTGGAATACGCTCCAGGCTCATCATCACCCAAAAACTGGATAAAAGGCCATTGAACATGGACAGGTATAATATTAATATCATTTGACAAGTATCGTTTACAAGAATAACAACACATTTAAACAGTCATTAATATCACAAAAGAAAAAAATAAGTGCTGTAATACCATCAATTGTTAAACAGAACACCAATCCAGGACCATTCTATATTTAACCAATTACCAAAAATATTGGTTTCCCTCATAACATATGGTTGTGGGGAAACTTGCTTTCAATAAACTCATTAGAGAACATTAACAGACCTTTAATTGTTCTGTTAATTACCTGGTTAACGATGAGCTGTTGGAGGGCAGTAATTACAGAATTAATTACATGGGTAGAACTTGCCAGGCTGATGATCAAATGCTCCAAACAGCAAACCATTAATTGTACCGCAAGGCAGAGAGCATTGCCCCATTGTTAAAGGTGGATTACCTGCCAGGATCATGATACCTTATGAACCCACTTTCACCTATTCTACCCCTTTTTGGCAAAAACTATGTGCAAAATTTCAAATGTGATATTCAACCGAAGAAGCCCTGGTCCACATCCAAACAAAGCTTGTGGATCTATTCTTCCCCAACCCCCCCACAACCCACCACACCCCAGCCCATCTAATTTGCATATCAGAGGGTTGTTTGATGTCAATGGGGTATGTATGGGGCCTCTATGCCTTTAAAAGCAAACACTGCACATGCAATATTCTGTAAGAGTATGCAAATGAAGGGCCACTGCATTTCATTTGAATTCTGAAATGGTCAGGAATCAAAAAGAATAAAAATGTTAAATTCATGCATTTAGACAGCAGTTTCGCACAAGCCGCGTGCTCATATTTATTTCATAATGAGCAGCTTTATCTTGATTTGTACCTTTAGGATGTCACACTTTTAACTACCAAATGAGCCTAATAATATATACTAACTGTACCTAATGAATATAACTGGATATAAATATACATTATTAAAGATAAACAACAAACATTCCAGTTATCAACATGATACCCCTGTCAATAGCAAGCACTGAATGTTTATAAATTTAGTTAATGCATCATAATGGAAGTCGTCATTCCAGAAGTGTGAGCTCAACCCCCTGGAGTCTGCATGTTCTGCTTACATTCCCTCTGGATTCCCCAAAGTCCTCAAACCATTCAGCAACATGCCTGTTGGGTTAACAGGTAATTCTAAACTGGTCATGTGACCGAATGGTGACTTTGTGTATGTATCCTTCCGCTAATTGGAAGATACTCCCAGATCATCACACCCCTAAGCGGCTAACGAACATGAACCCAAGGGTTTACGTTATTACCAGACACTTCTGTTATCTGTGAAGTTTACACACGGGACATGTTGTGTACTCTAATCAGAAGTTCCAAAGCTGGAAAAATTATAAATTCATAAAGGTTATAACAGTGTATTTTGATTTTTCTATATAAAAAAGCCTTTGGTGCGAATATTAAACAACCTCTGATGTTTCTTTATAATGCAATATTAAATCTACGGTTTTAATCAGCAATCTTATAAATACAAAACAAGTGCACTAAAAATACAAGTACCAAGGCTTTGGCTGAAATGTGCAAGAACATTTTACAAGATGTTATGCAAAACACTACAGAAATTACGTTTCCAAATTGTTAATTCTCCTACACATTTTTTCCTCTGTGTTCATTATTTATGAAAACGGGTAGCAATATATTGAATGATGTTCTATTCATAGCGCATAGTTTTTAAATTAAGACAAAACAAACATGGAAGTCAGAAACCTTCTACTTCATGAACACTGAAAGATGACATGGTGTCTCATTAAGGTCCTGGAGACCACTGAGTTACAGAACAATTGTTCAAGAATTGTGGTTTTTCTACACTTCACACACTAATCCTAATGCCAAGATAGCGAAGTAACTAGATAACTAATAAGTCAAATTTATTAAGGTATAATCAGAAACTGACCGGGCTTTATAACATAACTATAGTCACTTTACCTAGACAAGAAAAGTAATAAAAGAAAAAAAAAAAAAACAGTACCTGTATCACTGGTGAGTTGCATATGATTTCCCACATTTTCCTATGATGAACACAGGTGATGCATGTATACAAAAACTAATATATCTGAACAATTCCCTTCGACAGCCCTGGGGCACCACAGTTATTTTACAAAATGCTGGTAGGTGTCTGTCTTTATGGTAAAGCCCTGTGTATTTTCATGCTAAATGTGAAACACTTATGGTAACCCAAAGACCTAGTTGGCTGTTTGTTCAACTATGGAAAGTGAGAGCAGGATGGTGGGGTGGAAATAAGCTATGCAATGTCTTAAAGACAACCGTTCAGATACAACTATGTATTGCAATACCGCCAAATGCAACAGTAAAAACATATTCTGATGTGTCACACAGATGCATGAAGAGAATACTGAAGTACACTAATATCAGCAACAGAAGAAATTCTCAGGTTGAGACATTTTTACTGTCATAGGAAAGAAAATGTTGCAATTTTAACGATTTGTTCCATTTTCAATTTTATCTAGTAAATGTGAAAATTTCAGTGTAAAGTTTGCTACTGCTTCTACTTGAGCACAGAATGAGCTCTCTGAGGGAACCATAATCATTTTGTCCTCGTTGTCGGGCTCATAAGCAATGTGGCACTTCTGTGAGAATTTTTACATTAATGAATGAGGAGCAAACAAGAACTGGTCACCAAAAGACATTAGTCTTCTGCTGTGTGGAAATATATGGATTCCATAGAGACAATATTGAGCAAAAGCGAGTAATTCATAGGCACTGCTCTGTGTCAACAAAACTTGCAGAAACATCACCAACTTACCTGACAGATACGATAAGTTGTATTTGATTATAATTTATTTTGGGTCAGTTTTCAAGTCCTTTTTTGCTTTATAAATATCGCAATATTTAATCACAAAAATTGTGGAGATCGTGATACTTGAAATTTTTCCAATACCGTGTAGCCGTAAGCATTATCATCAAAAAGACTGTGCTTACAAGCAGAGACTTGTGGGTGGGGCTGGATTCAGTGCACGTGTTTCGAGGGCAAACTGCATGCTCGCTCAACCTATGCATCGCCTGAGCACACAGACCTGAAAACACAGTCATTCGAGATGCTAGACCGGTCCCCCCACCTTAATCATCTGCGAAAGGTCCCCTGCATCAGCAAGCTCCAGAACTATGTTGAGTTCATTCTCTTCAATGAACGATGCATAGTACTTAATTACGTTGGGGTGGTTCAATTGCTGCAAAAAAACACACAGGATTTTTAGTAAAATACATTGACATCAATGCAAACTGAAATCAAAGAATTCAATTTGCATGTTAAGTAAACAACATGATTTCTGTTAAAGATGCTATTCATTTGATTAAGTTAGGCTCATCTCGCTCGTTGGGCACCACCCCTATAGTGAACTGCTTCTAGTCAACAGAAGAGGTTAAAGTGACTAATATAGTGTGAAACAGGCTGGGTGGAATTTTCCCAATGCAGGAACATTCCGGAGACAAACCATCCTACAGTGATTAGCATGGGCGATCACATTATCTCTCAGAGGATCGTAAATCCATAGTGCCACACACTTAATTCCCTGGAATAAATTGCCGAAGAGATTTGCACGAAAAGCTCAAGTACATAGTGTAACATAAGACTGGAATACCTCTCAGATAAGGGCAAATAAAACAAATAGTCTCATTATTTCCATCTGTGGCCACGTTGGTACGATGCAGGACTCCCAGTTTCACATGGCAGCTCAGCTCGTTAGCCAAATTCATTAGCCTCCGATTCGTGGGGGATGCCGGGGGGGATCAGGGGAGGCTGCTGCATCAGCCTGCTGACCCCGGAGAGGGATGGCGACTTGTTTTCGAGAGTGTATCTAACCGGCTAATTGAGCAGATGTGTGACGGAGCCTCTCGTCTGCACTGTGACCTGCTCCTGGAGGCCGTCTCCCGCGCCTGGTAATTTTCACCTCCCTGCACACTCCCACCTAGAGCTATCCCCCATACACACGCGTACTTACACTGCTACCAATTAGGCTGTCTCACATGAGACACCCTGGCAAACGGCATGCCGGTGTTATTAGTGATTAGTGCAAGTAGACATGGAAAAATCAACCTCCATGCCCTAAAAAAAAAAAAAAAAAGTGATAGGAATCTGAGCAATTAGCACGGCAATCTGAACAAACCACCAAGTACAGGAAACAGCTGAACAGGATCAGACTAAGAAACATTTCCACAGTTCAAGGAGACGTATGTGTTGAAACAGTCATTACATTGTATATTAGTGTGATGACCACACATTCCTGTTTAAGAAATATAAAACTGCGCAAAAAGAACAACAAAGAACACGGGAAGGGGAAAAAAAACAAAATATTCAGATGGAAAAGGGGTGCAAATCTGCAATGCACTGTGGCCCCCTTCTAAATATTACTGAGAAAGATAAAAACTATAGTTTTTGGCATTAAAAAAAAAGTCAATCTGAGCCTCGAGGAATGACACACACAACACGAGTGATCCGTGCTCCCTCACATGAAAAATCCGGCTGCAGATCAATTGTTTTCTGTGGTATCGGGTCTCAGCCAAGGAACCTTTAGAAAACATAATACAATGCATGACGCTGCTGCTTTCTTTCTGTTCTGGTTCGGCTTTTTTTTTTTTTTTACCTTAAGGAGATCTATTTCTTTGATGCAATCTTGCCGGGCTTTGGCATCCATCAACTCGAATATCTGTCAAGAGATCAAAAGCAGAAGAGGAGGGGGGGGAGAGAAGGAGTTATGGTATTTCTGAAGGCAGTGCACAGGGAGTGGGCATGTACAGAGAGTGTAGCTGTCTAGCACACCTGGGTGGGAAAGGGTGAGCATGTCACTCCAGTTTGGGCACTTGTTGGATACTGTGGGACAGCCTAATCTCCGCTTCACAGTCTCTGTTTTTGACTGTGTGTTCAGACAAAAACGCAAATGAAACAAGAATGAAATCTGATAATGCTAAAGAGCGATGCTGCCTGAATACATCAAACGCTGAAAGCTCGTAAACAAAGAGTAAAATTCACTAGAGGAAGCTGCAGTCACAGATTTATGAGCTCAGGCTAAACAGCCTGTCCAGGATTAAACAAAAAACAAACACGAAATTAATATTTTTTCCTTGCTGCAATTCAGTGTGGAAAAAAAGCATTTTTTTGTTATTATTTTCCTTTAAACATAGTCACGAAACATTTCCCTGCCAATCCTTCAAACCCTCATCTTTGCACAAGCTTCTCAGTCTTGGTGTCACGAGAACTGACAGCGAACAACATCTTTGTGGATCCTTCTGATGGAAAGCAAAACTGCCAGCTGTGGAAACACGTCCCAACACCTGGAACCCAGTTGTGCGTCGTTGCAACATGGGATACTTGCACAAACTAGCGAACATGGTTGTCAGACCAGTCACCCCAAGAGCGACCCGACATATGGGGGAAACTTTGCACTCGAGCGTCCGTTTCGCTGACTGCACTCCTTATACTATACGTCTTTCCAGAGACGTTTCCACGACGTAAGCCATGACTGTGAAAACCAAGACAACATAGCACTCAAAACACGAAAACAAAAACAGAACTGTTAATAGCAGGCAAACATTAAGCGTTACATCAGTATCAAGCTGGAAAAAAAGTTAAGCAGCGAAAGCCATATTTATCCTGTTTAATCTATAGGTTGCACAGCTAACGTTTAGTCTGTGGTATCTCACTGCTACCTACAGAGAAATTGCCACGCACTGATGATGTCACACTGCCTCATTGTTTCAGCCAATGACAAGCAAATTTATTGCTTGGTGGGGACAGGTGATTTATGTATGACTAAAGGGGCTGGGTGGCCCCTCCCACCACAGGCATCCAGTAAAACCTCATTTAGGCCAGCCCAGATCACCGCTTTCCGTTCATCTTGTCCTAAATAATCAGCTATTCAACCTACCAAGTTAAAATAAATCAGGGCAACAAGTTTCTACTAACCTATTTTCAATTTTCAAATCCATCTTTCATCTTTGCCACACAGTGCTGCATTTCTAGAACAATTCTGGAAAATTCCACAACACTCCCATGACCCACAAAAGTGGTCAGACTGTCGTATTTTCCAGTAGTTGCGCTTTTTTAAACAAGAGCAAAAAAAGGCCTTAGTAGCCAAAATAACATGTTTCACATTTGTAATGGGGATCTGTCAACTTCTCTCAGCCAAACAAACATGGACTCAGCCCGGGGCCTCGGGGTCTTAAACTGTGGGAAACCACAAGCTGCATCAATGAAATCTGCATGGCTCTCCGTGCGCAATAAAAAGCACGCTGGCATCGAATCTGGCACAGGAAACGTGCACGAGGAGGAACAGCGGTTTGTTCGTCAGCCTGTTCCTCTAATTCGATCTGACGTGCTTATTTGTGGAGGAACTGCATTTGCAAATGTTCAGGCTTCCAAGCACGCCCGGCAGGGAGGGGGCAAGGCACCCCCGGTTTTGGGAAACAGCACTCGTTTCCAGCAGGTAATTCTCCGCATACCTTTCCGGAGGATGGACTGCGGATTGCGCAGCTCCTTCAGCAACTCAGGTGGTTCGGCAAGAGGCCGGAATCCCCAAATCGCCGTCCGGATTTTGGCTGCGGGGTTTTCACATTGGTAGAGTGTCTGCCAAACAACGTCTCTCACGACGGTGCTTCCGGGCGGAACCCGGTGCACGCGGGCAGGCGCGTTAAATCCAGCTTCGTTAGCCGATCACAGAAGAGGCTCTTTCCCCCCAAAAACCATAAACATGACCATAAGTCAAAAACAGGTTCATTTCCACCCTTCAGGTGCAGATTAAACCTGTCAAAGAGTGGGGTTATAGTCAGCGGCCCAATGGGACACACTTAGTTATATACTGTACACCTAGCTAGTACTGAGTAAGACCCCCTTTTGCTTTCACAATCTACCTCAAGGGTAGATGAGCCATCCTGCACACACACTCTTATGCTGTTATTTTTCCATACATGAAAAATGGCCTCTCTCTCGCTTTTAACGAGTCTGGCCATTGTCCTCTAACCATTCTAATTAGCAACAATTACCCAAAGTACTTCATGTGCATTATACGATTTATCGATTTCCCACTTGCAGATCAGAAACTCACTGCTGGTCACCTCAATACACTCACTGGAAGCTAACAGAAAAAGGGCAATCTCATTCATAATACTGCATAGTTTACCGCGGTATAGTTTACATCACAGATTCCATGTCAGTGAGAGGAGGACACAGATTCCATGGTTTCAGCCATGTTATCTGCCGTAAAAGCCTTTCAGGGATGAACTGCATGTTCTCAGGACCGGATAGTAATAGGAACACTGTATTCCTCCAACATATTTTTGTTACATCTGTAACAAAAAAAATGATGCTGAGCATAGCAGTGCTGAGGATTACACTCTTTCGTAACAAACTTTACTTATGAGCAGGCCAAGCATTTCCCATCTCAAGCGGCCAGTTTCATTTTAAAGTTTTAATTAGCAGTGAGGACAACTGTAATCTTTCAAGCATCTCAAGCTATGACTTTATTAAAAGTTTCCATCCTAACACTAAAAAACAGCACAATGGCTTCATATGTATTTTCGATCTGTCTTTTCCTTTTAAAAAGAAGCTGATTCACGAATTGAGCTTCGGGTGCTAAATATCCTGCTACGATAACGGGGGGGGGGGGCTTCAAAAGAGACAGAACTAAATAATTAAAAGCAACCGGGACCATACATTTTCACAACAGTTAAAATGACTGTGATTCTCAAAATAAAATAGAAACAAAGAAATTTAACCACAGTGAGACTACATTCACAAATTCTTACAAAAAATGTTATTAGTTTAACTATAGTAATAATAAATATAACTATTCCACATCCAAACAACCTTGACTGGATACAACTAATAACATGGGAAAAGCAGGGATGGCTATACATCAAGAAGAAACGTAACAATCACACA
The DNA here is from genome assembly GCA_026776725.1 of Gnathonemus echidnorhynchus. Classification (NCBI taxonomy): domain Eukaryota; kingdom Metazoa; phylum Chordata; class Actinopteri; order Osteoglossiformes; family Mormyridae; genus Gnathonemus; species Gnathonemus echidnorhynchus. The sequence goes on from JAODJU010000033.1 coordinate 15,954,792, forward strand.
CAGTTCATGAATTTCCAAACATAGCTAATCAATAAGTATCATGGGTATACCGATAACCGCATGTTGATGAGGGGGCAGGACTCGCTGTCACTGATTAGCAGAATGAAGCGGAAACTTATTTGGCAGCTTTAACTGCTTATTTACTCTCTCGCCGCTTTGTGATAGAGGACTTTGGGGTGGGATGCATCGTTTCATGCACCCCATCTTGAGTGCTTTGCATTTTGTTTCCTCAGGAATCCTAACCTACCAAAAAGCATCGCCGAAAGCGAGAGGTGACAGCGGATGGCGGCAGAAATGCAAATGAATATGCAGAGCGCCGTTTTCAACCTGAGAAGGCAAAGGGGGAACAGTTTGGGTTTGAGGAAAGCAGACGTTTGTATGAATTTGACTCATGAATAGGAGCAGATGATTTCAATAATATGAAATTCTTTTCATCAAACCAGTTTGGGTGTAAAAAATAAAGTTGGCCCATTATTATACCAGTGGCCACTCCTTGATTACATCTAATATTACTGAATTCCAGAACATATAATTTAGCCAATAATACATTTTACTGTAATATTAAAACATAAAAAAAAAAAAGTTTCCTCCAGGTCATCTGGATTCTTTACATAGTCTAAAAACTCTCCCCAAATTGTTACACAGTGAGTGATTGGGTGAGGGTGTACTCTAACTGGCTGGCATCTAACACACCAGGAGAAGTTTCAGGCTCAGGTCCTGCCCAAGCACTTACGGGAGAGGAGTAAGCTGATACAGGTGAAGGAGACTGTGCAGGAGCATCACATTCAAAACACACAACCACCACCAGGTTTGAATGCAAAAGGCAAAATATTAAAATGTATCAAATATACAGTGATATTATAAAAGGAAAATAATTCAGAATAATACATGTGTTTCACCTATAAAATTTATATCACTTACACATGGCTTATTCAATATTGTAGAGTATATTAGCATTTTACTCACCTTAACTTTTTTCAAAGCCACGGACGTGTTGTCTAGCAAGTACTTGGCCCTGTAGACTTCGCTAAACTGTCCTCTTCCGATTTTCTTCTCAATATGAAAGTTGGCTAGGCAGCTGTACCCCATGTCGGGCTGTAGAGGCTTCTGTGAGGACAGACGATGACAAAAACCAACAAATCACTCTCTCGTAAAACTGCAAAAAACTAAAATGCTAAAGAAATGCAGGCAGCATAAAGAGGATTAAAAATGAACTTCATATGGACTTTTCATTCCCAATATCTACCTCTACGTGTTGCAAGAGCACAACATTGCATTATTCAGAATATATGCCACCCCACAAAATGCTAGCAAAATGAACCGTGTAGCACTCTGGCAAATTACCCCTTCAAATATGTTGTAACACTAACTAATGACCTTAACGTGCTTTACATCAAACTAAATGTGGCAAGAAAATGACATATCATGATGGCATATTTCAGCATAGGAAACAGCCATGGGACACCCTTAAGGGCAGCCAACTCAAGAAACAATACAAAAACTGATAAAAATCCATAAAAATGCACAGACATACAAATGGGATTACATCCATTTGGTTATATTTTAATTGTGGTTAAACAAAGCAAACATTACAACAGTAGCATATGGGGTATGGACTGGGACAAACAGAGTATGAATTGGATATGAATAAATGTCATACCTATAAAAGCAGCACCCCACCAAAAATGGCTGACTGATTTAAACTATTAAAAAAATGCCTGTTCATATAAAATAGCCAATGAAAACAACACCAACACAGGAGAAAACTAAATTTAAAAAGACAAAAAAATAACTGATCAACACAGCTACCACAGACAACTAAATAAATACCAAATAAAAAATGCAATTTTACACCTACAGTTCCACAAAATCACAATAATCCAGGCAGCCAAAAATATAGGGACGGGGAGATCAAGGGGCCGACAATCTGAGTGTTTCGCTGTATCAGCTGACAGTTTTTTTATTATAATAAGTGGTGAGGTAAAGAAACATCCCATTAAAACTGACAACACGGAAGCATAATCTAGTGCGTGGATGCAGAGATCCCCCCCCCCACTGCTGTCCGAGGTTAATCTAAGACTGACCTGAAAGCTCGAGTGAGTTTGGGTCCAGACAGAACCAAACGTGGGCACAGATGAATAACCAGGGTTGATTTTATGCAGCAGCAGAGAAATTCATTTTGCAGCTCAGCTCAAAATTCGCAAAAGCTGATGTTTAATAAGACGTGCAGGGTGGGAGGGGCGGGGGTTCAGGCAGGTATCCACGCGGCCGGATGAGCTTCAGAAATCACCCTTCCCGGCCGCACGGCACGCCGACAAAACGCTAGCGCGCGCCTCTGAGGCGGCATGACAACCACATGCTGGGCGCTCAGTGGCGCTAATGCGACCCGGCACGCTGCTCTGTAATCGCACATTTACATATGCAATGACCTACATTTGCATGTCAGGTCCGTGCGCCGTCTCGGCGCATTAGCGGCGTGCCGCCTCCCCGAGCCGCGTGGCCCGTCCGTGGCGGGAGACGGCCGGAGGGCGGCGGCTTTCTTGGCAGCTGGGGACGGACTGCCAGTGAGGATTAGGCATCGCGGCCTGAGCATTAGACACTTCATTAGAGCTAATCTGTTTAACAGTGGGCACTGTATGTAAACTTCACAGCTCATTTGCGGCACCTTTTCACCCCGTGAGAGCCCCCCACCCCCAAAACAGCGTCGGGCCTGACTGACGGCTCGCCTCATCCGCCACCCCACCCTGCCGTGCCATTCAGACTCCTGGGCTGACAGGATGAGTGGCAGGCTTCAGTCCCCAATGACTAGGGGGCAGTCTGTACCAATCACAGCTTATTGGGGGAGGGGGGGGACAGGTGAGGCAAAGGGAAAGCCCAGCCCCAGGGTGCAAGCGGGATATGCAGAATAAAATAACGCAGCACTTTCGCAAACGTCTGTCGGGAGTCGGTAGGGACCGTGACGGCATATAGGGGAAATGGAGATGCGTGGTTTCCGAAAAGGAAAGGACTGCAAGACGGTAACATTTCGTAAATCCAACAGCAGCTTCTCTATTATTCTTTTCACGCAGGAAGGAAGAGCGTGTGGAGAGAAGTGGCCAATGAGATGCGGAAGTGGACTGGCGAGGGAAAGGATGCAGCGACAGGGGACAGGGACGCCGGGCTGGGGGAAGGGGAGCCACATCGAGCGCTGAGGGTGACAAGTGCAACAATGCCACTTAGTGTCAGTAACTGAAGACTGCAAAGGGACCCTAAAAATAATTCATTATAGTAATATAATTAAAATAATAAAGGTATCTCCCCTTTTCCGGAAACTTCCAAAACATCATCTAGTCAGTACACAGCTAGCTATAGCTGTCTTACAATTATCTATGGAATCTTTTGATCAAATTATTTCAGCTAGATAACCCACTTGATATTGAAAGCTAATCACCGGTTAATCACCCCCAAATAAAACCTTGAACATTTAAACTAGCCTTCCAAGGGAAACTATCGCTGTGTCCGAAATCACGCACTTGCATACTTTTAGTGCGCGATTTTAGGATGTAGTGCGTTCACACTGACAACTAAGCTAAAATTCAGTGCACTGAAAGTACCAGGATGGTGCACTGAAAACAGCCAGAAAACACAGTGCAGAATGATGGACACTACTCGCACTAAACAGACGCCATTTTAACTACATAGCGGAAGGGGAGGGACTTTCGGCAAGTTTTCAGAGTTATGAAAATAATGGCGGACAACAACACAGACACGCAAGCCCAAGCGGAGGTAACTGCTTCATATAAATGTAAGTAACGTTAATAAAATATTTTACTGATGTATACTGCGGTGTGTAGCCTGTCACTCTCTGACGACAGTTATAGATAATTTGTTTGAGTTTGCGATTATATCAACTGAGTTCGCACAAGTAAATGTTAGCAGTTTTTTTAACCGGTTACAAGGAAATTCATTGTAAACAAAACACGGCAGATATTTTGGTGCACTGGAGAATCGCGATCAAACGCTAGTCCGTCACTTCTGGCAAGTGCAAAACATTAGTGTTCCATTTAGAACAGCACTTACCCATGGTAGTGTGCACTACAGAAGGAAGTGCACAGTGCGCACTACATGCTACATTTCAGTGCACTGACGCAAGTGTACGATTTCGGACCCACCCTATATTTTTTATGTGGTTTGCTTTCCGGGGCTTCACTTTTAAACTGTCCACATTTGATTAGGTGAATGAAGTCAACATTACAATATGTTTTGTATTTGCTGTTTCTTTATCAATTGTTAACTTAATTCAACCCAACCCAAATTCTCAGGCCTCAGAACACATCACCATTTATGCATAAGCTAACAATAATTTTTCACCCAAAAAGGGTTTTTCGTGGAGTTAGTATTTCGATAATATCACCATGATATCCCTGCATGTAAAAACACGGGCATACAAGATATATATATTTCATAGAGAGATAAATCTTGAAGACCACACAGCAAACAAAGTTTCAAAACGCAAAACACTACACGAATGGGTAATAGATTCCACACATGCTTGAGTTAGTATACCTGCTCTCTATACCCTGAGCCCCCTCAAGAAGTGAGAAGAATCCACAGAGAGAGAAAATAAACACACAGTGCACAAGAGTGCCACAGCATCACGGGGCACGTCGACGCACGGAACGCAATTACCACCCCCTGCTCGGCACCTGAGAGCGACTATGGGGAAAGAGAGGCGATCCAGTCAACTGGGGACTGCATCTGTGCAGAGCCCACAAACACTCCCTGTGGGCAGACTGACAGAGAGCCCCACACAGGAAGCTGTAAGGAATGGTAGGAGGCAACCAAAAAGCACAGAGCGTACCACACACCCAGGGTAAAATGCAAAAGCAGAGAATTTTAGACTGTGAGTCATAAAGATGGAGGGAAAAATAGGCTGGGAAAAGTTAAAGCAGGGAAAAAAAAACAAACCAAGGGAACACACATCGTAGGATTATCGCTTTCGAGACTGGCGACTCTGGCTTGTACACGTACCTGAGGTTGGAGCAAAGGCACTGGTACATGCTGGTTTTGCGGCTGGGCGTCCATGGGGAAGAGCAGCTGCGTCCTTTACACCCCTGACAAACACAGAGTGGTTAACATTTCAGCAAGACCCTCCCTAACCCCAACATCCCATACAACGACGTATGATCAGGTGCTTCCTGGACTGATGTTGTTTCACAAAGAAAATGCAAAGTGACAGAGAGAAAAGCATCCAAAAATGTTAAAATGCAAAAGTACAGAAAGTTTAACAACTCAAATGTGAATAATTCACCCTATTAAACTTATACACAAACTCAAGTTTTAGAAGTGTCAATACTTTATGTAACAAAGCAAAAACAAGGTGTCCGAGATAGGAAATAAAAGGTTGATAAATATTAAATTTTACCTTCTAAAATTAAATTTACCAAGTTCTTTTTATTGTGATTATCAAAACATTCAGATAATTTCGCAGGTTCCTTTGCCAACGTTTACACTGGGTTTCTTCACTCTTAAGTGGCTCTACGTTAGAAAGTAAACAGAAGACGCTTCCCACCAGCTTGCGTTCGAGATGCAATAAAGCACCGAAAAGCCAGAGCAGCGCATCAAGTCGCATCGATTTACCATTTGATGACGAGCCTAATGAACACGAGTGTATGAACTGGCATTGAGCATCTGCAGAACTGATACCAGTTTAAATATTTCACATGCCCAAATTATGCTTTGCAGGCTAGTAAGCTGAGAGCAAAAGGACTCAAACACTGTCAAAAAATTGAAGAGACAAATGGAAGAGCTGCAGATTTTCCCAGGGATTCCGCAATTAGCCGTACACATTGCTCGTGTCTTTGAAAATTTGACACCAAATGGTCATTGGATTATGTACGTTTTAGTTTCAACTACTCCAGGCTGGGTCTGTAACCATCAACTCTTGACCCATCGTGAGTCTGACTCACCCAGTCTACAACATGACCATATCCTTTACACAGCCATTGACTGAACTGGCTCGTTAAGGTAGCGCCTATAAATGCAAGGCTGTGAACCAATGGGAAGGCATAATGAGGAGAAGATGCTGATTCAGCACAAACTGCAAACATCCTTCAGGAGAGCATCAGGATGCTCTGAAGGTCTTAATGCAAAGCCGTCTTCACGGAGGATTCATAAAACAGCAACAGGGAGAGCCCTCCATGGTGATATCTTGTCCTTGTCTTCTTAAGGTGCCCTAAAGAAATGACCACTAAATCAGGCAGGATTTCTGCCTTGGTTTTCTTTCGACTGCTGGGGTCTTCAAAACCCTAATAATTAAACCAATTTTGCAATCGACCCATTAAATGGGGTTTTCATGAATGTGCAGTTTGTTCACAGACCACATTAATGAGATCAGAAACAACAATCCATAGAAAGCAAGGAACCTGAAGCCATTAAATACTGTGCAACAAGCTTTCTGTTGTTTTTTTTAATGACAATTAGTCTAAACCACCTACTACCATGAACCCAACTAACTCCTGACTTTTTTTTAACTGTGGAATTAAATAAGGTTGGAAGTTTAGGAATTAAAATCAGTAGCATATTTTTCATTTCAGATACATTCAGCAGATTCCAGAAAACTTTTGTTAAGTTTGACTCAAACCGAGTAAAACAACCCATTTGTCTAAGCCGGATCTCACCCAGACGCTTAACCACGACATGATTCATTAGCATTGTGTGCGACTTACTGACTGAAGATCCAGAGCAGAGCTTTGGCACTCCACTCTCCTGGATCCCCGAGGAAGCCAAAGGGAGCTGGACTGCCTTTATTTTACGTCCAACTTCCCCTCTTATGCATTATTAATTTCAAAGACAAGAGAAAGAAAGAGCTAACCTAACACTGGGACCACAGCAGAAAGATTTTGTAGCTAAACCAGTGGCACGATAATACCTTCCGCACAGCTCACATTTCATTAGCAGGGGGCAGGGAGGCAAAAAAAAAAAAAATTATTAAAAAAGGAATTAATCAATGAAATTTAACGTGCTGCTCGATTGGACCTTTAGGGTCTAGTCGTCTGAATCCTCACAATATCAACACGTGACTCAGAACTCAACAAATCAAAAGGACCCGGTTCTTTTTCCTGAGCAGCGGGATGCAGGACGGGCTGCGCAAATGATTAAAAGGACCAGAAAAGTCTTTTGAATTCTCATGAAAGCGGGAACCACTATCTGATCATCCTGTCCCAACGCTCTTTCAATGGCGAAAGCCTTAACGATGGAAGGCCAGGAAGACGGAGGAGCTACCTCCGCTGGTGTCATCCAACTGCCGTTAAAATCATTAGTCTTGCACCATCAAAAATTTACCAAAGGCACTGGTTGCAAATCCAAACCAATTTATGCATCCTCCATATCTGCAGAGATTTTTCAGTTTATTGCATTTCCATGATTTCGAAATCACATTTAACAGCCTGACATGTCATACATGGGCTTACACAGAAAAATTAAGCCTAGCAATCAAATAACATGTCCAATAAACAAATAATTACAAAAGTGAAAACACACTAAAAGTGAACATCTTGTGCCATAACAAATTACAACACATTCCAGATTGAAGTAAACAAAAGAAATTTTATGGTAACAATTTTCGCGGCACTCCTGACAAGACCTTCAGCCATCGTTGCTTCATAAAATCTGGCATGTTTCAATACGCCTTGACCCGGCATGAACGCAAGCGATGTTATTTCAATGTAATGAAATGGAGAAAAGGCAGATAATTACGACACACATCGTTAAAAACGTGGAACACTTATTTACTCGATCATAAGTTTCTCATTGCAAGCTTAGCTGCCAGACAAATATTGATTTTCTTAAAACCATGTAAAATGGACTTTTGCACTTCCTTGAAGGCTTGTTACCCAATGCTCCCACACGGTACAACAACGGTTTATTATATTGACTGGAAACACCTATTTTGTTTATATTTCCAGCCTTAATTTTCACTAAATTTCAGTTTGTCGTGTTAAAAGCCTGAGCGGTCTCCAGCATACAATTCCCATGGTATCCCATTGTGGCTGCACACCCTGCTTATATCTACTGTGGGAAGAAAACAACCATTTTTGTTAAACAATTAGGCCTAGACATCAACAGAAGTGATCATTAAGTGGCACCACTGCTGCGACTGCATGACGTCATCATAAGAGTTTCCTCATTTTGAGAGCTGTTACATCAGACGATCACCTGGCATCTGACATTTTATTGGCCTTTGGGTCTCAGCTACTTTAGCACCCAACCCGACTGTGGCCATGAGGCCGGTTCTGCACATTTTCTGCCACATTACACCCAAATATACCTGCCCAACCATATCTGTTCACAAGCCACACATGCCGGGGTCATCTTGGCCCGGGGAGATGGGGGCATATTAGATTAAGCTAGCCTAGCAAGCTCTTCACAGGACATCAGCTGCAGCGTCTGTTTCTGCTGTATTTGTTTTTATTCCATGCCGCTAAGAATCACGGCATCACAGCCTTCGGAGGAAGGGCCCGTTCGCAGAAGCTGGCTTTGACGCCGGGATCACAGGCCCTGACCACCTCTCCCGAAACCCATCAGCCTAAACGCTCACGGAGGGTCTGACAGGAGCCTCTCCCGCTGATCCCGCCAGTCGTTGCTGACATTCCGTGTCTTTTACACGCCGTTCTGACGAACAGCTGCTTGTAGAAATGGTTTATAATAAATAAATAAATAAATAAATAAAATGTGAGTCTCACACTGACATTCCTAAGGGGGTGCCTGGCAACAATATCAGAGGTATTATAGGAACACTTAGCAAATTCCCATTAATAAAAGTATCTGGTA
>JAODJU010000033.1:15963752-15976925 GCA_026776725.1 Gnathonemus echidnorhynchus
CACTCCCCACCCCAGCCAACACTGCCACGTTTCATTCGTGTCAAGTTTCTCGATACTCTGAAAATTCATTGCCTGGGTGTATTATATTTCCTGAAGGTGATGACTAAAGGTGAAAGGTCAACCTGAAGCACTGCTGCACAGTGATGCACTGCTGCACAGTGTGACTCGGTGATTTGCCAGAAAACATGGACGGCAACAACAACTGCATGCAAGGCTCTAACGCCAGTGGTGGTTCAGAACATCCCCGATGCCCACAACATAGCATGTGATTCCCCAGGTGGCGTGTTGACCACGTGTGTCTATAAACATGTAGCAGCTTGTCCATTCTCTGAAACCCTGTCCTTTTCCCTCAAGGAAAGAGGTAACTGATAAGAAATTCACATGAAGTGATGAGCATTTCTAAGCAGTTAGGGCTTCCGATTATCACCCCCTGCCCCCCACACCCATCCAAGAGTGAATCCAACAAGCAAATTATACCTACAGAGCTAACTGAAGGCCATCCAAGGTTGGGTGCCCACACCCACCTAAAGTAGATCATTCAACACCACAAGCTTCATCCTTTCTAAATTTCAATACTGGTACTGGGAAAGAAAATCAAAACGGGAATATGTATACATACCTGTGTAGTTAAACAAAAATAGCTAAATTAATAATATCAAATAACAGTGATTCCTAACATCACTGGCATGAAACTTCACCGTCAAATTAATATCAGTTTTAATAACTTCGGAAATGCTTGTAAAAATAAACAAAATAGTGCATCTTGAAAGCAGTAACACAATGCAAGTTTTTAAGCCAATCAGGGAAACAAAAAAGCGTATTTATTATCAGTCCGTAAACAAAGTGGGCAGAGAGACGATGAAATCCAGAGGGAAACACTACAGCCTGCAGGCAGACAAACTGGCAGTCCGTGTCTCTCTATTTATAGGCCTGCTTTACATTCTTCCCTTTCATGTCTTCGAGGGTCATTATTATTTCACGCTGCGGCGCCGATTGCCAGGCACACGAGCCTCAGGTTGTGCCCTACAGCGCCGGCGCCTTCCCACAATGCACCACGCTGGCCTCAAAACGTCGGGTGTGGCGCGACGTCGAGCTCCGCCCCGGCCGCACTCCCGCTCCTTCTCTCCTCTTCCCCAGATCCAGAAACGGGCGTCCTCGTTCCGGGGATGCCCTGACACATCCGCACCCCCATCCCCCTCCGGAGGCCATCCGGGAAAATGCAGCCTGCTGTGCGTCACAACTCACAGACTCCCACCGCCTCAAGGGCTTGGTTCAGTCGCCGTTAATCCCAAAAGAGCTCTATAGCGGGAAGCTAACAGCAATCAGAGCTTAACCCAGAATATCATAAGAACACAACAAAACCTAAAGCACCCCCCTGCTCCCCTGCCACTGAGACAGAACAATAACACAGACAGGATTACATGTGGAGTCCAGAATCACCCATCTTACTTTCGCACAGAATGACCTTCCATGAATGACCTTTACACCCATAAAAAAAGGTGCCATAGCAGGTCTGATATTTAATAAGTATCTCCCATGTCAGCAATTTCAATAAGTTCATTAGAGTCCTTAGTGTCCTGTTGATATATATGTACAGCCTACATTTCTTTGTACATTTTGATAGCTGCAATTAACGTTTGCTTTTCCAGACAAGCAGGAGCCCCGAGCTGCGATCCATGGAAGAGCCTGGGAAGAAGGTCTCTCTCAGTGAGGGGGCAGTCGCATTATGGGTGGGCTTCAGGTGTCCCAGAGAGGTCTGGCCCCCGTCACCGCTCCTGCAGAGCGTGGAGGACCCACGGCCCTGTGAAATGAGTGCCATCTCTGCCATGGCGGGTGGGGGCGGGTGAGTGGCGAGACCCCCTCCTTCACAAAACAGATGGGAAACCCTCAAGTCTGCTGGACATTTCAATAAAAAAGAGCTTTTATAGAAGCCTATGGTTTGGCTTCCCCACACGCTATCGCCGGGGTTCCAAAAAGTCGTAAAATAAACCATCGCGTTATAAGCACGTTGGCGCGTACGGCGTCGAAAGCAAAGTGAAAAGCCCGCAAAGCGAAGTCTCACTGGCAGCGGCCAGCTGCTTAAACGATCAAATGTGAGGCGGACAGGCACAGAAATAGCCTCTCAGCTTCTGAATCGGCGAACTGAAAAGTAACAGTCATAATCATTGTCCCCGAACTGGAAAGAAAAATCATATGATACACGGTACATACATGCACACATGTGTGTGGAGGATTAACAGATGCACAGACATGTATAAAATACTGATATATGTATCATGTGCCTAAAAATAGATATGGTTTTTGGTCCATATCACCCAGCCTGAAGTGTAGGGTTACAGAGAACCTGGAGCCAATCCCAGGACACGAGGCAGAGAACACTGACAGGATACCAGTCAATCAAAGGGCAATTTAACCTGAAACCTCACACAAAGGTTTAGGGAAACAGCAATGCCAAAAAACACCCATAAAACCCTGGTACATGCATCAAACCCATATCCCTGAAGATATGGGTTCAAAATGCCAGACGCTAGACTCTCCTTTGCACAGACCAGTACATACTCAAACAGAGCTTAAATTAAGCTTTCATTGTTAACACACAAACCTGAGAAGTATATTCTAGCGAGTCCCTGTCCGCATTTCCCGTCAAATGGCCCAAAGTCTCACACCACCCCACAATTCAGGCTACCTTATCAAATTAACTACCAAATGGTGTGACAACAAGCACAACAATTCATTTCTCAACATCTGTCCCAATTGGCAGAGAGGTGCAAAGGAGAAAAAAATGGTCACCAATAAGCCAAATTGCTTGTAGCATCAACACCTGTCTCCATTTTTCAAAAATATTTTCATGAGGTGTTTGTTCATACAGTTTTTTTCTCCTAGAGGGACTAAAAGCATGGTGATCGTGGTCAAAAATGACAGCATTGTATTCCCTTGGAAATCATGACACTTTCAGAGATTTTCAAGATGTCGATATTTATCACAATATTCTAAAATTCATATGTAGAAAGCAATAAAATAGTTTTGAGTTTTTCTGATTATGACCAAATTGTTTTACTAATAATTATGAAGCATGTGACAGGAATAATAACATACACCAAAAACAGACTCATACTTTGATAGAATTTGTGTAAAAATGTAAAAAAGTGTATTATGTTAATTATGGAAGAAAACAGGTGTTTAGGCTATATCATTACATTACAATATTCAAAATGTTGACTATTATCAGTATTCAAAATCACAATATGATATTTTATCGAAATGTCACTTAGCCCTTATCAAACGGTTACGGAGTTATCATCTTAACAGGATCAAGCGTCAAAACTTTGGGGCGATCCGTCTTTAAATTTAATCAGTTGTGCTTCCCGACCCATGCAATGCCTGTGCAATTCGTTTAAAAAGATCTATGAAATGGTTTTTGAGTTTTTGGCTTGCATGCCAAAGGGTCAGTGGCAGCAGACCGGTGCTTCAACCATATGTACTCCCTGAAGGGCAGGGAACGCAACTAAAGAATACTACTTCTCTCAAATAGGTACTAAAGCTTGTTGCTGGCAATAAGTCAGCTGATGTGCAAGTATTAATATTCAAAAGTGAATAACATCCATGAATATAAAATCAGATGCATTGCTCCCAAAACCCCTAGATTTAGGCTTAAATACAATTCTGGGTGGGTGTGAGTGGCTCAGTGGGTTAAGACGCTGGGCCTGTGACAGAAAGGTCACTGCTTCAAATCCTGCAGGCTGCAGAATGATTTTCACTACTGGGCCCATGAGCAGGGACCTCCACCCCAGTTACCGCAGGGACGGACTGACCCCGCTTTCTCAATTGCATACTGCTTTGAATAAAAGCATCTGCTAAATAAATATAACATATAGGTTATATTAATTGTATTTATTTGCCATTTTAGTATATATATCAGTTATTGAGCCACTGCCAGCTAACAGAATTCATAGATAAGCTGCAGGCTATTTTTATGGCTGACATTTCCTTCATTGTTCCGGCTGTGCCACAGTCGAGAGACCGAAGAGGCTTCAAGCCAGAAAACGCCAAACCCCAAAGACTGAGGAGCCGTATTACCTGTACAGCTGCCACACTGCAGTGAAAACAACCTCACTCTTATTTATACATTTCGGGGTTTTTACAAAAGGTGAATCCCATGTTTTTTTTATTTATTAGTTTTTATTACATTTATTTAGTAGATGCATTTACCCACATCAACATACAAGAAAGGACCGAAAACAGGGTCAGCCAGCAATCCTGGAGCAGCTGGGGTTAAGTCTTGCTTAAAGCACCAACAGTGAAATCGTTCTTCCAGCCATGGGATCTGAACCAATGACCTTCCAATCAGCAGCAGAGTCTAAACCCACCAAGCCACACACGACCCACAGCATGGAGTAAAGTAAATCTTTAACCATTTAGGCAGTTAATGTGTTTCCCTCATCCTGCAGTGGGTGTCTCAAAATATCAAACATATTTTCTTCTTTTCACATGCCTTTAACTGGCCTGACATACACACACCACATGAACAAAGGTATTGGAGCACCTGGCCATTACATCTACAGTAGTGCTGTACTTAACATCCGAACTCGGACTTAGCGAACCATGCTTAAAATTCGAGCACAAACATTCGCCCTCGAAAATATTGTAGGGTTCGTGAGTCTAATGCAGTGTTCATTTATTTAGAATTATAGTTTACGAGTACCTATTCATTATTCTAGATTTTCCGAAACATTTTGTTTTTTAAACATCGTCTATGCAAATTCTTATCCCAAATATGTAATGTATGAAACCATAAGTAAACAATATGTATTCCCGGTGAGTATTTTATAATTTTAAATCTTTAACCATTTAGTCCAGTTTCCATTTGACTAAATGGATGAATCCATTTCAAGATTAGACCCAGTTAACATTAGGTTGGTTAAGCATAATGTTACTTAATATAAACAGCTACTCAAATTATAATTTGACGGGTTTCCCACAGAAACTCAGAAAGGTCTCACCATCCTACAGCTCTTTCAGACCCTTTCCAATTAGCACTTGCCACACACCTGTAAGAATAGGTGAAGTAACTGACTATCGAAGAATAACCCAGATGTCAGGGAATGGAGTGGTGACCTGATACAATGAACCGAACAGGTGGATTCCAGACAAACATCCATGATGAAATGATGCTTTACATGCCATTTACATAAGTGTGAGTACAGGTACACTGGAATACTCTCCACATAATATGCATGCCCGCGAGTTTGTATATTACTTAAGGTTTTTCATTTTATGAAATTGCTATAAGAGATTAAGTACTCATTAAATTTGACGATTTATTTCTTAAACAATTAATCAGTTTTTGTTTAATTTGAATTTTTGTTTTATTTGAATACTATTAAGCAGTTTGAACTAGATCGCTATACAAGAAATCCTTACAGTGCTCAGTAATGAGTAATAATTCTGTGCTCAGTAATGAATAATAATTCTCCTACTGTGCTCAGTAATGACTTCAACACATTATTTGGATGCCTGATGTTTATACAGTTTTTACCAGCCTTAATTTATTTTTTAGCAGCAAATATAGTAAGTTTTTTTGTTGTAGAGCTAATATGTTGCATAGCTAACTAGTTTTATGCATTCAGAATACTGCCATCAATTGTTGCCCATTCTTCCCAAAGCGCATTTGTGAAGTCAGGCACTGATGCTGGACATGAAGGCCTGGCTCACAATCTCCATTCAAGTTCATCCCAAAGGTGTTTGATGGGGTTGAGGTCATGGCTCTGTGTGGGCCAGTCAAGTTCTTCCACACCAAACTCACCCAACCATGTCTTTATGGACCTTGCTTTGTGCACTGGGGCACAGTCATACTGGACCAGAAAAGGGCCTTCCCCAAACTGTTCCCACAGGAAGCATACAATTGTCCAAAATGTCAAAGTGATTCACTGGAACTAAAAAGCCTAGCCCAACCCCTGAAAATCTACCCCATACCATTATCCCCCCTCCACCAAACTTTACAGTTGGCACAATGCAGTCAGGCAGGTAACATTCTCCTGGCATCCACCAAACCCAGACTCATCCATCAGACTGCCAGACAAAGAAGTGTTTCATCACTCCACAAAACACGTTTCCATTGCTCCAGAGTCCAGTGGTTGCAAGCTTTACACCACTCCATCCGAAGTTTGGCATTGCACTTGGTGATGTGAGGCTTGCATGCAGTTACATGGCCACGGAAGCCCATTCCATGAAGCTCCCAGTGCACTGTTTTTGTGCTGGGGTTAATGCCAGAGGAAGTTTGGAACTCTGCAGTTACTGAGTCAACAGAGTATTGACGACTTTTCCTCACTATGCACCTCAGCAACCCCGCTCTGTTACTTTACATGGTCTGCCACTTCATGGCTGAGTTTCTCTTGTTCCTAAATGCTTCCACTTTGCAATAATACCACTTTGAGTCGACCGTGGAAGGGAAAAAAAATTCACAAACTGACTTACTGCAAAGATTGCATCCTATGTCAGCACTGCACTTGAATTCACCGAGTTCTTCGGAATGACCGATTCTTTCGCAAATATTTGTAAACCGTAAACCTGACTGTATGACTAGGTGCATGATTTTCTGAATGAAACACCCGAAGTCAATGATTAAGAGGTGTGTCCAATACTTTTGTCCAATATATTTGACCCTGATGTTCAGCTTCGGAAATCAGATCAGGTTTTATAGGTTAAAAGCTAGTCAGCAGACTTATAATGAACATTAACAAAATGCCACTAAATATCTTTTACAAATATCTGTAGTTGCTGATTTCATTAAAAGTATTTATTATGAACTACAGAATTTGCAAGACATTAAAGCATGTCTTAGAAAACCACCAATCAAAATCTTTCCATTCAAAGGAAAGTAAGACATCGCAAGCAAAAGCATGAAAACGCAAACAAATTCGAAACCAAACTCAAACAAAATCACAAAGGCTTAGATTAAAGTCACCCGGGAGGAGTTCATTAATTTGAATATAATTTGCACAATTTGGAATTGAGGATGTGTTGATTTAATTTGGATTATTTACATTTGACTCATCTTATTAAATAAACATGCCATTATACAACTGAATTTTTTTATATGCCTTTATTCAATTCCGAGTATTTTTTGTTATATCCACCCCCATACATCTTCAGACATCTGTAAACTATTTTTATTCGTTTCCCACAACAACACTGGCAAAGGTCTCCCAGTCCAATTTGGCTTCACATCTGAAAGAGCGATCTCCCCCCCTCTCTGGCAGCTTCCAACAAGCTGCTTGTATCTGGGGGCCACTGATTGGGAGAGCGAAACAGACAGAGGCCAACTGGCCTACAGTACCAAACTGAAGCTGCCTTACCAAGCTCAAACACTTTACATTAATTAGTATATTAAAATATAGCACTCAGGTTGCCTTCTAAAACAAACAAGAGAATTCATATGAGAAATGTTAGACACATCAAGCCTAATCTGGAGCATTTAGACATCACATGTACAAACTGTCTATTTTCTACTTCAACAACAAAACTTTTTAGGATAGGTGTTCAGAGACTTAAGATAAGCTGTCAATCATGAAATTTTAGTTGAAGATTGTCATACTTATAATGGCGATTACCGATTTCAATGTCTTTTCTGTTAATTTTATTACTTCGCTAATCATAATGTGTATTATTAAACTATGATTAGTTAGCCTAATTATTGTTTAATAATACACATACACCTTATGAAGAAGAGCAGCAATTAATTAGCATTGAGCATATAAATTGCATCCGTTTGTCTTTTAAGCTTTCGAAAACAAAATTGTACAGGGCAGATATGACATAAATAACATAAGTAGCTAAATACCTCAAGATAAACAGTGGGTATTGTCACTACCCAATCCGTACCACCTACCTGTTTTGTACCTTGCATGGCTGTGCATTACCAGCGTTTCCGGGCATGCACACACCACATCACGTTCTCTGACACTGCCCAATCCATTTATTCTGCCATTTTACGATAAATCATATTGTCAACATTTATAGCAACCTAAGCCGGATAACTAAACTTAATTAAAGGGAGTCTGAGCTAAATATAAGCAAACATCAATACATGTTCAATTAATCTGTGGTACCTTATTTTCAACATGTGATCTGGTTAAGCAAGAAATATGGCTTTGTGATTCCGCTGACAAAAAAAAGCATTTTCCTTGCTTGCCATTATATTTGTTCTCTCTGGTCGTCGATTTCCAGTTTTTGAATCAACACTATTACCTACTGTAACTATCCCATATCTGAAATACTGGTTTATATTTCCATCTGTTGAAACTGCTGCTATCCAGCGACATGGTATTTTGCTATACTTATCCTCCTGAGACCCTACGTCCTCATATAAGGACATAATTTTTAGTTTAAAACTATTAATTGTTCAAAAAAATAATGTTTGGTTTTTATGATTATGAGGTCCTACTAATCCCAAATAGCTAAAGGAAATAAAACATGCACACCAGACAAAAGCCCGGGACGCAGGAGGTTAAAGATTTGGTTTAATCTGAACTGAAATACTAAGTTTGGTGTGTTTGTGTTTGTTTCAGCCACATTTATCTTGTTCCAAATCAGTGGTATATGAAAAAAAATGGACAAAATAACACATTTCTCTAGTTATTTGCCCATATTCTACTGACTGACTTTGCTGCATCATAAATAGTGGCAGTCACCAGGGACATACACGGTCACCCCATCGCGACTGGGCTACCTAACGAGACCCATAAACAAGCACTGAGACAGGTGCAGGCTCTATGCAGAACTTATTAAACAGAGAGAACACAAAACATCCAGATCAGAATATCTGGCTGAATATCCCCTTCTGGGCTGGTGGACATTGCTCACAAGCAGTCCCTACAATGTACCTGATGTAGTGAAAATAAATATTAATGGGATCAGGGTGAGTTACAAAAATGTCATGAAACAAAGTGGTACAAGTCGGGCTCTGTCGGAAAATATGGCATGAAGCGTAATGCTATATAAGCGCAAATGTAAGCGGTACAGATGGAGGTACAGGGTGCTTCTCAATATGCGTACTTGACCATACTTGCATTCTCATGTACCTGTTTTATGTCACCTTCCATTGAAAAAAGACCAGTTCTAATACTAAGAACAGAAGTACAGAGGACAATAAGATGCTGTTCTTGCCCCTCCCCAAACATCAAGGATACATTGGTTGCACCCTCGCCAAATGAGACCAATCCCATGATTCATGGCAACCCAAGTTCTTTCTTAGGAGGCAAGTTTGCAAGATGCTCTTCCCAACACCACAAGTACAATCTTTGCATCCTTGGTATTGAGGAAAACTCCCAGATTGGTTCAGAAGCGCATCAAGATTCAGTCATTAAACGAGAGAGATGTCTAGCTTTTGTGTTTGTCTAGGACTTCTAGTAGCTTCTATACTGATGTCACGATTGTTAGGATCTGTAGCAGCCAATAATATAATAGCTACCATTAATGTAATACTGCCAATAACGTAATTACCAATAAAAATCATAAAAATTAAGTCAATGATGTGATACGTTTGATTCAGAAATGTTAGTACAGTATTGCCAAGTTGTTACTTTATCAGCTTTTATTAAATTAAGAATGGAAAAAATATTATTTGCAGTTATTACAATAACGGTAGGTATTACATTATTGTTTGCTACAGGGTGTTGTAGGTGTAATGCAAGAAGCATTGACACTAAATATGCCTGTACTACAGCAGGTCAGGCGAAAGATCAGTTTTACTTCCCCTTTTCATTTCATACCTAGTTAACGTTTACAGGACAATCATCACTGTAAGTTTCAATGCATTGAATCATTAAAGCAGAAGCAGAAGCGATGCCTCCAGCTAGTTGCTGATTGCTAGAAAAGAACTCAGAATTACAAGAAATAAAGTAAGAATTGTGAGGGGAAAAAGGAAACTTAAACGTCAGAATTCTGAGATAAATGTGTTTTTTTCCTATTCTAAATGACGGAAATGGGCTTCCATAATTTTTATACAGATTCTACAGATAATGCAAAAATGATCGTGGTCAGCCCTGATCTAATCTCGATCAGATGTAATTGTGACAGGCATAAATGGGGTCACATTCCGATGAACCCACAATAATTGTAAAATATAGCAAAGGGAATATGAACATATGATAGATAAATAAATGTATAACCATTGTCACTGAATAAGTAAACAAATAATTACTATAGCTAAACCAGTACTTGGAAAGTAAATAAATGAGTGCAAGTTCATTTGGTTAAGGACAGGAGGAAAACAAAAAAATATATATGTTATTAAATGCTGTATGAGATGTTTATGCTCGCAACTGCTACATGGACTGGAAGCGTGACAGAGGATGCTGCCATTGTCCAGAATCAGTAGGAAGTATCGTACAGTATATTGCTAGCCGGGAAAAGATCAAAATTCAAAGTTGACTGCTGAATGTGCATCACTATCACACCATCTTTAAGTCGAAATATCGTAAGTTGAACAATCATAAAGACTCCTAGTATATGTATTTAGGGTCTATATGTGTCCATAGCACAGTGCAAGTTAACATGTGATGAAAGACGCAGAAAAGCTTTCCAAAGTCCTTAAAAATGTAACTGTATGATAATGACCTAAACATGCCTCACATGTACTTGAAAAAAACTCAAAAGTCCTAATTAACACAATCATTGTAAACTTCATCTATGGAATACTGCCTCCTGCCTTCCTGTAATTTCTACTCTTTAGAGGTGCCTTCAAAAAAAAGAAATAAAAGCAGGTTAATCTTCATTTTAAAAACTATGTTTGATTCCTCCTCTTTCAGTTTATCAGTTTATTAACTAATAATGCTTAACAGAGTTTTAATGATCTTTGAACTATGGGAACACATGGAACATCAAAAGTAAAATGTTGACATCAAGTTAACCTTGGCGTGCCCAGACATTTCTAAAAATCTCTACAAGATCCAGCACAGTAAATAAACCAAAGCAAAAGATTTGTCAAAGCACACTGTTACAATCCTTGCTGGGAAAGGTGTGTGATGGTTTTGAGAAAAGTCGCTGTGTTTATTTATGGAGTGCCCAAGTCGAAAGCACAAGTGTGGTAAAGTGCTCATAGACACAGAATTTTTAAAAATACATGCAAGAAAACAATATGCTACATAGAGACGAGTAGGACACACCATGTCATAAGATAAACCCATGCTCTACGGCGAACCAAAACAACAGTATTAGCATGTGACTCAAATCACATACATTAGCCTGTAATCGTTAGCAAAATAACCAGTCTACCTCTAGTCCCAACTCCTCCCAGACAAATCGACAGCATGCATATCCTAGGCCCGTGCCTTAGACTGCTCAAAACTATAGAAAGTAAATGATGCTAAATTGCACATTATATTACCCTGAACAATCTGCAACGCTGACACCTGTGGCTACGATTAAACTTCATGTCAGGGCTATCTCCTCACGGCTGCTGTGCCCAACAGAAAATTGGACAAGTACCGACACACAGAACACTGTTACTGAATAACTACCTAAACATCACAGAAAATTTGTAGATGACATCGGCTGGATGCTTTCACGAGATGCCCTTCACTATTCCAAAAATGATCATGCTGGATCACATGTTTGAGAAAGTTTGCCTTAGAAAGTTCAAGTGAAAAACCTTCCCCTACAGCAGAGCCCGTAACAGCAAGGGTGAGAGCAAGGCTGCTGCCAATATTTCATAAGCAAATGCCTACAAATTTAATGCTAATCATAAAACATGCAAGAGGGGATATCCAAGATTAAAACCGAAAATGACTCGGTGGGCTTAACAGTGTGTAAGGATAAAGCACTAATCAGAAATGTGGCATAGCACATATACTATGATTATTTGTGTTATTAGTGCACCCATGAGAGCACGGACTTCGTGAACTAGCTAGCAGTTTTAAATTTATCATGCTTAATAAAGCTAAAGGCGTCCATGGGTGTGATCATGTGCTGTCAGACTGGGGAGAAACGGGACATTAGTCCCAGCGTAAAGGCTAGCTGATCCATCATAGCCAGCAGTACGCTGTTAGCTGTACTGAACTTAAGCAATGATTCTCCGTAAACTGGGACTGTATCTGTGCAGGCAGACCGAAGAGTTTGGGGGAAACTCGGCGTTATAACTTTTCTCGGGGAGTTATTTTTGACAGAAGTCCAGCTATTCAGTGTCGTTTACAAAGTGATACCTTAAAGCAACTTTCTGCGATGCGTTAAAAGGCAAAGACGACTTTAGCAGCAAATCCGTGGAGGATTTAATCTTACCAGGAAGTGGCAGCCTCGGCACTTCAGCGACGCGGCTTTCTGGTGATGGCGGTTGTTGATGGCGTAATGAATGTCTCTCTAATTTTATTTTCAAAGTAAAACGCTCAGTCCGATTAGCAGCTTATTTTGAAAGCCTGTTCTGCGCCGTTTCGTAGCACACGGGCAGGGGAGAGGTTACCAACAGCGCCGTGATGTCGTCCCACAGACTCCGGCGCGTCCTCCGCCATCCCACGGCTGGCGTGCTCAATGTAAACATCCCAGAATTCCCGGGGAAATGGGGCGTGGCTCTGGGCGGGGTCGTGGGCGTGGCGTCGCCCGCACCGGCGTGACTGACAATAGAGGTTTGTGTTGAACGACACTGAGCTTAACTCGGCGGTGGCGTATCTCCATCTGTTGCAACGTCTAACTTATTAAGAGTGACCCCGCCGTCGATTTGCCTGTAATGATGTT
The DNA here is from genome assembly GCA_026776725.1 of Gnathonemus echidnorhynchus. Taxonomy (NCBI): domain Eukaryota; kingdom Metazoa; phylum Chordata; class Actinopteri; order Osteoglossiformes; family Mormyridae; genus Gnathonemus; species Gnathonemus echidnorhynchus. The sequence continues at coordinate 15,976,479 of JAODJU010000033.1, forward strand.
TGGAACATTTAACAAAGTAGTTAAAAACCTTTTTTTTTTTAATAGACTACAGTGTAGAAGTAATGTCACTGCTTTTGAAGTATGTTTTATTCAATCTCTCATCTCTACGATTCCAGTTTCCTTCAGCTGTCCATAGGTTTGCAGTTATTTGAACTGCCCACGTGGGATAGTCTGGCATCCCATAGAAGATGTCTATGTCTTTTGCTTAGGATAGGCTGCATTTCCCCCTACGACCAGGGCCAGTGAATCCTGTAGGCGGCCACCTCGGATGCCAGCTTCTGTGGGGGTGCCAGCTTGGTCAGCCAATTTCACTTGGTGAGGCACGCACCACCCGAGAAAAAGTTCTAAATCACATATTTACACAGTAAGTACTGAATTTTGTTAGAAGCCTACTACTCAAACCAGTAATAGTCATAGCCGATGTGGATTCACCAATGGTGCCCCCCC
>JAODJU010000033.1:15986562-16041907 GCA_026776725.1 Gnathonemus echidnorhynchus
TATTAGGGTGCGGCACGCCACTGGCAGTGCCGGACCACGACCCGCGACACTGACCCCCTATTAGGGTGCGGCACGCCACTGGCAGTGCCGGACCACGACCCGCGACACTGACCCCCTATTAGGGTGCGGCACGCCTCTGGCGGTGCTGAGCAGGCCCTCCAGGTCTGCCATCTCTCCATCGCATAGAATGCCATGCGAAGGAGAGCATGCGAAGCATTAAGCTAAGAAGTTTTCTTTTCAAATACAGAAAAAAACATTTTCTTTCAAAAATGGCACATTGAGGTAAAGTAACAATATCTCCCTAAAATAGTAACTTTTGTCTCCTTTTTGTAGGTTGAGTATTAAGTGCTCTTAAGTGTGTCCTGCTTATGACAATCATACATGCAGTAAGGACATATCATACCTCCCCCCTCCCGCCCGCTAGTTTATATTTAGCAGGGTGCTGAGAAATAGCACTGCTTCTTCTCCGCTGGACCAAGGGGCTTCCTCTGGTGCTCCATCTGAAGCCTCGCTAGCTGCTGGTTGGACGCACTGATAGTAGGGTTACTTCCTCATGTTTCGTCAGGCAGTGACCAGATCCAGCTTTGCCGTGCACTGACTTCCTGCTTCTTTGGTTTTCCATTTCTGAGATTCTGTGAAATTATTTTTATTACTATGTTCAAAGTATAATAGTAAAATCTATTTTAAAATATTAGTATCTCAAACATCCATCCATATATCTATCTATCCATCCCCACCAAGCAGTACAGTGCACCAGGCCCCTGTGTACCCTGGATAGGATACTCAGCAAAACCATTTACCTTCTGTAATATTTTTTTTTCATCAACTTAACAAACATTTGCATCTCATACAAGAGCCAACCCCAATGCATGCAATGAAAAGGCAGGTTACCCTGTCTTACCATGTAAGTGACAAAGTGCCACAGGCAGCAGAAGTATCCTGACTGATTTAACCCCTCTTCCCCTGCAGAACTGTGCCAGCTACGTTTTTGCCGCTGCAGAGCCCACGTTACGTGTAACACAGCTCGTAGTAAAGCCCTGGGCTCAGTTACAGAATATAACCCATTTTCTCTGCCGTCTGCCATATCTTAAACTACAGTACTTTGAAAAATACTCAGAAATTAAACATATGGCCCAATCAAGCCACAGACGAACTGTAACAGCAGCAATATGTCTCTCGTTCCAATAAAGATATAAGCAAGTTCCACACCGTAAACTGCAGAACAGACACGTTATAAGCTGTTTATAATGACTGAATCGAGTAGAAATGTCTGGTGTTCTGTGACAAACCAAAGCAGCATCAAACAGCACCTCAAGAAGACTCCCGGCCATCCCACAAATTAAAATGCAGATTGGTAACTCGTTATGGAACGCAGTTAAATAAAAGGAAAATGGATAATATTATGGATAATATGCCACAAAATGTGCGTACAGATATAAATGTACCTGATAGACAATGGTGAATGGTGAACAGTGAACTGGAACCTTCCTCAGGAAGCATGAGACCTAAGCCATGGTGCATCCTGTACAGTGCACCAACTGTACAGTGCACCAACTGTCTGCAGTTATGAGCCTCTGCTTAAAGGCAGCTTGTCCTGAGACTTTGGAAAGAAAGGAGCGCGCCTGAATGCATCAGCCAGCCCCAGACACGCACATCAACAGTGTCACTCACCCAGCCAACATATAGGCCAGTACATAGCTGGGAAGGATCAGAGGCAGTAAATCACGCTCCCAGTCGATGGCATTGGAGTGGCATGGATACTCTGGCAGATTCAGGGGGTCCAGCACTTTATAGAGGCCCAAATCTACTGCCCCCCCCCCCCACTTAACAAAACCATAGGGAGATTCCCCACCCCACTCAGCATATTCTATCTACCATGAGACCTGTATTTCTTCCAACTGAAAATGCCAACCCAAAGGGGGGGTCCCAAGGCGACGATTTTTTTCTGGGGGCCCAGAATTTCAGCCCCTGCTCCCAGGTTATGGCCTATAATTGAGCCCATGGTGTTACTCTGAGCTGTGTTTTACGCCAAACATTTCTGTGAGTTATTCAGCAGTGGAAGGTAGCTGTGGCCCAAAGGGGAAACGATGGTTATATCAGGTTCTATCAGTCAGGGTACCTCTGCTCTCTGTTGGCGCTTCATCTCACAAGTGGTGAGATGTGTTGCACCTACCTTTCCATCACGTGCACTGGGATCCACACTTTGACTGTGATACTGTTATATATTAAAAAACGGAAATCGGTTGAAAATCCTTTTTTTTTTTTTTTTTTTTTAATGCAAAAATAAATAGAGTTGCCATAATTGCCATTTTATTGTCACTTTTTGGTATTAAAAGTGATGCTACGAATCTAGACACACTTGGAAATCTAGGAACCATGTGTTAGTAAATTGGTGTTTGGTGCTGTGATTTTTAATGTCGCAGTAAAGCTTTTTACACCCATAAACAGAACTACATGTCAGAAACAGGCCCGTGGTGGGTTCTAAAATAGCTTTTGAGCATAACCAGTACTAAAAGCTTGCTTATTTAAAACTTGTTTTTTCCTGTTTCTCATCAAAACTCAGCTACTACATTTTCAAGGAACTCCACTTCGAGATATAGTTACCTTAATTTGAGAAGCCTGATTTTTGCTGTCTTTTATGTTTAATTACTTCTCCAGACAATGAAGTGTTATTGTGACATAACTGTGTCAAATGCTCCAGAAAAATCAGAAATAAAATGAAATCAAAAATAACACAATTGTTTATTTTTCTTCCTCATATCATGACTTACAAATGTACACTGAATAGTATTTATGGGGAAAGTAAGAACATATTTTCTCCCTGTAGCTGAAAGGATACAGCTTATGGATTTTATCAGTGTGCCAAATCGTTTAAATATTGTGACACATTGATGTACTGAAATATTTGCCACCATGGAAAAGTTTACCAAATGTTCATATTTATAAAACAAAGCAACAAGCATGAAATATGTCAGTACAGTAGATGAACTGGGTGATATGCTCTACATTACATTACAAGAGCTATAATGAGAAAGTTAATTTCCTTTAGCCAGACACCTCATCAGATGCATCCAAATTATTGGTGATTATGAATAACAATTTATCCCAGTAAATGTTTATTCATAAACTGTTATCCTAAAAAAGTTATCCTTAAAAAGTTCCTTCCGGTAATTAAATAATTTTTTAGCATAATGTGCTAAAATTGGGGGGGGGGGGGGTTGGGGGTGTACGTTCTAGACTTGATCTGTAGATCTGTAGTCTTCACTATGACATCTGTTTTTTCACTGCAAAACCATTGGTACCTAGAAAGGAATTTCAGATTACTGTGCATTTTACAGTTGGCAGTAAAAAAGGAGTCCATCAAAGGCAGAGCTACACACACTGAGGAAATGTTAACAAGATGTAAAGGTCCATGCAAAATTAGGATCTTCTTTATCTTCGCTGTCTTTCAAAAAAAAAAAAATTTTTCAGCACAACCAGATGGCAAAACACCAACTCCGCAGTCTTCCTGTTCGGATGTTGTTTGATGGACATTCTGTTCTGTGAGTTTCAAGAAGGCCGTTTGTGACAGAAACACTTTTTAGCAACATTATGAAGTAGACCGTATCTGTGTGTATGTGTGTGCATGTGTTTGTATCCGGATGTGACTACTTTCCTTATTCCGGATGTTTCCTCTCTCATCATTACATGGTTTTACCAGTTGTTTCCTGCCGGGTTGCTCTGCTGAATCTAGCAATAAATTTTCTGCAAGTTTTTTTTATTTATGTGTGAACTTCATCCCACTGCAAAGAATATTTTAAGTTTTGTTTCACAATTCTTTAAGAACAGTATATGTAGAATAGAGTCTCCTTGTTGAGTAGGATCAACCATTCGGAAAACACATTTTTATTGTGTTTTTACATTTTTTGCTAAAGTAATTTTAATAAACTAGTCCCTTATCCTAAATTGCCTTTGTCTTCAATGGTGAGGAATTCCGATCAAAGCTTTCCTTCTCTTAATACTTTATGGAATTTTCAAACGTCGGGAAGTGTGGCTGTAACGCCCCAAGATTTGTTCTCCCTGAAAGAAATCATAAAGTAACAATGTATTAAACTACAGAGCAACCTGGCTTTAAAGGGGGACGTAATTTATAGGATATCAAGATTTTTTTTACAAAGACTTTTTTACCTATCATTTGATATCATTTGAAAAAAGGAAGCCACATTCATGCATTAAAATGCAACCACTGGATTTTGATAAAGCCTTTAGTAGACTTGCAAATCCATGGGGCATTACTTGATGAAATTAATATCTGATGAACATAATATTGAGGAAGAAGAAATAAGAAGAAATGTAGCAACCTGAAAAAAAACTGGGAAATGTTATGCTGTACAAAAAACTGCAAACATAATCCAAATTAAAACTCTTTTAAAGCAAAGTATTTTATTCACACAAATGTAATATGTAACAACCGTTTGGTCCATAAATATTTACGGGGGAATAGTTTCTATACACCATTTTTACCAAGAAACAAAGAAACATGGACAATCTTGTTAGAACAATACTGTACTATAAACACAAAGGTCAATATATAAGATTCTTGGATTAACCAACTATATCTCAGAGTGCACAACTGCTTTCTATGACATCGCTGTCCCCTTTTAACAGGATATACCATAAAAAGTAAGAATTAAAATGGTACAAAACTAGTGAGGCGTTAAAAGGATGTGTATCAGCTGACAAATAACACTGTGTGTCCTGAATTTCACAAACTTCCCTCCAAGTTAGGCATAAGGCACATAGTAGAACTGAGATAGGCTTCTACTTTATGAAGTAGATCTATAGTACCATTTTGTTCCACAAAAGAACAAAGTTTGACACTTACAATGAAAGGTTTAAAACCCAGCAAGGACTCTGTTAAACCATCAGCCAGAAGAAGCATGTTTTTGGTCTGTTCAGTGGCAAGTGTCCATTAAATAATTATGTCCAAAAACATAGAATGTGGATGATTTTTTTTTTCAACTGGCTCACGGAAAGCAGTCTAACTCTCTGGAGTCATTATAAGTTCTACACCCTAAATGACTACAGCTTCCTCAACCATTTTTATGCTTTGTTATTAAACACCCTGAGCAAAATGATAATAATGCACTTTCACATGGGCAGTATATTTGTCTCTGTGCAACAGAGCGTCAGAGTAAGACCACTGGCAATCGAAACTCAGATAACTTCACCACGACTTTTTTGTACTGTAATGAGGTCAGCAAATCCATAAAAGTGCACTAACATAAAAACAATCAACACAAGACCTCAAATCAACACAGCCCAGCCTCTGTCACATCCCCGTCCTGAAATTTGAGACCTCCAATTAGAATTATGGTGATTGATTTTCAATGTAATTGAACTATTCATGATGTCAAGCGTGAAGTTTTTTAGTCTGTTGAACAATTACCACTGCACAGACAGATAAATACTCCTACCTTCCTATCGAGGCATTATGTAAGTTAGCAACCCACCTGGCGTTTGAGTTTAAAATTAAGGTTGTGTAACAGCTAAGTGAGTTTTCAAATTTTAAATGAAGTTTGTTAATATTCCTTTGCCTTGCAGTTTGACAATAGCCTTTGATTATCTAGTAAAATTTAGACTAAATGTGTAGACAACGGCTTGAAAACCTGTATATGGAGGCTCTTAAATTCTGTGAATTTCCAGTCCATGACAGAAACACAGAATGGCTTGAAAATCAATATAATATTCCAGCACAGCTTAATATATAACATACTTTCACGTTAATGCTGAGGTACTGCAGAACAGGTACTGCATACACACAAGTTTTTAAAAGTTCCAAGATAAACAATTTTTTCACATATTCGTATATCAGAAGAGAATGTTGTTGTACAATTTTTTTGTCTATTCTGGAAATAGCCTGTGTCTATCCATAATAAAAGTCAAATTTACAAATACATTACCTAAGCATATGCATTTTCCTTTTCAGATGTTTGTGGTGGCGTACAGAAGTTATTCTTCCTTATGCTGTCAATTTATCAACAAATGAATTAGCTACAAACTCAGCTGCCAAGTGGTCGCAAATGCTACACACCAGAATTCTTGTTTTGTATGTCTGTTTTATTTATTTGCTCTCACAAGATCTGTCCATGATTGTAAAAAAAAAAAAAAAAACACAAACAAAAAAAACAAACAAACAAACAAACAAAAATGTTAGAAAAGGTTTGTCAAGGTAGTTTGCGAGGGACTCCCAGATTCATGACTGTCCAGACTAGAGGTTACTGAAGTCACTACAGTGATTGAGGGATCGGTCAGATCTGTTAATGTGGTCGCAGTGCTTGGTGGGCTGAGAGCGCCGCTGTCGGATGAGGGGGGAGGAAGTGAGGAGCCATCAGCCTTATCAACACCCCCATTCTCCTGTCGCAAAACGTTCCTTCTGAATTTGGCTCTTGCGTTTTGGAACCAAACCTGCAAACCAATTCCAACGGCTTTACTTTTTTTTTTATCTTTGTCTGTCAGTTTATTAACTAAAAGAAAAAAAAAATCTAAAATTTTCGTTTACTTTTACACCACAATCGTACTACCATAGAACAAAGTTTGAATCATGGTTAAGAAATGGGGTGCTGATTTGGATAATATAAGCAGATTTTTTTCAGATTCAGGGAATTATAGAAATTCAAAAGAAATCAGGAGTTGCTGAAAATATGGTTCCATCCACCGAGACTACAGCTAAAACATAAGAGGATAAATATTTTTAATAAATAATAAATTATATTTATTATTTAATGTTCTGTGTTTTAATAATAGTATTTTCATATGTTTTAAATGGTCCACATTGTGCCTCAAAGAGAACAGATAATCCTCAATACTTCAGACAATTTTGCCTTTAACTTAATTGATTCTTGCTAACATTGTGTATTCAAGCAGTGGATGAAACGTATCTGCGTAAATAAAGCTATTTACTCGCTTATCCTGTTTAACAAGTTGCGAACTCAGATTTTCTTTCAGTGATCATTTAGAGTAGGAAATAGGGATAATTACGCCAAATATGTAGCGAGCGACATGGATCCTTACCTGAAGAACTCTTTTGGTCAGCCCAGTCTTCTGGGCAAGTTGCTTTAGGTCCTTTGCATCAGGGTTATGATTAATGGCAAAGTAGGACTTCATGGTGCGGAGCTGATGGTGTTTGAAGGACGTACGCATACGTTTGGTCTTCTGAGAGGGCGGGTAAGGCTGCTGGTCTCGGTCAAGGTGATCAGCTTCATTTTCATTGCAACCTGAGCACAAATAAGAACCAAGAGCTCTGAGGGACAAAATCAGAACTTTGTAACAAGATGAAAATCACATGGCCGGAGGAACAAAGTCTGCATGGGCCTGAGCAATTGCTAATTTATTTCCTTTTGCCATGAGCAGCACAACACAGAAGACTCAATATTATCTGTTAGTGTGAGGTTAAGACTAAACAGGAGGATTACAGTAGGTATGCCCTAGCGGCTGGATTTGAAGATCTCCCCAAAATCCTGCAAGTATTTTGTAGCTGTCTTAAATTGCGATTATGAGAATTGCTGTACATTTTTCTTTCCCAGTGTTAATGTCTATATGATGTACATGTTAGAGTTCTTTGTTCCATTGTAGCATTATTTTTGATACTCACTGGTAGCTCCATCTTTTAAATAGTGACAAACATAAAAGGTCCAGAGATGTAGCCTGTGTAGGCCTATGTCCCTATGTATTCCAGGATTAAAAAATAAATGCAGAATAAACCGATTACAAAAAAATAAACTTCATAAGCTGAGTGCATAAGCATAATGTGCAAAGTATCCTGGAAAGTCTTACTGATGGCCTTCAAGGGAAAAGAGTAAACATTCAGAAGTTGTCTTTTTAAAAACACTTGTTTTAAATTAGCTAAGACTAATTAAGACTAATTAAATTATTGTGTTAAGTTACAGGTAAAATATTAACTAGTCTGTCGCCTTATCTATGAGTCACCAATTATTTACTAAAACATTTGTGCGTTAATTAGCGATGGTGAGGTTCTCCACCCGAATGCATCTGTAACCTACTACCGAAAACCGGTAGTCAAAAAGGCCCTCCATTTTTGCCAATATTAAATATGCAGTTGCTGAATTGCTTTTATTTTCCAAGTAGGTGAAATATACAGGATGAGGAGAAAAATAATCTTGATTTTTTTTTTTTTTTTGTGAAGAATTCAAAGGATTGGACGTTGCACTGTCAACCTTTTACATTAAACCCAATTTTCTATAGTCGCCGAATTTGTTAAATAAAACTAGGATAGGCCTATATTTCAAATAAAGAAAATGCAAGTAATACAATTTGAGCATATGGGCAACGGGGAATCTTGCAGTTTTTTATATGTCCCAAAAAAATGCATTTCATTTTTTTTCTCAAATTGAAATTTGTTGCCGATACAATTTAAGCACGTGAGCTATCTTTCATGATTTTTAAAAACTAAAGAACCCGAATTGTTTTGCCATTGGCAGTAAATTCAACAGCTGCGCAGAAAATGAGTATATATAGGCCTAACTGAAGTAAAGGATATGTCTTCAGAAATATATTCACACACACACGCATATTACTTATGCTTCCGTTCTTGTGTGTCGTGCAGATGTCATATACAATTAATTTGCATTGCTTTTTTGTTTAAACCTTTCAGTAATCGAATGTCCACCAGGGGTCTCTACATCATCGATGTACGTCCGCAGTCTACACTAAACTGAATGCGAATTGGCTGGACGTAAAGCAACCAATTAATGTAGCAAACTCAATTCTTTATTACATGGCTGTCGTCGAATAATAAAGGCTTCTCACGGAAAACAGTCGTCTTTGCAGTCTGCTTAATTTGAGAATCAATATGTTCTCGGCAGTAAATAAGATTTACCTATAAAGTTAATTTATTACATTTAACAGTTAACATTGAAACTAGTAACACAGATTTGTAAGATGAATTAACAAAACACTTTTTTGCTCATAAGAACATTGATTGCTTAAAATTGACAATTCTTTAATTTTTGCTTTGCATTTCAAATATTGCATGCACATCGATTATTTGGCGAAACAACATAAAATGTGTATTGCTTATGCAAACATACACCATTAACACAGGCGGGATTTAATGGCCATGAACATTTTAAAATAAATAAATATAGTCTAGGCAATATATACTCTAATATAAGGAGAATATTGGATTTTACATATTATTTTAGTTGTATTGTACACTAATATGTTGTAATGAGGCATAATAAATTACAGGTTTTCGCTTAGAAGCACGCATTCATCTGAATATTAATTTGATGTTTTATGCATGTTGTTCTATAGTAGTTAACGTATATATTTATTCCTGAGAACCGCTGCGACATTTTGAGGGTGATTCAAAATTAGTGGGAAGCCGAGATTCTTACGTCACCTTCAATTAACGCAGAACAATTAAGGAGCCCACTACCCTTATTTTCCTCCATTCATGAAGAAAGCGCGGACTTGGCACACAGAGCTCAACTTTCTCAACCAGATGATAATTATAAAAGCGATAACAAATGGACCGCCTCGGGCTTTATTTACCACAGCCTGTGAATGTTAACAGAAATAGCACAGAAATTGGCCTGCCGTATAGATATTTAATTCATATATAGAAAATAAATTTTGTTTTTAAATAATACATATATAGGCCTACATTTAGTTGTTTTTTTTTTTCTTTAATAGATAATGGAAAATAGACAGCTCTACGGTAAATAATTAAACAAAGTTTACACCTTCTATTTCCACACTTCGAAACTATGGGCTATGTGCTCAGTTTTGTAAAATCTGTATTGAATCACAAGTAGAAATGCGTTCTCAGACTAATCATATATTTAAGGCGCACCAATCGCGAGATAATAATAGGCTAATTAATATAGGTAGGCCTAACAAGCAGGGGAAAAGAAACGTTTCACACTTTAAGTAAATTACAGAACTCGGTTAATTCGTAAATAACTCAGAATATGTATTTGGGTGTAGTATCTTAAAAATGATAACGCCGATTTCTGTTCCTTGCGGGTATACTGCCGCACTACGCCTACAGCGAGCTCCTGTACTTACCGGAGCTGTAATTTCCGATGTCTAAGGCCATTTCGGGGCTCTTTCTCTTCCGCGGCCTCCCCTTCTGCACCGTCCCCGTGCCGTTGAAATAAGGCAGCGCCATGCCGCCGCCTTTCGCCGCCAGCTCCGAGTAGTTCATCTGAGAGTGGAACTCGCCCTGTATGAGGCTCTCGAAGTGCACCCTGCAGTACACCAGGCTGTCTTTCATGCCGAAGTGGTCGCCGGTGGTCAGGGTCTTGCTGCACGTTGTGCAAGTGAAGCAGCTCAGGTGGTACACCGAGTCCCTGGCGCGCATCACCATCTCCGAGGCCGAGATACCAAGGTGGCAGCGGGCACAGCGCTGCACGGAGAACCTTCTGAAACAATAAAGAATCGTTAAAAATGACAGAAAAACAGGGCGATCTTGCATAAATGTATACAGCAGCTCAACTCCTCATATTTGCCTCAGTTAAATATATTCGACTGCATATATTTTAGTTCGTAGGCGTTCTTTAGATAAGTAGGTATGGGCTAAAGCGCTGATCAATAATTTGTAAACATAAGAAACTATTACTGGCGACAGTCCTTCATAAATTGTTTTACTTTAATTTTACAATATTATTCTATTTGTATAAATAACGCAGTATATCTGTAGGCCTATATATACAATAATTGTGTGTGAAATTAGCATAGAGTTGAATTCAGAAATACACATATTTGTTTGTTATATATAGTTCTGTTCGTACATATTTTACTATATGCTGTAACTATGCAGCTCAGATTGAGCCAAACTAATAGGATCAAAATGAAATCTCTCTTGGGGCTCCATCTCCATAAGAGGGCCGCACCGCGACAATAACGGCTTAAAGCATATTCGCTTATACTAATGAGCCGCGCTGCTATTTTGACATTTATGAATAGTAGGCTACCCCAGATCAACTCACTTGCACAATTTAACGATATGACCTTTCTATGTATCAGTTCGAGCCATTTTTCAAACTTTCGGACCTGCTTATAAACAAGTGCTTGACCGATTTATGACTGCAGATGATGAGATTTACTAAGCAAGATCTTGATCTAAACCAAAACGTAACCGAGTAGCCGCTACACACACACAAAAACGCCCCTTACCTGTAGTAATCCTCTTTGCAGTAAATGCTGCCGTCCTTTGCGAAACAAGTGAGCTCCGACTCCAGGGCGAGTTTACACTCAGAACACTTGAGACATCTGAGGTGCCACTGCTTGTCCACAGCCAGCAGATAGTATCTGTCGGAGATTTTACCTCCGCAACCGGCACACAAGGCCGGCTTCTCCTGGTTCATCGAAGGCAGGCTCTGCAAAGTAAATGAGAAAGATATTAAAATGGATTATGGATGGTCCGCTGCCTACGTCTGGTTGGTAGACCATGAGTGACCATGAGTGAAAATTAAATTTCCGAATATAGGCAAATTTTAGATAACCAATTCAAATGTTTAAATTATGCTGTATTATTATTATTATTATTAGTAGTAGTAGTAGTAGTAGTAGTAGTAGTAGTAGTATAATTATTAGCCAATTGATTTAATAGGATTGACATTTTCCCATTATTTAAGTTCAGCTACAACATTTAAATACGCTATATTAACCGTTTTTATAAAAAAGCGAATATTTCGCAAAGTTATAGATATTGTTAATCTGTAGCGCATTTGTAACAATAACAAGATGACTGGGTTATTATAGAACCAGAGCGAAACAATAAACATAGAACATTTTATGCACGGAAAGCGTGTTTAATTTAGGCCTATTTAACAGAAATAATTGAAACAAGACAGGCGAAAACTATTCCTACTGTGTAATAAAATGACAACTTTACGGTGCTATTATGACTACAGATGCAAACTATATTCTAATAATAAGGTTGTTGTTTGTTAACAAAGCACAATTTTAAAATGCCTTGCATATATGGTTTCTCTAATTCTTAAAAATTAGTTGAGTAGACGAGACAAGAATTAACGTGGGCCGTTTGCGCAATGACCTTTGTGTTTGCTTTAGTTTTTAATGGAATTTTCTCAAATTTTACATGCGAGAAGCCCAGTGCGGCATTTTTATTAGCATATGTCATGTCAGTTTAACTAAACACTCGTTCGCTTTTATTAAAGGGTGTTTTAAGCTGTTTAAGCCTTCCCTTTCATGCATTGTTTCTTTTTTTATAGCACAAGGGATAAAACATACTAAACTAAACTGAATACGAATACTGATATAACAGGCCAAGAGCCAAGAATGTTTATCATGCAATTGTGTTTACTTTGCGTGCAATATAGAATAATCTGATTACCGTCTCCCTTCCGTTCATCTGAACGCCTTTGGCTAGACGTGAGTCCGTTTTAGATCGCCTTTCCATCTCCTCCATGATTCCTTGAATATGCTCTCCAGAGATTCCGTGGAAAAGCATGGCTGATGGACGCAATGTGCAACCGCTCTTTTCCGCTGTGCAACCCACAACTTCCATATACAGCTCCGCAGTCTCAGATCATCCGAATAGATCTAGAAGGAGAGATCCACACAGATGCAAATCTTCGCCTCCGTTCATGTGCCAGTGAGTGGAGAAATTACAATACTAGGGAAATGTGTGTGTGGGGGGAAAATAATTCGCACCAATTATTTTCCGACCATGTATTGCAGGAAAAAAAAAGTATAGTCCAGATGATAAGGCAACGAGAGTTAGGAGCTGGTGGTTGGTAAAAGTTGATATTTTGCGTTTTCAACAGTTCCTGACGTCCTTCACTGTTCCGAGTTCTTTAAGGTCAGGGTAGGACTGCCTGAATCGTAGAGCTGTGTCCTATTTGTTAAGAGAGCAAAAGCCTGCCCAGTTTGGATAATTTGGTAGGAGGAGTTCTCCCTCTCTGAATTGCCACTGATTTCTATTCACCAACAAAGACCTGTCATTCTTTCCCCAAACCCCCCGCGTTGGGCAGCACAAGCAGGGAGAGAGACCTGGTATTGACATTTTTTTTCCTCCTTTTAAACTTCGATTACATAGAAGAGACATGGATGAAGATTTCGTTTTAATATTATAAGTCGTTATGTAAACTACCCGATGAAATACGTATGGTTTACGCTGTTGTTTTCCGTATGATGTATCTTTTTACAGGTGCATAGTGCATTTTTATTTATTGTGCTGTCATCATATACCGAGCGAGATTTTTCCCGGGAAGATCAATAAGGCACTAGTGATTCTTTAAATGTAATTGGTCGTTTATATCCCCATCTAAACTGGAGCCAGTATCTGAAATTTATTTTAACCATGTCTAAATGCCTATATATGCCAACACATACTTGACGTTTACTAAGTGAACATTTTGTCGGGTGGTTGACTGTGTAAGCGTTATTCTTAATGTTGTTTTTGAATATTTAGACATTTTGGTTGTTCTTTAATGAATGTCTATAAATCAAGAAATTGGCTTTTTAAAAAACCGCTCGAATTCGAGCTCTGTCTCTGTTACCTTATACTGCCAAACCGTCAAAGTTAACTGTCATGCCGTAAGGGCTGCTAAAAATGCTCCAAACGTGATCTGATTACACCAATTATGCTTTGAATGTCTTTCGACCACCTACGACAAATGCCATATATTGATAGCCCGTCACGTACTGTTGACTGAGCTGAATGAGCAGATTGCCCAAATTAATCCTAATCAATTGAAATAAACAGTAATTGTCCACTTTTGGTCAAGTTTGGTAATCTAAAAGCGGGGCTGCTGTCTTCGTAATTCGTTTTAGAAAACAAATTAATAGCCTTCAATTAAACCTTTTTCCGCTATCCTCAACGTAAGTACTTTTACACAGACAAACTGTATTACGAAAAGCGTTTGTTGTTTAATTTTAGAAAAATCGTTGAATTATTATCACTACATCTAAATTGTTTTAACTATTTTAAATACTTCTTAACGAAATTGAAAATCAGGTACAATATAGACTCTTGTAAAATGTATTACTATTTAATATTATCAATAATACTATTTTATGCCTTAAAAATAATTGTAAAAATTAAATCTTTTTGAATTCGGTGCTGAGAAGATTATTAACTGTTAACGAATTTAATCAAAATGTAATTCGATAAATGTATATATTTAAACTATGTGAAGGTTTATTGTCTTGGGCGGAATATGTAAATACTCTCATTATTGTTGGTAGACTGATTGACAGTCGTCGTCAAGTTCAATAGGGGTTCAGGTGCGAAAGACGACTTGTAAACGCCCGTTTACCTGAAATGCGGCTTTCGCTTTAACAGTTTAAGAATTTTAATAATTTCCAAGTTCCATCAAAACGACCAATAACGAGCCATCGCAGCAGTTATCGTTCATGTCAGCTTTGGTAGGGACGTATAAAATGAGATCTTTATTTTATGTGGAACTTGCTGACATTTTCCCATTGTTATCATGTTAAATGAATCGATGCATTTGTGTATATAACGTATAAAGATACAAGTGTGTTTCCATTTTCGTTTATAATTCAACACATATATACAGTAAATTATATTTGTTAAATAATTAAATAACTGGGTTTCTACTGACGCAATCGAGAAGATAGCTGAACTAAAGCCTATTCGAATAGGCCTTTTTGGATAATTGAATACAATGCCTTCATTAATGT
This sequence comes from Gnathonemus echidnorhynchus, assembly GCA_026776725.1. Classification (NCBI taxonomy): domain Eukaryota; kingdom Metazoa; phylum Chordata; class Actinopteri; order Osteoglossiformes; family Mormyridae; genus Gnathonemus; species Gnathonemus echidnorhynchus. The sequence goes on from JAODJU010000033.1 coordinate 16,001,242, forward strand.
TTAAATCGAATAATCTGCTACTCTGTCTTACTTATACCTATTTCCTACTTTTATTTGATGTACCGTTTCAAACAGTAATGGGTGAGATAAAGCTTCAGTTGAATGCTATTTTCTAATTTAACCGCGCCATTTAATAAGTTAGGTTAGTTAATTTTCGGTATAGGGATAGTGATGTTAGATTCAAATGAATAAATTATAAGGCGCAGATTAAAACAGTTTTGAGAAAAGAATTTGTCATGTTATAATAAGCATTACATTAAATATAAATCACAATTTGAGTCAACAGCGTATGTGGCAACTAAGACAGTAACAATTAGCTACAATGATAACCCTCACTATTTTGTAAAAATAGAAATAATAAATCAGACCAACTATTTTTGTTACATTTTCGTAATATTCTCATTAATGTGTGCAGGATGTTACCTCCGATGTATATATCATTCATTCTCGTTAATTTCCACTATTTGACCATGCAAATGACACGCAAGCGATGTGCTAGCTCCGTCTAAGGGGGAATCCGTATTGCTCATTCAGAGACCTTGGCTACCTTTGGAGAAATAAATAAACGTACTAAAAAAGAAACACACACAGACTACCTGTGGTAAGCAGAAATCCAACAATCTTCTCTAGCAGCTTAGTGTTTAGATCATTTATGATGTCCAATGAATTCTTCTTTTTAAAATTTAATTTAATTTTTATTCTCTTTTTCAGAATTTACACGAGTTTACCGAACAGCCAAATATTCTGAGCAATTAGCGGGGTCCTCTATGCTGAGATAAGCTTACCTTGTACTGACGCTTCGTTGCACTTAACGGCGCCGTTGTTAGAGACGCGGATAAATGATGGAGAAAAGATGTCAGCGTGTCTGCCAGTAGATGGGGGTTGTTCCTTATCTCTCGCAGCCCCGCTTTTCATTGAAATATATCCGCTGCTTGGTGAACAGAAATATGCCCTTTTTATCTTAAAAAACGTCGCTTGTACAAGGGTCCTAGGAGTCTCTGAGCTAATATTGAATCGCGCAAAGTTCTGGAAGCTTTTCTCGCCATGCACGTAAATATACGTGACAATCAAAGGGATAATATGAATTAGTCGACAAAATAGCACATTCGAAATAAACGCTTTCCGCCTAACTTTAAATTAAACAAGACAAACACATTCAAATGTAAAACCGACAGCAAAATGATTTTTAAAAGTAGTAATACATTTAAACAGTCTCGTCTCGTGCCTCTTGGGTAACTTCAATGATAATCTACCCGCGAAAACCATATTTCTTGATTTGATTTTAAAATGTTTTTTTTTCCTGTTGATATCCTGTTCTTACACACATTTCCCATTTCATATTAAATAGCCTATCGGAGGAACCGATGTTTTGCAATATCGTTAAACAATAACAGGCCTAATCAGCATGCATTACACTAATACTAAGTTATTGTAAAAACCTACATTTAAATTAAAGGTATATTATAAATACGCAGAGGCCTGGATGTGTATGCGATTGTGTGCTGCTTTCTTTATGAATAACAAAACATTATCAATTTAAGAACCAGCGAATGTACGACAAAACTCTCAGGGTATACGGTCACAGCTGTAATTTCACATTTTTTCAACTGCACGATTCTGCATTGTAATATGCATACAGCAAACAGGAAATAACAATGATATTTTTTTCCACACAAGTCGATTTTATTATTTATGAATATGCTGTAATTTAGGTCTTGCTGATTTAAACAATGAAGTAGATACGTTGAGCTTATCTTTATTCATATTTCATATTATTTACATTTTACCTGGAACAAATAAAACTGCACTATAAACTGAGTGATAACAGAAATATTATTTAAACCCATTAATGCCTGTTTCGTTGCAAATGAGTTTTTCTCATATAATATCATCTATCTGTTAATACAAGTATATGTATTAGATGTGGATTGTATGACCTGATGATGTAGGGATCCAAAACATTAACTAAAGTAAAGGAGAATCTTTTGTGTCAGTAAGTCTTAATTTGCACATCCCTAGACAAATGCTCCGCTGGTTTGTATAAATAATTAAACCAGGCCTCGTTGCTTGCCATTGTATCGATGGTTGCCATGCGTTGCTATTTAGGCTCTGTGTTTAGCATGAAAAACAATGGGGATATTTTCATATTTACATGCAAAGATGATTACTGGTCAACTGTTTTCTCCAGACCGCACAGAATACCTGTGGTCATCTTGGCTTAATGCGACTGTCACGCCTCACGTTTAACTATTGCACAACTCCTCCTAATTATCTCGATTAAAAAACACCCAGAAAAGGCGAAAAACATTTTTCCTGACGATAGAACCATTTTAATATTAAGCATTTTAGTCTTCCCCTCTAAGCACCGCCTCCTTTCATGACACTTAAAGGAAACAATGACAAAGGCAGAAAAATATGAACATGTTGCCAAGTGGAAATGGCCTGGCTTGCCTGTTAATTCTGGCTGGCTGTTAAATCTTGCCGAAAATATACATAAACACAATATGGATACAAATATGAGACATAGTTGTGAGACACTTATAACATCCTGAAATGCAAACAAACAGTTAGTTTATCCTCTGCTTTTACAACACGTCAACCTTCCAAATCAATTTTTTTTCTCAGCACTTTGGAAGCACACATGTTATTCAAATGGGGTGCGCAGTGAAAACTGAACTCCCTTCTGAAAGTCCTCCCTTAGCTTCTGAGCCTCTGACCTGACCCTAGTCCTGTCCTACTGGACTTCAGCCCACACCACCCCCCCCAAAACTGACGCTGACACCCCCACTCCTCATTTTCAGCGGGAGGCCCTCTTTGAGCAGATCTCTTGTTGCCAAGCGGGTTAGCATTGAGGTTCAAACCCATAGCAGCTGCCCCGTTCCCCTGGCTGCGGTATACACGATCAGTCCTTCACTGGTACCAGCCACAGGGGTCCACATGGGACTGGACACAGCCGCCATGTGTATGCTGAACAGCTGCTGCAGAAATCTAACAAAAAAAAAAATCCTGGTTATCATCCTCCTTGCGCTGGCAGGGGTTAAACAGCACGTCTGCCAGACCTCCTGAGAGGGATTCCTCCCCACCCAGCCCCCCGCCCCATCCTCCACAGTCCAGGGAACACCTGAATACCCTCCCGTTCTGTCGCCACACTTAGGGATAACTTTTGGGAATATTCCGACTGCTGGCATATTCGATTTTAGAGCTTGCTCATTTGACCAGCTCTGGAAATCTCCTGCTCGGCAGGACGGCTCTCAAGCCTGTCCAAAGGAATCGGTTTGTCTGACTGTCACTCAGTTGCACTTTGAGATGTTTTTGCCAGACGCAGCCACAGGAGCTTGGAGCCCATCTGACCACCACTGGACCTTTCGGCAGCTCTGCCCGCGGCTGGCTGACATTGTTTCCACTGCGTGACCAGACACCGAAACAGCGGCTGCTCCGATGCCACTCCAGTGCTGGTCCATAGCGCCATGTGCCCCCTATTTCCCTCCAGATGTTGGGGCCATCGCCTCGATGGGCTACTGCGAGAGGCTCTTCCGTGTCACCTTCTCCTCAACGGTGGATATTGGCCCGGTGCAGGAGATCTGCTGCGGTGCTCTGCATCCATTCTGTCACCGGTTCCTCATGGCAGCTGGAGAGGGCAGCCCGGCTTGGATTGGGCTGGAGCGGCGATTCCAACCGGATGTCTTTCCTGCTGCTTCTGAAGTGGAGAAGCAGTGATCTTCCATAGCATATGCTCCGTCTGAAGGTCAGCTCGCGAATTCCACACCGTCAAGTGTCCCCCCCAGTGTCTCATCTGTGGGAAGAACCGGTCATGCTGAATTGGCTATGCTAGATTTAGGACTTATTGCTAAATTCTCAAGTATGATTCAATTTCATTTTAAAGAAAAAGAAACAGCAACATACATTGAAAATTAACGACATAAATTCGATTTTTGCAAGAAATGTTGGCATTTGATGCTATAAGTCTATGTTAACTAAACAATTAACTAATTAAGCAGCGATATAGACACTAAATAATGGGTAATTTTAGGTCAGTTTGTGGCAAGTAAATTTGCTTAGTTTGTTATATACCTCATTCAATATTTTGGAAACGTTTGCTTAACCTGTAAGTATGGATCATTTCATCTCTGTAGGACTAAAGAAGGTGACAAATGTGTAAACATATTGAAATGGTGCATGGCTGGTCAATGCTCAGGAGGTGATAGCTTGTAAAAGCTTGCAGCTTTTGTTCCATACTATATGTTTTTTGGGATCAGTTGATTCATTTGACAGTGACAGACAAGCTCTAGACGCTTTAATATTTTAAGGCGAGAATCAAGCAGAATGTCAAAATGCCAAGAGTGTCACATGATATATTGGACAACAATGAGAAATATTTATATTTAGAGAGCCATTAGAGAGCAGTCTGATGCACTGTCAAAAATGACTTTACATCAAATATTTCAAAATAATAATCAAGATGGTTGGTTTAATAACAGTGTAAAACACTGAAAATGCTCTCATAAAACTGACATATAGGGAAAACTTTCAATATTCCTTGGATTATTTCATTGAATTTCTAAATATCAAATGCTTTGCAGCTTATTGACCTACAGTTCCAAACACGTGTAACATCGGTGAAGCTCATTAGAGTAAAAAATAGCTGTCCTCTCCTTTCATTGGGTCCACTGAAATCTGTCAGGAGGATGGCTTGTATTGTGCGCTGCTTGCGTTCCAGTCACGAGTTTCTGACCAGGAAAAAAAAAATGAGGCTACACATCACTTAAGTCAAAAAAGAAGCATGAATACGATGGACGTACATGTTGGCCTATTTCATGGTCAGCTACAGGACGGGAGGCCCGAAACGCCGATCCATCTCCTTAATGTGACAGATAGATCTCCAGGCAAGAGCAGCAAACCCGTCGCAAGCCGACCAGGTACTTGACGAGCATGACACCGTGACCATTCCGGTAGTGTTATTCCTGCACGCTTCGCTGCATTGCTTCAGAGCCGGGCCACAATAAATTTGCCTTTCATCCCTGCCGACCGCACGCCTGCGGACCTGTCCTCCTCAGCACTGTTGTGATCATGAGTCTCCTTGTAGATGCTCACAGGGGTTTTGCTCCTGATCAGTAAGCAGTTTTCCTTGTGACCCGCCTGGTGCCGAATTGCGACCAAGCCAAACAGGCGTCGGAGCGACAGAACTCGGCCCTCAGAGGCGCTTCCCGCATCCGGTCTCCGCTGCCTGCTCGTTCAGACGCACCGGGACGTGTGTGGCAGGTTTGAGTGATGGCCTGAGGGGACAGTCCTACCCACATTTGTGAGACACAATTTTACACACACAGGTTTACACATCTTCAGTGTGTAGTGGTGCTGAGAAATGGAACTGCCATCCCTTAAAAAATAACATGACACAACCTTCACAACATTTTCTGCTATCAGCAAAAAATCATTAGGAGTCAGATGATCTCATTGGTTAATAATGACCGTGTTTTTGGTCGGTTTTGTGCTGATGGCGGCAGGATGTGATCTAAAGGTCTTACTCTGAAGGAATGAAAAGGACTGCATTGTTAAATACTTCAGAAACGTACCCTGGGGACATTTGGAGTACGGCAACTTTGAAAGTTTAATTATTCCATTTTTTAATCATCACTTGTTCATTGGAACATCACTTCAAGGTTATGCAACCCACATCACTCACTGTTTTTGTACACATTTCCTCTGTGCTCCTGCAGTGCTGTGTTGGTCACGTGATTTATACGTCGGACTCGTTAAAACACCAAAACATGAGAAGCCTTGCGTGACATGGAGGGGTTTGACTCAGAATGAGAGAAGTTGTTCTATCAACCAGCAAGGGCCCAGGTCAGAAAAGGGGCGGGGCTACAAAGAAAGGAAGTGAGCAATCATTTTTTATATAATTAATTTTGCATCAAAATTGTCATAACATACACTGAGGATTTATGTACATCTAAACATGTATTCAATTTTTTCTCCATATTTTTAAAGTATTTAAACCATTTCTCGATAAACTAGAATACTATGCATCCCGTATATAACCAGGAGAGGTTTACATACACCGTTCCTGACCGCTTTTGAAATGCGGTATTAACTACGACTTCTTTTTCAGGCTGAATTTTGGCTGTTTTTTTTTCTTCACTGTCCGAAGGTGAACCCAGATTATATACTATAGTGTGTCCCTGCTTATAGCTATCACCATTCAGTTATCTAGTCCCTTGTTTCATCGATATTGCGCAAATGCAAAACGGGCTTATGTTGCTATATGTATCTGGCAACGCAGCTGACGATATTTTTCTGCTGTAGATACTTTTAGCGACGCGTTGATTCCAGTATTTTTGCCTTCAGCTCGTATTCTTCAAACATTATTAAATGCTTTTGCTTAGTAGTTGCAAAGAAACAGATTTATTTTTTTCATTTAGCAGTTACACATGACTCAGAACAACGCATGCTCTAAGTCGACCAAAACATCATTTAAATAGGCCAAACAGCAAAAGTATGTTTCATCCATTTTGACTGTTCAGTATAAACACAGAAATACAAGCAGAAACACCAAAAGACAGAATGTTGTAATTAAATGACATCTTTAGCTATTACATGAAATTACGATGTTGTTCTTGTCATTTTAAAACAACCATCTTACATTCATTTTCGTGTGCACGGAAATCTATTAACGCTAAACCGACGTGCAGGGGCAGCGCGCAGAAGACAACTGAGAATAACATGTTATCTAGCATTAACTGCGCACGCAGGTAACTGGATGTTCGTGCGACCCTAGGAGGTCGCGGCTGGAAAATAGCCGTGAGTCATCATGAAAGCATATATTAGCTTTTCTTCCTGGATGCAGACGCTTGGCCGCGGGAGCTTCTGCAGGCTGTCCCTAGAAGTGCCGATGTCCGTTTGCGAACAGCGGAGCCCCGCTGCTGGGACAACACGCAACAAGTTACATTTGCACCACTGGACCCGTAAAATAGCTGTTGCCAAGGTTTACGAGAAATGTTTGTAGAACAGCTCCGCAACGGCACCTATAAACATTCATACGACAGAAGCACAGATGGAGGCAGATTGATGTTTTTGTGCTGTCCCTGTAAATCAAATGCATCAATATCACCTACAAGTCCCGTATAATGAATGCATGAAACTACCTAATTGCACGAAATATATTTTGAGAAGGAGGGGTGAGTCAGGTGTCGAATACTTCCAGGGTGTGAGGTTTGACTCCCAGCTCTGCTCTATATGCGTGGAGATTGCATGCTCTTTCCATGTTGTGGTGGTTTCGCTTCACAATCCAGATACATGCATATAGGATAATTGCCTGTGGCATATGTGCCCTATACTGGACTGGCACCTTGCCCAGGGAGTTCCCCTGTCTTATTACCTATGCTACCTGGAACAGGCTTCGGGCGACCCTGTCGAGGATATGGTATAGGAAAATAAAGGGAGTTTTGTAAGGAGAGTGATGAGGTACCACCCAAGGAAGACTGAGCACTATGTACTGTTCAAGAGTCACAGATTGAAATGTGAAACACATTGCTAATTAGAGTATTTTTACAGCCACCAATCATCGTTTTGCTCCAGTATAACCAGACACACACTGAACTCCATGGTGCAATGAAGTCACAGAGGGTTATACGTTTCTTGACTTGATTTATCATGCACTGCTCTCTGCCAGTGTAGGATAAACACATGCTCTTTATGCTACTGCCGCTTGCATTATTGAGCAAAGGGAAGCGGAGGGAGGGCTGAACATTTTAATATCGAAAGCAATACAGTTTATATGTAGCTAGAAGTCCTGGGGCCTGTTTCACAAAGCAGGATTTCATGCTTAGCCGGATCACTTGTCAGATTTAAGGTCGTCTGGGCTAAATGTAAGTGAACAAAGATAAAATCCATTTAAATCGGTGTACATTAAATCTAACAAGTCATCCAGAAAAACAAGAAATGCTGCTTTGCGAAACAGCCCCCTGCTTGACAAGACAAGACAACAACAATAACAGCAAAACTGTCTGGACCCATTTAGTACTCTTTCTTTACAGAAGTAGCAGCAGGGATGGTGTTACAAATACCTGTAAACCACAACAATAATGGGAAAATGTCAGTGGAAAAGGACAGGTAAACAGGGCCTGCACTCCCACAAAGCCCTGCCATTGTATGCCATACAAATACAATGCATTCTCTTTCCTTTTGAAGGGCCAGCAGCCTGAATCTGACCCATGACATTCACTGTTTTTGACCCCTATCTTTGGAATATAATCTTCTGGCAGCATTGGATGTCTCCTTCTCCCTTTTGTGGTTTAGCTGTCTCATACGAAACCAGCAGGGTCATGCACTGAACCTCTGACATGTCAGTATAGATAGGTGTTATTGCTGCAGATACTGTTCACTGTCTAATAAAATGCGATCAATGAAAAAAATGAAAGTAAGGGTGACAATTCAATAAAGGACTTTTTTTTTTCCAATCGAGATTTCTCATTCTATTTTTGATTCAGCGTGTATTTAAAAAGATCATACATTGTCGTGGTTTATCATGTGCCCTAAAGATCCCCAGTCACATGACGCTCTGTATGAGGCAATAAAAGAAGTTAATTTCAGTGACTGGACAGTATGCAATGAGGTGTACATTGCACTAACTTCTACACATAAAACTCTGAATTGAATTTTTTCTTCTTAGCTGGGTCTTTCACGTTCACTTGGCCGTAAGGACACTGTTGACAGAACAAAGAGACAAAAGATTTACATTTAGTACATCTATCCATTTCCCATACCCACTTTGGCTTATGCAGGGTCACGGAGCCTTACGTGTCTGCATGCACTTCCACAGCATTTTCCCCTCTGAAGATGAGCGAACTTTGTGAACACCTTGTATCCCGTCGCTGGATCTATGTACATTTGCTCCTTAGCCTTGAAACAAATAATAAGTTTCAGCTGAAAATGCTCACACACAACTTATCCAACACAGAGATAAAAACTAAAACATTCACTGTAACGTACCACCATATGACTATGAATATGGATATACAAGTTAGATAACTAAGACACGGGACAAATCCATTTCCTTGCAGAACTAATGGTTAGAGGTTATAGACGTAATTATTCTCAGGGACAGCAGTTAAGAAGCCCCCCACTTTAAACGTCAAACTGCTGGATTCTTGCTTTATTAGGCAACCTGGTCGTGTCACTGGATGAGGCTCACGATCATATACACACTCTTACACTCTAAACCAAGTTCAGATTGGAGTTCCAGGATATGAAGTCAACAAAGGTTTGTCCAACTGTAAACAGAAACTATGTGGGTGATACAGTGGAGCGATGAACCCCACACCAAAACAATGGAAAGAGAGCCGGAGATGGAAACTGTATTTTAATTCCTTAAAATGTCCTTAAAAAGTCTCCTCCTGGCCAGCATTACTAGAATGCCAACTTGTACTGCATATGAGGGAATGCGCCCCCCACCCCCGCCTTGTACCCACATGACATCTACCTTCACAAATAAACTTGTCATCTCTATGTGATCCTGTTAGGCCTTACAAAGTTATTTTATCAAGTCTTCGTTCAAAAAGATAAGACCACTTGTTTCAGCTTCGGAAAGCTACTATACAAGAAGAGCCTGGGGCTCTTTTATGACGTGACTTGTCATTTCAAATGGCATCTCTTTCTTCCATAGCAAAGCTGGCACAGTCTGTGTACTGGAAATCTTTAACTCTCCAGAACTAAAGACTAGCTTTAAAACATGAATGCTTCACAACACATTACGGTAGGCATTTTGAGGGGTATTTGAGGGACAATCACCCTAATTTGTCCCAAATCTTTGTTTCCAATGGTTTGGAAACAAAGATTAATATATAATGCCAACTCTTTACATTCTCACTTATTGTATGGTTACCAGAATTTAAATTATATGGATAGTTAATTTTATTAAAGTAACAATCATTTGTAAACTCCTGAAAACATAATTTAAACTTACAGGCAAAATAAAGTCTGTATTTGCTGAATTTGGTGTAAATCGCCTTTACAAATTACTGTTGATCTCAATTATTTCATTAAAAATAATTTTATAACAGGATTTAACACTGTGTGTCCGGTAGTAACAAGCTTTTCGTGACCGGTACCCAAGTGGGAGGGGCACGGCGCTGTACGGGTTCCTTTAACTGCAACACCGCAAACATTCTTACCTCACATGCCTTTTCGTGAAGGAGTGCAATTTGTCTTTCATTTTCTTGCATTTGCATTTCTCTTGTATCCGTATCTTCATTTCTACAATTTTTTGAGTTATTTTGTGATACTGCGCTTGTTACTTGTTCAGTGTAGCAGTATTTTTCGGAAGACGACATAATCACCTTTCGTTTCAGATTCCCAAGTAAAAATACGTCAAGTCTGTTGAAATTCCTCAGTGACTGAAAATGCGGAGATAACATGCTCTAGCGATTCTCGTATTTATCTTATCAGATTCCCGCATGAGGAAAGAAATAAACTAATGCCCGCGAGCGACCTTGTTCAACTTATTTGAGCGATATACTTACATATTAACAATAGAATACATATTCCTAAATAATATGTCGCATATACGTGATTATTAACTTATTTGTTGCGAGACGCAGATACCGGCTCATGTCCTTCCCATTTCCAGCTTGTTTTCGCTGTCGCGCCCGCGCCTTTGCGTCCCATTCGCCCGAGGCCGGTATTACGGCACGCGATTCTGCTCCTCCTCTGCTTGTAGTTCAATATCATTGACCGTGCTTGAAACGACCTCGCATTTTCTTAACTTTCTGCACATTACATAAGCAGACGTTAAAATATGTGAAAGCAAAGATGGAAGTTGTACGACTATTTGCATGAATTTTAATTGTTTTCCTTTTGTACATTTAACCTGCCATCATTAGTAATGTCTGCTTATCTGTTCAAATGATTTTGGATTAAGAGCTTGGGTATTAACCGTATGAGTACTTTGGGTGCTATGGCATTATGTTTATGTCTGTATGATGTACGCATTTATATTAAACACATGAAAATATATAATTCAGTTGAAATAAATATACTAAAATATATTTAAGTGCTTTAACTAGTGTTAAGTTGTAAACAAGAATACCCTGCTGCAGGTATCCATATGAAATTGCAAGCATCTCTGCTGTAACTTAAAATCAGCATTATATATTTACATAATATACACATATGTAATTTAGGCTCACATGCAGTGATTAGCTACTAAAAATGTTAGCTATGCTCTCTGTTTAAAACTGTCTTCTGTCCAGCTAGATTGATCAAATGATACTAATCAGAGTTTGTGTAGGTCTTAACTGGGACTACATGCAATCTCCATAATTTCAGACCAGGGGGGTGTTCCAGGAAGCAAGATTTCTTGCTTAGCCAGATAACTTGTTGGATTTAAGGTAGTCCGAGCTAAATGTAAGTGAACTAACATAGCCCAGACTACCTTAAATCCAACAAGTTACCCAGCTAAGCAAGAAATCCTGCACTGTGGAACACTGCCGCCCCCCCAGGAGTATAAGACAAAACCATGAAGGCATGAAACCATAGAAGTATCTCCTGAACTACCATATGGCCGTTTGCAAATACCAAACAATAAATATTTATTCACTGAATTTATTTGAATTGTTTGCTGTATGCTGGCTGAAGTGTTGTATCCTAGGAGAAAGACTTATTTAGATGACTTGGCTCTTTTATTGTTCTGTTTTCCATACTATATATCCAGTATGGGCTGTCGTAAGCCTGGAACCTGTCACTAAAAACAAGACATAAGGCCTCAAAAACCATGGATGGGGATTATTGAGAGACACCGGTTAACCTAAACCACATGGCTTTGGACTGCTGGAACAAACACACAAACATGATCAATGTGCAGAATCCACGCGAGTACAGCAAGGGCTGGAAATCAAAGTGATGTCCTAGGTGTGAGACCACCCTCTGAGCCACCACACTGTCTAATGTGATGCTGCTATCATTTATATAACTGCAAAAATAGCTACATTCATAAACAAATATACAATCATCCAATTTCTCGTGGAATATTTTCATTTTAAATCATAACAGCAGATTAAAGTAACAGTGTGCAAACATGATATTCAGGAACAGAAAATGCCTTGGGTTTTTCTTTTCCTGTAATTGACTTTCTTGAGAAGTTAGTGGCTTGAACAAGCAGCATCATCTCAACAAACCTCCAGAATTGCTCTGTGCATAAAAAGCTGACACATTGCCTCTATGAGTTCCTTCCCAGGATTTGACCTGCGAGTCATATTGCTGGTCAAAGAAAGTTTGCCTAACTACGTTATTATTACGTTGTTATTTACCTGTGGATAACTGCCTCCCTAAATGCATATGGGACTAGTGCAAATGGATGATTAAAAATGGCTGACTTTGTTATCCCATCTTCTGTTACCTCCTAGAAGAAGGATTATCTTCTAAGGACAACACGAAATAATATCCAATTCAAACATTAAAAGTTTACATTAAGTAGGAAATTTGCAGTGCCATCTATTCATTACCCAGCTAAGACAACACGGAAAACAGGATGACTGGTCTTAAGTCAGAAGCTTTGAAGTCTTGCAGTGGTGAGTTGTAGGGCATACTTTATTTCATTTGCTTAACTGATACTTGGATTCTTTGCCCACATACCCACTTTGACATGACACACCTAAAATTAAGTTCAGCTGAAATATGTATCCAAACTCTGGTACTTCAATTTACTACAGTCATGTTTCTTAGGTATCTGTATTATTTAGGTCATCCTCTACATTCTGCCCAGTGTACTCCACTGCTTAGTGCCCTGTGCTACCTGGGTCAGGCTCCAAGCTTTCCATGACCCAGTATAGGATGAGTGGCTGGAAATTAAAATGGATGGATGGCTTCTCTACTTAAATTCTCTGTCATTGTTCTTTCACCCGGTTCTGTTATATATCTGGTTCAAGTTATGTGTAGTAGCAAACAACAATCTAGCCATGTTATGCAGTGCTATGTTTCCCAGCAGAGCTACCCAAGTCAGCATGGGAATAATAAATGTCTTATCATGTGTAGCTCATCATCTAACAAATAACTCTTAGTGTTCACCTTCATCTTCCACCTTGTGTGGGAAGAGCCCACCTATGCAACGTCAATTCACATGACTCAGCTGCATCACATCTGGGTTACGTAAGCATCGACTGAGCGACTAATTGCTTATTTCTTAAGATGCTCCTCGTTAGTAGCAGTCATTCGTGGTGGTCTGGAGCGACCCCAGACCCCCACGATCAGCCGGCGAAAGACGACCTTCGTGATAAGAATCGACCGCGGACATGCAGGCAAGTGGTGAACGCGCCGATGACGTCACACTGTCGTCTCGTGGACTTCCTGGTTTCACGCTCAGTGAAGAAATCCGTAGGACGAGAAAGAGAGCGAGAGAAAGCCTAGATATCTAAAGACAGACGTTTATACGGACAGCAGGAGGCATGTGGGCTCTCTCTGAAATGCGCACTGAAATTGAGGAAGCGACTGACTAGCGAAAAGTATTGAAAAAAAACTCGCGCTTCACCTCCGTGGACGGTTTGCCAGTGTTGGCTGTCCTCCCGATCTCGGACAGCGGTCAGAGCCGGTTTTGAGGGAGCTGCCGAGATGTTGTAACCATGGACAGCAGAATAAAGTAAGTCTTTTTGCTGGGCATGACAGTATTTGCTACAAATAAATGCGTGAAAAGCCTCCGAGAGTCTGTCTGCGAGATACACGTCGGTGATCATACGTGAGCTGACAAGTGCTTTCTTCCTGAGGCGACTTGGGAAAGGTTCAAGCCGGCGTTAATTTTACTTTGAGCAGGGCTGGCTCTGGATAAACCCCGCGACACGTAGGCCGGAAGCCTTAAAATAACAAAATAAACTCCAAAGTGTCTGGAGTTACGACTGTGTGTAACGTTATTATCATAACAGTTCCCATAAATACCTGCAGCCAGCGAAGGATGGACTTGTTAAATGCTGTCAGTACCGGGTAAAGGCAATGCCTTTGCTAGCCTCTTAGCCAGCTAGCTTGATTCTTATGTCTGTTTCTTATGCAGCGTATCCGTACGCAAAAACACTTAATGTGTGTACCAGTGCATGTTTTTCTTTTTTTCCTTTAAATGACGGATGTCGTCTTAATGGCTTTCGAATGTCCCTCTCTTTTTTTCCACAGCGAAAATCCAGGGAAGACGTTTGATCTAGTTCTACAGGTGCGATGTCCGGCTACAGAAAATGAAGGTAGGATACGATTTGCAATTTACACATTTAACTTCAAATAAATTAACACGACGCCCACCTTATCACGTCAGTCGTCATTTGTGAATCACAAGTTTTTATCAGTTGTGACGGGTCTATTTGTGTATTAATATGTGAACACTTGGAACCGTGTCGTAGAGTACGTATGCTCAGAAAACATTGGAAAAAATGCATAGGTGACTTGTTTGTTTGTCTTATTTCGAAGTGCTGTTTTGTAATTTAATTTTCCTAAACTGGGGGTGTATCAGGTGGGCATATTGGTTGATGTAGGAGACTTGGCCAAAAGATCACAAATGCCAGACAGTTGTGTGTTCTATTTTTTTTTTTTTTTTACCTGCTTTCAGTGATAACTATGGTAGCTGGTTCATGCTTCAGTATCCCTTAATCACTTTAGGTAATATGTATACTGCCAAAGGTTGGCCTTTCATGTAATATTGTGTTACAGACACTGAGTGGATAGTCACTGCTAACCTGAGATGATTTCACTGCTGCTATCATATGTCAACTATAGATAGAATTTCTGAGCTAAGCTACTTTTGGCTATTAAGACACAGAGTACGGCAGAGTCGATATGTTACTAAAGCTTAGCGAAGTATGTTTATACTGTTTAACTGTAATCATTTGTATTTCCCTGCAGTATTACTATGAAATGTAGTACGGTACAGATGGTTTGCTAAAAGTCACCGTCTAGAATAGTTAGTACACATGTAAGGAGTAATAGTTCATTGCGATTTTTATTTGGAAAATAAGCTAGAGTGTCTTGAGTATGTAAAGATGCATCGTAAATCATTAAATGTAATTGTCTCCATTATTTTAGCAATTATGTCTTTTAACTGTGGTGCTGCTAAGTCTGAATATTGATAAAGTGTAAATATTTGCCAAGACACACATCAGACCAATGCAAGTATCTTGACGTTTAAAGAGTATCGAATATCGGCAAGTACCGATACGTTAACCGATATGTATCACGCTTAGTGTATAAACTGCTTAACTGTTTTTGTTTTATGCTTTTAAGTTGCTTATAAGTAACACTATAGGATCATGCCCTTAATTTAGGTGTTGCCGAGGCAACATGGTTAATTTGGGCGTGAGCTTCCACTTAAAACTGAGAAAGAAAGCCTTGCCTCAGGTTTTTTTTTTGTTCTTTTGAACAGGAAGTCCTCTTGTGTAGTATCGGTTCAGTCATTGTGTATCAAAATGACAGGCCTGTGGTCAGTTAATAATCTGTATTTTACAAGCCCTAAGGACTGCTTCTGCCGGCAGTATTGGGCCAAAGCGGTATCGGGCCAGGGTATTTCAGTACCCCTTATTTATACACTACTTCTTAACACAGCCCAGCATCTTTAGGATCATTTTGTATTTTGTTCCTTTTGCTGAGCTCCACATGAGCATATGATCCATGCTTGAAAACGTACATTGTTTTTGCTAATGGTCTGCAACTATTTAAATGTGAGCTTAGCTGAAAGCAAACGCTGCATGATTATATTCAGGCTAGTTCACCTATGTTGCTTGACCCTTTGCATAACAGAGTAAAGTTTTAGGGGTTTGCATTTCTTGTTGATTTCACTGGCTTCATTATCTGTCTTTATCAGCAAATAAATATGAGGTATTGAAGTATATTTCTGAGTATTTGCATCTAAATTTCTCATTTGGTGCTTTCACTTGTACATATAAAATATATGTATAATGACTTGGGAGATTCTTGTATTTGTATTTTTGTATTAGTGTGTGTTTTGTGTTGGAATGAGGAGGCAGGAAGGAAGAAAAACTCTGTATTTAAATAAAAGTGCCTTAACTGGTTGCTTAGGGCTTCCATCTTGGAATATGTGTTCTAAATCTCAAGAATATCCTGGAGATGCTAGAGACTGTTTTTCCTCATTCCCACACTCACAACACTGTAAATCTGTGGGTGTGCCATTCATTAAGCTCTGTGCCTTTCAGCAGTGTGTACTGCTCTTAGTGTCACGCAAACGCCTTTAGTACCTGTAATATGGGGGAAAAAAACTTGCTGTAGTTCCCCATTTTGTGATAGTGAAAATGTGCTGTCTTCTTGTGTTCTGCCAGTACTTTTATAAGCTTCCTTGTTATACTTATGTGAAGAAATGTACTGTGTATTTATTAATTAAGTTGTAGGAGTTAAAATGATAGATATCTATACTAAAACTGCAGTACTGGGAGTGATGGTTGTTCTGCTCAAAGCTGTAGTGCATTCCTTTGAAGCCATATGTACGGTAAAGTGTAAGAACTTAAAGGAGGATTTGGTTAACTGAATGATTTTAAGGTATATCATCTTTGGTATGTGTAGGTAAGTAACCTGGCAAACTCAAGATCTTCATGTGCTATTCCTCACATTCACAGTAGTAGAAATAGATTGCATATTTCGGTATGGATTTCCTGAATAGTGAAGTAGCACTTTATTTTTGTTTTCTGGTGTACAGACCACAGCTAATACTGAGCAGCCTCCTGTTTGATTCCCAGTGGGTATTTTTTTAGTTTCAAGGGTTTTTGGAAAGCTAAGGCCTGAAAACTGGAAATGATCAGAAAACATCGGAAAATATCTCAAAAAAGAATGCTTTAAAAAGGCTGATTGTGGGACGTTAACGTAATGAAATTTCTCTGCTCAAGGTAGTAGAGGGTTGATAAATAGGGGCACTGCTAGAGATGGAAGCATATCTGACTGGCTCCCCAACTCAGCTCAATCCAGTTATGTTCCAGGCCTTTTTCAGGGCCCTTGTCCCTCAGAGGCCCTTGTGATCGTCCTAACCTCCCCCCCTTCTGACATCACTTTTTCACTTTTGATAAGACATAGTACTAAATCGCAAGGTTCTAAAATGGTAATGTTGTATTTTCCCAGTGTGTATTTGTGTATGTTTATAGGTGGTGTGCTAAAAGGTACTGAAAACAATAGAATTTTATTCACGTTAACACATAAGTCCTGGGCTAATGAGGTGAAGTCATCTTGGATGGTACCTCTCCGGTCTGTAAAACCTTCTGAAAATTCAAGCATCTTTTGACTCATCTTCCACATTGATGTTTTGAAGCATCTGTTAAAACCCTAAAAAGATAAATGTACAATTTTGGAGAGACCTGTGATGTGTTGAGGATGTGTCTTCACCTTCTCAACTTGTTGGAACTAGTTCCAGAAAAACTGTTGTTAATGTATGTGCTGATTGTGTTGACCTTGAAGATATTTATACGGTGCTGAATGCAGGTTTACCACACTATCTGAAAGTAGAGCGTTCCTATGAAACCTTTCGTAAGTCAAAATGGCATAAAGTGAAGAAGCAATTACCATTCATTTATATGGGAAAAAATTTTGGGAGTCCCCTGACTCAAAAAATAACATGCCACATAATGCCAAATAACACAAACATATTGTAATAATAGGAATGCTATGATAAATACACAGCTTCTATAAAATATAATATGTACAGTGCAGTTTCACTTACCTGAATCAATACAGGTTGCTTTGCTTAACGCCTGGGATACGTTCTGAGAAATGCATCATTAGGTGATTTTGTCGTTGTGAAAACATCATAGAGTGTACTTGCAGACCTAGATAGCATAGCCTACTACACACCTAGGCTATATGGTATACCCTAAATAATGATAAACGTACACTATAGTAAATGTATAAGCTAGAGCTGTCATGATGCTTAATTAAACACGATTACCGGAGTATTAAAACGCATCAGTTTAAAAATTTCCTTCTCGATTACTCAGCAGTATGGTGGAAGGAAGACAGCGCATAGTGAATGGGAGTCCAAATGAAATCATTTCTGTGGAGGCACTTCACATTAACAGTGAATGAACATGCAGTCGTCCGTCAGTATTGCAAAGCAGAACTTAAGTATCACCACAGAAGGACTGCAATGCAAACATTTCTTAAAAGAAGACATTTGATTTTGACAGACTCACTAAATAATGTTAGGTTAGTCAGAGATATGTGCCATTTAGCCTCACAGTGTAGCTTGGCCTGTCTTTGTCATCACGTTGACTTAAATTATTCATTTACTTTCTATGATTCTGTATCGTAATCGCTGCTAAACGAAGGTTACCCCCGTCACTTAGCCACATCACCTTAGGGCTGAACGATATTGGGAAAAGTTCACATTGAGATATTTGAAGTTATTACAATATTCAGAAGTTGAAAATTAACTACACTGCTCAAAACAATTAAGGGAACATTTAAATCACACATCTGATCTTGAAGAACAAAATAAAGTTGAAAATCTTGATAGTCATTGAGAATAAAATGACATAAGCACAGTCAATAGAAACCAAAATCATTAACCCACTGAGGGCTGGATTCAAATTCACACGGAAAATCAAAGTAAAAAACGGAAATCACAGATTGATCCAACCACTCATAATGTGGCTCAGTAATGTGTATGGCCCTCTCATGCCTGAATGCACTCCTGACAACATCTGGGCATGCTCCTGATGAGGCGGTGGATGGTGTCCTGGGGCATCTCCTCCCAGACCCAGATCAGGGCATCAGTGAGCTCCTGGACATTCTGTGGCACTGCTTGGTGGCTTTGGATGCACTGATACATAATGTCATAGAGGTTCTCTGTTAGATTCAGGTCTAGGAAACATAGGGGCCAGTCAATAGCATTCATGCCCTCGTCATCCAGGAACCGCCTGCACACTCTCACCACATGAGGCTGAGCATTGTCCTGCACCGGGAGGAACCCAGGGCCCACTGCACCAGTGTAAGGTGTGGCAGTGAGTCTGAGGATCTCATCAAGGTACCTAACAGCAGTCAGGGTACCGTTGGCTAGTACAAAGTTTGTGTGACCCTCAAAGGATATGCCTCCCCAGACCATCATTGACCCCCCGCCAAACTGATCATGCTGGATGATGTTACAGGCAGCATAACATTCACCACGGCGTCTCCAGACTCTTTCATGTCTGTCACGTGCTCAGTGTGAGCCTGCTCTAATCTACGAAGAGAACGGGACACCAAGGGTGAACCTGCCAATTGTGGTGTTCTCTGGTGAAATCCAACCGAGCTGCACGGTGCTGGGCTATGAGTACAGGTCTGACTAGAGACGTCACCCTCACGGCATCCTCATGGAGTCTGTTTCTGACAGTTTGGTCAGAAACGTACACATGAGTGGCCCGCTGGAGGTTTCAATTCAAATCAATTCCAATTTAATTTGTATAGCACATTTTCACAACATGACGTTGTCTCAAAGTGCTTTACATTATCCCTGCCCAAAATCCCCCAGTGAGCAAGCCAGAGGTGATACTGGCAAGGAAAAACACTCTCGAAGGAAGAAACCTTGGGAGGAACCAGAATCAAAGGGACAGCCCATCCTCCAGGGGCTTAAATGAACAAGATGGCAAAGTCCTAATTTACACTTTCCAAATTTTTAAATTTGAGTCTCAAATGTCGGGGACTGTTTTGTAGGGCTCTGGCAGTGCTCCTCCTGTTCCTCCTCACACAAAGAAGCAGACACTGGTCTTGTTGCTGGGTTGTTGCCCTTCTGCAGCCCTGTCCAGCTCTGCTCATGTAAGGGCCTGTGTCCTGGTATCTCCTCCATGCTCTTCAGACTGTGCTGGGAGATGCAACAAACCTTCATGTGATGGCATATATGGATGTGCCATCCTGGAGGATCTGCACTACCTATGCAACCTAAATGGGCTGCAGGTACCGCTTCATGCTACCAGTAGTGACAAGGTACTAGTAAAATGTAGAACTATAGAAAAATCAGTCAGGAAGGATAAGGAGAGAAATAATCTGTGGTCACCACCTGCAAACCATCCCCTTTTGGGGAGTTTTCTTGCTGTTGTCACTCCCGTTCACTTTTTTGTTGCTTTCATTTGCACCAAAACAAGTGAAATTGATTCACAATTGCTCATACTTCCTAACTGGACAGATTGATATCCCAAATGTTTCACAGTGTTATATTGTGACAATAAAGTGTTCCCTTAATTTTTTATGAGCAGTGTATATAGACAAATGGTACTTATCTATCAATAGAGCTTGTCTGATAAGTTGATGGTGAGTTATTCTAACAGACACAGTTCAGTACTTTACAAATTACATGCTCTTTCTCAGTATTGTGTGTGGTATAGAAAAGATTTCCATACAGCAGAAGATGCATATTCTTTTTTGCTTTTGTCCTCTTCACTCATTTTTGTTTCATTTCTCGTAAACGTGCCAC
The DNA here is from genome assembly GCA_026776725.1 of Gnathonemus echidnorhynchus. Taxonomy (NCBI): domain Eukaryota; kingdom Metazoa; phylum Chordata; class Actinopteri; order Osteoglossiformes; family Mormyridae; genus Gnathonemus; species Gnathonemus echidnorhynchus. The sequence goes on from JAODJU010000033.1 coordinate 16,021,643, forward strand.
ACAGTCTATGAGTGAATTCACCAGCAAGGATGGGAATCATAATGAATGACTTGGAGTGTACAACGCAGAGGTCATGCAAAAGCAGCGACGGTAAACTATAAACTTTTTATTTAATTTTTTAGTTGCATGTGCATGAAATGCCATGTTGATATTAACATAGCACTTCGCACAAGCCGAGGGAGACACAGTTGGTGCAATGTGTATCGCTGTTGCCACACACTGCCGGTGTGTGTGTATGGATTCTGCATGTTCACTGTGTGTGTGCATGGCTTTTTGGCGGTCCACCGGTTTTCACCCTCTGTCCAAAAACATGGAACTTAACTATTTTAACTGAGCATGCATCTTGCAATACTTGGTTAGTTCCTCCCTCATGCTAAATTATATATTATATTATACTATATTATATACACGTGATTAGTCAATGAATCGTCAAATTAATTGGTAGATTACTCAATCCCTAGTATAAACCAGGTAAATTTTTTTTTATCATTATCAAGAATTATGTAGTATGTGCTATACTTTTATATGACTGCCAGCGTTGTAGGTTTGTTTACACCAACATCACCACAATCATAAGTAATGCGTTGCATTATGATGTTATGACAGCTACGATGTTGCTAGGTGATAACATAGGTGATCTCCATTGTAATCTTATGGGACCACTGCCGTATACGTGATCCATTGTTTACCAAAACATTGTTAAGCGACACATGACTGTATCTTTAACTGGCTCACTGATAGATGCTGAAACCTATTTTTGAATTTCTCCTTTTTCTGTAAAAGGGAAAATTCTTTCGGCTACCAGGTGCTAATGTAGTTCTCGCAAAAAAAGCAAAGTGACATAAAATGGGGGATACCTGTATTTAGCAATTTGCTAATGGAGTCAACGTGATTTAGGGAATTTGATTTACACTAAGTTTTTCAGATCCTGCCCCTGCTGGGTTTGCTTGCATAAGGTACTGTCATCAGATAACCTGTGTATGCCCTCAGCTAAGTCTTGTGCCTTTCATAATATGTCAATGTCTGGTCACTGGTGCTCATATACCAAAAAGTTTCCTCTTTGTATGGCAGGAATGGCTGTTATCCGGGGATTCCCTTGTTAATAAGTCGTCACTTGGATTTTGGGTTCAGATGTGTCCCTTCAAAGTGTGTTTCATTTGAAGAAGTCAAGGCTGATCTTGTCACCCCTTAATTTGAGAATAATGATGGGTGGATGGAAGAACTATACCTGTATTGCGCCAGTCTTAATTATCAGTAATAAAAGGTGAATTTGCACCTTGATTAACAGGTTATTCAGGGTGAGGTATCAAAGAACTTTATTTGGCCTTTTATGTGCTGACATTTTCCTTTAGTGATGGGAAAAATATTTATCTCACTGAACTCGTAAAACTGTATGTTTCTTGCTACACGTCATGTCAAATTGTATTTAGTTGTCTTGATTAAACTTTACGTTTAGTTCAGTGTGGCTTGTTTCATTTGGACCCATTACACTCAAACCTGGACTCTGGAGAACTGAATGCTTGTATGTTTGTGTAAATTACAACATCCAAGTCCAAACCTCAAGTAGTCCTTTTCCAGATTACTTGGGGTTTTCGGAATTGTGGTAATATAACATTTTTCCAGGGCTACTTCATATAATGGGTGCAGCAATGACGCAGCAGTGTTGCAAAACTGTTTACCAGTATCACAAATATGTGCTAGCCTTCGAATGTGCCTACCCAGTTTTTTGAATATGTAGTTGCTGTGGTAGTTTATTATTTAAATGACAACCCAGCTTCTGATCTGTGATTTTTGATATGCTGTATAACAAGCAGCCTCTGACATTAAGAGTAAAATGGCATTGGCCCTAGGGCCAGCAACATTTTCCTTTTTTAGCTCGGTTGAATAAAGTACGCAGATGTAGACATGCCATGAATATTGAAAGGCTGAGGCCTTTCCTTTATATGGGGTTTTGGGGTTGGGTAATTGGTTACTTTTGCACTCTGAGACCTAATTTTATTCATGCAAAAACATTTTATCTCAATGTGTTAATGATGCCACAACTGTATCTTACATACTTTTTGAGAGAAAGTTCGATTTAAAGTGATCAGAGTCCTCCAGCTGGAGCTGAAATGGTTCTGGAAGGGCTCTCCACAGCTGTGAACATAAAGCTGATGTGTGCTGGACTTGCCTGTATGTGACATGATCAGCATATCAAGTTGTGCCTTTTATCTGCAGTTCTGAAGGCTGCTGGCCATGCATATGTAACTATCAATTCGAAAGGATATTGTGCAACCATTAAACTATCGTATCTGACTACCGCGTCCTGATATTTATTTGATCTTGTAAATATAAATCAACTGCTGTGATGTTTCCTGGCTGTTTGATATTTGCAGCACAGAAGATCAGTTGATTGCCCTTTTCCTGAATGTGCTGGTGTTAGAAGTTAAAGGCAAGATATTTTTAGCTCTCTTTAAATTTGAAAATGTATACTGTTTGCTAAAAATTCTAATTAAGCATGAGTGTGTTTCACGTTTAGCATTTCGTTTTTCAAAGTATGTTCTTTGTTAATGAATCCATTTGTCATTTGTATCATCTGATGCTGTTGCAGGTGCTTTAGTTTGTTTTGCTCTGATTCTGATAAAATTGAGTGTGTGTCAGTTTTCATATATTCTATTCAAAGCCAAATAGTCACATTTTCTTCCAGGGGAGTATATTTTGTGATTTTTTTTTCTCATTGCCAAATATGCCATACCACCCTTCTATAGCAAAAATTGCTGAAGGATTTCTTAGCAACAGGGTAACAATATTACAGGGTTAGCATGTCCTCTTTAACCAGTTCACTTGTCTCACGCCAGTATAGTGAGATGCATAAATGCATTTCACACTGTGTTTGCTGGCCCTACAGTAGTGATGTACTTTGCCAAAACTCAATGATGCTCTAAGGTGATTTGCAGGATTTGGCTGAAGGCAGCAACGTTCGGCTTGTGAGGCATATGAGACCCCAAACCTTAACTTTACAAAAAGTTTTCTGTTATTTCAAAGTAAACAATGAAGTATATTTCTCAAGTTTCGGTTTTACTTAGCACTTTACATTGCAGATATTGTCCCACGCTTTACATACAGATGTAAATGACCTTCTGAAGTGCTGCGGCCTTGTTTGTCTTGTGATGTCCTGTGAGCGATGGCAGTTTTTTTTGTTGCTGGTGAAAGGCTGACAAGTGTGGTGGGGAACATGGGGGCGGTGTGTGAGTAATTCTAAGTGGCGTAACTGCAAAAGTATGCTACAGTAGCATCACTAATTTCTGCCCCTTTGGTGTAACTGCAGGCAAAGCTTCGCTTGTTGCCCAAAACCTTGCCTTTTTGCTGCAGATGTCTAGCTTGTAAATTGTGATTTTTAAAAATAAATTGCTGGATGGAATTAATGGAAAAAGATACATGAACCACATTTACCAGTCGTGTGTAGGGGATAATGTGGAAAAGCATATATTCAGTGCATGGGAGTTTTGTTGCCAGTATTTGTTTAGTAGATGTATTTTTTTCTGTTAAAGCTATTGCTGTTGTTTTTAGCTATTGTGCTTTGATTTGTGCCATTTGTGTTTTAGATTTCAAATCATTATTGTTGAAAATTAGCTATTAGTAATAATGGCAAGCAGCAAAAAAGCCGGATATATATTTGTTAAAATGACCCGTCCAAAACGAGATGTTGCAGATGGAGTTAATTATTGGAATTGTGCAGTACTATTATTCAGTACTATAAGTTTTAGGTGGTTGAAGGAAATTATGTTTAAATGTTCTTCATGTTGGTGTAAATTATTATGATATGTCTAAAAGTATGATGACTTAAATATATCAAAACCTCTCCTTTGGTCTCCCTAGAAATTGCAGCGACCATCCAATACACCCATGTATTTTTTGACTCGACCAATACCTCCTTGACTTTTTAAAACTTATTAATTAATTAAGTGAGCTGTAGGTGGAATTTAATATAAACATGGAATGGCTGGGGTACCCCTGAGGAGAGGTTTGAGAAGCAAAGTAGTTTTCTTCTATCCATCCAACAAGATATAAGTGGCTTTTTGAAGAACAGAAGAAATTTGCATATGTTCTATTGTTAAAATGTGTTTTGTTCTAAACAAATGTACACTTACTACCCAGTTAAATATCTTTAAACATTTCATAAGAAGACTTTTGCATGGTAGATGTATATGTTCAGACTGTGAATAAGATAAATGTACTTTATGTTAACATCTTCAAACCCTAAGTTCACAAAAAAATTTGGGTTTCGTCTCATTTACCACACTTACTCCACACTTACCTACTACTACACTTACTCCACACTTACCTTCTACCACACTTATTCCACACTTACCTACTACCACACTTATTCCACACTTGCCTACTACCACACTTGATTTGCAGATTCATACTCTTAGCACGGGGTGTCCCGTCTCTCACATAAGCAGAGTTCTTGATGTGCACTTCATCTACACTTTGGCAAATACCGCATGGAATCTGTCTTTGGATAAGCATATAGACCATAATGCACTAGGAGTGTAACGGTACATGTATTTGTACTGACAATGTTTGGTACAGGTCTTTTGGTTTGTTATGCATATGTACCGAATGAATGCAGCAAATGTGGATCCTTTGTGTGTTTCCCCTGAGCCACATTCAGAAATGTATCAACGAAAACTAATGTTTCAATTTAAGTGCGCAAAGTTGTATAACGAATGTTTATATTGCCTAGGCTACAGTGAAGGACATCCCTCAAACGCACCCAACACAAACGACAACATATTTGTAACGTATCTCTTGTTTCCTTCTGCAGATATGTATCCCATTACTTTCAGGAAATCCACGCACACGTGGGCACTTCACAAACACTTCACATGCGACAACATATGTCACCACAGTATGTAATGTCTCAGTGTGCTTGCCCTTGAGTGGGGAAAATGGGACAAAACCAGTATTGTATGGTAGGGGTGTAACAATTCTTCAGATTCATGATTCACTTCACATCTTGATTTTTGAGCCATGGTTCAGTTCATACCTTGCTTTTGTTTATTTTATTTTTTTTTGGGGGGGGGGGGGGGGGAAGAAATAAAAACGGGGAAGAATTTCTGGGTTTATTGATCACCAACAATTTGGAATACTAAAAAGGGTAATCATCCATTTTGAGCTAATGAGACTGGCGTAGCTTGTACTGCAGGCGTGATCACTCCATCCTGATTACACCAAAACAGTCCCGTGACTCATGCAGCTGGAAGACAATAGAATAGGTGTAGTGTGTAATATTTACAAAATAACACAGCTTACCCTAACTTTAAATAGAATAATAATGTTGTGATTTACATGCCTTACAGTGTTAATTGTGAAATTAAAAATTAGTTTTGTAACTTAGAAATGTAATGAGAGATGAACAGCATGCACCTGCAGTGGTGGCAGAGGATTATTAATTAATGGACTTGGAGGGGAATCGCATCACGGGATGAACATTAGTATTGTGGTTTCGGTCTCAATTTCAGAACCTTTACACCACTATTATATGCCTATTATGTACTGTATTATATAAGATGATGAGGCTAAGCAGTGGGTCTAATCTTAATTTTAGCAGTGATTAATCTGACGTACAAGAATCGTAGAAAGTAAATTAAGCAAAATGATATGTCAAAGTCATGGCAAAGACTATGCTACTCTGAAAGGCTAAATACACATATCTATGGCTAACCTGTCTATTTTGTCCTTTAAACCTGAGTATCTTCTTTTAAGACATTGCAGTTGAGCTGTGGTGATATTTAAATTCTGCTTTGCAATGTTGACAGACAACTACATTTTCATTCAGTATTAATGTGAAGTGTTTCCACACAACTGATGCTTTCACTCTTTATTTGGACCCTGTGCCATCTTCCTTCTGCCAAACTGGCAAATATTTCAGAAGGAAAGTTTTAATCGATGCTTTTTAATAATTGAATAATTGAGTTTAATCGAGTAATCATGATAGCTCTATTAGCAACCAATGTGCTGAATGAAAGGTATCTGGTGGAAGTCTGCCGAAGGTATCTGCCGTTTTCTCCTGAAGTGTTTATTAAGGAAAACTGAGACACTAATTTCAGAAACAAACACATTTTCCCATTTTCTGTGTGGGGAAAAAAAGGAATTCTAATGTTTAATGGATAAGATTTTCTTTATCTTTCTTTGAGCAAGTCACATAATGCCCATCTTCAGACAATATGTGATTGTACAAAGCATCAGGAACAGGAGAATTTGTAGCGTGTAGTTTTTTTGTTGTGAAAATAAGCATGTTCAGAGGATGTGTCGGTCATATAGTAAGTGTTAAGGTACCTCAGAATGATGAAATTAAAGGCAACATTCGGACCTTTTAGGTTTTCTGCACAAGAGTTTTCTGGTTAGTGATGCCTGACTAACATCACTGCCACATAAATACTTTTAAAAGGAGTTGTGTTACTATTGATCTACAAGAGAATACCATTGCACAATCAGTGTTTTACACGGCTGCTGCAGAGAAATCCTAGCCTACAGGCTGTCCCTTTTGTCGCCATCTTGTGCTCTTCATCAGCTGGATCCATCTGTGCATAATGAATCGTATGAATGAATGAATCGTAATGTCAATGTCATGTTGGCATCAGATAACTTGTGCATATAGAATGAAATTGACAAAAGTAGCTTAAGTAGCACCAGTTTCATTGCCTGCATTTACTGCTGTATACTATACTGTCGTGAATTTGATAAAGTTTGATTTGATTTGCGGTGCGGTGCCCGTATCGCAGTGCAAGTGCAGCTGATTAACCCGATTACACATGGAAAATTGGATATCGCCGCAAATGTAGTTTTTATGTTTATCTGTTCAACTACAGCTTAGGGAAACATACTGTAGCGCTGGGTGGATCGAGACATCGCGAGAGCAACAAAGAACGAGGAAACTTGATTGCCGAGGCAGAACACGCTCTTTATTGTAATCCTCAACGGGACTGTTGCTGGCACCTACTAGAACCCAACCGAGTACAAAATCGGGGAAGATAGACGCTGGAAGATACATATACGGTGGGTAATTTACACAATAACTAGAGATAGGCGAGGATGGAACAGAGTTCACACAAGACACGGGTAAATGTACAAAGCCACAAATGTACGAAGCCACAAATTATTAACTATAACAATGCAACATTACAATGAGGCCTATTTACAATAACACGCGGGGCATGCTGGGACATTTACGCCCGGCCGGCGCTACGATACATTTAATGTAAAACCGACTAAGTGCAAAGACATTATACATAGTGCAAACGGTAATCAAATTATTAAAAAGAATCTTTATGGTCCATTAAAACGTTTAGTCTTTCTGTTTACTTATGAATTAACAAGAACGCCTTTTATAAGTTGATCCATGCATGCAAACGTCTGACGCGTTATTCACCTTTAGTGCAACTCGTGACAATCGCAGATATTTGGAAAGAGGTGACAAGACGTAGTCTTTGAAATTGCAAATTAAATTATCAAAGGCAAATGCCTCGTCTTTGGCTTAAACGGAGTCAGTGGAATCAGCACTAGCCTTACATACATTGCACCCTGCAGTGTTTCGCTTTTTTCTTCTTTCAGCATAAAGTACAGTAAAGGTTCAGCGGCAACCATTCGGAAGGTAGAGATGCTCCGCTAAAGTGAGTTCACACGTTGTGTTCTGTGGAACTTTTGTTCCTACCAAACAATTCCCAAGCACAACGGAGAGGCTAATGTATGGAATGCCGCTGGGGTATAAACCATGAGAGAGAATACATCTCCACACAGCATTTTACCCTCTAGTCACAGTAAAAATGCCCGTGTTTAGGCGGTATTAAGCTATGTGTTCAAAGAACCGTTTAAAGTCCATCAGTCGCTGGAATTAGTGGCAAGTGTATACTGTTCTGAGACTCTTCTGAAATGCTGGGGGACGCTTCCTTGATGGGGAAGTATATAGCATGAGATTCCATGATGTGATCAGATGGACTTGCTAGGAAGAATGTTTTTCTGGTTTGAGGACACGTGCATCTGTGGAGTGGGTCCGTTTTCCTGCATTGACAGGAGCATAAATACCCAGAAGGAGTGTCTCTGAGGATCTAAGGTAACATTGTAGAACTGCTCACATGAAGTCAGGTAATGACGGGTATTTTCAAAAGCATGAATAAATAAACTCATTGTACTACTTACTTTCACTGGAGGTGTTTGTGCTTCTGCAGTGGTTGGGTAATTTAGTAATTTAGATTGAGCTGTGTCCTTGTGACCGTTGAGCTCAGGAGCTTCTGAATGCAGGAACGTAATTGGCACTCCTTTTGCCACATGGGGTTTAAGCACCTTCTCCAGACCTGTCAGATGCCTGCTGGTTGGTGGTCACTAGCAGCTCGAGATGCGTCAGGCTTCCAGTTGGCCCTGCTCCCACGCGAGGGTACTGTGCCACTTGTAATGCGTAAAGAAAGCGATCAACTTGGCAGAGACAACGTCGTGCAGCCTACCTCTGTTACGCTTGGCTTGTGTCTGAGTCCGGACAGGTAACTCAGTGGCTGGCTGGATTTGGGGAAGGAATCGCTGTTATGTTCCTTCTCTTGGCTGTATTTCCACTGCTCTCGCCAAAGGTTCTGTCAGCATCACGAAATGTATTTTGTCTTGTAGCATGTGAGAGCAGTGTTATAGAAATAAGACCATATTTCTGTTACAAACATTAGAAGCACAAATAGAATTTGAGGAATATCTGTTGCAGTGCTATGATGCTGTTGATTGGTCATCTGTGATTTCTCAATGCAGCTTGGAGCCAAAACCCTTCACTAGATTGGCTGCCTGTTATTGGTGTTTTAGTATAGTGTATGTGTTTCAAACAGCTTCTGTCTCTTTATCAAACACATTGAGGGAAGTCCATATTTCCTCATTTCAGAGGAAGTTCTTTCTGTAATTTCTGTGCATAAATGTTTTTTCTAACCTAACTGTTTGTGCAAACCACAGCAGTATCATTTCTATTTTACCTTTTTTGGGATGAGGTGACTTTATTTTGTAAGGATCTGAGTATGTCTAACACTAATTTGTTTAACAGTGGTAGGGCATAGTGAACATGATGTTATTTTGTATTGGATTGTTATTATATTAATTTTTTTCTTGTATGTGTCAGTCAGACTGTCAGTTCTCTGGCAATGGGCTGCTCTCTTCTGTTTATAAAGAATCCTGTGCCAAGAGAGGTCTGTGGCATTCTGTGCCCATGTCCGTCACGCTAACGAGCCCTGGAACAATGGAGGGGGTTTTGGGGGGGTACTAGCCAGACTGGTTTCTGGCCAGTAGCCGTCTCGGGGCCCAGTGCCAAATGGCCGCCACATGAATGAGGTGACCTGGAAGCTCTCCAGGCCCCCTTGAAGCTCATGAATAGTGATGGGGTCGAACACGGATGCCGGGGGGTGGGGGGTCCTAGCCTCAGGTGCTTTCTCCCCTTCCCTTGGAAATTGACTGCACAGGGCCAGCAGGCCAAGGGATGCGCCAGCTAATAAGCGCATGCGACAGAGGCTGGCATGGTTCGAGGAATGCTGAACTTGAGGGAGGTCACCATTCTGGTCTGAAGCAGTATACCAGAGACGCATGTTCACTGGTGTGTTTCTGAAGGCACATGTTGTAAACTTGATGAATGTCATAAACTTTCCTGATAGTGTCAGAGACATTGTCTGGTCAGACAGAAAAGTAACAGCATGGCAAGAGAAGTACAGCTTATTGGGGTTTCCAACCCAGGAATACTGGGCTGGAAGGGGTTTTCCAGTTTCTGACATGGAAAATGAAGGAGCTTTGTCAGTGGACAGACGAAGAGAACAAATTTGAACAGGCTTGTCAATCATAGAATAAGTCGAATGGGTCTGATTTCCTTGAGACTGGCATCTTGGTTGGGGTTCAGGTTCCTTTGGGTGAAGTAAAAAACACCACAATTTTACCTTAAACAGGTCAGGAGGGAGTACGGAAAATAGTTACTAATATAAACCCCCCCATACCTGACCCTCTGCCCTGAAGATGACAGAAGCCACACCCTTCCCTCACAAACAATTTTTTTCAGTTTTTTCTGTGTCATCTGTTAGATAGTGATAGATACAGCAATGCTTTCAATAAACAGGACAAAACATGAATCTCTTTACTGTAATGGATAGTTATTCTTGACTTCCATAGTTGATTTCCAGCTAGCTAGCTAGCTAGCCAGTCAGCCAGCAAGTGTCAACTTGGGTCAACTTGCCACTTGCCTTCTTGGTTCCTGGTTGAGAGAACATGCTGCTGCTCCTACCTTCAGGGTTTTCAGTGGGCTGCCAGCGACCAATCGAGGCGTGAACAGAGGGCTTGGAACCATTCTAGTTTGCATGTCTTTTCTAGTTGGGACCCCACCCCCCCATACTAGAGCGTACTGCCGTCATCGTGCATTAGGTTGCATGCCTGCCCTCAAAATTATGAATGGTGGTTGAGGTTGTTGGCTCCTGCTGCCCAGCAGCCTTCTGGGTACATAATGGTATTTGCCTTCCAGTGTCGACTGTGAGGTTATGCAAAGGGTTGTTTTGCATATAATGACTCCATGGCGGTTCATCCACAAAACCTCATAAATTAATTTTGTAATTTCTTAGCTAACACTTTTAGCTAAGTGGTTTAAGAATTTAAACCCTGGAACACACAACCACATATCATTTTCTATACCTAATTTAACGCTTTATGGAGTATATTTTATGTACATTGTGGAAGTGACAGTAGTTACATTCATCTGTGTCAGGAGATACTTGAGGAATTGGCTGTTTTAATATTAGAACCCAGGCTACTTTGCAGATTTTCATAGATGATTTTTTTCCTTTTTATATCTGATCAGTTGTTAATCTGTTAACTCTGGATGAAATCCTAAGAGTCTGTTAAGACTGTATGTCTAATAGTAAATTTTCCATACAGAATCAGAATCGCTTTATTTCACCCAGTATGCTTCACATACAAGGAATTTGTCATGGTGAGGGCACATGTGGTTAGGAAATGCATGAAAACAAGGTTAAGAGAGAAACAAATATACCTATACCTATACATATGCAAACATATATATAAACAGATTCATACATATACATACATATACAAGTACATATACACATACCTATATACCTGCCCTATGAAGCTGGCCAGAATGTTCGGTTATTTGGGAATCTTGGAATCCTGTAAGTTTCAGGTAAGCAGACATGCAAGGAGAATGCATATCTTCTGTTTCAGGTGTATTCAAGACTTGTTATGATGTAACCGAACATGCTTCAACATATGTCATTAATTATATAAATGATTAAAAAAAGTGGTTCATTGTGCCCTCTTTGTATTAAGTAAAACTCCAGATCTTCCTAACTACACATTAGAAGTTAAATCAGTAACTGCTGCATTCTGTATCACTTTTACAGATTATTTGTATCCAGAGATTCAGTAGGCCTACATTCCAAAACAAACAACAAAAAAATAAACCCACTATGAAACACAAAAGGAGATTCATGAAAATGTTAATGATATTTAGCCAGATTCTAAGGAATTATTTTCTGTAAAATGACGGTCATGTTTTTTTGTGCGCCTTTTCTGTTTGTATGCAGGCCCCCTTTCCACTGCAGCACATCAGTCCCAATAGACGTTTGACTCTGGACATCATGCAGCTGGTCCCGCAGTCTCTCTCTGCATTAGCATACTGTTTGCTCATTACGCGTGTGCTGTTTTATTTATTTATTATTTCATATTTCATTGGCAGAAGGGAAGCCCTATACAGAGGTTCTTCCAGTTTCAACATAGCTATTGTTAATTTACTACGACCAAAAACATTGTTAGCAATTTTGTCATCAGAAATGTTTTTGGTCATGGTAACATAATTCATAAATAATTTTATGGTGTCCAGCCTGAAATATTAATGTTTTCCTTTGCAATTGTGCTCTTTACTGTACATGCCACTTCTGTAAGCGCAATTTTGCCGATGGTTGATAGACGTGCATCCATGCAGGGTCTGCATTAGGCAGCAGCTCCAGGCTCGATAAATATCTGGCCTCTTCTTTAAGTTTTAGCACCAACCTGCTTCTGGCCTCCTGGGGTGTAGTAGCTCTTTTCCAGGTCGCGTGGTACTTGCCTCGCCAGTGCCACCCCTTCAGAAAGGGGTTTTGGTGGCAATTTTCATGTCTTTGTACAGATAATTGACTTTTACTCCTGTGTGCTGGTGTTGTGTGAAGCAGATGGTAGGAACATATGGCTTTTTAGCTTGTGGGTACCTGAAGTAACACTTTTTCCTCTCTCCTGTTTCTCCAGTTGCAAACTTGAATGTTTCTGACCTTCGAATTCAAAATCATAGCATCCATTTCTATATTAAATTTGCTACCTTACCCTGTTCGACTGCATAAGCTAATAGATGATAATGACATAGATATGAGACATACAATCGGAATCCTAAATATTGAATCTTTATTTTTATATATTTACTAAGGAGTGAAAAGAAGGAGCCCTGCGCCCAGTACTCCATGGTGTAAGGTTTAGGTTCACAATGACATTGTCATGGATAAGTGCTATTGAGGATGAATGAAATGTTAGTGTTTATACCACAAATTCATGCAGCATTTTAGATGTAATATAAAATGTTAAACCTAAATGTCTGGGGTTGTTTCTCATAAAGTGCAGTGGGTGAGATGTCCTTGTTTTAATGATGCTTTGCCCAATCTTCAGTTATAAAATTAGGTTATCATTGTTATTTTTGTGTAGCATGTATAGATGGCATGGATGTGATTGTCAGCATTGTATAACAGCGTTTTGGAAATTCTGATTGTGATTTTCAGTGGCCGTTGTCTGGTACATGATTCTAAAAATAGTACTGCAAAGTTACTCCCCTGTGGATCTGACTAAAAGGCAAGCATTTGTCATAAAAAAAATGAGGCACAGTTTGTGTCTGTATTCTTGATTCAAATTAATTTATGGGGTTTTTCCAGAAATGATCTTGTCGGACTCTTTGAAGGCAGTTCCCTGTGTAGCTGACAGGAATCGCGGTGCGCTGTGCTACATCTCGCAGGAATCTGTAACTTATGGTGCAATTAGTGAAGACAAGAATTTGCTTTGCATTGTTCCTGGTTTTATTTTCATAAAATACTGTCAGAGTTAATAGTTAATGTAGGAAAGTGACACAAAATACAGGTTGATGAAGTGATGTAAATTACATTTAATGTTATTAATGATTTGTATAATAATAACCCACTAAAACTAATTTTAAAAGCTTTGAAAGACCAAATTTCACATTCAGGTATTGTCTTTTAAAATACATTTATTGAATTAGATTTTTAATTTAGCATTTTGTTGTACTGGTTTGAAGATAGTGTGCTGTAGAATAAAAAAATGAGAGCAATAATTAAATGCGTGTTTCAGGCGGCTGCTCACAAATGATCACATGGGTCCCTTCAGTTTACTTTTAAGAGTCGCACAAATAGACGATGATTGGAATGATACACTTTAAATGGTATATCAGTGGAAAGAACTATATTCTTTATCAGCCCCTTCTTACTAAATTAGCATGAAATGTAATGCCATTTGTGGCTTGCAGCCGGGAGGGAAAAAACATTTTCAAACGATTCTTAGATTTTTTTTTTCTCCGTTTTTTTTTTTTTTGCTTCTTTTTTCTTTCAACAGATCTTGAAAGATGCCCGTTAATCTGCTTACCCCTTTAATTGTGAGTTTTTCAGGGGTGGAGCTCCTTGCAGCTAGAATAAACTTACTGATCCAGAAGTAAAGTGATGACTGCAGTTATTCCATGCTTTTGGCTTCGTAAATCCCCCCCCCCCACCCGTTCTTCAGTTGGGGGGGCTGGGCATCTTGCTCAACAATAGAAATTTCTGCCATATGTTCGGTTGACATCTTCATCAGGTTCACAGCGGGTTACCTTAGTTAACTTTCACTTGGCTGCTTGATAGGATTTTCCCTCATTTCTTGACCAGCTAGCTCAAAGTCTAGACACCTTAAAAACAGGCCCCGTTACCAAAGTCAGACAATACCGTCATTGTGAACATTAAGTACGAGCAGCTTCCTCTTAGAGGCAGCTTTTTACACGAACCGCTGGTGCTAGGATAATGGCTTTGTGCTGGGAAAGAGGGGCTAATCCAGACCACTACATACTGTGAAATAAATCTTCCATAGATAAGAAGAGAAATCATTGCCAAGGAGGTTAGAGTTCAGCAGTTTAACCTCTGACCAATGCAGGGAGAAACGAAGGAGGGAGGCAAAGGAAAGGATGGAGAAAAAAAGAGAAACACAAGGAGTGGCAAGTCTGACAAGGTCCTTCATCCTGGGGATCTTAATATAACGAGTGGTGTGAATGGTCCCAGGAGCTCCAGTGGCACGTGAGAGGTGTCAGATCGGGGGAATCGACCTTCTCATGCAGCTCCAGCTTACCTGAAGGGTACAGGAAGACAAATCAGGAAGTGTCACTAAGCACTGCACACACTGTTGTCACATACATTGTCCTGATCTTCCACTTGCAGACATTATTTTTACATACCTGAGCAAACATGGTCATCGAGGTTTTGATCTGGTTTTTGTGGGTATTGCCTGGCCCCCCTCTCCCCTTCCGGTTTAGACATCATGCTTTTATAGATAAAAAGTGTGTGTGTTGTTGCTTACATATGACAGAGAGGTCGTGGCTGAGATGCCCAGCCATATTTCTTTTTTGCAGCTTATATCTTTTTATGAAGTGCTGTTTGTTTGTCACAGAAACATCAGACACCATTAGATATTTTTGAAATGTTCCTATTTTTGTTGATGATCTGAAATGAGACGAGGTAACGAGTCCGAGACATCATCAGAAGGTGCTGTTAGGTGTATGTGACCTTAATGACAGACCTTCTCTCTTGATGGGGAAGCTTGTCCTTCAGTGCACTCCGTAGTCATGGGTTGATGATACCACATGACGTTTCTGTATAGTGGTTGCGTCAGTTTGATTGGTGTTTTATCTGTTTCTCACATTTTTTTTCCACCCCCTTCGCATCTGCTGATACTTTGTAAAGAAAGTCTTAAGAGCTACCCTGATATGGCTACCTCCTGCTCACCTGCTGACCCTGGTCCCCTACCCCTCGTGTGTCAAAGCTCAGGCGTTGACATTTCAAAAACAAGCGTCTGTGGATCATCACAACATTGAATTGCAACAGGCCCCATGTCGCCACTCGCTATGGCGGTGTCTGGCCAGGCGGCGGTGTCTTTGTTAAAAGGTTTCTGCTCTGTTCGTACCCCAGGGATGTGGATAAGGTTTGGGGGGCTGATGGCCCCTCACCACTCAGGCCCCTGTAGCTGTGATCACTCACAGCTTCATATGGGTGCGAAGAAAAGAAATTACTTACTCCTGCGAGGTGATTTCAATTCAATTCTCACCCATTTGCCCTGTTTGCTTTACTTACAAATTACTATGTCTCACAGAATATTTTATTTTTTTGTGTGTGTGTATGTGTGTGAGTGTGTCCCCCCCCATAAGCAGATGTCTATAAAACATATCTCATATTTTTAACTATAATTCTATGTGGTTCTTGTATTCATTCCTTTTCTCTTTGTCTTTGCTTTGTTTTAGATGAATTACATTCTCTGTGTGAGAATGAGCATCAGTTTATTAAGCCTGGTAAATTGTGAGGGCTATAGGCAGTCTAGTTTTCAGTAGTAATCAAACCGTATAATCAAAAATGACCAATGAACCGTCAAAACATGTTTTGCCATGGAACCCAATCGCACGTATATGTTGTAATCGGGAGCTGGCTTTTTCACCCAGTATCTGGTCTTAAATGTGTTGCCATTGAAGTAAAACTTGGGGAAATATTGTTGTGGAGTACAGAATTTAGCAAACTGGGCTGTTTCCGTTAGCCTTAAACATGAAGTTTGATGGTCACAGAGTGCATGTTGTTTTGGAGCGCAGTAAGATAATAAGGAACATTTGGGGTGTGTATGAATATTTACTGTGTTGTTTTTCTGGACAGATCAAATGCTCTGGTGTGGGTGTGTGATTTTCACGTCATCTTCTAATAATTTTTTTATGAAATGGTCAACATACTGAATTTTATGCATCACTGCACATATGAACCACTAGGCTTTGTCCTACGTAAACCCTGGTAAAGTGTCATGAGAATTAAAAAGCAATTAAAACAAGTGTCAGCTTTGTGTGTGTGCGTACCTATGTATGTATTACATTGTGGGGATAAAAATAACAGGTTTTTTTATATCACATTGTGGGTACATTTTTTTCTGGTCCCCACAAGGGAAAACTCAGTTTTATAAAAATTACTGAATGCAAAAAAACAAACAAAAAAAAAAAAACAGCCCAATGTCTCGTACAGACAGTCCCTGGTTTAAGAATGTCCGACGTACGGACAACTCCTACTTACGAATGGACTGCCATAAAGTCTGACATTTGACTTGAGGTATAATACAGTATACATGTGTAGTTACTTTTATTATTACTGTTTGTTTTGTTATTGTGGATGGTATTAGTTTTCCAACTTGCCTACAAATTCAGCTCAAAGACAGACTTAGGGAAAGGATCTAGCCTGTATTTGGTTACTTATGGTTAAGGTTAGGGCTGGGTAGGAGTTAAGGCTGTCATAGTTGGGATTAGAATTTTGCTCATAGAAATGAATGGAGAGTCCCCACAAAGATATGAAAACAAAGTGATTGTGTGCCTGTATGTGTGCATGCGTATGCGCCCTCTGCTTGAGGGCTATTGCCACACATCTCCGGGCTTTATAGGACCTGCTGGGAGCAGGATGGAGCTTGGTAGGTAGATCTTCAGTGGGGGTCTGTCCAAGCAAGTGTCGCGAGGTGGGGGATTAGCCATAGCTGGTCTGTCATGGTGGCGTCCGCCTCGTGGCTGAACAGCAGGCCTGGATTTACCTTCGTAACCTTCAACTTCCAGCCATAACCTGTTAATCCCTTTTGTGTCTGCAGACTGCTTTCTTGGATTTGCACAGTCAAAGTGTAACCATAGGAGTCAGTCAATTTACAATATACATTGTTTTTTATATGTATACAATTTGGTGGAATATGTAATATTTATCTGGAATTTTATAGTTTTAGAAAAAGTAAACATAATTAGCTTCAGAAAAACTTGCAGAAATGCCTCTGGGAGTTTCATGCTGGCCAAGCAGTTCTTTGGTTTTTTTTTTGGTCTTTTTCTTGGGAACTGGAGTGAACCCTCGGTGAGCTAATGGCCAGTTACAGCAGCCTCCGAGGGGAGTGTGACACCTTCGAAGAACAGAGGAACATGTGCGTAGCCTGGCAGATGCGTGCTGTGTAAATATGCTGGCCTGGCAGTACAAAACGACTGTTCTGCACAAGGCGCCGTATGGTACAGGAGTTGATTTCCTGTGTTCTGTAGCTTATTAGAACACAGCAAGGGAGTTTTAGTGCCCAGACATTCTGACTGCACAGTTCTTGCAACTTCTGCAGTTGGACTCAACAGGCACACGGACCCCCATGTACGTGAAAAAAGTGCCGCGTCTTTGTGTCCAGCGCTGGCCTCAGGAGGTGTGGGGCGTCGAGCATCTAGAGAGTGGGATGGGTGGGTGATTTTTCCAAAGCCCTGGCCCCAGCTCGCGCACCAAAACACTTCTATTCGCCTATGTAATACGGGTCATAGTCAGGGGTTCACCAAAATTTGTGCTCCCCGCGTGAGCCGTCACAAAAGAGACGTCCCGCGGGGGCTGTTGTTCTTTGAGTTCCCTCCTCCGTATGAATACGCATGTGTCCTGTGGTATGTCTGAATGGACAAGCCTTAATTCCCAGCCTTCAGAAGGGGCTGGCTATGGATCGGAGTGCTGTAGGTGTCTGCTGTGATTCCCATCCCCTCACCCATAAAATCGGCATAAAATTGACCTAACTCTGGAGGATCACATGGAGGGGGGATATCCAGGAAGTAATCCCCAAGAGAACTTAGTCTTCGTAATGCCTTTAAGATGGAAGTGTGTGAAATCGTGGAATCACATTATGTAATTCCCCCTCCCACATGCAACAAAAATTGCACTTCATTTCGGTTTTGGCAAAAACAAGTGATTTAAGTATTTTTATTTATTTATTTATCTATTTATTTATTGGGGGGTGGATAAACTACAGAAATACGATATATAAGCTACTTAAGGCCGACCTGCTACCTAACTGCACTTCTCCATCCACTCCCTGTTGTGGCCTTGACGCCTTATAGCCCCCGAAAACAAAGCTCGTTTTCATGTCTGGTTATGTTTCCCTTTTTAATTTTGCTTGCTTGCTTGCAGAGCTGACCATAAGGGAAGTCGTTCTGGGTCTGATTACAATACATCAATGAACTAAATATTTGCAGCATATTGTAGTGTAAAATGGTGCATAAATTTTAAACTCTCTGATTTCAGGGTTGCTTTGCCTCCTTTAGAAAATGAACTTCTTAAATCGTCAGACTGCCGTTACCTTAGAGATAAATGGGTACAAATGTGGAGTATAAACAAATAGCTATGTGAGAGTGTGGCGATATTGGCCTGCTGTTAAAGCCAGGTGACACAGCCCATCTGGATGGAGCGTAATGGAATGACCCATACTGCCTGAAATATAGGATAGTTCATGTCTAAATCTTAACCATTATCACACAACTGAGCTTTGCCTTGTATTCCTTAAGAATCAAAATACTTTTGCTTCTTGTAGTTGACAACAACGGTGATATCAGTTTTTTGAGTCTGACACGATCCCTTCTTGCAAGGGTTGTTCAGTGTTTTTGTAATGTGTGGGCTGAGGATTTGCTGCAGTGTTGCAGGCCAAAAGTCAGCTAATGTGGCCATGTACACACAGCTGGATTGCTGCAACATTCACCGGTCCTGATTAAACTCTCTGATGTTTGAGGAGAAATTTATTATTCTTGGAATTTGTCTGGATGTTGCATGAATTAGAGTAGCAGAAAGACTTATGAATTTGAATTGGCTGTCTCTAAAATGTTTGAGGAAGTTTTAAAAATGTCACTTTCATATCGTTAAGCAGAGGTGAAGAAACAATAATGAATTAATGCTTTTGGCTCCATAAATGATGAATCACACTGCAAGCAGATACAGGTATAATTTATTATTATGCATAGATGTGGACAAGGGCAACACAGTGGCTCAGTGGGTGGTGCTGTAACCATATACCTGCAGGATGAGGGGTTTTAATCCTATTTCTACTCTGTTACTGGAATTGGCACATTCTTCCTTTGTTTGCATGGGTTACCTGTGGTTGCTCTGGTTTTCTCACTTCAGTCAGATAACTTGGTGTGTCTAAAGTTGCATCCAAAAACACATAATAGCACTGTGTGTACATTAGAAGCCTACTAATCAACTTTGAATGTAGTCTGTACTATATGTATGAATGAGACCAATACAAATGCTTTGGGATATACTGTGGTTGCCGTCTTGTAGGTTACCCGACCCTAATGTTTACCAGTGATGTTGTTTGACCCCTGTGAAAGCACTTATGTACATGGGTCTTGTTTTCTACTGACATTTGTACAAAGCCTCCTGCCATCGTGACACAAGTTTCTGCACGAACATTCTTCATCTCTGGTTGCAGCTTCAGTTATCTAGTGGGACAGTGTAGTGTCCATTGGTTGCACAGTTTGGAATTGAGCAGTTACACAGACATCTGGATACCGTTTGTCCACATCCTCAGTATGGATCAGAAAGGAGGCAGACTGCTCACTTCACATGTTATATTTCATGTACTATATAGGAAACAAGTACAGTGGTACCTCAGAACTCGAGCTTAATCCGTTCATAACTCCGGACCGAATCCTAAAAAGTTTGAGTTCTGATTGAATTTTTCCCCATAAGAAATAATGGAAAACCAATTAATTGGTTCCTGGCCACAAAAATTACACCGAAATATGTTTTTTTTGCATTTAAACACAAAATGAACTGGACAAAACAAGAAAAGCATATAATGTACTAAACACATCTAAGCACATTTATCAAAACAGTAAATTTTAAAGTAAGAAAATAAATGTATCCAAACAATTTGTAAAGTAAAAAAAAAAAAAAAAAATCAAACAATGTGTCCTGCACCGATCGTCCGCTCCTTCCGTGTGCCACGCCCTCCTCGTTAACCCCATGTGGAATCCCCGTGTGATCAGCTGTTTCTGGCTGTTGTCATTAGTCCTCTGTATTTAGTCTGCGTTTCAGTTTGTTTCCCCAGTCCGGTCATTGTATTATCTGTCTGCGTTTTGCCTGCCTTACCTGTAATTAAACCCCGTATTCCCCGATACCCTGACGTCTGCGCCTTTGTCTC
>JAODJU010000033.1:16042007-16056214 GCA_026776725.1 Gnathonemus echidnorhynchus
TTTTTTGGGGGGGGGGGGGGGTCTAGGAATCAAATGCATGATGTGCTTTTAACTGTATCTTGGTTACACCCCCACCCTGTTATCTGAAGTCCAGAATCCCTTTAAACCTCTGAATAAATCAAGCCAGTTGGCCTAGCCTCGCTGCCGTGGTGAAGTAATTGGCGTTAGTAAGCAAGTGTTGCGGGCCGTTACTTCATGGTACCAACCATTGAATTATTTCCTCTGAGAGATGAGAGGCAAAGTGTTTACACTGTCATTGGCAAGATGAACGTGTGAAGCTTTTCCCTTCTTTGTTTTTATTCTCTCATGTTAAATTGCAGTGTTCTTAAGATCAGAGTTCTTCACGGGATTAAAAATAAAATATTTATTTTATTTATTCTTAATATTTTTTGTTCAGATATGTCATGTACATCGTTTTTATATAATTGTGTTTAGAATTTAATATTGGTCTGTATTACTAACATGACAAAAAAACAGAACATGATCTTTGCTTGAAAATTGCCCCAAAAGAATACGTCATAGGTAACAAAAGTGTGCATATGAAGAAAGACATCAGTCGTTGTAAATGTTTAGCAATAATGAGGCTGGAGCTGCTCTTTTCTGGAAAATGGCAGCAAAAGTGAGTGATTCACCCCCCCAAAACATACATAAATATTCAATCGGAACCGACGTGCAGGCAGGTGCCGAGGGTGTATTTTGCTTACTGCAGCACAGCATTTAGCCCGGCCAGCGTGCCGGACAATCGTGACATCGTGCGTGTCGGAGAGCTGGGTCTCCTGATAGCCCGAGCTGTAGTTCGCACATTACCGGAGCTCCAACTGTCGAACATACTGGTCCCCTGGTATCATTCCAGTTCGCAGTCTCTCTCGGAGAGCTCATGTTTCATTCTTTGGCAATTTGCCCTAATGATATCCCTGAGGAGCCTTCAGACCTCTGTTCTTTTTCCATATTTAATCATGTTATTTTAATCTGGGAGATGAGCAAACAGAAGTGCGCCGGTCATTAGGATCCACAGGGTGGGGGGGAAGCCTCTCCAAATACGAGGCACAGGCATCATCGATCACACTGACATGGTTTACAACTCTGGGTTTATTTGTATATCAACATTAAACTCATTTACAGATATATTCATATTTTGAAAGCAAGTGTGGTATTTTAATTTTGTTTTATGAATGAAGTTCTGGCCCATTCCCTGGTACCTGCTGGCACAGGGGTTTATATTTTGTTCTGTATATTGTGTTGTTGTTGCTGCTGTTTTCCGTACACCCAGTTTCCCTTAAAGCCGTCTGTTTCTGTTTCATGTTGTAGTACATTCCTTTTTTGACCCAGAAGTTGCTGCTTCTCCAAGCGTTTTTTTTGTTGTCCTTTTGCTTCCATCCTTCAGTTAACTGCATGCGTTCACGGGTCCGCTGCCATGCTGTATCCAATGTACTGGCAACACATTTACATCCCTGTGCTTCCGCCACATCTCCTGGATTACTGCTGGTAAGGTCACTGCTGCCTCCTCAGCGGCTTTCACGTGCCGCTCTGCCGCTCGAACAGAGCCCCGTAGTCAATGACTGTGCAACGTGCAGGAGAGATCTCATGGCCTGTTATAAATATTCATCTTAATTCATGTGTTTCGCACATGCTGTTACTGTTAAACCACGTGCTTAATACCTGCTCTAGCTTGCCGCGCATTTAAGGACAGACTTTGGTTATGTAAGTCAGTGTATTTCTTGAATTTTTTGCACTTGTTAAGCATGACGTTCAAGTTTTTTTTTAAATTTTTTTTATTTCATTTTTTTAATCAGTCATGTCTCTAGAAGGCTGGTTTTGGAACATACAGTACCTTGATGAGATGTGCACTTAGAAAACACATGCGCAGCACATGCACCGTCCTTCACTGCAATTAGTGTTGACGTCTACAGCTACGTAATGTCAGATACAGCTACTGAGACTGGTTGTGGATGTGACAAGGGGCAGATTCTTTCGCCAATTTAAGTGCTTGATTTTTAAGCTCCTCTTTCTCAGCGCACCATGGCTATGTATCAAAGTGAAATATTTATACTTTTTTATATTACCATTAAGTGTTTGAATTCAATTATAATTGCATAAATCCGCTCAACAAGAATGACCAGTTTATATAAAAATTATTCAGGATAAAATATTGAATTATTAAATAGAATAAGCAAATGGTATTTAAATTTCTATATCCTTACAACTGAATTACTGCTGATATTTCAGAAATTTCATGGCAGGCTAAGGCAAAGGAGGCTGTTGAATACGGTCCTTTGTGTACACAGCTGCGCAGATGCTACCAGGGACTTGTACGCATCTTATTTACAGTGAAACCTGATTGCACAACCACGGCAAACAGCTACCACACCAACTGGGCTACACAAGGCACATCTAATTACCGAGTCCAGCAGCCTCTGCGCACAAACATGAGAAGTAATGCTCTATAATTAATCGCATTTAGAGCGTAAAATAACGATTTTAGGAATACTGCAGTGGGCTAACAAAATTTCATTTTGCAGGCTGCTTTGCCTATGATTCATTTTGCCCCCAGAATACACATGCTTTGTTTGTTCAGCTACTGTCAATGGATATGCTCTTTCTCAGTGCTTGTAGTTTTATTTACTCATTTCCAATCCTCCTCCACCATCAAGAATAGGCCTGAAATACACTCGTGCTTTTTACGGTAACAAAACCCAGTCTTCCCATTAAGATGGCAGGAAACACATGAGCTTAAATATTTTGTACACTAGGAAAATTTGTGAATAACAGAAAATATGTAGAGCCAAGTGAAATGTGCTGTAATGTGTTTCTTTTATCAGTAGTGTATTTAAGTAGTCATTAGCATATTTATAGTGCTTAATTTTTTATTATTTTCTTTAAATTACCCGCAGTGCCCCCATGCCGTATCTCATTGGAGTTCATCTCAGTTTATTGGAGGTATGTAGCTATTTTACAACATTAAATTTTTAACAATTTCTTCTTATCAGAGAATTTTCCTGCCCTGCTTGGCACTGCCCTCGCATGTTCTCTGCCATGCCTGTTGAGCGGTATTCATTACAGTGTTTAGCAAAACCTCATTTTCATTTCTTTAGTTGTAACCCCAAAACCATTCTTGAATGTGAAAATGCAAATTACTGCATGCATAAGAAATTATAAACATATTTACAATGAATGATGAGGTTTCCATGGCCATAAAACATGTTTAGAATTGAACCAAAGCCTCCCCCCCTCCAAAAAATGCTATTGTTTCATTATTTTGAGAGAGTGCATTGGGTGGCAGTTGATTTATGGCCCTGTTCTTTATGTGAATCTGATACACCTGACAGTGCTGGCGATGGCTGTATTTATCCCACGTGCCATTAGTGACAGTCCTCCTATCTGAGTGCATATAATTAAATGAGATCTGCATGCACGTCTCCATAGCAGTGACTGTCAGAACGTGTCAAGCCAGGAATTTGCACTCTGCTTTCTTCCACCTGCAGTATAAAAAAATAATTGTTGGATTAGTAGCTATAGGAATAAATACATAATGATTTTTTTTTCTTCTTCTTGGGTGCATTGAAATATTTTTGCTTTGAATGAATGAGAATAGAAATCACTCTTCAGCTTTGTGGTTGCATTTGTTCTATATCGTTCTCAATATTTATCTTTTTAGCTTTCATCACTGAAATTGGCATAATGGATTGATATAAGCTATGGTATCAGATGGTAGTGGTTTAATAATTTTGCTTTTAACCTGAAGTATAGGTTATAATTTTATTGAGAGAGAATATTTGTTGTAGTCAGAGGTAGTCTTGGGTCTATGAAATAGAAAAAAAAAAAGTAACATTGTGTTTGCACAGGAACAAAAACCAGCATAGTATTCTTATATTCTTCTTACAGAGAGTTAAGAGTAGATCCCTGGAAGATGTGGTCATCTTAAACGTTGATACAAACTTGCTGGAAAGCCCCACGGATGACTTGCAGAACCTGCCAAGTGATGTGGTAAGTCCCTTGAATCTGTCATCTTTCCTGCTCACCCAACATTTCATATTGTTCAGTTCTCATGCAAGACTCCACTGATATGTATTGCATATGCACACACTGTATGTATATATAATGTGTACGTACAGTGTGCATGTATGTATCTACTAAGCTAAAATACATACACCTCTGGCTACACAGCTGTGTTGTGACTCATGCAGGGAGTATGACATTGACAGTTTTGCATCACTGTAATAGGGGTTAAATATTATAAATATATACAGTGCAATAATAATATGACATTTATTGTAATATTTACAGACTCATATTACAGTTAATCTGCCCATGATAACAGCATAGTTTAATAAATTGTCATGGTTGGAAATATCTATGAAACCATTATTTCTAAGTACATTTCCAATCTTAACTTGGCATAAGAACCAATTTTGGAAAAATGCCACTGTAAAGTAGTTCAGTAAGTTCTGAAATGGTAGGCACAGCCTACTATACTTTAAAGGAATTATGTAACGTGACAGAAACGTTACAAACAGTAGCTTTTTGAATGGCTTACTTGGTCTGCTTATTTGTGTGTGATTCCCATCCAAGACGCTGTTTACACATCCAAGGCCAGCTCTGCAAGTGGGGCTGACAAATTTAAGCAGCGTTTTCCCAAAAACATCTCCAGCACCATTCAGCTGCTTAAAAAAAAATGAGTGTGTGTGTGTGTGGGGGGGTGGGGTATCCAGTCGACTGCATATCGCCTATTCTTACTATTAAAATGCTGCCCCGCAACATCAGTAGTGCATTCCAAATCAGTGCTTAGAAGTCGTGTGGCATGTCATTAAAAGGCCAGTGGTATTCATTAGCCAGCAAAGCCACTGAAATGCCGATCTCTTCATCTTCATATTCATCATTATATAACAAAGTAGGCATATTTCTGTCTGCCTAGTGGCCTGTCTCTCTGAAGAAAAGAGCCAGAAATCTGAAAACAGGAGGAGGAAGGGAGCCAATTACTAGTTCTAGCTTTCCAGCCACCTGCCAGCACTTTTCCCTTTAATTAATGATCTGATGACACCGGTCAGTAGAATGGGAAATGGTGCTACCATTAGGGTCAAAAAATGCCTGTCATCCGTGCGCAGACATAAAAAAGGACCCCCCCCCCCACACACACACACACACACACACACACACACTCACTCTTTGCTGTGTGTGTGTTTTTGGATGGATTGGTTGTATTGATCACCCGTGAATTTATTACGAACACGCTGCCCCTGCCGAGCTTAGATTTTGTTTCTAAACTATTTTGCAAACTGTGCTGTGAAAGGGATGGGATGCCAGGCAGGGAAGAATCCTTTATTCTCACCGTTTTAATGAATGAAGCAGCAGCCGAATGCTTTCTTTGATCTCGGGTTGCCATCATTCACCAGGTAATGATAAAATGTACCCTGCACATCATGTTAAATCGTCAGAGCTCATCACAGCAGAAAGGCGCGTAGCTGTTTGTGCGCATTCCTCTTCAGCTTTCAGGTAAAGTTAATTAGCAACTCAGTTACTAACCAGGAACAATGCAAGGTTATTTCTTAGCTTCCAAAGAGAGTGTTGCTAATCAGTTTAATTATGTGCCTAAACTGCGATTTAAATTATAATGAATGTGGTGTGTTATATTCTACTCTACTCCTTTCTTTTGGCCCTAAATAAGATGTTTTTTTTTCCATTCGAAGTCCAGTGCTGTAAAAGATCCTTTTAGAATTTGATATTGGGATTAAATTATTCTTTACAATTCCAGCATTTTCCTTCCTAACTACAAAAAAACAAAACTGGACCCTGAAGCAATTTCTATGCTTTTGAAAAGGGAAGAAAAAAAGAATTTGCCCATATATTAATTTAAGTAAAAGCTTTTGAGATCGGGCTAATTATGAGCTGGGCAGGTTCGTCTCCATGTGGATTGTGTTATTAAGATGGTCCGGCCAGTGGTCCTGCTTTTAGAAGGGTCAGAGGTCACAGTTGTCCTGCATTACATGCCTCCTTTTTAATGCAAGTCCCTACACTAGGCTGAGGCGTGCCAGGCTTAATGGCCATTTTTCCGAAATTCACACATAATATTTTAGATTTATTGACTATTAGAAATGCTTCCACGCCAGTAGCGGTTCCGTTCTTCAAAATCCTAAAGATTTACAAATAGGAAGAATAATTGGTCTGAGCTCGAAACGGATGCGGCCCTCTTTTGATAATTATTTCGGAGGTTCTTTTTATTGGAAACAGAGCATGCGACAGGGTTTAAGTAACACTTCTAATTGTATTTTTTTGTTAGAAATTTGTATTGGTACACATTCTAAGAATGTCAGACCTTGAGAGTAGTTGTAAATAAATTATCTGTGTAAATCTTCTGGGGAAAGAGTAGTTTTAAATGTATTTGAATTGGTATTAGAATGAAGTTTACTTAGTGACACAAAAAATTGCCAAAAATATCCATAACTTTTTTTTTTTGTGAAATATGTAAATATAAATAATACAGTGTAAAAGAATTAACTGATATTTTTAAGCAGAAAATCTTCATAGTATCTGCGTTTTAGGAACTTTACTTAAGTTTTTGTTATTTCATATAACTGGACATGGTATTTTAGAGTTAGTATGTAATGCAGTATTTTTAATTTAAAAAATATTTGTAAAACCCATTTAATGATGTGATATAATTGATTTAACAATCAATACAGCCTTCATTTTACAGTCTGTTCATTTTTTGTAATATTTTGTCAAAGTTTCAATTTTTTATGATTAGTGTGACTTCAGTATATTGCCTGTGTATTGTTGATGCATTGGGATAATTGGGATAATACTTCTCATAGTAGGCAAGTCAGTTACTTCAGCAGTGTTTTTATTAAAGGCCATCAAACTCGCCTTGTCCGACAGAGATTAATACTAGCATTTGGCTTGTTCCATAATCATCTTGCTAGACTGACTCTGAGCAGATTCCAATTTTTATGCTTTTGCAATCTCATTATGAAATATACATGTAACTTGTATATCTCCTGAACTCCCAAAAATTAAAGGTAGCTTGAGATTTGTATAGTATGCTGAATTTTTAAAGACGTGCATATATAGTGAATTTTGGTATAATAAAAAAACAATTCCTTCTCATCTGAACATCCAAATAGGTAAATGATTCCAACTGATTATTAACATGCCTATTAATGAGAATAAAATATATTTAACCAATATTTATAAGCTTTGTGCATGTAATGTCTTAATAAATCTTATAAAATTAATACTGGTTAACGCCAAAGCGTTAAGGCGTATTTTGTTCACTGATTTTAGATTTTGAACAGAACTATTTGAATCATATTTGAGTTCTTCATTATTATTGAATTGTACGAAAAGAAACTTAAAACCCGAGATCATCAATCTTTCCGTGCACGGACAAACGTGTCTGTGGCAAGACTCGTCTATGACGACTGCAGAATGAACTGCGTGAGGAAAACTGTGTAGGTTACGTTTTTAATTACAATGTCCGTGATGAAAACTGCATTTTGGTCAAAATGTCCGTCAGAATCCGCCATGGGGTTGATCACTATTTAAACCCATAAATACATTTTAAATAGCATTGTGCTGCTGATTTAAGTATAAAATTTAGTTCACTTATTTCCTGTGCGCGATCCTGATGATTGTAGGCTACAAGAAAATCATTTAATTTCATCTTCCAAGTCAGTAATTCTCGGATTAATCGAGTTACTTATAGTAAATGAAGGTCATGCAATCTTCGTGAAAATGTTATATATATGTTATGTATTATAACACGACATTGTTTGCTGTTTGTTTTAGTCGTTTTAGTAAAGTACAGCTTTCCATTTTCGAGAAATATGTGAGAATATGTCTCAATCACATTAAAACCATTCAAAAATTCTCCAGATCACGATGCATGACGAATGTATTTGTGTTGCTGCAACTTGCAGTTCGAATTTGAATTATGCATTATATGTTTATTAAGTGGCTAAAGTTTGCGTTTTAAAATGGATTTTATAGATGGGTCTCATGGCTAAAACAGTACCAACGCTTGGGATTTTTAATATGTTATTTAAACGAACGTAACTGAAATACGTATTAAATCATCTTTGGGTGCACACGTTTAGTTTAATTCCTTGAGTTGGAGTTGGCGAATATATGCATATACACACAGAATTCCCATACCGTTTTTAATGGTCGCATAAGTCAGTTGTCATCTTTACATCGGAAATGCACCGAAACCGTATTTGTGTAACATCCCGGCGCGGCGGCGCTACACAAAACGTCATTCTCTCCGTTTCCAGTGACGGTGTGTGAAAGAAGCGCCTGGGAACGTGCTGTGCGACTCCGCTCAATGGCGAGCTAAAGCAGCACCGAGGCGCTCCGGCAAACTTAACGCCGAGTGTAGACGGCAGTTAGACGTGCTGCTTCATCTTTCATTGAATGTTTCCTCACCTGTTGCACATCACTGGGCGATCTGCAGCACGTACATCCGGCGTGGAAAATCCGGCAGAAGCCAACTCTTTTTAGTTAATGTGACCCTTTAATATTTAATGTGCACTTACGATACAGAAAGACAAAAATAGAGTTGAATTTTTCCATTTCAAATATATATATCAATATATGTATATATATATATGTATGTGTGTGTGTGTGTGTGTGTGTGTATATGTATATATATATATATATATATATATATATAGTTAATATTTAGGGGTTTTGTACTTGTGCATTTACAATTTTGGAGATGAGTGCGTATTTGCAGGATCATGAAGATTGCTTTCGATAACCAACTGGAAGATGGATAGAAGTATATATGTACAGTTTGTACTTATTTTCAGTAGTTATTTAATTTTTCAGCTACTATTTAGCATTGTGTTGTAATTGTTCCAAAACATTTTATCTTGAATTAGTGATTTAAGGCAAAATTGTATAGGAGAAAGCTCCCTTTACATTTTTGTTTCTGTTGCTTTTGAAATCACAAGTGTTATTTTACAGTGTACATGTTTCTCCTACTAATTTAAACCATATTTACCTAGTTTTTGATGACCGTGTAATATTTGCTATATGGCATGAAGGCAATTTCGTTTGGTTATAAATACAGGATATCAAGGTGAACTGGTAAATTGTGAAAGTGGGTGTGTCTAAAAGTGCATCGTCAGCTCTTTCCCACAAACACTGCAGCACAAATTAATGCCGTAGCTGATATACAGTCTGAGTAAGACACACTAGCTGCCGTTTTTTTGTCCTGTTGACATTTCCACTGACAGACAGCGATGAGTCACCGGTCCGAATAAGCACATTGCAGCAGGTGACGGCGTTTACAAAGGTGGAACTGTCCACTAGTCTGTCAGCATCTGTATACAGATTAACAACTAAACGGAGGATTTGCAATAATATTGAGAAGGAGGATATCCATCCATTTTAATACTGATCAGTGTTGTATGATAGATGGGGATGCAG
Organism: Gnathonemus echidnorhynchus; assembly: GCA_026776725.1. Lineage (NCBI taxonomy): Eukaryota > Metazoa > Chordata > Actinopteri > Osteoglossiformes > Mormyridae > Gnathonemus > Gnathonemus echidnorhynchus. The sequence continues at coordinate 16,051,434 of JAODJU010000033.1, forward strand.
TGGAGTACAGCCAAGATGGAGCACTGGCGTAGAAATACACCTCCCAGGCTTGCTGGATGCTGTGGGTCGTCTTCAGCCATCTCCTGTCTGTCATGTCCCCCACATAAACCTCACAGCTATAGAGGAGTTTCAGAATGTATGATTTTTCATTTTAGCATTAATGGAAAAAATGACTAAATATGCAGCTTTTGCATCCAGTAAATAACTTCGATTAAATAACAAACCAGATTAAGAAATGGTTTGTGTTTTGATCGTAATTTAAAATGTTTAAAATTGCTTAAAAAATCGGCAAACCCCGCATGAACTTTTAAATGTAACACTTGTTTTTTTTTTGTTTGTTTATTTTTAAAGAAATCCAGAAAGGGGTATTTGTTGATGTACATTTTGTGGGTATCTGTAGCTGCTCTTCAGAATTGTATCAAGCGGCGGCTGACATCTAGTAAAACCCCACGGCAAAAACGCCTGATATCCTTTAAAATGACAGTGATGCACCTGCTAATTATCATCTCCAGCTGGTGAGTTAAATGGAGATCTGTTTTCTGGGCGACCCCTGACCCGTGATCTTTACGTGGTGCACTTCAAACCCTGTTCAGAAGTTAATGGAATAGAGTTTAATGAGGCTCAGTGTATGCCCTCCACGGGCTAAGCGAATCGGACGGCAGGCTTTTATCTGGCTCCGTCCCCCCTTGATGTAAATTGAAAAGATCACAGCTATGGGGAAAAGACCTATACTGGAAAGGCCTCCCTGCATAGATTATGAATATCATAACTCAATGATCCCCCCCCCCCACTTCGATACCGTAGTTATAATTGGACCCAATGGGGGGAATCTTTCTTTGATCAGATCATAGCTGATGTGACTTTACACTAAAAAAATGTCACTGCCAAATAGGTTTATCACCTGTAGTGCTAAGCTTCTCTCTGATGCCTCGTTTCTGTCTTGTTAGTATTATTCAAAAGGTAATATTTAATTAACAGTGCCGGCGGTATCACTGCATGCCAGATAATATACACGTGCCGTTGTCAGAGCCAAATTGTTGGTTTTGATTTTTAAATGTCAATGGTATTACAGTTTTGTCACTTTTCACTCTGTTTTTAATTGGGTACTTTTTTTTCCTGCCTACCTTTACCTATATATGATATGTCTTCATTCCTTGCCTGGTGGTCGGTTCTGTTCAAAAAACAGTTTGTTCTTTTTACAGTATGATTATATTAGAATGACTTTGACAGTGGTGAATTTTGTTCTCGTTGCTCCGTCTTCCCGTAACGTGACTCAGATGTGTGCCAACTGCACCGTGATATGAGTGAAGGCTTTGAGGATCTATTTCCGGGACCTCCCTGATGGAGGCGTCACACTTGAAGTGTATTTCAGTTTTCCAGTTTATTCCATATTAACAGGGATCCCTGTATAATGAGAAGGTACGCTTTTTTTAACCCGAGTTTTGAAAGACGCATGCAGATGATCATAATTAGATTCATTGGTGTTTTCGGTAAGTTACTTATGAATCATGAAGTTAATAGTGTTTTTGTCGTCTCCTGTCAGCTCATGGTTAACCCCCACTGGAAAGTGACTTGCACTGGTTGTCCAATCAGCTCTCCTCCAGTGAAGAGTCACATGCTCTGAAAGCCACACTGGTCAGATTCATGGTGGAGTGGCTTGGATCAGATTCAAGGGCATAGGAGAGAGTTTGGGGGGGCAACTTAATTTAAATTTAAATGCAAAAGTCTGTTTATTTAGCAAAATTTCCACATTTAAATCATCTGCATTATGCAGATAATTGCTTAAGTTTCTTTTTGTGCTTATAATGATTATTTGCACAATTTCCCCTTGGACCTGACTCTACTGTTTTTGCTACCAAGGTAGCACAACCAAACCAGACTTGCTGTCCACCTAGGCACAAGCTGTGTAACGGGCAGTATCTGACAGCACCAGCATCTAGGAAGGAAGTCCTCTGTTACTAACGAGGAGGGCCGCTTCCCTGTGTACTGTGTTTGCTTTTGTTGTAGCACTGATCCTGCGGCAGACTGCACTTGAGTGGCGAATGGCGGACGTTATAATTAGTGCTTTATTTATGTTGGGCTGATTTAGGAAGCCTTGAAGAAGTGCTATGGACTATCCCCCCCGTCACCAACGAATGCACTGCAAGCCTCCTGCCTTCCCCCTTCCCACACACACACGCACATACACACACAACTTCGCCTCAATTAACAGACCAGCAGGTGCTCCCTGCAGCACAAAGGATAAGCTATCTGGGAGGGGGGAGGCTTTTTTGGCTGACCTGCAAATGTGACACTTCACACCCCGATAGGGATTTGAGTCTTTCCACCAATTTCAAAGGTGTTAATTTAACTTTTCTCTTCTTCCTCTCTGTCCCCATCCCTGTCGTTGGCCCAGATCTCCACGCTGAAGAGCAAGCTGAAGAAGCAGTCGACGGCGACAGGCAGTGGGGTGGCCCAGGCCTTCCTCCGGGCTCAGGCTGCCCTTTTCGGATCCTATCGGGATGCCCTGCGATACAAACCTGTAAGATTTCACCTGGTTGCTGTCAATCAACGGATGCATTTGTTGGAGATGAATTAAGGCTGTTCAGGCAGGAATAATGTAGATATCATACATACATAGCAGGGTGCAGTTAAAGAGGAAGAGATCCAGGGGAAGTGAGATTCCAGCACAAGGCAGACAGCCTCTCTTCTGAATACCTTTATGGAATAACTGCATGGTCCAGTTTCAATGTCAAGATATGTAGTGTATCAAAAGGTATTTCTGAGCTGTTTATAAATTTCAAAACACTATACCTCTTTAGTATTCAGTATATTTCACAGTAATGGAAAATGTCAGGTTTACCACTTAATTAGAATTAATGTTTTGCTCACACATTATTTTTTTCTTTTTCGGTGATATAAGTTACGTGGCTACAGTTCAGAGTATGCCTTTAAGTGGCAAGCATGGTATGCAAATGTTGCGGTTTAATAGGGCCAGCTCTGAGACTCATGGAGGAAGAAGATCAGATATGCCCAGAAACACAGTTAATAAGGTACTCAGTCAGACCAAGGCTTGAGAGACGATCCCTCACCAGTCAAACGAGATACAAACCGATGCCAAAGTTGAGAGATGCTCCCTACTAAATATTCTGCTGTAGAATTTATTCGAATAATCCTTTTTTTGTTTATAAAAAGGAGACGCACTCCGCTTTAAACTCAATGTGTTCATATAAAGACATAGGTAATTACTGTTTACTGTTGCTCATTAAGTTTTGCCCCTGGATGTCATTGTTAGGTCTTCAGTATTGACAAACCTGACAGCAAAATTTGATTTGATTGCTGTATTTTTATTTTCTGCCCCACATGTTTTAACATTCATTCTTGACTGATTTCTGAGTATGAGGGGTGTTTTCAAGGGCAACCTTCTCCTGAGTCTGCTTGAGTTCACTAAGTTTTTGTTGAGTTGTTCCATTCTTCGCCATCATCTGAGGGGCTGCTATTTATCAAAAGGTATTAGTGTTCCACGCTTCCACAGCCTGATGACTGTGAGGTGTTAAGGTAGATGTTTAGAAATATAACCTGGAATCAGTTTTGAGCTGCCTAAAATCAGTGCAAAGGGGGAGAGCACAGACTGGACAATCTGAGGTTTAGCTGGTAATTCAGTGCACTTGCAGATGGTCGTGTCCGTCGCCATTTGATATTCCTTGGGCATCAACATTTTATCGGATTTCTGATTGTAAATCTTGTTTAAATTAAATTAAGTTATCCCCTAGGAAAAGGGAATAGAAATAACTAAAATATGTAAATAATTGATTAAATATGAATGGTAGAAGTTTATCTGCACACTTAAAAGGCAGTGCCAGACATGAAATGCAAATCCTTTCGCCTAATCACGTGTGTGAGGAATTGATGTTGAAATTTAGACTGTGGTCATGATTTTGTTGTTGCCCCCCCCCCCAAAAAAAAAACAAAACAGGGAGAGCTGATCACCTTCTGTGAAGAAAGCTTTGTGGCACATCGCTCCAGCACTATGAGATGCTTCCTCGAAATGGCCGTCAACCTCCAGCTCTTCAAACAGGTATGCGTGTATGTAATATATATTTACATGTAGGGCATAACTATTTGTTGTGTGTCAAGGAAATCCATAGCTGTATGTTTACTTTTATCTCTTACTGGATTTTCTCACAGTGCTTCATGTTTATATTTGTGTACTGGTGGTGTGAGGAGTAACACGGAAAATGATTAAAAAATAACATCGACAGCTATCTGCATAATGTAATGCTCACATTCTGGACGTCTACTTGATATGTTTGCTAAAGGCTTTGAGGGGGGTCTAGTGTGTAATGGCTGTAATATCATTTAGTTCTAGACTCATCTTCGGAAACGTACTATCAGTGGGAACTGTCACTGATTGTGGATGCAAGCTGTCAATGCGTCTTGGCAGGCTGACGCTTTGAGAAGCTCTTCCTCCAGTAAAGCGTGTAGCCTTAAACCGGATGTACACCAGATGCGCCTTTGTGCCGGGGAAAGAATTCTGCAGTTTATAAAGCTGTGCTTTGACACTCAACACTTGCGTAACCTTCCCGGAGAAGATAGTGACCGGCAGTTCAAAGCCATCGCTCTTCTCCCCCTTCTGCAGTAGCTTGGGGTTCCTTTATCACTGCTGCCTCCTCTTTTCTTCTTTATAAGAGAGAAACATGGCCTCTGGTCACCATAGACCGATCTGACCATGAACTGCTTCTCTTCAGAAGCAGTCCTGCCCAGAATAGACATGCCAGTAGCAGTCTGCTTTCTCTGCCCCC
>JAODJU010000033.1:16059164-16090411 GCA_026776725.1 Gnathonemus echidnorhynchus
TATTGTGCATTTTTTTCCATTTCCTACAGAGACTGTGTTTACATTTTTTCAATTAAAAAATGACCAAAATATGTTATCTATTGAGGGGTGCCCAAACTTTCGATCTCCACTGTAGAATCTTACACCTTGCATAGTGAAGCAATCAGGCTTTCAGATTTGGAGTATGCGTAATGCTGTTTTGTCTGCAGTGTAGGCCCCTGGCTCTAGTCTGTCATGTCGTCCTGACCCTGCAAGGCCTTTTATTGTTTGCATATTTTATCAGTGAGCTGTCAGTTCTTTCAAAGCTTAGGTTTTCTTAAAGGGCTGAACCATTCGATAAGGCAACTGCAGCTCGAACTGTCAAGCGAAAGGGTTGCCTTTCACATTTAACAGCACCTTAATGCAAGATCTTAGAAGTTTGTTTTATGGAATAAAAAACTTGCTGTCTGGATTCACTGTAAATACAAAGCACACTTTTTTTTGTAATTGGTAACTGCAGTTTTTATCACTGTTTATTTTTTTTTTTCATGTAGGTTAGAGAAATCATACAAACATTTGATACATTAGATCACTGTCTTAAACTAATATTCCCTGTAATATTCCACTGTGAATTAGGGCTGGGTGATGTATATCGATAAAGTATCACGATTGCGAACATTCATATTGTCATCAGTTTAAATGGTATCGTGATATAACCTAAACACTTGTTTTCTTGGATAATTATAATGCACTTTTTTATACAAATTCCATTTAGATTTGAGTTGTTGTTGGCGTAATTTATCATTATCAGTCATGTGATCCGTAATTATTAGTGAAACAATTTGGTCATCATAATCCGAAAAACTCAAAACCACCTGTCATATTTTGTGTTTTCCACATGTGAATATTAGAATATCATTATAAAAATGGATATTGTGAACTTCTCTGACAATAACTTGGTATAATTTTTAGGGCATATCACCCAGTCCTACTGTGAATGATGTTAACCTTGGAAATGATCTAGAGGCGAGGTTCATGCTGATGAAGGGCCTTTTAAACTCTGTTTGTGCAGGATGATGAAGACGGCCCGGTGTGTGGAGGCTCTCCCACCAGCACAAGGAGCCTCTCGCCCAAGAGGCTGCAGAAGCGGAGTAAGGTGAGCTTACAAAGAACTGAAGATAAAAGGATGAAGAGAAGATGCGTATGTCACGAGAAGTTTTAGGGGAAACAAGTTGTCTGCTGAAAAAGCAGCTGGAGCTTAACAGCAGTTAAATCCTTCCTGGGGACGCGGCCTGACTGACAGCTCCTGCTGAGGCGGCTGTCTGGCCACCCGGCCTGATGTAGGTTGGCCTATCAGGCACTTAATACGGATGGCTGGGGTCCGTCTTCCCAGAGCCATGATGGATGTTCAGTGATGGCGTTTCACATGACAGACAGGTCCTCCCTTCCTGACAGACAGTCTTGCTGCTAGTGCTTTAACTGCTGTTTTCACGTGTTTTACCAGTTTGAATATTTTGACTCTTGGCATCAAGACTTAAGTCCCCGAGTTTACAAAGTGGAAATTCAGTTCGCTTTTGACTACATGGCACTCAACCCTAGAAGATTGTCCACAAAGTGTGACAGAAACATGGAAACGGGTGCGATGAAGTTAAAATCCGGTAAACCGGATAGTATGAGATCACGGCTTCCTGGTTGTCTTATCACGGGTGTGATGTTAGAAGCTGAAGCCAGCTGCAGGTCAGTGGTGTTTCCTCGTGAAGCCGGGTTGAATTGCGCCTGTAAACTGGTCATGTCCTGTGTGGCTGCTCCTGGCTGGCAAGGGTAGCTTTGTCTGTCAGCCATGCTCTGGTGGTAATGGGCTGATCGCTGGTCCTGCCCCATGTCGCAGTTCTTCTCTGGCAATTTCCTTGATGTCACGCCCCTCCCCACAAAAGGTGCTGTGGTGTGACCATGCACTAGGGAATGGAGCCCCCCCCATCTCCATAAATAATTCCAATTCTCAGCTCACACGAACACCGACGCAGCCTGAAAACGAGGGGCGTCTTGTTGGAATTGCTTTCTTTTCACCTTCGTTGTTGTCGAGGGAACCGCTGTTCGTGGATGGTAGGTATTGGTGTGTTTGGACATTTGTATTTTCACAATACTATGTTTGTGCTTTGTACATTTTGGAATAGGCTGGTTCTGTTATGCTGAGACAGGAGAAAACTAATGTAGACACAAATAAACAATCTCCACAGGAGCACTACACATTAGCAGATATATTTTGACATGAAAGATATGTGTTGGGTAGTAGGATAGACTTGACTGAAAATATGTCTGTTCCTTAGTGGGATCTGACTGGAGCTTTATTTGTATGAAAGACAGTAGTTATAAACCCAGCTGTCCGGGTAGAATCAAATTCAGGAATATGGCCCAAATGTCCAGGTATACTAGGAATATAGTTGCAGCTAAAGGAGATTGTCAGCACAACGCTCAGTAGAGTGTGTGGCATAGAAGATGTACGGTAATGACATATTTAAAGCAGTGTTCCATATTTTGTTGAAAGTACTGTATTTAAATTAACAGACGCATTGTCCTTAGGATTTAATCGGCAACAGAAAAAAGATCAGTGGATCTCGATAACCTCTCCTGGAACCACGCTAGTTGTCTATTTGCGAGCAAAATAACAGCACTAGCTGGCTAAAAGGCTTGTAATATGTGTCTCTTTGGACGACTGCATTAATTATGGATGAATAAAGGCTCTCGATCAGAGGTGATGTTTGCAGGGCAGTCTTTGCTTAGCGTGTGGGGATTGCAGGGAGGAGTCATGTTTGTGCGTTTCCTCCAATTGTAGCCTTCAGTTGTATCATAGTGAATTACTGGACTTGTCTCTTAGATATTTTCTATGCTTTGATGCTATTGTCCCAGATTATTTTGCTGTGGTATATTCTCACTCACAGCAGAAATTATAATTTGTACTGAATTACTATTTAGTTCTCATTGTTTTATTTCACCATTTTAGCGGAGTGAGCCCTAAGTGTAGCCGTCCCTTTGTTACGTCTGTGCCTTCTCTGGCCCGGGTTGCCCTCTCTGGATACATGACCAATTCCCTCCCCCCCCCTGCCGTTCTTGCTGCCCTGATGTAGAAGTTTTCCCTCTTAATTAGTCCCGTTATTGCCTGTGTTGTTGATGGCGCTTAAATAAATGCCAAAAAAAAGCGTAGCTGCAAAGGTCTTCCAATTAGGCTTTTCACTGGGTGACCTGAGCTCTCCTCGCTTATGCTCTGCTGCGACAGATCGCGGCCAAACGTAGTGGTAACGGGGCCCTGGGGATTCCGGCCCGAGAGCCTCTCCCATCCCCAGCGTTTCTGTGTACATGGTGCGTTAGGTGCGTTTCCTGGCGATGGCAGAACCCCACTTGGATCAAAATTGCCTGAATGAATCACCTTTGTTATTTGTCTTGCAGCAGCAAACCTGATAGACCCAACAGGCAGCTGGAATTTAAAAGGCAGAGAGATTACCTTCAGATGTAACCCCCCCCCCCCCCCAACTGAATATAAAATACAAGCAGGTTTTTGTTGCATTGTGAAGATTCCCTTTTAATATATTATTGGTTGAGCATCATTTTTATTATACTTTGCTTAATTTTCTGTGAGGACTAGGTTTGCCAATAAAAAAACCATGTTGACATTTTTCAGATGTGCACCATCTATAAAAAAAAAGCAGTAGTGCTTTTAAATATTGTAGCATTTGATCCTGCAAAATATGCTCAGATTATATTATAATTGCAAAATGCATTCTTATTGCCAAGTTCTGAGGTAAGACCTTAATTATGAAAATAATTTATTTATTTTTTTTTTTTTTGGGTGTCCCTCCCCCAGAACTGGCAGTAGTGTTTGAATCACCGGGCCCTTTTCTTGAAGAGAGAGCCGTCTAAATTTGAATCCTGTTAATGAAATTATCCCAGTGGGCTCCTTTTAGTCCCACACCACCCGTGGGGAACGGCAATATGTGAGCCCGAGCGGGACGGCCGCAGTGGGCCACTCCAGCTTCACGGAGGCGCTGTCTGAAAACAACAGATGGATCGCCCTGAGCCAGGACCCGCACACCCGCTCTGCATATTAAAGCCCTTAAGCTCGCTCGGCTCACTATAATTCCTACAAATTCCGTGTCCTGCCCCGAGTACAAAGCATCGTCCGGCACCAGGAAACAAAAAGCGTACGTTTGCTGTTCATTCACCATTTGTTTGCTGTATGCCGCTTGTTTGGCCTCTTATTTCGTCTGTTTTTACCAACTTGTGTAGTGTTACCATTTAGTACCTGAGGTGTAAAGCTAAGGACCAACTATCCTGTAAATTGTGCTTGTGTTTGTGAATATCCATCATTAAACACAAGATATATTTGGAGTAAGAAAATATTTTACATTAAAAATACTTCGTAGTGTCATTGATTGGACAAAGAGAAATGGTTGTGTGCATCAGCATATAAATATAATGTGCTTAACATGCATATGTAGTACCATTCCAGCAATGGACTGTCTTGTTCCCTGTGCTTTCTGGCAGAGGGTCTGGATTCACTCACTGGAGCGGTTATGCAAAATAGATGGATGGGGTGTAAAATCATTACTTAACAGCTTGTTATCAGTCTTCATATTTAAGAAAATAAATAAGTTCACTCTAGTCTCCCGGTTCCTTTGAATGGGCAAGATGTATAAGCAACAGTATAGGTCCGTGAGCAAAGCTTTAGTTCCTCCTTAATACTTGAGGCATTCTAGATTGGGAGCTTGTGGTGTAAAGGCCAGTTTTTGTTGCTGAACAGCATTCCCATGTTATTAGCTGCGTTTTAGTCACGGGAGGTGTTCGGGAGTGACGCAGCACTGCGAGGAAGAACCGGGGTGGGTTCAGGCTGACTGTTGTGACACAAAATAGACCTGGGAGGACTGTCACTTCAGCGATGAGTCAGCTGGGTGTCGGGAAGCTGTGACGCTGGCATACAAATGAAGATCTGAACTGTGTTTAATGCCCTCTGGTGCCAGTGCTCCAAGAATGTTGTCTGAGATGTTTCCTGAAGCCGCACACTTGCGAGGCAGTGATGATCTGTGTAACACGTCTGTTTGCCGTACGGATTTAGATGGCTGTTTATCGTTTTGATTTGGCGGGTGCTTTAAGAACAACTCTGGATTTGTGTCAACACTGCCCTCTGCAGGCAGTCGTAATTTGCTACACCATGCTGGTCCCCTTGTTGTTGTTGTTAACTCTGAGACTTTTCCCAAAGTAACTGAAAAATCTTACCGCTTGCAGAACTGACTGCTTTATGGATGTGTCTTGAACTTGAACCAGCTACTGTCGGGCTGCGATTTGGGTGAAATGCTATGGCACCTGCTTCCCCTAGTCTTCTAGATTAGTTGTGGGTTGGTTGGGTTGCTGATCCAGCTGAATGCTCAGATCAGTAATGCATTTTTACTAAGACCTATTTTTTCTGTGTTTTTTTATTTTGCTAGTGTATATGTCATATGAAAGTTTTGTTTTCCTTAAGAAAACTAGCCAAATGGGAGTGGTCTTAAATAATTTGTGTATTTTATTGTAAAGCTAAAATTATGGCCAGAATCAATCAATATCTCTGGCTTAGATCTTCTTAATTATACTGTCAGTCTTGCATTTTGAGTTTTTTTTTTTTTTTTTACATTTTTTAGTACCTTGGACTCATTTCCTGTCACTTTTCCATTTTCACCATTCATCATTAAATGAATCCTAGCATGAAAGAGGGGCCCTCATTCACTTCAGTTGACTGTATTTTTACACCGTGCCGTCGCCAGTTACTCCAGAGTGTTTAATAAAGATTTAATGAGAACAGCATCCTAAGACTGGCATAACCGTTAATGTTATGTGCTAGTAAAAATCAGACGGGGCGGCAAAGGCAGAAGACGACAGCGGAGAGGAATTTCTGATGAGATTAAGCCGTCTTACTCTCAGACTTGTACAGTGTGTTGATGTTAATAAGCTTGTCATCTCATTAAATAATATTTATGTAATTAGAACCAACAATACACTCTGATCCCTATATACAATTAAATAGTATTATTCAGTAGAATGACCTTTAGAATAAAATAAAGAACATTACACATTAATGAAAAAAATGCTTTTGAAACTGTAATGGATTTCTATATATTTTTGAGAATGTATCGGGACTTTATACTGCTTATGACAACACAATGCAGCTGTATGAGGAATCCTCTTCATTGTGGCATGATGCTTTGAGCAATTTGGCTTACAGTTACATTAATGAAAAGGACATGGGGGGCTTCTTATAATAACCAGCCCTATGCCGTCTCTTTTGTGTCCCAGGCCAGAAGTTAAGAGAGTAAATGCCTACAAACGGAGCACCATTAGGGTCGCGAAAGACCTCTGGCTAATTGAAGCCGACAGCTTTTCGCAGGTGCACTTCCAGCGTCTGCTTGGAACCGAGAGTTATGGGCCTGACACAGGAATCCATTAAAACCATTCTGGGGTCTGGACCCTAAAGCCCCCCGTAATCACTGTTCATTATAGCTTCCAGCTACTGCCAATGAGTTTGGAACATGTGTTATTGTTTACGTGAGTGGCGAGAGCCGTGAGTTCCCTGTGCACACGTCCCCAGCTATTTTAATGGGGGGGGGGGGGGGGCGCCGTTAACCCTTCACACGAGGCACACTCCGCGCATGCCGCAGTCCGTCTTCGCTGTTCATTACTGTGGCCGCCACTCCTGAGGCAGGATCTTAATCACGGCCGGGTTTGGGTGTCGGCTGACCGGCGTGGCGTCGCTCATAATGGAGACCCCATACCCCAGTGGTCCCCAGATCAGGTGCTGGAAACTGGCCACATTTGGTGATGGCTTTTGACAGTGCGCCGAATTGCGGTTTATGGGCAGGTTTAGTGGCTGCTCTTACTTGGGTGTGTTGGTGATAGGAGCATATGTGTCTATGGTGGGGGATAAATCACAAGCAGACGTCTCGTGTCTGTGTCTTGTGCTGCACTCTACCTGTTGTGTTTAAGTAACTGGGCCAGAGATGTGGAATTTTTCTTTTTCTTTATGATAAATATGGATGTTTGCGTTTTCTAAGGATCTATTATTGTTGTTCATATATTTAAAATGGCAGATTCACTTTTTTAAGACACACTATTTCTCTCTTCCCTATTTCGATTCCCAGCATTACTCAAAGTTTCCCATGGGCTGTTCCGAATTCGCCCTAGATGACGATGAACTGGACACGGCCAGCAAGTAAGTGTCTCTCGCAGCCCCACGAGAGCGCAGCCGCGAAGCTTGCCTTTACCGCCGCTAAACAGTTTTACCAGCTGGGTCTTATATGCTTCAAGGCTGGATTAAAACCTCATGTGTGAAAAATTAAAACTCCGTCCAAGTGATTGCTTTCAGTATGTCACTGAACTTGCAGTGCGAAGGTGCATTACCACATGAATGTGTCTGCGTTATGCTGTAAGGTTTTTACTCCACAGATAATGTTTGACAAACCTAGATTAGAATCCACATTCTTATTTTAATATGCCTCTAAAAATCACAATCTGTTTGACTTAATTGACGTTAAATTGCAGGGTCATAATTATGCAATTTCGCAGTTGACGTGTAAAGTACAGTCAGCTCAAGTATTCCGCTTTGTATTCTGTTGGACTGCAGCAGTACATTTTTAACCTCAGTGTATGATCTCATATCCAGTGCCTTGTAAACTGACAAATTAAATCAGTTTTGGTTTGTTAAAGTATCCTCTAGGGGTTGTAAATTCATTCAGTACAAACTTTTAATCCTTATAGTTTCCTTTGTCATCTAAAAAAATCTTAACTAATGTCGCCATCTAGTGGTCTGTTTGTATGTATTCAGTAACAGATGCAGATACAGGCTGGATTTTGAGTACGGTAGCATCATGTGTTACTTTGATTGTAATTACTGTGCAAGTGAATTATCAAATGCATGAGCGGCCATGGTGTTCTGTCTGCGTGATGTTCCCTAGGATCTCCTCTGAGGATAGTGCAGACGTTCCGTCACAGGACAGTGACGACTCGTACGAGGTCCGCTCCGACTTGCAGGATACCGGTCAGATGAACTTGCTGGAAGAGATCCTGGACACCCTGAGCAACACCAGCCTTGACCAGGGCAGGCTGTCTGGAGCCAAGAGTCTGGATTTCTTCCGGTCTATGGACGACCTTGACTACAAGGCACCGGTGAGCCGTTTTCCTCCTTTCAGGTCGCATTAAATGCTAAAAATACACAGGTTTTGCTAATTTTGCAGTAGAGTAAAATTTGACAAGTCGTACATTTATTATGCTTTTTAAAAACCACAATTTAGTAATTATGACGTGGTATTTATTAAATATACATTTTTGTTACTGTGATACTTATACATGATTGATAGAGTAAACTTCAGGGGTAAATTTGTGTGAGTGCATGCATCCAGATTAAACTAAGCTGTTTATTTTTTGATTCAGAACAAGTCCAACCCCCCCAGTGAGGGTAACCTGGCTCAGCTCTGTCCCAGTAGTGGTGAACGAGAGAGCTGGAACCGGGGGCAGGACGACAGCTCCATCCGCGGGAGGCAGCTGCCCCCCTCTCCTCGAAGGCATACGAGTGCGGGGGCCACTTACTTTTGCGACACGACCCCTCCAGTGGACCCCGCGCCTCCGGCCGATGAGAATAGCCTCCAGGAGAATCCCACGTCGGACGCCCTAGGCTCCGAGCTTCAGAGGGGGAGCGGGGTCCTCCTCAGGCGGAAGGTGCTCTCCAAGCGGACCCTGAAGCAGTACCAAGATCGTGCGCCGCTGGAGGAGTCGGACGGAGTCCAACCGGCGCCACGACAGCCTTCCATGCTGGTGGCCTGGGAGAATGTAAGCGGGCAGGGCGACACCCCAGCTGGGGCTCTGGAGAAGGGCCTGCTGGAGGAGATCCAGGCCGTTTGCCAGAATAGCGCACCTCTCAGCACTGGTCTGCACTCCTCTGAGGTCAAGAGTGATGTCTTCCACAAGTCCTGAAAATGTTGGGGGGGGGGCTTAGGGTTAGCGTTATCCTTGATCACTTTCATTGTCCTTTCTATTTAATTAATCGCTTTAGTTTTTTTGTTAATAACACATTAAATGTGTGAGCATGCTGGTGCTTGCCCTACTTTCATTTCCTGTCCTTACACTTGCAAAATTGTAATGTCCCTGTTAAATTAGGGCTGTAGTCTTGGGTAACACTTGGGGATGATACCTTCCAGCAGAAAGGGAAATATTGTTTCGGTTAAAAAGGGATTTCTGTCATTGACATCGTTATTGTACAGATTCATTTTTTTCTTTCCCCTTTTAGTTTACGTTGTGTAGTACTTGCACTGTAGGGTACTGTTGTCACTTCAAAGGTACAGATATATCACTGTGTTCAGATGAGCAATCAAATGAAGGCTTTTGACACCAGATTATTCATTTAAAGCATCTGTAACAGCTTCACCAGGCTTTGAATCTTGCATCAGAACTTGTGTCCCTTTCCTGTGCAGTCGTGTAAAATGCCTTAAATAGATCACTGTCACTTAATATGCAGCAGTTCTGAAACAAAGGAGTAACCAATCACTTAATATTTGAAACTTGTGCATATGTAAAATTTCCATCTCATCCTGTCTGCAGAAAACCTTTTGTAAAGACATTTTTATTGACTATCTGATCATGTTTCTATTTGAAGGTGATTTTAGTGTCTTTCCTCAGGTCGTATTCGTGCTTTGCACTGTGGTGTGTAGGATTCTCCACGTAGGTGTGGAAATGCAGATGTGATCCAAACTCACCAAGGATATGGGGCGAGGCAGAATCCCTTTGTGGGACTCTCCTGTGTCCCAGGAGCGTGGGGGAGTAGGTGTGCGGGTCTTTTGCTACGCTGGCTGTAGTCTTGGTTTTGTAGGTTTCTTTTCTTTCTTTTTTTGAGTTTTGCAGATGATACACCCCTTATATGGCTTTCCAAGCTGCTGCTTACAGAGCTAGGAAACGTTTAAGTGCTTGAATATAACATGATAAGCAATACATTTAAAATGACCCGGGTGTCTTGCACAGGTAAGGACGTGGTCTTGGAAAATGATGATGTTCTCCTATGGAGAGGATGCAACCTAAAGCAGAAGTCGGTGATTGCGGATGCTATGCTGTGTATTGATCCAACGGAGCTATGTAGCCCACGCTGTTCGTGGTTGTCTAAGAGGCTCTCTGTCTAACCTTTTATATTACATTTAATTTCGAAAGACACTTTAAGAGTAGCTTTTACCATTGTTATGCTATAGTAATGATCTGGTCATAAAGCAATAAGTGTGTCATTAATGACTTAATTTGAACTGATTAATCACCAGATGGACTATTTTCCTCAGTTGTTCACTACCTTACTCATCACCACCAGCACCGCCAATGAGCATTAAAACAGTACTGTTGCATCTGTATACTGTCTCGCAAGAAAATGGCTGCATTTGCAAGTAATGAAAATGTAATCTTGTTAAAGGAAACAATATTTTACCACCCCCCCACTTAGAGTAAGAATAGAAACAAGAATATTGTTGTTATATATGATGTTTATGGACATACATGAATTTGTGTGACTAAAGGAACCAAAATGATTAACATCCATCTTAAAAGTTAAGATGAGGCAAAATTAAAATGCAGAGTTATCTGTATTACCTTATAAATAAGTAGCTTTGGTGTCTTGAAAGTCATTTGGCATAATAACTAATCAAATGTTAAGCATCTCTGTAGGTCACGGGAAAGTAAAGCCTTTAATTTATTCCAGTGGTACCTGGCTTTGTTTTTATATGTGGCTACACTAATCGGTATTTTTATTATAGTAAATGTAGCAGTTTTTGTCTGTAAACATTGCAATGCTGGGTAATGTTTGAGTGTTAAAATGTTTTGTACTTGTGAACGATACTGTATAAAGCATGAATACTGTAAAGTGTTGACTTCAAGGCTGGGAGGTGCCTTACATACATGCTTTTCTTGGCCAATAGCAAGTGTTTGCCAATCAGTTCCCCAATGATAATCTGCCAGAAGAATTTGTGTGTAAACACAAAAAAAAAGTATTAACTAAAATGTTTTATTGCGCTTTCGACGTGTTGGTATTCTTAAAGGCAGTAATTTCAGTGTTTTATAGTTTTTTTTTTTTTCTTTTTTAAAATTGATCTGCCTGAATATATTCTGATGGCGTATTCCTGATGCTGCTTTTAGGAAATTCAAAATATAAGATATCAAAGACAGAATAACACATATTGAAAATGCCAACTGAAAGTTTAAGTTTTTGTTTTTTTTGGTTAACTGATTAAATTAACCATTACCCATAAAGCAAAGTAACACTATAAAGGTGTCGTGTTACATATAGTCTACCTAAAACAAAAAAATGTAGAGCAAAATAACGCCTAGTTTCCCTTAAGTATTTTTTTCCACCTTTGTGGTATTTCCAGCATTACACAAGGGTGGAATCCCACGATGATGTAAAAGCAGTTCATTTTATTTGTTTTTACCCCATGTCCACATCATTAGCAGTCACTGTTTACATTGCAAGTTAACCAGGTTGTCATGTACGCATGTACGTATTTTATATATATATATATATATATATTTTCCTGTCAAAAAAATGCAATGATACATGTCCTGCTCTTTTTGCTATATTGATATATGTTTAAACCAATCAATAAATTTGAATGCCTATAATTAATGTCCATATTATACTTTAATAGTTAGCGGTGTTTTTTAAGTATCTTAATGCAGCATCTACTCGTATAGTGTGTGAATTTTTTTGTTGACATGTCATTCATCGTACCATCATTTGTATATTTCCATGTTCATTTCATTTGCTTGTAAATCGTTGTATTTACAGAAATAACACATGGCCCTCTAGGGTGGAGGGAGAGGCTAAGATGTTTAAAGGGTGAGTGAAGCAATTTTATTACTGACGTTGCAAGATCCTCGTTTCTCAGTATGTTTCCATAACAGGTTTATATTTGCCAGTAAACATTCCCTCAAATGATTGGTTCCTCATTAAAACTTAAAGCAGCAGCAGAAAACTCAGACAATTTGGGCTTCGTAATTCACCAGGAACATTTTACTACTTATAAAAATGGAATTTAACTTATGGGACGATACATTATGTATTGTGGACAGGGATTGTTCTCTTTGCGTTATGTTCTAAGTGCTGTACAGAACATTGGTGAGATTGTGTGATGACTGTTTTGTCATTTTTTTTGCCATTTGCAAGTTAATTTAAATTTTTATTTAAAATTTTGACTTTAACAAGAGGTTGCATTAATCATTGAGCACTGTGGTACGGATGTGGAATCAAAACCACTGTGAATTTTAATTGTATATGCTGACCATATTGCCTAATGGTTCTTAGTCATGTGTACCCATCCATAATTTGCAAGGTTCATTCTTCAAAAATTGACAGTACTGGCAGATTACAATTTTTGTCTATACTGTGAGTGTACGTGTACACACACACACACACACACACACACACACACATACACATACATACATATATATATATGACAATTCACCCATCAAAAGCCAGCATTCCAAAGGCTGTTCTGGTCCTCTTAATTACTGCATAACTTGGTTCACACTTGCATGCCCTCCAGAAATAACTATGGTAATACAACCTGACAATACATAGTGTTGTTGAGCAAATAGAACAACTGAATATGTGGTAGCTACTCACTGTGGAAAAATAAAAACAAAATATGGATGTTTATTCAATTTTTGTTTGTTTGTTTTCCCTCCACACCAACAGTCACTCTGCACTACAGACTAAAATACAAATGGCTAGTTATTACAGAGCAAAATGGCAAAATATATATAATCAGTGGCTGGGTTTAGTAACTGCTCTGCTAAGCTTGAGAACAGCTAGGATGCTCCAGCTAAGAGATTTTGAATGTGGTGCATTTGTTGATGCCAGATGTGTTGGTTCTGGTTTTGAATATATGGCCACCTGCATTCAGCTATCCTGATTAATCATATTTAGTTGATTTTAATACCTTGAGTAGGAAATGCAGATCTAAACATTTTTCCAGGAAATTTCCTTAACTTTCTTTTTTAAGCAGGTGGCATTTGGGTGGCTTTTATAAACTCCTTGCAGATCTGTGAGACTGAGAATGCATCATTGAACAATAAAAATGGCTAATATCAGGAATCTTTTAATCTTGTCTGCGATGTGAAAAAGAACTAAGAAAGTGTGGGTTGGTGGCAAAGTATTAAAAGGAACTAACAGTAAATCAGGAGAATGAGATATCAGATATTTATAATTTACAAATATACAAAAATATCTAAATATAACTTCGCTAAAATACTTTCCCTCACTGACCCATTTTGCTTTTCTAGTACATCATAAATTAAACCACAGAGAACAATATCACACAATTTAACACAATCTCTTTTAAGTAGTAACAGATAAAGTATTACATCATACCCAAGTGCAACGTACCATCAGTAATGATATGATATTTTGACCCATTAAACAAATACAAAGACTGTGGTGTCTAGTATCCTCTCCAGTTTGTCCAGATGTATCTCAGCCATTTATCTGTGGTGTAGTTCCTGGGTAAAAGATCCGTTTGCCATTTTGTTGTAGATCGCGTCCGCGTCCTGGCTGCATATTCCCTTTTGGTGGTTCCGGCTGCTTCTGAACTTCCTGAGAGCTTGCTGGCCATACTGAGGAACAGACGCTCACTTTGATGCATCTGCCCGGCAGGCCGTACCATCTTGCGAGTGGCGGGGGTGGGAGCCTTTTAAATGAGTCTCTCCATGGGTGGAGGCTGTACCATGTTCCACATCTCTACCCTGGAGCCTTCCTTCTCCTGCCTGCTGGGGCTGTAGGCGCCATGGGACGCCCTTCGCTTCATGACTACAGCGAGGGCAGCAGAAGTCAGGAGAATGGCGAGGAGCAGTGCCACCAAGACCAGGCAGGCAGACAGAAGGAGCTGGGACGTCAGACCATCGCCGTTTAGCTGAAAGGTGTTGCAAATCAACTTGTCAGCACGGTTACGAATGATTGAGCATTTGGTAGCCTCTGAACAGTTATCCATCTTTCTTCTAACCTCTAATCCTGGTCAGAAAATGGCAGCAACATAGTGTTCTGGGTTGAGGAACACCCTAAACAGTTCATCATGCCAGATTGTCAAAGGGCACATACATACTCACGCACTATAGACATCAGCCTTACTGCACATTTTTTGAGGTGAAATCCATATGACACAGGGAGAACATGCAAACGTCACATATGGGTCAGAGGTGGGACTCAGAACTCCAGCCCTGGACATATAAGGCAACCGGACCCCCACTTAACCACCATTACAGTTTGAGTTATTTTCATGAATGTGTTATTTATGCATTATGCATAATTTAAATTCAAGTCTTTACTTTCCAAAGTAGGTTAGCTCTAGTATTCACGTGTGTCTTTTTCTACCTTTCCGTATTTTTTGGAGGGGGAGGGGGGATTTATATATACATACACACACACGTCTGTCCTAAAATGAAACCTGTAACATAGCCTAAAATTGTTGCTTCAAAACGTTCCCTTCATTGAAACAGCAAGACATGTTCGGAAGCGTATTCAGCAGACAGTCAGGCCCCTGTGTCGCTTTGCTCCGCCCCTTTCTCACACGAGGCGTTCCACCTGCGGCGGCTTCCCCGCCCTGCTTCCCGCATCCACTGCAGCTGGCTGTTCTGCACTCCGAGGTCGCAGTGATCCCTCTATCTGACGCTTCTCGCGGATTTTGATGAAGGTAACGGCTGTCGCCACTATTATGATTATTACTGCTCCGGTGACACATGACGCAATAATAGCTATTATCGGTGACGTGCTCTGAGAGAGCCGAGGCTGCAGGAAATCACAAACACAGAATTAAACCCCAACAAACATCCCCAAAACAACTAACATTTCAAATCTCTAACGTAGACTTATGCCTCATTTAGGGCAATAATAGTCATATGAACACAATTCCAAATATCATGAAATATCATATTTGCCCTTCACAAAGTAAGACTGATTAATATTATTATGCATTTGGGCAACAATAATTATATTTAATGCTTTTTCTGTTTTATAGACAGAATTTTATCTTAAATAGGACCAGCCTAATTTAAACTGCCCACTTCAGTGTATGGATCAGTGTTCACTGACATTACTTTAAAGGTCAATGTGTTACATTTTTTATAAATTCCAAAATGATAAACCCTAACAATTAACTGGACAATACCTAAAATGTGACTGCATCTCATCTAATCTGAATTTGATTTAATATTCAGCAATTTTTTTGTAAAAATCATGAAAGTTATTTTGCAATGCAATATCAGTAAAAAAGACAAAACTATTGTAATTGATGGATATTAAGCACTTACAATTGTCGTACTGATTTGTGTTGTGGTATTGGCAATCTGAGCTGTTGAGACATTGGTATATTATAATAAGATTAAGTTAACCATGACTTAAAAAGGCAAAAACTGTCAATGTATCATTATTAAAAAAATAAATATTTAAACATTTATCTTAAAATGCTAATTTTTATATTTCACATTTGATTAAATTTACAAAAGCAGCAGATTGCAACTGAAAAATAATGTAACTGTGTTCTAAGAAAAATCTATTTCTCAAAATACAATTCAACATAACCAAGCTCTTAAGGAACAGTTTTGCATCATCAGGTTATAATAAAAAGAATGTAGACTTGATTACCTTCTATTAAAAGAAAGCAGCTTTGCAAGAGTAAAATAATGTAAATTATCCACAACATGCTGGAGTCAGTTTTTCCAGGAATTGAAACACAAGGACACTTGCAGAAACACCAAAGCCCAAAGATAAAAACTCTTCTCTACAAACAATTTAAAAAGCCTCACACTTCAGTTTCTGGATTCCTCTGAGTTAATAACCTTGTCTTGTTTGTCCCACGTTCATTTCCCAGAGAGACACCAGCTAGCTATATCGCCCTGCCTTCCCCCGAAGGAAGGTGTGTGCTTAACTTTTGCTGACTAAAAACTTT
The DNA here is from genome assembly GCA_026776725.1 of Gnathonemus echidnorhynchus. Lineage (NCBI taxonomy): Eukaryota > Metazoa > Chordata > Actinopteri > Osteoglossiformes > Mormyridae > Gnathonemus > Gnathonemus echidnorhynchus. The sequence continues at coordinate 16,075,112 of JAODJU010000033.1, forward strand.
CAGACTCCATGCAGGAGCCTTACACACCAGTGACGGCCACACCACTCAAACCAGCATCCCCCACATTTAACACTGGGAGATTTTTTCCTCCTATTTTCAGCGAAGCCATAAAGATGGAAAACAAATACTTTTAAAATCAAACATGGCACTACAGCCTACTTCCAACTGGATTAATTCTCTTACCATCCTTCTGCCCTTAATTTAATCAACAACACTACCGGCCAAACAAACTCACAAAGTATATCATAATACTCCTCTACTCATCTTTTCACTGTGTTCAAAAAAGGCTTATGTAACAGACCATGCATAAAGAGGTCTGCTTGCCTTTGAATGTTAATTTTTTGACAGCAAGTTTTATCCTTGCATTAACAAAAAATATTGGACTGATGATGGTTCACCCAGTGGGAAAAACACATTCCTGCAGCAGTAGACATAACTGGTACCTTGTACTTTTTAACACAGTTTATAGTACAAATTCTTTTATTCATTTTCCGTACCCATGTCTGTTATGCAGGGTTACAGGGAGCCTATCCCAGAAGCAGCGGCTACAGGCAGGGAATAACTCAGGAGGGGGTGCGATCTCATAATAATGAAACAGAATCAGCGTGGTAGAGGTGTAATGATGCCTATGGTTCAATATGTATCGTGGCCCCAAAACCATGATCCATATTGAACCATAGGCATCTGGTATTGTTACACCTCTACCACACTGATTTACCCTTATATTTAGGATACTCTTTATTTTTCCATCCATCCATTTTCTGAACAAACCACTTAATCCCTGCTGAGGTCACCAGACCCTATCCTTGGAACAATGGGCACAGGCAGGAACCAACACACCAGAGGGCACATACACACTCATCAATCAACCAATCCTGCATACAAAAAATACATCTAAAAAACTTAAATGTTAATATCAACAGCAGATGGCTCACCGAACAGTTTCATTAAAAGGTGATTTTCTTACATATCTTTGTCAGATTTTTTACCATTTCCATGGCTGCAATAACACAGTACCTACAATACTGTGATCAGACAGCATTGTTACACCCCTAGAGTGTGATAGTTAAAATGCTAAACTTGCCAGACTAAACCTTGGTAAGGCCATAAATATTAAACATCTGGTTCATGCTTCTGCCCATTTAGTACAATTACAAGATATGGCCAAAATGTTTTATGGAATCACAGCTGATTCTGAAGGCACGCTCTACTGATACATTATTTACTCAGTTACACTTGCTGTGGTGCAGAACGTCCTACACTAGTGAGCTAACCTTCAAAATAACTTTGGGACACGTATCTGAAAATCTGTCTGCATGCGTGTTAGACAAATGAACACGAATACACTTATGCCAGCAAATTAAATACCTGGTGTGCAAGCAGGGTGTAATGACAGAGCAAAAACAGAAAAAGCTGGACAGGAGTTTATTTTGATGACAAACACAAATGGTACAAAGATGAGGAATGACGTCTGAGAATTTGGCCAATCAGGATAAGCTCTCACAGGTACATCATGAGTGACTGATAGACAGACAGCCAGATGGACAAAGAAACAGACCAAAAAAAAGACTTCAAACATGTGTGGGACACGGTGGCTGCATGTCGTTCGTGATGACGGTGTTCCTTTGTTCATCCATCATGCAAGTGAATTAACGTCTCACTGTAGCTGTCAACTTAAAGAACTGCATGAACTATAAACTGCAAAAACAATCTGCCCAAAACATGTTAATATATTAATAAGATCTCAAGCTACTTGAAGTTACTTAAATTGATAAATAAGAAATGTAAATTATTAATAAAATATATTTATATATATTTGACATTCATTTCCAATAAAGGAAAGCTTTGATATTTAAAAAACGTTCTCAAATTTCCTTAAATTGGTTCTGCATGCAAATGCTACCTTTACGATTATTTAGGTACATTTTCCTGCTTTCTTTTGCAACCAATTAAACACATTTATCTATGATATTCCAGGTTCAAAGTATTAATACCTGCTGCCATACCGTCCTCTCACAAAAACTGTTGACAGCTAATGTTTAATAATGGCCCTACGTTCTGGTTTTAATGACACAATTAAACGTTAAATTCCAGTTCCATACAATTTAGTTACACATATTTTGCCACATGTTAATTTGCAAAAATAGATACATAAAATGCAAAAACTCAAATGAAGTGCAATTAATGAAAATTAACATGCACAGCCCTGAAATGCATTAGGGCCTCGGTAGCAAAGAAAATTTGTTTTCTATGGTCAGAGGTGGATAGTTGAGGTCCAGAAAATACAAATCCAGTTCAAGATTTTGTTTCAACCATTCAGTTGAGTACTTTGTGTCTGTGACTCTTTTTGCTGAACTGGTTGGTTGAAACAAAATCTTGGTCTGGATTTTTACTTTCTGGACCTCAACTATCCACTTCCGCCTACGATGGTCATGTACAGTCACTGTGATATTATAGCTGTATATGAACAGTAGTGAAATGTCCAACAGTAGCTTTTAACATGTAGATAAAAAGCTTTTCATGTGCAACTTTCCACCTCCCTATCTCCTTCCCGTCCCAGTCCCCCCCGGAGAGCCACGTCATCACATAGCTAGGTTTTCTGCACACGCATATTTTAATTTCTGATGATTTCACAAATGTGGTGACATGGGCTTTCAGAAATTTGATACAAAAACAACCTTTGATGTAAAACACTCGATAGGCACTTTAGTCAGCCTCCTTCTGAAATGCAAACATTTTTTCACTAAGCTCTATCATTGGTTTATAAAGCAGACGTACATTGTTTACAAACTGCTTGGATAATTTTTAAAATCCTAACAGAAAAAACAAAAGTAAAACAGCAACAAAGCTTTTTAAAATGATATTATTAATTTGTTTGTTTATTAATTTATTTACATGAAAAAAATCATGTTCGTTTGACACATTTTAAAATTTGATATAGCTGAATTGATAAAGGTTATCAGTAATGCCTAATGTTCCCATCAGATGCCCCAGTTGCTGCATATTTGATTGCAATTAACTGACATTCCACCTCAAAGGGGTCCCCTTTGTCCCCATTACCTGATGCACGTCACCTGCCTCCCTACTCCACCCTACCCTCACTCATGTTCAAGGCTCCTGGTCCAGCCGCAGAATCAGGTAGGACAGCAGCTGGAAGAGATGTTGCCACAAAGGCATGGATACGTAAAAGCAGATGTCGCTTACATCAATCTGGCACGTCTCCCCAGCGAAGCTGATGGGACAGTTGCAGTAGAACTTGTTGACCATGTTCAAGCAGAACCCTCCGTTCACACAGGGGTGGGATGCGCACTCGTTAATTTCCACCTCACACCTGCCAACAAAAGGGGGGTTTGGGAGCGGAACACCCTTGTGTACTGGCTTATATTTAACCCCCTCCCAGCATGATTAGATTCTGGCCTCAAAAATGTCAACAGAGTCTTTATTTCACGTGTTATTTATTTTAGTGGATGCTTTTATTCAAAGTGGCACGCATTTTTGAGAAGACATGGTGGGAAAGTCCCTGGAGCAGCTGGGAGTGAAGGGCCTTTGCTCGAAACACTGGAATTACTCTGCCGACACAGGGACTTGAACTGGATACCTTCTGATTCTAGGCACTGCATCCTGCCGACAGAGCCACAATGCCCCCCTTGGGGTGATATCTAATGTTGATTATAATTGTCATAGTGACGGTTACGAGTGACTGTACAGCTTAGAAGCACCTGTACCCCCAGGGACACATCAGAGAGTCCCCATCAGAGAGTCCCCATCAGAGAGTGGTCCTTACCGGTCCCCAACGAAGCCCGGCAGGCAGTCGCACATCGGCCCGGTCTCTGAGCAGTTCCCACCATTGTAACAGGTGTAGTTCTTCAGCTTGTTCCCGCAGATGGACACCGGCAGCTTGGGACGACTGTGGATTCACAGGACAGCGTGGAGCTTTGAGCGCTAAGAGAAGCTGTGAGTCTTCTGAGAACGCCCCCCTTCTGGGGGTATCACTTTGTCAGATTTAAAAGTGACTTTATTACTACGAGGCTGCCTTCTATCCAGCGGCTGTCACGTGTTATGTCACCTGTTCGTCATTCAGATGTCCCTTCACTTCAAAAGCGAGTGAAGTGAGGGAATGAAACAGGAGGACAGAAATGTCGGCTTTTTGAAATCTACATTTTGAGTTGTCCTAAATTTCTAAATGGAAGTTTAAAACTTTTTTTTTCAACTTTGCATGACATCCCTGTTTAAGCTGCAGTGTATTTCAAGGTTCCTGGAAAAAACAACCAATGTTTCAATTATATGCTAGAAATGTACTGAACAGCTACTTTTATTAAGCACACATAGCAAGTACCTGGTAGGAAGTACTTTTTTCCACCAGAACCACGTCAAAGAGAGACGAGTTGTATGCACAGGAAAGGTGATCTGTACACTGCTGTTGCACTGAGCTATTATTTTTTGCATTTGTGGTCTTCCTGTTAGGTTTAACAAATCTGGCTTTAATGAATTCTCCTCTGACCTCGCTCTTTTCAGCCAAGGAGCTACCCCTGACTGGATGTTTTCTGCTGATCACGCCATTCTCTGCAAACTCTAGATACTGCAGTATTTGAATATCCGAGAAGGGAGAAGGGTGCCAGAACCACCATGTCTGGCCCCAGCCACCATAGAACGTTTAAAATCGCTTAGATCAGGTGTGGTAGCCCTTGTAATGTTTAGCCAAATGGTAACTGAACCTCTTGATCCTGTCTACATGCTCTATATCAGATATAGTTATATTATTTGCAGTTCACAGGAGCAGGCTGTTCACATTAACAAGCAGGTATACCTAAATGACTACTTTACCTCTATTAGAAATATAGAAAAATCACAGAAGACTTACTGATTCTGGACTACATGCCAGGGAATCTCTTCAACTGGCTCACTACAGGAGAAACACAGAAAATGTTAAAAAAAAAAAATCCTTTAGAAACACCATTTACTTTCAAGGCAATGCAGTTTATTTTGCGAAAGGCCTGTGATCGCAGTGTGTGACAGCATCAGTATGAAAAACATGTTCACAGGAAACCACCATAGATGATCCCTAGATCAGGCTTCAAGACACAGTGCAGATCAAGTTATCAGTGCGATTATGAAATAGGTGTAGCAGGCGGACGTCACCAAAGCCACTTCAGGAGGTAAAATATCCGGTAGTGACATTTTGAGAAATCGTACCATTAAATGAAAGCAGATTTTTTTCACTAATGATGCAACATGAAACATTAAGTTCTTTGTAATCAGTCCCTTTGTTTGTCGTTATTTTGAAGTTAGCTAAAAAGTCGACTGAGAAATACTTCTTGGATATTCCTCATGGTCTGTAAAATTACCCATCCGTCTCCCCTAACCTTTCGTCCAGTACGTGTTTCTGGACTGTGGGTGGAAGCCGACATAGACACGGGGAGAACATGAGCTGGGTTTGGACTCAAAGTGTATGCGGCAACACTGCTACCTGCTGAGTCACCCTGCCACCCAGAACAAGAAATGCGCTAAGTTTAGAACGAAAGTCATTAAGCCAAACCCCGGGGCACTGTTGCTGGATTGTGGTGAGACTCACGTGCAATAAGGACCATAGTAGCCGTCGGGACAGAGGCAGGAGTACTTCTGGACCCCGTGGAGGCAGGTGGCACCATGCGCACACTTGTGTCCCTCACAGAAGTCCAATTCACCCTCACAGTTGACTCCCGTGTAGCCCGCCTCACACACACATTCATATCCCAGAGTCAGGGTGCTGCAGTTACCGTGGACACAAGGGCTGGAGAGGCACCAGTCTGTGTTGACTTCACAATGCTTCCCTGTCCAACCAGGGGAGCAAGTACATGCTGAGAGATTAAAGAGGTCTTCACATATGCCCCCGTTCACGCAGGATGTGGCCTCACAGACATTCTTCCCTGTGCAGCCACTTGATACCGGCTCAGTGGTCGTTTTGATGAACTGTTCTTCCTGGGACCTTGGATGGTTCAGCTCAGAGTCTCCATAGTAGGGCAGCACGATACCGCCGATTTCTACCGTACTCAGGCACCCAACCAAGTTCCCGGCTGCATCTGGACCTGATCCCCCAAGAAGAACATCTGCCCTGTCCTTGAGGAAGTCCAGATTCCCAGCACTGACACCAGAGATGGTCGAGTGGCTTCCTTTGTCTATGACCATGGACCACTGGGAGGTCGGAGATGAAGGAGTCACCATGGAAAGCTCCACTGAGTGCCATTCTCCATCACTTATCACACGCCGACTCTTCAAATTCAGTGTAAAGGAGCTGTTGCCACTGCGTAGCTCCAGGAAGAGGAAAGAATCTTGGACAAATACAGTGAAAAAATCTGGCTCTTTTACCGCATGCAGAATGGTTACGTTGTACTTCCTTGTCCGAATGCTGAAGGAGACATTTGTCAGATTGCGAATAATTTTCCCATTGGTTTTGTAGACCATAAGATTGCCGCCATCCTGAAAGGTCGCATTGGAAATGCCTTAAAAAAAAAGAAAGAAAACATTTTAATCATGAAAACATGTGCTTGTGTGTGTTTGCTGCATGTAGGGACAGGTGTCTGACCCTGGACCAGAGCTTATAGATTTTATGTGAATAGGAGTGGAGTGTGTAACTCTCGAGAAAAGGGTGGGAAAAGGGTGGCAGCCTGTTTTGTGGATGTTTTGGTCTGACAAGGTCAAAGCAGACACTTTTATCTAAAGAAATATACAGTTGAGAACACAGGCTTAACCAGTCCTTGGAGCAATTTGGGGTTAATGGCCTTGATCAAGGATCTAATGGCCAAACATCCAACCACAGCATTCGAACCAGCAGCCTTTGTTCACAGGCACAGCATTTTTAACTGCTGAGTCACAGACCAGCAACACATATATAGCACCAAGAAAGAAGTACAGGTGTAGGAAATAGATGCAGATCCATTTGTCCACCCAGCTCTTTCTCTGATGTGGCTGATGGTCAGTACCTAAGACTAGATCATCTTTTCTAAGGGACATGATTTCAAGTGGTATCAAACGACGGAGTCATATGTATAACACCTGAAAAGATCAAGCAAGATCGATTCCCCGGTACGGTAAATTGAAGCCTGTTTTCTCTGACATTTTATGCTTTTCATAGCTTTGCTGTCAAAAGGTAGGGGTGCACTCACAGTCGAAGCCCTCGCCATTGGGCTGACAGACTGCCGCGGGGGGGCACGGAGCCAGCTGGCACCACTGCACACGCTCACAGCTCCTCCCGGTGGCATTTGGTGGGCAGGTGCAGGAGAAGTCGTTCCAAAGGGAATGACACATTCCCCCATTGTGGCAAGGCTTTTTCTGCTCAAGAAAGAAGTGGCCCCCGTAACAGTCATCGCACTCTTGTTAAACAATTTATTACATATAATAATTTCGTAAATTTCCAAAATCAGCCTTGGACAATAAACAGCTGACAAAGTTTAAAGAAAGAATGTACGTTTTCTTTAAGGTTGGTATTCTGTCTTACACAATGTCTTGATTTACAATGAAAGGTGTGTTTATCCAAGAATTAATAATTGAATAACAATAAGTTATGAAGATTATTTTGCTCATTAAATACATTTTATTAGATGCATTTTATTGATCCCAGAGGGAAAGTTTAAAAACATATTTCCTTAGCAGATACTTGTGTCCAAACTAACGTACAAAAAGCCTGAGATCGGAGCACAGGGCCAGCTGTCACCCAGCTGTTACCCAGCCGTCACCCAGCTGTTACCCAGACGTCACCCAGCACCCCTGGAGCAGTCAAGCGTCACTCAAGGGGCCAACAGGTATTCAATTACTCTTCCAGTCACAGGATTTGGCACCAGCTCGATATAGTGCTGTAATAATGGATGGGCAGGTTTGGCCGTTGTTCTTGTGATTGGAAGGTCGCCTTTTTAAATCCCAAGGTTGGAAGAGTGATCATATCACTGTAGGGCCTTTGACTGAGACCTTTAACACCCAGTTGCTTCAGGGACGGTCTGACCCCGCCTTCTAAAGTCTGTCATTTCCGATAAAAAGTGTCTACTAAGTAAATAAGATGTAAGTTCGAACCCATGACCTTCTGGGCACAATCCCCTAACCTACTGGGCCACAGACCACTCTAGGACTGCTGAGGTCTCAGGCTAAATTTTAGAGGACATAGGAAATATCATGTTCATAATGTCTTACATTGCAGATGTTGTCGCTGGTGCAACCACGTGTAACGTTAACAATGGTGTCTAGAGTATAGGAGCTTATTGGTGTTCCAACTGGATAAAACTGCAGGTGCTTGGAATTTACACGCAAATCCTGAATACAGCCTTTAAAATAACCCCCAAACAAGGAGGAGGTAGGTTGATCCACCAAGCTGCCCAGGTGCACCTTGTCTTTGGGTCGGATTTGTAGGGTTTGTATCGTTGTACTGACACCATTTTTCTGACCAGACTGAAAGAGGGACATCCGGTCCTCCTCTGTCTCCACAGTCACGAGGTGAAAATTCCCGTCACTCACAAACTGCTCCCCGTGGAGCATCTCAAAACCGTTGGCTTGAACCTGTATGAATCCACCGTCCAACCAGATCCTAAGGTACTGGTTAGTGCTGTTTGCGATAACCAATAGCAATCCTGCATGTTTCGTGGTGCCAATGAACATGGAGATGACATTTTTAGGGCCAGGATTGTCGTCGACGGTAAAAACAGCATAGCTTGGCCAGTTATCGTTTCCAAACCTAGCTGGGATGTTTTCTGCAGCAAAAGGAAAAAGACACAGAAAGAAATTAGGACAGGAAATATTGAGATAACATATTGCAGTTCTGCAGTGCACTGTGCAGTCGTGCATTGTCCTTCACTGTCTGGTAAACATTATTTTTTTTTCTGCTTATTCAATGATATATAATATAACAAAGATCGTCATGACTGCATGTGAATCATGACAGTTATACAGGCACCAGCATATACGGCACATTTTCCTGTCAGCATTTCTCCACTGTTATTAACTTGTGTAACTTGCTGGTTAGATGACCTGTTGAGATACTGGCCAGAGGGAACATATCTGGTCAATCAGGAGAAAAAGATTTTTGAATTCCAGGTAAGTGGCACAGCTTGTGCTTTCTGAGATCACGTGTGGGCCAGACTCACAAAAACTTATTTAGTTAAAAATTTCCATCCATTTTCCAAAACGCTGGTGGCAGCTGCAGCCTCAACAGGCCATACAGAACCAATGTTGGTGCAGACTCTGTATGGGATGTGGTCCATCGTAAGGTGTAAACCAATACATATGTGTATGTAGTAACCATTTTTATTATTTTTATTGCTTTCATTTCCCTTTTTCCTTGTCTACTCTTCCTTGCCCCATGTGAAGTCAGAAAAATATTTACATATAATAGTGTGCATATAAGAGCAGTAATGATAAGATTTGTATCTTTTGAGTTATAATTAATTATAGCCTAATTATAGAATTCCTTCAAATTGCAACTTCAGCTTTGTGTTAAATAACCACATTCCCGGTAACCCAAAGGATGGACTCAGTTAATGAACATCTAAACTATCCCTTCCATGCTAAAAAATGAGGTCGTATTAACAGCCAGTGACTGCATATGTACTAAAGCAAGTCAAGCTTTTTATTTATAGTATAATGTATAAACGATCAATTCAAAATCATTAGATATAATACACCTTGAAAAAATATAGATTTTAATGCATCACCAGCGATGAACCTATTTAGTGCCAGTTTTGTCAGTAAATACATGTTTCTTTGCCAACGTCTTACCCTCTGAACAGTTCTGACCCACGTATGGCCTGTGACACTCGCACGGTCGGTTCTGCCGCAGGCTTATGCACCGGCCTCTAGCCGCACATGGATTGTCTTTGCACATGTGCCCGTCTCTGCATCCAGGGCTCACATTTACTGCCACATCGGTGTCCCATGTATCAGGAAGTAAGAGCTGAGAGTTCAGACGCACGTCTCGTAGACAGCCAGTGAAGTGAGGGGGTGTTTGCACCACTCCAAGCCCTCCGATGAAGGTTCTCTGAAACGCAGAGCTCGGGCCCAGCTGACTCCTTTGTATATAGACCTCCTTCCCACAATGTTGGTGACACATAACGTCGAGCGTCCTCATCTTCAGGGTTTCCCCTCTGAGCGTGACTTCCACAGAGTGCCATTCCAAATCCGCCATGTCGTAAGGCAGATCTAGGACCCCGTTCAGAGAACCGTTTCTCTGCAGTTCCAGGTGTAAATGGCCATTCTCCAGCTCCAGCCTGATTAGAAACTCTCCATCCTCCCACTGAAACAGGACAGCGTTGGCCAGCACCGTCCTGAAACTCAATGTCATGTTAAAGTAGCTCTCAGAGTCACTCGTAGGAGATACCAAGTGAAGGTATCCACTCCCCTCAAAAGAAAAGGTTGTCGATTTCTGGCACTTTGAGCCGCTGAAGCCACTGGGGCAGATGCAGACGTGCCCATGCCGATCCTCGCTGAAGGACGGAAAGCACGTGCCCCCGTTTAGACACCCATGACCCTCACAGCCAATCAGAGCCTCGGTGCAGTTTGGGCCTCCATACAGGAGTCCATCTTGGCTCTGCTGTAAGCACTGGCATGTGTAACCTCCATGACTGTTTACACATATACCGCCATTTTTGCACGGGTTCTGGTCACATTCGTTGATGTCCTCCTCACAAAAAGTACCTATAAAGAAAGGCATTGAATATTTTGGACCATGAGACATTTAGCAGAACCTGTTATTGCTCATTAATGCCCACAGTTGTTTGCTGTGTATATTTTGTCCTTCTCTCTCTGAATCAAACAACATACAAAACAATGAGTACTTGAGACTACACCACACAGCTGACTCACACACCATAAGCCAACGTGACCCAACCCGGTCCTGGGGAACCCACAGACGGTCCATGTTTCTGCTCCCTCTCAGCTCCCTGCCAGACAGTCCACATTTTTGCTCCCTCCCGCTCAAAAACACGGACGGTCTGTGGGTCCCCACGGCCCAGACTGGGAAACGCTGCATTAGGCTGTTACTTCTGTGTCATCTCCTTCCTGATGCTAAATAATCCAGATATCTTGCCAGTAACAAGATTTGGTAACACATTTGCATATCAACCATAAACAGATTTTTCTCTATGTAACTACAAATCAGCTGAGATTTAAATATTACACTGGTGGAGAGCGCAGATCTGCTTGCGGCACTGTGGAAAGCGCAGGCCATTCCTCCCCACACAGCGGCCGCTACCCTACGCTCCTTATGTCACTGACTCAGCTCTAGATTGTGCCCAAGTCAGATATGTAGGATTAGGCTAATACACCTTAACCATCTTACCCAGACCAGGCCTGGAAGGGTCCATTTATAGAAGAGAACCTGGAACAGCCTCTAAAAAGCCTTACAGACTGTAGCTAAAAATGTTAAAGAACAGGAAATAGGGGCATAGCACTGTGTTAAAAAGCTTAACGTCCAAAGAGAGACGGATGCTTAAAAATAAAAAGCAAACACCAAGCACAAATGTCGTCGGTTGAAAAGATACCTTTCAATCCAGGTTTACATTTGCAGACAAAGCCGGCAGCCTGCTGGGGGCGGAAACGGCCTGGGGGGAGAGGCTCCCCACCATGCATCACCTCCCAGGGGAGCCGGAGGCACGTGCCGGCAGAGAGGCAGGGGTTGCTGCTGCACTCACTGACGTCCACCTCACAGTGTCTGCCCTGGTACCCTGTGTGGGAAACCCCGTTAGCAATCACAGTGTCAACCACTTTCACAGAACACGTGAGAATAAGCAGGATTTCTGGGAGTAAACAGATTATAATAACCCCAAAATATTACTCCGTATTGGAGAATAAATAAGCAGTGTTAAGTTTAGTTTAGGTTCAGCTGTGGGTCAGGTCCTCTAGCTATGCTGCAGCCAGTGTTTCAAGGCTTGAGTGGTTAATTTCAGAAACAAACAAAGGCCATTATACCAGATAAAGGGTATATTTTGGGGGTGGGATGTTGTACCTGGCCAGCAGTTACATGTGTAGTTTCCATGCTTCTCCTGGCACAGGCCGTTGTTGAGACAGGGCTGGGATGTGCACGGCATTATGGGAGCTTCACAGCTGTAACTAGGAAACAGCATTTCACATTAGCATGCAACGCTACTTCACGTCAGCTAGGCTACCAACCATTTCAAATGAATTTCAACATACATATTTATGAAGTACTTATTAAGAAAGTGTAATTCTGCAATTCATATTAGCCCTTGTTAGCTACGAGATGCTATTAGCGGTTATTCTGCATGTCCAAACATTTCAGAAAAGGTTAAACTGAATGTCGTCTCAGGAGACGCGACTGCACTTGCAGGAAACAGGCATGAATATTATATCCTGTACCTATTTACTCCATCAACACAGAGGGCCCCATTCTGACACGGCTGGCTTCGGCATTCGTCAATGTTCATTTCACAGAAGTCTCCCTGGAAACCAGCCGGGCATAAGCAGGAGAAGCCCCTCAGGTAACCATGACAACTGCCGCCATTGAGGCAGGGCTGAGACCGGCACTCGTCGATCTGGAGCTCGCAGTTTGAGCCTGAAAGGGATTCATTCTAAGTCGTGTCATTTCTGAATCCCTCACTATAATAATCAGCTATAATTATGACTCATTCAAAACTGACGGCATGACTTCAGGAGTCAGTAACCTATGAAAAATGTACAATAATAAAAAAAAGCCAAACATAAAGACATAATGTGGCTTTGAGGTTGTCTACCTGCACAGAATTAGCTAGCAATGGAACGTACTAATATTATTATTTATCATAAAGTGTTAATGTAATGTAGTAATACATAATTAGTCATCCATCCATCCATTCATCCATCCATCCAATTTCTGTAACCGCTTTTTCGGGGTCATGGGGGTCTAGAGTTTATCACAGAAGCCACAGGCACAAATATATACACTGCATAAGTAAAATTACCTATATACAGTAAATGCTTACACTACTTTTTCAAAGTTGTGCAAAGATCAGCACAATAGTATTACTGGCAGGGCAGAGCTGGCTTGCTATGAACAGGCAGCTAAGTGGAGGCATTTTTTTAACCGTAGGTTTACACAGTATGTAAAAATGACACTTCATGGCAGTAGAAGAAGAACTGGGGGTGTGTGGCTCAGTGGGCTACAGCTGGGCACCAGGTATCAGAAGGACATTGGCTCAAATCCCAGGGTGAGCAGAATGATGTCACCATTGGGTCCTTGAGCAAGGCCTTTAAACCCAATTGCTCCAGTGACCCTCTGACCTGTTCTGTGCAGTGCTTTGGATAAAAGCACCTGCAAGATAAGAAAACTGTCATTCAATGGTTTGAAATGTCTTAGATTTGTAATTATTGAATTAAACCCTTTGTGTTGCTTTACCATTCCAGAACAATGTTATGCCTTTTTTAGACTGGTCTTATACTGGTCTCTGTGAAAAGTGCTGGTTTCTCACCACTCACCTGTGTAGCCCGGCTTGCAAAGGCAGGCGTAGCTCCCAATCCTGTCCATGCAGGTGGCCCCATTCTGGCAGGGCTGGGAAACGCACTCGTTTACCTCGATCTCACAGTGTTTACCCTGGAAGCCTGGCACGCAGTAGCAGGCATATGTGTCCCCCTTGCTCCTGCAGATCGCCCTGTTCCGGCACGGGTTCGGGACGCAGTGGTTCACACGGCCCTCGCAGTGGGCACCCACATAGCCTCCCTTGCACTTGCAGGTGTAATTGGGCCCTTCGCGGAGGCGGGGGGAGTGGTGACACTGCACATCCCTGCCGCAGAGGCGCCGGGCGCAGAGCTGGACCTGAGGCTCGCAGTAGCCCAGGTGACACTGGCAGACGAGCTCTCCGGAGCCCACGGGGGGTGGGGTACACGAAACCTTCTCCTGGCAGGACACGGGGCGGCACGGGCCTTCGGACTCCTCGCACCTCATGCCGGAGCGAGGAGGCATGTCGGAAGCACACCAGCACAGGAAGTTCACTGGGGCTTCCTGACAGAGCGCCCCATTTTGGCAGGGATTAGACAGGCAGGCAGAAAGGACCTTCTGTGAAGATTCACCTGGAACAGTGGGCCGAAATATCAGCCAGTCAAACTGTATTCAGGAGGACAGAAGCTCATTTTTACAGAAAGCTTCAAAGCAGATACTAAAGCAAAACCAGAGAAATAGGCATAAACAAGTCACTTGGTTCCTGTGGTTTTATTCTCTGTATAACAGCTTCTACTCTATCTTCAAACTGCTTACCCATTATTTGGGGAATGAAGCCCATCACAGATGCCAGCCAATCACAGGACACGGACATAAACAATGGGATTTAGAGAAGTTAGTTCACCTGACAGTTTGTCTTTGCCCTGTTGGAGGAATGACATTGAGCACACAAGCAACACGCAGCAAGGGTGGGATTTGAACCCCCGACCCCTGAGGTGTAAGGCCACAATGCCCCCCCTGAAAAGCCAACATTTATAGAGTAATATACATTCAATGAGCAATTATATTTTACCAGTTAAAACAAAGTAATTCCGGTTAAACAGATGATTTAAGGAGCAGGTGAACTGATAAGTAGTGAAAGTAGATGTGTCTAAAAGTGCATTGTCAGCTCAGTGGTCCTTCCTGAATCCACGAACGCCACAAATACTGCAGCATGAATTCATGCCGTAGCTGATATACAGTCTGAGTAAGACACACTAGCTGCTGTTTTTCTGGCCTCTTGACATTTCCACTGACAGACAGCGATGAGTCACCGATCCGAATAAGCACATTGCAGCAGGTGACGGCGTTTACAAAGGTGGAACTGTCAGTCTCTAAACGTGGGAGGTCGTGAAACAGAACCACCACATGTGGAGTTTTAAGCAACTGCTCAAGGTTTTATTTGAGACTCTTCTGGTATCAAATGAAAATAAAAAGTGCACTCAAGGATCTTCCCAACACAAACTGCCTAACAGTCAAAACTACCTATCCATCTTCCAGTGGCTCATCCAGTACCAGGTCAGAATGTGACAGCTACATGGCAGCATGAGCGCTCAAAAATATATTTTCAACTTTGTCATAATACCACATAATTCTGCATACTGTTCCACCATCCTGCCAACTTCCTGACACTACTTTGCCTCACAGTCATCTAGCTGTGCTTGCTGACTACGAGTTGTTGCTCTCCGTGAACAAGTTATTTAAAATATCATTTATGATTTTTACATTTAACCTGGCAAGAAATTGGCATCCTGGATGCCCCCCTGCCTGGTGCCTTGGGCTCCATGGGATGGCATCTTTTTTTAATCAATATATTTATTATTTTTGCATGAACCATTAACAGAATCAGTTCAACATACATGTAGACATACTTT
>JAODJU010000033.1:16090511-16111817 GCA_026776725.1 Gnathonemus echidnorhynchus
GCATTTTCAGTCAATGTAACATCCAAATTATTTATATATTCAATAAATTTGCCCCAAATCTTTTCAAACATTGATGACTTTTTTCTCAGATTAAACATTATTTTTTCAACAGGAACATAAGACGCAAGTTCCCTAAGCCATACAATATGACTTGGTGGTTCTACTGATTTCCATTGTATAGCTATGCATTTTTTTGCTGCTATCAAAGCCATCTTAACTAAGCGTAAATTCCTTTGATTAAGTTGGAGAACTGATTCATCCCCCAATAATGGGATGGCATCTTGGCACTGCACTAAATAATGGTTATAGAAGCTGGATGGATTCATAAATTTACAGATTATATTTTCCAAGAATGCCATCAATCCAACACCTTTTTCTATTCTTCATATATCTACTGGGGGAAACTACTCTATATGACTGCTTGTTTATGAAAATGAATTAGGCTAAATAATCATGATCAGCGCCTTGTCACTGTTGCCAGCAGTGAATGATAAACATGCTGGGTCAAAGCAGCCAGAGCTGAAATCTTAGGACATTTCTCTTTGTTGACAAATGTAACGATTTTACCTGCCTTACAAGAATGAAAAGCAAAGACTATTCCTGACACAAAGTTAACTTCTTATGAGCTATATTAGTAGATGCAGTACTAGCTACAGAAACAGCTACAGCAGGATCCAAGCACAGAAACGTATACAGTAATTACAAGAGAGTGCTATTTTTTCTTGTCCAAACCACTCCTATTTCCTTTTTTGGGCACAAGGATAGTGGCAAGATGTGTCTTCTAACAAAGCAGCGCATCATGCTGCCATGACAACCAGCTGCATGGTTCTGTCTCTGAATCCGAAGTATTTCCATGGTGACCGCATGCTGATGTAGTAGTCAGTTATGCGAGGCATTTACTGTATTTTTGAATGCTAATATAATGGTGTCACCATTCAGAAAACAAGAAGAAATATGTTAGAAAAAAACAGAACAGATGTAAAAATATTTCAGCATTAAATCATACACGTGAACCAGTTGTGAATTAGCTACAGGGAGAGCAATGACAAATGTACATAAAATTCAATCTGCCGTGTCTTTGAAGATTGAGGATTTTAGTGATGTAAATTAGATACTTCATATAAACACTATAATAAAAATAACAATTATAGTAATAATCTTGTCTTTTTCATTCAGATAAAAAATCTAAAGTATGGATACTTTGTCAAAATGTGATTACTAGTATAACTGATAGCATCCTTTCTGTAGGTGTGAAATGTCTGAATGTTCAAGACAGAATGGAAGTAAAACATGGACCACAGGACTTCTGGCTTTTCATTACAACGTGGAACAATGAATATGTCATGTTACTGCAAGTTCATCAATGCTCAGTTCGAATTTGTACATTTTATACATTCTTAAAGAAAAAATCTCCTGGTTTTATCAAAGACGACCCTTTCCTGAAATTTCACTCTTGGTCTTCTCTTAAACATAATTATGGGTAAATCCCATAATATTTCTTCAACTTTTTCTTTCTAGTGTCTGAGCTTTCAACTTAAAAATAAACTATTTATCTTAATTTTTAAATCAAAACCACTATCAGTTCATTGTCAGTTAATTGGTTAATTTAATTAAATTAATGTCCGGGAGTGAGCTATCTGAAATGTTGGTTGATTGCTGGCATGTGCTAGCGATGATCAGGCAGTAACGCGAGGACAGTCACGTTCCTCAGCTTCGCACACCTGGTGCACATCAAACACTGCCCTCTGTCTCTCTGCATCCAGTCTGAAACCTTAGATGACATCAAAGGGGGGTCTAATCTTACAAGAGAAACACGGATTCTGACTGCCATAACAGAACAAATTTGCAGAACAAATTAGGCTACTTCTAAAATAATTTGCCATGCAAGGGCTGGAATGTCTGAGACGAGTGTAAATGCATTAAAAGGCTTCACACAGAATTTGCTTCTCGAACAAAGAAGATTTGTTTCACTGTCAGCTAATTTAAAAATTTTTGTTTCCTCATCTTTCAAACCATGCATCTCTAAATGCTGTTCTGCTGTCATCGACTGGCTGTACAGCAAGCTTCAACAAGGTTCCTATTATGCAAAGGTGTTCAAATGTTCATGTTTAGGTATTTAGACCCAGACATTTAGACTAAGATTTAGACTAAAAAAATTCCAAGACACCTCAGGTTAAGCACTGAGCACCCACTCGGGTCAAAGGGTCATATGTCTACACTGACAGATTTTTTTTGGAATGTATCTAACCTGTGTCCTGATTTAATGTTCCAGTTAAACAATCGCTGGTCATTTCATTTGTCATAACATTTATCAACATTTAAATACAATGAACACTTTTCTGCCATAACCACATTTTTTAATCAAGTCAGGTGTGTATTTACATTATTTCACATAGATGCCATTTAGCTCCAATTATGAATAGTGTCTTGCGTGTAACTGTATTTGTATGGACAGAAAACTAATTAATTAGGTTGTGGTTTGGGGAAACGTGCACTGAACAGTTTTACAGTATGATATGAGCATATTGTACATTTACTCGTGAGTTAGTAACAAAGATCAAAACTTAATACCTAACATATAACAAAACGTATGCTTACTAACATTATACAATAAGGAGTCTAATACAGTGCATCATAGTTTTCTTAAAACCGATTTTCTCGTTCATTACACCATCCGGTATGCTCTTCCCGAAAATAGTCAATGCAGTAACTGAAGGTAATCAATATTTTATTTCTCGCCATGATGTAATTTAACCAACTGTAACCAAATATTCCTTAAATTTTACTTCCAGCATATGTGAGTTTATAAAGATGGGAAGTATTTACATATTTATTTTTACACGAATTATATACATTTCATTAACAATTTAACACAAATGCCATTAAAACAATCTAAAATGCGGTATAATTAATAATTATGCACACAAGCAGAATCCCCACTGTATAAATTAATGTTTATAGCCTAGATAGAGGAAAAATACGGTATACAACAAACACTATCATTGCATTTCTAAACTGAAAGAGAAAATCACCAGTTATCAACTAAATAAAAATAGTACAGAATAATAAAAACTGTATCAGAAGACTGTCGCTTACTTGCTGTCGAGGCCGAAATTGCAAGAAACAGGAGCACCCAGCCCTTTGCCTTAAATCTGCCAGACATAGAGAGAGCCATCTTCGCGGTTAGAAAGCATCCTGTCTGCGGGCTGTTAGTGACGACGGTGCGCTTGTCGGGTTCAGACGTCGGGGTCCCGACTCAAGCTGCAAGGTGCAAACGGAGTTGTTCCGTGAATCGACACCAGACGGCGCTAGTGAACCGTTCCTGGGTGCGCAACAGGCAGCTTGAGAACACCGACGAAATGTCGGCGAGTTAATTAACAAAATGAACCGGAATTACAAATGCAGTAGTGGTAAAGAAATGTAATGGAGTTAAATTAGAATTAAGAGTAAATGATGTCGTTTACTGTTTTCAAGGAATAAACGTGTAATAACAATACTTTCTGTTATATACTATTGCCTGAGAAATAAGAATGTCGCGTAATTTTGATTATATATGCAGTTTCGAAGTTAGTTAAATTAGGTTATACTATAGCTTCACATAAGTCATATTTGCATGAAAACATGTTTCCATTTCAAGCCGATCCGTGATCTCTGTTTTTACACGAATTAAATACATTTCATTAACATGTACATGGGATAGGGCCCAGCTCACACTGCCTCTGCACTGTAAATGCAGATGTGTAAAATGGATGGACTGAGGGATGAGCGAATTTTGAAAACGCGACACTATTACTCATTAAGCCAGATATTCATCAGTGAGTCATGACAGGTGGGGAAAGTGGTACAGAACTGATGTTTAACGTCGGAGTCATTTTCACGGCGGTTTTGCGTTAGCGACCTGCTCATTCACTGCTATCATTAAGGGTAAAAATGGACAGAATTAACAGGTACAGAAAGAAAAACAGGTGGTGCTTCTGAGAGACACGAAGCAAGTGCCGAAAACCGGCAAAAAACAACCAAAAAGGAAATATAATGACGCATATCTTGCTCTGGGTTTCACTGTTAATGTGGTAGGAGATGAGTCTGACTGTTTTTCTGTATATATGTTTGAAAACTTTGGCAGCTGACAGTATGAAACCCAACAAATTACTCTCACTAAATGCCTCAATTGTTCACCTCTCTTCACAAGTTTCTGCATTTGTTCTTGTTTATACAAACTGAATTTTATTGTTGTATTTCCGGAAATGTGCAAATTCCGTTTAATTTGCCTTTTTATATTTGAAAAGTGCAGACTATTGAAGCAGCGTAGTGACAAATGTCACATAAAGTTGTTTGAAGTTAAAGTTTGTTTTTTTTTTTGCTTAACAAAACTTACTTAAGAAATTAATGTTAATGAGTTTGATTTTACCTAAATAAAGTTACACTTAGGCTATTCTGTCATTGTTTTGCTGAGGTGGGACGTGAAAATATTTCTTCCTGTCAAGTGGGGAATGATAGAAAAAGTTTGAGAATCACAGCATTAAGCGATACCACTATTTATATTGACCGACCGGGACCCGCCGCCTCCTCATATCCATCCCACCCGTGTATCTTTGTATCTGCAGTGTTTTTCAGGTATATAGACATACAGTTACTCTCTGATTACACAGACACGCAGATACACTCTGCGCCGCACTGAGCTTTCAGACATACTGAAAAGGATGGAAGTGTCCCAGGAACGGAGATCATTGGTCAATTTTAAGCATTTTTGTTGCGTCCTCAAATTTGAAGAACGTCAGCGCCTCTGATTGGCTTTCATTGTTTATCTTGCAGCGATTGGATGGCCACGCAGGAACTCCGCAATTCTACTGGTCGGGGCGGAAAATTCAAACGGGGAGGCGAGGTTACTGGTGTGAGCCCAGTTCATCGGCTGTGTCGGATAGTCAGGGCGTCGGTACAGGTGTTGTGTTTATTTTTATTCTGGTATCTTCTTACGGCGGCATTTATATAGTGCGGCATTGGGGGTATATTTTGACACAGGCGTTGCCCGGGAGCTGTTTTTAAAAGGCATGTAAAGCATGTCGCTCTCTGGGAGCGCTTTCGTGGGTTTTAGTCCGAATGGCTTCCCGACCGGCGATGGAAACAAGGAGAACCGGAGGGCGACGGCTGTGCTCAGTTTGGTCCAGTTCACACGGCCCCCTTTCCTGGGTTTCGGGACCGTTAAGCTGGGCTCCTCGAAGTCGGCCCTTCTGTGCATCGAAAACCCTAACGAATATGTAGCGGATGTCAAAGTGGACCGTATCCCCTCCACTAAGGGCTTTGCTGTTGATCAGACCCAATTCACTGTCCAGGTAAGGGGCTGATACTGTATTATTACTCGGTATGTAACTCTAACCAGCTAGTTAACTAGTAAGCACGTCGATGTGTGTTTATTAACTTTTGGCATTTATCAGCTGTTCTTTTCAGGCATTGTGTTTAGTTTACGTAGTTGCATTGTTCTGGTTGATTTAGCAATGCAGCCTGCAGTTAATGCGCTTTTCGGTGAATATTGTCATGGAGTCTGTAGTTGGTCTAATTTAACTGTCTTATCCACACAGAAATTACTTTGTTGATAATTAAAAGCAAGTGTACCACGTATGAACGAGCTTTTCTCCACATCAGCGATGAGTAACACTTTGTGTTCATGCAGCCAACTGGAGATGTGACTTTGACAATTACCTGGACTCCGGTGGAAGAAGGTGGTGTGAGGGAGCTTGTGGTCCTCACAGTGAATGGCATTGTCAAGCATCAAGCCATTCTGCTTGGGAAAGCGGAGGCTCAAAAAAAGAAAAAGGTATTGACTGTAATTTTTAGTTCATATAAACAAATGCATGATATGCAGATAAGCATTAATTACAATTTTTTGTGGCCTTCTCATCTTGTAGAAGAGTTTGTGGGATTCCATTAAAAACAAGAAAGCAAGTGATCTTTCAGCACCACGAAAAGGAAAGGGAGCTGATCTTTCTCTGAAAAGCGCAGGCAACAAAACTTTCCATGTTTCCCGACAATCTCAATACAAGAAGACCAGGGTGCGAGGGCCCCTTGAACCTTTTAACCAAGACCCTGTGGTTTCCAAGAGGATGCCAGTCCTGCCACCGTCTGTCACTGTCCAGGATGACCAGTTGCTACAGAAGAGCCTCACGCCAACCTCTCTTCAGTCGCCTCGTGTGAAGCCTGGCAAAATGAACCAGGAAAATCTTTTCCCGTTCAACAGAGACTCACCAGTAGTTCTTCTCGTCCCTGCTGCCACCCTTGTTGATGTTGCGAATTCGGGTGAAAAGCGACTGAAACATATACCTGATTCTGAAGAAAACCCTGTCTGTGGAGATGTTACACGAGTGTTAAACAGGACTCACTCACCTGTTAAACCAACACAATATGTTGTGAACAAGTCAATACCATGCATTGGGTCTTGTCTAAGTCCAGCCTCTAATTTGAACAAACAGTGGTCTGATATTAACCAGGCCCTTTTGCCAAGGACACCGGCCTTGTCTATGAGAGATGCTTTGGCAGTTATTCAGTCAGATCTAACGCAGTTGGAAAGTCCCCCAAATGCTTGCTCTAGTTTTGAATTCTCAGATTCTCTTGAGTCGTTGAAGGGAAGCAGTGAAATCAGGCAATTTCATGTTAACTCTGAAGCAATGGGACCAGACATGCTTAATGACACTTCCTTGGAGTTCACACCTGCAAAGCAAAGACTGACCTTCTTCGTGAAGTCAAAGCCTGTCTCAGACAATAAATGTGGAAATGAGGAGAATGACAGCCAGGCTCCCCTGATTTCCAGCAAAATTCCATTCACATCTGTTACGGTAATCAAAAACAAAGGTGGTAAAATGCAAGAAACTTACCCAGAAACTCAAAAAACAGGAACCTCAAGGCGTTGTCTTTTGGGAAAGACTGCAGAATTGCCAGAGGGTGACTGGGTGAAACCAAATATTGATGAAAGAAGTGACATTTGTGTTCTTCCTATTATTGATTCAGCTGTTAACTGTGATGCCAATACAGTAAATTCTCAATCCAGGACAGTGATACCTGAAATTTCTCCAATCAGGTGTGTTGGCACAGATCTGTCTGTCTTGTCTCCAGTGGAGGCTATCCAGTCTTGTAAATCCTCAACTCACTCTTCCAGTCCTGAAGTCAAAACCAAGTCTACTGTAAGACCTTTGGTAGTTCAGCCAGAAGGATGTGCTGTCAAGCCAGGGGTCTGTACCACTCAGTCTGACACTGGCCACAAAAAAAGGAAGAGTGACGAGTTTTTGAAGGAAAACTTCGATGATACAGTTTTCCAAGTGAAAAGGGCCCGTGCATTTCCAGCAACCAAGGAGACGAAACCAGTGGTAGAGAAAAGGCTTGGCTCTAAATCCTCATCACAAAGGCCACAAGCAGCAGCGGGTGAGATTTTTTCTTAATATACACAAAGCTGCATTTCCCTGCTTGTAAGTTCCGGCTCATTCGCTTCTTTCTAATATCATGCTTCTGTTGCAGCCGCACTGAGTTCTCGTTCATCTGCATCTGCAAGATCCACTGTAGGCATGAGCCGGCCCAAGCGTTCAAAGGTTTCGAAACCGGTTAACCGGGGTAATACGTTTTATCTAAACTCTTAACGAAATTGAATTGACTGGAGAACAATGTAGTACAAAGCCGTAAAGGGAAATGGATGTAGTGCTTTTACGTAATTGCTTGGTAATGGTTTGGAATGTTGCCGAGCAAATATTCTTTTGTTAATTATTATTTTATTTTTTTTGGACCTTTTAAGTGTCGCAGTCTGTGAAACCATTTGGTGTCTCATCACTGAAGACTTCTAAGGTTGTGGCAGTGGCCCAGTCGCATCTAACATTCATAAAGCCAGCACAAACTGGTATGTATGGAGCCAGAATAGCTGATGTGCTCTAGAATGGTATATAATTTGTTCACTTGTGATAATTCAGCTGGTCATTCTGCTTATAAATGTACCTGAGTTTTACAATATCAATCACAGGTATTTGCAGGTTTCCAAGGAAGTGTCAGTTTAGTTGCTGTCGTGCTGTTTGCTTTTTTCGTAATTGTGAAAGTTATCGCCCTTTTTGGCAGCTATACCACGACACCCATTGCCGTTTGCAGCCAAAAACATGTTCTATGATGAAAGATGGATGGAGAAGCAGGAGAGAGGGTTTACGATGTGGATGAACTATGCTCTCACTCCCGATGAGTTCAAGGTCAACACAGAAGTCACCAAAGGTAGCTTGGAATTGTGATTGACAGGATCTTTCAAAGAGCAGCTGGTTATCAGTCCCATATCAAATCGCTCGGTGCAGTTTTCACACAATGCAGATGTAAACTCCATTACGTTTCTGTGACATCTTAATTTTCTTTTTCTCCTTTAAGTGAACGCCGTGTCTCTGGCGTTTCAGTCCGACCAGCCTTTTAGCATTTCAAAAGCCCCGACGAAAGAGGAGGTGTCCTTCAGGGCGTACACGGCCCGAAGGCGGCTGAACCGCCTTCGCCAGGCCGCCTGCCTGCTCTTCACTTCTGAGTCGATGGTCAAAGCCATACGGAGGCTGGAGCTGGAGGTGGAGGCCCGCAGGCTCCTGGTGCGCAAGGACAGGCACCTCTGGAAGGACATCGGTATGTCTGGGAGTTTTACGGCTCTTATGTCTCATTCTCAGGTCTCCACTCATATCTGTGCTTGACTGGTAACCTCCTTATGTTTAATTCCTGAAAAAAATATATGGCTTATGTTTAGATCTACTAATTAGGTAAAAAGCTGTTATAGAATATTACTTAGTCAAATTCAGGGAAGGACTTAACTTGTTCAAAAAGACACATTTATTTTTAGTATTGCGCTGATTCTGCATTGTAAATATTAAATTGTATATTGTAGTAGACTAGACTTCCTACATCCTGTAACATCTGGTGGTATCTGCTCCTAGTGTTCAATTTTAAGATCAATTTAACTATTATGTGGACATAATTCAAGGTCGCTTGAAATGTGCTTATTTTAGGGCAACGGCAGAAAGTTCTCAATTGGCTCCTTTCCTACAACCCTCTGTGGCTGAGGATTGGACTTGAGGTATTGTGTGATACATTTTCTTTGTATTTTTAATGAAACAGTGATTTGTGTAGGTATATGTCCTCATTCTCTTTACTCATTTCCAGACCATTTTTGGAGAGATGATTCCTTTAGAGAGTAATAATGACATCATGGGACTGGCCATGTTCATTCTCCGCCGTCTGCTGTGGAATCCAGACATTGCTGCCGAATTCAGACATGCTAAAGTTCCTCACCTGTACCGTGATGGTAATGTGTACAGTTTCCTTGGCTGAAGCACACAAGTCGTTTTGTTGAGTCATGCTGTTACTAATGCCTGTTCATTGCTGTTGAGCAGGTCATGTGGATGCCCTGTCCTCTTTCACATTGAAGAAGCTACTTCTTCTAGTCTGCTTTCTTGATAAAGCAAAGGAATCCAAAATTATTGAGCATGACCCATGCTTATTCTGCATGGATGCTGAATTCAAGGTAGGGAAGATCTGTGTTTTATCGGATGTTAGCTAGCTACGTAGAGTAAATTTAAAAGTTTGTAGATAACTTGGAAAAAAAACTTGTAGCAAACCACTTTGACAGTTGCCTACCTTTTCCTTTTGCTAACATATGATTTCTTGTCCTTTTTTTTTAATTTTTTTTAATCATTCATGTCTTGCAGACTAGTAAGGATCTGCTGTTGGCATTTTCGAGAGACTTTCTCAGTGGTGAGGGAATTCTTCCTCGGCATCTAGGATACATGGGCCTGCCTGTTTCCCACGTCCAGACGCCCCTGGATGAGTTTGACTTTGCAGTGAAGAACTTGGCTGTGGATTTGAGATGTGGAATACGGCTGGTGTAGGTGTCTGCTGTTACGTGGGTTTCGTTCTGTTAACCCTCATATGAAAGTCGTATTGCATAATTCAATACACTTGTATTAGATTTTATACATTGTTATATTTTAGAAATATATTTAATGCATTAGCTTAGCACCAGTTGTGAGATCATGATGATGTTTTCTTAATAGATGAATATATACAACATGTGTAAAATCGTTAAATGCCATGTGATCTGCTCATTTCTAACCAGTCCCTGTTGTCATACATAGGAGAGTTATGGAGCTGTTCACCCAAAGCTGGAGCCTTTCTCAGAAGCTGAGGGTACCTGCCATAAGTCGCCTTCAGAAGGTGCACAATGTTGACATTGCGTTGCAGGTGCTGAGAGACAGAGGTGTTGACCTGAAGGACGAGCATGGTAAATATGGACTTGTTTCCTTGGGAGGGTGTTTAGCCTTTACAGTTACAGCTGCTTTTAATTTTAATTTGCATCATTTTTATTTTTCCAGTTTTTTTTTTTTTTGCGTTTTTTTTTTTTTGTGAAATGTAATTAAAATTGCTACAGCAAACCATATGACTGCCATAATTGCAGGTGGAGCCATTGACTCAAGAGATATTGTGGATGGACACAGAGAGAAGTCAATAACTCTGCTGTGGAAAATCATCTTTGCTTTTCAGGTATTATACTGATTACTATTAATTTATTCCCTAAAGATTCTGCAGTTAGCTCTTTAAACCAGCTTGGGACACTGACTAGTGAAACCTTTTTGCATTTTACTTAAACTTTTGTGCTAGATTATTTGTTATGCCCAGGTGAATAACTGCTTCAACTTGGGAAGGGAAGCTCAAGGTTCTTATGATTGTAGCTTACTCTGTGTGTGTGTATAGTTAGTTGTGCAAGTATGCATATTAAAATAGTCTGTAAAGTTATTTCTGTTGTTGAAATCAGGAATAACAATGTGTGGTGTCTGTTTATTTGCACGTGGTTTATTACTGCTTTTGGATTCTGAAATGTGTAAACTAGTAAATAGGCAAAGGCAATGAAGTACATTATATGGACAAAAGTATTAGGACACACCTCTTTGAAACATTGAATTCAGGTGTATCATTCAGACCTATTGCCACAGACGTGAAAAATTAAGCACCTAACTGTACAGACAGGTTAAGGTTCATTTGTGAAAGAATGGGTCATTCTGAAGAGTTTAGTGAATTAAAATGACATAGGGTGCCACCTCTTCAGTAAGAAAGTTTGTGTAATTTATTCTTTGCTAGACATTCTACGGTCAACTGTAAGTGGTTTTATTGCAAAGTGGAACAGTTTAGGAATGGCAGAGTGCCATGTAAAATAACCGAGCAGGGTTGCTGTGTGCTGAGGTGCATAGTGTGTCTGTGTTGACTCTGTATCTGCAGAGTTCCAAACCTTCTTTGGCATTAACTCCAGCACAAAAACTGTGTGCCGGGAGCTTTGTGGAATGGGCTTCCATGGCTGAGCAGCTGCATGCAGTCCTCGCATCACTAGGCGCAATGCTAAGCGTCAGAGTGGTGTAAAGCACACCGCCATTGGACTCTGGAGCAGCGGAAATGGTGTTCTGTGGCGTTACTAATCCCACTTCTCTGTCTGGCAGTCTGATGGACATGTCTGGGTTTGGCGGATACCAACTGTAAAGTTTGGTGATGAAGGGATAATGGTATGGGTTTGAATTTCAGTGGTTGGGCTGGGCCCCTTAGTTCCAGTGAAGGGAACTCTTAATGCTTCAGCATACCAAGACATTTTGGACAATTTTATGTTTCCAACTTTGTGGGAACAATTTTAGGAAGGACCTTTTCTGTTCCAGCATGACTGTGCCCCAGTGCACAAAGCAAGGTCCATAAAGACGTGGTTGGGTGAGTTTGGTGTGGAAGAACTTGACTGGCCTGCACAGAGCCCTGACCTCAACCCCATCGAACACCTTTGGGAACAGAGATTGTGAGCCAGGCCTTCACACCCAACATCGGTGCCTGACCTCACAAATGCTCTTCTGGGTGATTGCGTCAAAATTTCCACAGACATGCTACAAAATCTTGTGGAAAGCCTTCCCAGAAGAGCGGCAGCTGTTGTAGCTACAAAGGGGGAGACTGACTCCATATTGATGCCTATGGATTTTGACTGGGATGTCATAAAAGTTCTTGAAGGTGTAATGGCCAGGTGTCCCAATTCTTTTGTCCATATAGTGTATCGCCAGGGTTTTAATGCTTCCTGCTTTGGTTCTTAACACTTGAAATAAAATTGCATAGAAAATTACATGTACAATGCAACATCTGAACTGTTTTAATGATTATATTTGTAAGTCATTGTGAATTCAATATCAGGATACTTTGTCTGATTACACTGGATTAGATATTTGAGTTACTTCCAAAATACTGAAACTTACAAGAAAATATTTAGACTCGGTACTTCTGTTATCATGCTAATTCTGTGTAATTATTTCAAGGTGGATGTTTTGCTTGATGAAGAGAAACTCAAAGAAGAAATTTGTTTCCTTCAACGAATGCGGAGAAGCAGACAGGAAGTAGCCGCATGGAAGCAGCACAGGAATGTGGCACCAAAGCCCCAGCAAGCCAAATCTGAAGAGAGTGCTGCAAAACTGACACTGTTGATGGACTGGGTCAATGCAGTTTGTGCATTTTACAACTTGAAGGTACCTTAAAGGTTTCACATTTTCACTAATGGGCCAACTGTACTGTGTACAAAACAAGAGGTATCCAGATGAGCAAACTAATTGCACTTGATCTGTTTTCAGTGCAAGCTCTTGACTGAATTCTTACTGTTTCCAGGCAGAGAATTTCACCGTGTCGTTCTCAGATGGACGTCTTCTTTGTTACCTCCTCCACCACTATCACCCCTGCCACCTTCCCCTGGAAGCCATTTACCAGAGTACAACACAGACCGTAGAGTGTGATCAGCGTGGGAGAGTTGGGTTGAACTGTTCATTTAGTGATTCAGACAGCTCTTTGAACAATGGCCCTGGTACGCACAGTGGTAACTTGCGCTGTTGATAACATTCATGCTTTACTTGGAACTTAGGCATGTCAATGCAAGTGTTGTATCATTTTCATAACAGGCACGTCATTGGATTACAAAGAGCTTCTGGAGAATGAGAGAAGAAATTTTGAAGTGTTGCATGCTGCTGTGACTTCTCTGGGAGGGATTCCAGCCATGATCACGCCAACTGATATGTCAAACACGATTCCCAATGAAAAAGTTGGTATTTCACTGCACATCATTCTGGTCCATTTTGGGTTTTGGATTGCAACCTAACTGTTCCTTCCACTCCTGTATATTCAGTTTAATTTTCTAAAATATTTTATAAAAGTTTTCATAAATGTGATATTTTAGGTAGCTCTTTTCTTAAGCTTGCTTTACATCCTAAAGACTTTATCTTGTTTCAGGTGGTGACCTGCTACCTGTCTTTCCTTTGTGCCCGTCTCTTGGACCTGCGAGCCGAGAGCAGAGCTGCGTGGGTCATTCTGGGAGCTTGGAGGGAATACAGGCTAAAAGTGCAGAGGAGGCTCCTCGAGGTACCTCAGAGCTACAGCTCACTACTCTTTGAGAAACCATTTATTCGGCTTGATTAAACCTCTGTTTCTCACTTCCACCTGCCTCACAGGAAAAGAATGTTGCTGCTGGCAAGATACAGGTGGCTGTCAAGAGGTTCCTATTGAGACGCCGTGAGGAGAGACTGCAGGCTTCAGCAATAGTCCTTCAGGCTGCTTGGCGTGGCCACTTAGTAAGGCGGGAGATTAGACAGCAGAGGATGGAGAAGCTTCGGATTCTGCAAGATTCTGCTGCAATAGTCATCCAAGTACGGTCAAACTGATGTTGGCTCTTCAACAAAAGTCGCAAGGGACATTTTACGTTTGCTACTTTTCCCTTTTGATAAGACACTTTCTGACTCTTAATGCAGTCACTTCTGTGCTCTTCCAAACTTGCTCTTTCTCCTCACTTTCACACAGGCGGAATGGAGGAGGTATTCGGCTGTGAAGCGCTTTCAGAGGCTGAGGCACCATGCCGTCGTGATCCAAGCTCGTGTGCGGATGAAGGTTGCTGTGACTGCCTTCAGACTGCTTCGGTGGGCAGTGATGACGTTCCAGCAGCGCAGAAAGGCCTCTCTGCTCACGAAAGAACACCACCAGCGATACCTCTCATTAAGGAATGCGGCTATTACCATTCAAAAAAGCTTCAGAAGGTGGAAGGTTCTGTCGTCCATAAGGAGGAACAATGCGGCTGTTGTTATACAGACTGCATTCCGGAAATGGCTGACACAGAAGAGGACCCGTCAAGCTGCAGCAGCCGTGAGAATACAGTCATGGTACAGAATGCTCGTGTGCCGTCGACGGTATGCAAAAGTTCTGCAGAAAGCAGTAATCATACAGGCATGGTATAGAGGTTTCAAAGAGAGGAAAATCTACCAAATATTAAAACTGCAGCATTTTAGTGCAGCTATCATCCAAAGGACATTCAAGGCTTTCGCTCTGAGGAGGCGCTTTTTAGAGGTCAGACACACTACGCTCATCATCCAGCGTTGGTATAGAGCTTGTAAACAGAAGCAGAGGGAGAGATTACAGTACCTGAAAATGAAAGTTGCTGCAGTTACCCTGCAAGCAGCATACCGTGGCTACGTCGCACGCAAAGAGAAGCTCGTACAGCACAAGGCAGCAATAGTGATTCAAGCAGCGTTTAGAATGTCTTTGACCCGGAAACGATTCTTGTTGCTGAGGAGAGCTGCCAGAGACGTACAAGGACGCTATAGGGCTAAACTTTTGGGTGAGAAACAGAGAATGGAATATGTGGCTCTTCGGCATTCCGCAATTAAACTTCAAGCTTTGTGGAGAGGCAGAGTTGAAAGGAGGAGGATTGAGAGGTTGCACAAAGCTGCAGTCTTGATACAGTCACATTTCCGCAGGTGCTCCGTCCAGTTGCAGTTCAGATTGAAGAGGAGGGCAGCATTGGTGCTACAGGATAAGTTTAGGGCATACATCTTTGGAAGAAATGTGCGACAACAGTACCTGAAGGAGAGAGAAGCAGTCATCACTTTGCAGGCTGGATTCCGTGGAATGAAGGTCAGACAGGAGATGAAGGAAAAGCATAGAGCAGCCAGCCTAATTCAGGCTACATTTAAGGCCTTTATTTATAAGCGCAATTACATGTTACTCAGAAGAGCAACTATAGTTGTCCAACAACACTATCGGGCACATCTATTGGGTCAACATCAACGGCACCAATATAATCGACTACGACAAGCAGCTGTCAAGCTCCAGGCGTCTTACAGAGGGTGTAAGGTTAGAAGAGATCTAATGCGCAGGCAAAGAGCTTCAGCTGTAATTCAAGCACATTTTAGAATGTATAAAGCTAGGATGTCATTCAATGCAGCCAGATTTGCAGCTGTTATTATACAGCAACATTACAGGGCTTGGATGGAAGGAAGATGCCAACGTGAGTGGTACTTGAGGAGAAAGGAATCAGCCCTTGTGATACAGTCATCTTTCAGGGGCTTAAAAGCCCGTCTCCAGGTAAAGGAGATGCACAAAGCTGCGACTGTCATCCAAGCATGTTACCGCAGACACAAGCAGGTCGCTCAGTTTAACAAGCTGCGCTGGGCTGCATCTGTCATCGGACAAAGGTTCAAAGCCACTCAGCTGAAAAATGCCCAAGTTCGGAAATATGAAGCCATGAAAAATGCAGCAGTCCGCATACAGTCTGCATTCCGTGGCATGAGAACCAGGCAGCGAGTGCGAGAGATGCAAAATGCTGCCGGAATAATTCAAAGACATTATGCCGCTTACAGCATTCGCAAGAGGTACCTTCAAGTAAAGGCAGCCGCTGTCAAAATTCAACGGCAGTACCGGGCTCATCTTGCTGCGAGACTTCAACAGCAGCACTATCAGTCTTTAGTAGCTGCATCAGTTACTATACAGGCTGCATATAAAGGAATGAAAGTCAGGAAGGAATTGCAAAGGATGCATCAATCAGCAACTGTGATTCAAGCTTATTTCAGAATGTACCGGGAGAGGATGCCCTTCATAGCGGCTAAGTTGGCTGCAGTGGTGATACAGCGACAGTTCCGGTGTCATTTGGAAGGAAAGCGAGTCAGAGAAGACTTCTTGAAACTTCAGCACAGTGCTGTGGTGATCCAGGCGGCATTCAGAGGAAAACGAGCAAGATGTGAGATTAGGAGAATGCACTCCGCTGCCCTCGTGATTCAAGGCTGTTTCAGGATGCGGCAGTGTTATACCCAGTTCCAAAAAATGCGTTGGGCTGCAAGAGTCATTCAGGAAAGATACAGAGCTTCCAGAATGAGGAATTTGCTAATGCAGGAGTACAGGAGGAAGAAAACGTCAGCAAGCATAATCCAATTAGCATTCCGTAATTACAAAGCTAGGCAGCAGATTAAAACCATGCACAAAGCAGCCACTTCCATCCAGAGAAGTTTCCGGACTTTCAGGACACGGAAACGCTTTGTGTCACTCCGAGCAGCTGCTATAGTTATCCAGCTTCGATATAAAGCTTTAAAGGCTGCAAGAAGGATACGTGCAGAATACTTGGCGACGCGCCGTGCCGCCATAACAATCCAAGCAGCCTTCAGAGGAGTGAAAGCTCGTCGACAGCTGCTGAGGGAACGCAAAGCAGCCACAGTTATACAGGTTGCCGTTCGAAAGCACCAAGCCAGAACCTTTTATAGAAAGTTGCAGTGGGCGGCAGATGTGGTCCGACAACGTTACCGGGCTAATAAACTGATGATTAAGGAGAAGCACAACCTAGCAGTAAAAAGGCAGGCTGCCATTTGTATTCAGGGCGCTTTCCGTGGCATGAAGGCTAGGCAGAGGTTCATACGAATGCGCGGTGCCGCCTGCACCCTGCAGAAAGCGTTTAGAGCGCGTGCTGCCCGTAAGCGGTACCTTTCCTTGAAATCCGCTGTCCTTGCCATGCAGCTGCAGTACCGTGCTGTGGCTGCTGGTAGAAGACAAAGAGAACTCTACCTCCATGTGCGCAGCGCTGCGGTAACTTTACAGGCAGCGTACCGAGGGTGGCGGACGAGGCAGATGATTCGCCGGCAACACGCGGCAGCCACTCTCATCCAATCACTGTTTAGAGGACGCAGAGAAGCAATAAAATACCAGGCAATGAGGCTGTCTGCTCTCATCATTCAACAACATTACAGATCGTATCTGCAAAGCAAGCGAGAAAGAGCTAAATTTTTACAACTGAGAAACGCAGCCATATCTATTCAGGCAGCGTTCAGGAGGCGAAGAGTCCAGAAAAAGCTGGCTAGATCGCATAGGGCGGCCACACTGATACAAGCTACCTTCAGGATGCATCAGCAGAGGGTGGTTTTTGTGAGATTGCGCTGGGCAGCTACAGTTTTGCAGCAAAGGCTGCGAGCCCAGAAACTTAGAGAC
Organism: Gnathonemus echidnorhynchus; assembly: GCA_026776725.1. Lineage (NCBI taxonomy): Eukaryota > Metazoa > Chordata > Actinopteri > Osteoglossiformes > Mormyridae > Gnathonemus > Gnathonemus echidnorhynchus. The sequence continues at coordinate 16,107,801 of JAODJU010000033.1, forward strand.
GTTCAGTTAGAGAAGTACATGAGAATGAAAAGGGCCGCCACTTGCCTTCAGGCCTCGTTCCGTGCTGTGAAAGCAAGGCGACTAGCGAAGAAGAAAAGAGCCGCTCATGCAATTCAGTCGTTCCTTCAAATGAGTGTGGACCGGCGCCGGTTTCTGCACTGCCGGAGTGCTGCGGTGCTCATCCAGTCGGCGTTCAGGGGACACTACACCCGCAGTCAGTTCAGAAAAATGCAGACTGCCTCTCTTGTGATACAAAGATGGTACAGGTCTTGCAAAACAACCCAGAAACTGAGGGCTGACTACCTCTCCATGAGGCAAGCAGCAGTTATGTTGCAGAGCGCTTATCGGAGCCTGCTGGCAAGGAGAATGGCGAAGTGTGAACGGTCAGCGGTGAAGATCCAGTCAGTGATGCGCATGCTCCCATATCGCAAGAGTTATTTGCATCTCTGCTCAAATGTTGTGAAGATACAGGCCAGCTACAGGATGTGCATGGATAGAAGGCGCTTTTTAAGCTATCGAATGGCGGCAGTGACTCTCCAAAGGCGTTTCAGAGCCCGGCAGGAAATGCGAGCGCAAAAGGAAGTCTACCTGAAGACTCTGAAGAGTGTCCAGGTCATTCAGGCACAATTACGAGGACACATCGAACGCAAGAAATTCCTTAAGTGCAAGAAGAGTGCCATTACTATTCAGGTATGTCTTTAAAAACTTTTCTGTAGCCATCGTAGTTAACTGATTCTGTGTTTTTAGAGGAGTTTTGCTAGCCAAAATATTAAATGATTACAATTTCTGATTTTTTCAACAGGCATTTTATCGTGGAATGCTACAAAGAAAATATTTCCAGCAGCAGAAGGCATCTGCTACAAAAATTCAAGAGTTTTACAGGGCCTATACACTGGGCAGAAAAGACCGGGAAAGGTACAGGCAGATGAGGAAATCTGCTGTCCTCATACAGGTGAATATTATGAAACACCTTTGTGCATATTACAATAAAGCCGATAAGCATTACTAAACAAATGCCACTTCAGTGATTTAATAATACAGTGTACTGCTCAGATGGATGCACTTGAGTAAGTTGTATGTACAGCTCAAGACCAAAGCAACATTTTTAATTTCACTAATGCGTCTGGGCAAAATGTACATTTTTTACAAACTCCAACCTGGCTCTTCACTGCTTCTCATTAAAGAAGGATTTCTTCCTTGCTTCCTGCGTCTTTAAGGGCAACTTAGAATCTTAACCATCCTATCTGTCCTAGCAGTGCAGTTCACACCACTTAATGTTTCCCATTCTTCTTGAAGGTTACTTGAGGTCATCCTTTGTTTTATGAGGCACTGCTGGATAAGTTGCCGGGCATCTCTGGCATTAGAAAGTTGCTTCTGCCCTCCTGACTGGCTTCTGGTCGTTCCCAGTGTCTCCTGCTTCACCTTGTTCTTGCGTACTGCTGTTTTACAAACTTTGAGCCTGGAAGCAGCCTCTGCCTCGCAGTGTAGCCTTCTGCCAGCAGAACCAGGATTAAAGAATACAGATTTTTTTTTTAAATATAGTGTTCTCAATTTTTTTCCCAAGCAAGTATTTTATACTCGTAAATTCATATATAATTTTGGATTGTGTTGTAATCTGGCCTCATGGTCTCTTTGTAGGCGGTGTATCGCGGCCACCAGGTACGACAGCGTGCCAGCCGATGGCGGGCAGCTGTCAGGATTCAGGCCTGGTTTAAAGGAAGCCTCACTCGTCGGAAATTTAGCGCTCAGCGAAATGCCGCTGTAGTGATTCAGTCGGCCTACAGGGGGCACATGCAGAGACGGGATCTCAAGCTACGGAGAGCGGCTGTTCTGGTTTTACAGAGACGATTGCAGGTGCTGCAGAGAGGGAAAGCAGAGAGAGATGCCTTCAGGAAGATGAAGATGGCTACGCTGACCCTTCAAGCATTCTGCAGAGGATGGCTCGCAAGAAGAAGGGTATATTTTACTCTTTGAATGAATGACCTATATGTGCATCAGTGATATGTGAAAACAGTATAATCCATATCTGAAATGGGATTTGTTCCTTACTGTTGACATTGATTATATTAAATGCATGACAAAGCCTGTAATAATGAAGACGTATAAAGCACGGTTCCCCTGCACCCATAGATGAAAGAGGAAGCCCAGACACGGAGGGTGAGATGCTTTTCAGCAGCAGTATACCATCATCTTTGCGCCATAAAGATCCAGCGGGCCATCAGAGCCCACTGGGCCCTGGAATCAGCCAGGAAGCAGATGTCCTCCATAATTTGTATTCAGGTATTTGGGAAGAAGCAGAAGCGGCTGATTTGGGTGCCCAGGTCATCTGTCTCTGGTATATGTGAATCATTATTTTCCTGAATTTCGTCCCTAATTTTTGAAACCTTGTTTTGTCAGAGATGCGTCAGAACGAGGATACAACGGAAACGGTACCTGGAGGACAGAGAGAAACTCATTAAACTGCAGAGGACAGTGCGAATCTGGTTATCTAGACGCCATGGAGCTAGCACTGTCATCCAGCGAGCTGTCAGGAAGTTCTTGACCAAAAGACGCGAACAGAGAGTGCAGCATGGAATCATAAAACTACAGGTGCTTTTACTGGCACTCAGACATTATTGGATTTTAATTGAGCTAAATTCTATTGCAGCTTACTTGAGCAGAATGTCATATTTTCTATATGAATGTTACCCCCTGACTCCTTTTCTAAAGGCTTTGTGGAGAGGGCACCATTCTCGACAGCTCCACGATACATCAAAGGTTGCTGCCATGAGACGTCGCTTCAGAAGGATTAACTCGATGGTTAAAGAGGAGGACAAGCTTTGCAACAAGACCTCGACTGCAATCGACTACCTCCTGAGATACAAGCACTTCTCATACATCTTGGCAGCCTTAAAACACCTGGGTCAGTCTTCATTGGTCCTTTATGGAAAATGAATGTGCTATCTGAAGCTGAGGTGGTCAGCTTCCATGTTTGGAGAATTGTGGATTGGATTTTGTAGCTAATTAGGTAGTTCATAAGTTAAGCACTAAATTATGATTTGAGCATGCATGCACTTTTGAGAATGAGTTAAACTGGAAGCCCCTTAATGTTTTCATTTTCAGAAACATCAACAAGACTTTCACCTGAATGCTGTGAGCGCCTGGTCAAAAGTGGGGCTACCTTTGTTATCTTCACTCTCATAAGGAGCTGCAATCGCAGCGTTCCTTGTATGGAAGTTATCAGCTATGCGATCCAAGTGCTCCTGAACTTGTCCAAGGTAACACTAGGTGTCCTCTAGGAAGTGTGTGTGTGTGTCTGTGAGAGAGAGAAACCGTATTAATCATATGGCATATGATGATATAATTTCCCTTTTTCAGTATGACAAAACTACGGAAGCAGTTTACGGAGTGGAAAATTCAGTTGAAACCCTTTTAGAACTGCTGCAGATTTATAGAGAGAAGGCCGGAGACAAAGTGGCGGACAAAGGAGGGAGTATTTTCACCAAGACGTGTTTCCTCCTAACCATTTTGCTACATGACAGGCAGAGAGCTTCTGTAAGTTACTTGGAATAGATTTCTGATTGTTTGTTTTTTTTTCCTCTTTAGAGCCTTACCTCAACCTCTTTTCCCCCTGTCTTTAGGAGGTAAGAAACCTACCGAAAGCGATGGACCGAATTAGCAGCATCTATCGTCTCACTATTCGGAAACACAAAAAAGATGCTGAACGGACGGTCATGAAACAGAGGATGAACGCCTCCCTCAACGGCAGCTTCTTTGCTCAGACGCCAGCTCACAAAACGAAACCGATTCCAAGGTAAGTGTGAAACACATTTCATGGTTAAAGCTATTAGGACAGATTTTGGTCTTGGGTCTATCACCAGATTGCTCCTGGAGGTTTTCCATGGACACTGCATTTTGCACATTGGACAGAGCTTGCCCCTTAGGTTCACCTGCCAGTGTTAGTTGATGGTCCTCCCTCCTTTTCAGTGTCGTTCAGATTGGTCACATCCCAAGGCCTGATTTAATCTCTCTTCCACT
>JAODJU010000033.1:16111827-16132385 GCA_026776725.1 Gnathonemus echidnorhynchus
CCGCATTTTAACCCCCCCCCCCCCCCCCCGTTTGATTGTTAAACAAAATTCAATCTGAACTCTTAAATCTAATGTGAAAAGGCAGCATTCAAGTAACAGATATTGGTGCCCCTCCCTATTTAGATGATTACATTTTCCTTTCCATTTTATGAATCTTTTTTTGCTCTTAATGACTCTATTTTCGTTTCATTTGCATGGTTGTGATGATTCTGTAATCATTCACATTTCTGTTCTTCAGTCTTTTAAAAGACTTATGTCTGCCATAGGGTTGCAGCAGTATATGATGATATTAAAACTGGTTATCATACCGTGTACATTTGCTGATTAGTGGTATTGGGAAAAATGCAACCAAATGGAGAATCTCACCTGCATATCTCCTTTCAATCCTTTGGTTTTCATTACTTTAAGGGTCATTGTAGCTAATAATAATTGTGAAATATTACATACTGTGAAACTATGATCAGTCTTGACTGTTACCATACCGTGAAAATCTCATACTGTTCCAATCTGTTACATTGACAATGATTATGTGAATTGGCAAATGTAAATTAGAATTCTTTGACCCATCATCACTATTAAATCTATTTTGATATAAATGGCACACTTTAGATATAGTTCAGTTTATGTGGTAAACTAATTAGATGTCAGATGTAGTAAATTGATGACATTTTGTTTTCGGGATTCTTTCAATGTGAAGTATTACTGCCCTCCCACAAGGTGGCAGTATTTCAAAAAAAAAAAAAACCAACAAAAAACTGAGTGTCCTGCATTAATTTTGCATGCTGATTTTTCATTCTTTTTTTTTTTTTAGATTTGCTCCTGACTGGGTCTTGGGAAAAGAGAACATGAGAGAGATAGTGGATCCTCTCCGTGCGATCCAAATGGTCGCGGATGCTTTTGGCATTATACCTTGAGGTTATAAACAAGAAATTTGTAAATTCTTTCTGTTTTTAAATATATTTTTTTAAATATTCAACATGATTCGAAAATGCCAATCCAGAAGATTAAGATGTCGCTAACTCATTTTTTATATGTGGCCTCCTGTATATAATAAATGACCTTTGAATTGTTTTTTGAATTTAGATTATACATTTTTCTCTGCATTACTGATCACAGGAAAAAGTTATTTGTGATCAACCTTTTCCATCTTCCTGCTCCTTCTAATGATTGGGTTGTTTCCACTTCATGGCATAAACCGAGTTATTCCTTTAATTACCATTAAAAGAATTTACTTTTAAATTCAATTTGGTTTATTACTACACCACAGAGCAAAGCTTATTCTGAGAACACCCCAGTGATTTCAAGAATGGTCTAAGCACAGAAAGAATTCTAGTTCAGCTATCTACTGATTCAGGTCAGGGCTGTGGGGTGCTTGCAGCCTTGGACATCTAGGGTTGCCTCAACCCCACCTTGACCTTCACCTAAACCACCATGCCTCCAACAATCGCCTCCCCTGGGCTACTAACAGCTGCCAGGCATCACCAGTAATTGTGGGCAATGGTGGCTTAATGGTTAGGGAAGCACACTTGTAGTTGAAAGATTGCTGGTTCAAATCCCCGACCTGCAAAACACCCGTGAGGTACCCTGAGCAAGGTACTGCCCCCCCTAGCACTGCTCCCTAGGTGCTGAATTAGCTGCCCCCTGCTATGTCATGACATCACATATGGGTTAAATGCAGAGGACACCTTTCATGGTTGTGTGCTGTGGTGTCAACACTGATCACTTAATTCTAATTGTACTCATGGTATAAGCCCAGCACTTTAAGAACTCATGGAGTATTGTGTGCCTGCACTTTACTGTTTCTTATGTCTATTAGCCTTTCCATGTGTGGTCTGTGTTTCTGACCTACTGGTGCCTGTTTCACACAGTTGGATTCCTAGCACACTTTGGATATGGTTGATTTTTATGTGGTAATCTTATGAGATTTTAGATGTGAGAAATGTATGACTTTGGGGATAATTAATGGTAACTGGTTTCTCCAGATGGATGCTCCATTGTCCCAAACTTTGCCCATTTGATGAGTGAGGATCTAATGGTTGTTCAGATGAAGTGCCAAGCCTATGAAATGGCAGCGTAACCCTTTCCACTTTGACAGATTTCAATAAGCTTTCTCAGGAGGGTAGCATGATGTGCTTCTAAGAACTTTTGTTTAGCAAACTTGATTCTTAAAAGATGGTGAAACTTATTTTGGACAAGGACAGCCCAAATCAGTCGTCATTGACCTCAGCATTGATACAGCGTGGTTTCTCTCTCTTGCTCCTTTTATATACTACTAATAAATCAATATAATAAAATTAAGTGTAAAAAGAAAAGAAGTAGTCAGACCCCTTACCTTTCTCTGCTGCAACCCCAGTGACGTATATGCATGAAGAAAAGACAAAGAAATGAAAAGCTGAAATAGAAATGAAAAACTTAATATTTGAAACTCTGCAAATGCAACTGAGTCACGCAAAGTGCTGAGGTTATATAAACTTGTAGAAGTTAATTATTTCCAGAACAGGGGTAGCATGGTGGTGCAGTGGTAAGTAATGTTGCCTCACACCTGTGGGGCCCATGGCTCTGTGTGTGGAGTTTTTATGCTCCCCTGTGTTGTCATGGGGTTTCCTCTGTATACTTCAGTTTCTCCCCCCAGTCTAAAAACATGCTGAGGCTAACTGGAGTTTGATGTGAATGGTGTGTGAGTGAATGTATGGAGTGTGAGTGAATGGTGTGTGAGTGAATGGTGTGTGAGTGTGCCCTGCAATGGGTTGGCACCCTGTCCTGGGTGGTGCCCTGTTTTGCACCCATAGGGTCTGGATGACCCTGAATAGGATAAGTGGTTAAAAAAATACACAGGTAATTTTAGAAAATGGGTGGATTGATTATTACCAGAATGGATTTACTTTTCTTTCCATGCCTTCTATCACTGATTGCAACACTACCTCCTCTCATGAACATTATGTCATGTATGGAAAAGGAGTGACAAGCTGTTTCACAATATGTTTTTGGATTGTGGTCCAACAAAATATAACATTGAATTAATGTTAGATCAATCAAAAATTGATGTGCGTGATTGAATCCATTCTGACATTGGAGATGAATGTTAATTCAACGCATTAGCTGATGGGGGAAAAAGAACGTTGGTTCAATGGATTTTTGTTATCTGGGCTGTCTGCCACAAATCTTTGTGTGTAAACTATTAATTAATAATTGATGCACTGTTTTTGAAATCTATAAAGTATCACGCACCTTAACATCACAATACTCAAGAGTATTGATATTTTCACCCCTAACTGCCACACAGTGGAGGTCATTGAGTGTATATATGCCAGCGAGGATTTTGCCACTGGGTCGATGGTTATGGCTTTTCCGTATGTGGGGACCGCAGCCAGGGGACAGTAGGAGGTTGAAGATGCTATTAGCTGTTCACACACTCCTTGAGTACCACACCATCTAGTTCAGGGGCTTTGTTTATGTGGTTTTACGCAGTGCTTGCTTTGACATTGTGGGTGCACAGAAAAATCACAAAAAAGTAAAACAAGGATATCATTACACAGTTATGGAAACTGTTTATTTTATTTGTTTTGTGATGCTTTTCTTCAGGTCTTTATTTTCCAGCTGCCCATCCTGGACCATGTCACACGAATTTTTCACTTTATCTGTAACATATAAATGGTTATTTACCCAATTTAAAGGTGCCATAGAATGAAAATCTGACTTTATATCAGCATAGTTGAATAAGGAGAGTTCAGTACATGGAAATGACATACTATGAATCTCATATACTGTTGTTCCCTCTTTCAAAGATGAATCCTACATATGTAAAATAAGATGGTAAAACGGATTGATTAAAAAATCCTAGACTGTTATGTAACAGTCTTAACTACTCCCCCAAACTTAACATATGTCAGCCCACTTTCAAGACCAACGGACCTGCACAACCTACAACAGATTTTTTCTTTTTCGAGGGGCATTCATGCAGTTTGCACAGGTGCACCTGGCAAGGAAAAATATACAGACCGACAGCCACTGATGTAAGGCGTTGGTCTGGAAAGCCTACATGCTAAAATAATAAATAGTACAGTATAGTAAATACATAAACCAGTAACATAGTTCTTTATTGTCATTATCAAGTATTATGTTTCGTATATAATTGTATGCACTATACTTTTACACGACTAAGTTTATTTACACCAACATCACCACAAACACGCGGGTAATGCGTCGCGCTATGACATCACTATCACTAGGCGATGGGAATTTTTCAGCTAATGTTACGGGACCACAATCGTAAATGCAATCCGACGCTGACCGAAACGTTAAGAAGCATATGACTGTTCTGTGTGAGCCATCGCAGTGTCTCACTGTAAACCAGCCAATCAGCATATTAATAAGCTCACCAAAATAGGGAACATGGCCGGTTTCATTCTAGGGTCAAATAAAAGGATTGTCCATGAGCCTGTAAAACTGCTTCTGGGCATTTTTTGACCAAATCAAGTTCACATACCTTCCATGTAGACACCAGAAAACACTTCAAAGTACTGAGAAAATGCATTCTTTGGCACCTTTAACAAGTGGGCAATTTAGCAATTAATTTTAGTAATTATTTTGGATATTCTTAATGAGAGTGTACCCTGTTGGACAATTAAAAACTGCACGGTCTTTAGTTAACGGGTCATCAACAAAAAGCAGCTAAACTTCAGTACAGCCTAAAAGGCTCATCTATAAATATACTAAATCCGCATACAGGGCACCAACCAATTTTTTTTTTCTTACCAAGAGATCATACACGTTTTGATGAAATAATATCCACACAACACCTTGATTTCTTTTTACTATATGTGTCATGTTTGTAAAATGAGTGCACAGTGTGTCTGTGAGTTATCACTCACCAGAACATGGCGGAAAGGTCCACTCTCCATCCTCATCCATGCTGCCTTTTCTTTCTTCTTCGAATTTTGTGCAGTTCTCTTTAGGTAAATTTACATTTTAAAACATCGTTTTATCATCCAGAAGCACAATTCAATAGTTATTGTACGATTATCACATCATCCGTCCAACCATCTTTAAGTTGCTTATCCAATTAGAACTACCTCCTTCTGCATATCTAATATTTTTGTGTTTGTGTCTTGTCCCAGAAACAATCTTTTGTATATTTCTGATATTCCTAACATATTTTAATTGTTCTAGCTGCTAAGATGCATTGCAAACTGCTACTCACCAGTGCATTCCAAATTTACATCGATGATTTTCGAGATATTCCCCAAATAACACTGAATTTCAACCTTTGTCCCATTTGAATACTCATCCTTGTGTGTCGTTGTATTATAAACCACAGGCAGAGGTATGCAGCTGTTATTAGCTAAAATGAAATAACATAATAACAGTATTAATAAAAACACAATCAATGTCTCAACAATCATAAGAGCCACATCTGGTGAATTACTTCCAGAACTGAACTCATTCTGTAGTTTTAGGTGGGATTACTGTTAGCTTTGTCCATTATCAATCGAATTTTAAATGGCTTTTGTATGTGTATAAAATAAAATTAGTATAATATTATTGTCCAGACAAAAGTAAGAATATATAACTCAATTAGTCAAATGATTTTCCCCGTTTGTCAGGATGGGTACATTTATCACAATGTAAGTAAAAATATGATTGTGGAGACAGCTAGCGTTTGTCCAGCTTCCGTCATATTGGAATACCTCAAATAGGGCAGCCATAGCTACACTACTGTGGGCGTAAATTTCCCATGTTAATCCACCTGTCTAGTGTACATAAATCTGAATTTCAGCATTAAAATAAATAAATGATTTGATGACATTCAACAAAAACACGCCCTAATGTTTCTTACCAATACATTGTGGAGTATCAGACCATTCTCCATTTGTACAGGTTAGGTAGTCCCACCATCCTTCTGTTTTGGGCTTATAACCCTCCTCACAGGCATATGAAATGGCAGATTCATGTTTTGCAAGGACCATGTATCCATTTCTTAAAGGTGGCATATCACATTCTGCAAGAAGTGATGAAAAAGTAATGTCATAAAAACATGTCTGCTTCATGCAAAATTAGGCTTCAGCGCTATGATTGCAGCAGCATCATTATTTATCATATTTAGCAAATATTGTTTTAGTAAGATGAGAGAAATGAGGGACTGTAGTGCCCAATCCTGTAAAAGTCAATGTAATCAACTGTCTTTGCTGCCGCCATCATATTTCATATACTTTGTGCCTAAGAGAAGTATGTAACCAGGAAGCAAGGATGTGCAGTCTGTCAGTAGACACCTTATTAACGCCATGAACCTGTGACTCAATACATAAGGAAATGTGGAAGCAGTCAAGAGGTTTAGTTCTTTGTTAACTAAGCTTTAGAGCGGGTAGTATGACTCAATGAAGCAATTTAGAATGTCTTATGACTTGGCGCTAGAACTCAGAAACAGCCACCATTCTGGGATTTCCATGCATTACAGTGTCAAGATGCTGCAATAGTAAAAATTTCATGAACTCCACAAGGAAATTTTATGCGAATTTTTAAAATTCATTCCTCAAAGAATACAGGATGCTCTGGAGTGATAAAGGGGTTCTACCTGGTGTGCAGCAAGTGCCCACTAAGTATGTTTTAGGTATATTTAATACTCACTAATACATTGGGGTAACTGCCATTCTCCATTGACACATTTTGCCAAGCCACAGTCATCAGAAACAGCATCTTTGCTTGATTTGCAGCCCTCTTCAGCTGGAACGACAGAGCAGTGACACATATCAGATGCTAAATGTCAGAACAACAAAATCCAACAGTCCCAAAAGGAAAAGAAGTGTCCAAGAGGAGGATTGATTAGATAGGGGCCCCCTGGTGACTGCTGGTCCCTAAGCAGCAGAGGTAGAGATTTCAGGTCCATAGCGTTGAAACCCAGACTAAGATTTTGTTTCAACTAAGCAGGTGAATATAAAGAGTCACAGTCACAGACAACTCAACTGATTTGTCGAAACAAAATCCTGGTCTGGATCCGTACTTTGTGGACCTGAAATCTCCACCTTTGCTAAACAGGCACTTAGTTCGCTTAACGCCTCGTGCCTGCCGTGATGCTAATTGTTTCAACAAAAGGCTGCCTTGTAAATAAACTACAACAACTATAAATGGAATAATTGTATCTTTTTCTATATTGTATCAGTGTTTTTTTCTGTATCCGAATCATTTTAATTGTTAAACATTTATCTGCTTGGAGTCTGTACCATATGTCACACTCCTTGGCGCACCCACATTTGGGAGTGTGGAACACTGAAATTTCAACCATCCATTTTCCATACCACTTTATACATTACAGGTTCACAATCAACCTGGAATTCCCAGGAAGTATGTAATATGAGGCAGGGGACGCCCTGGGCAGTCAGCCAGTCTATCACAGGCCACACAAAGGACATGGACAGTTTAGAAATGCCAATTAGCCCAACCCGCTGGCCGAATTATAGGGGGTCAGACGGTGAAGCCACAATGGGGCCCACAGAACCGGCTGGCCGAACTATGGGGGGTCAGCCAGTGAAGCCATAATGGGGCCCACAGAACCCGCTGGCCGGGCTATAAGGGGTCAGCCAGTGAAGTCACAATGGGGCCAACAGAACCGGCTGGCCGAACTATGGGGGGGTCAGCTAGTGAAGCCATAATGGGGCCCACAGAACCCACTGGCCGAACTATGGGGGGTCACCCACAATGTTCGGCTCCATACCCTCCAGACCTAGCAGCAGTTATTCACTCATGCTAGCAGGCATAAGCAGTCCAAAGACCCACAGAAGATTGCTGCTGATTTAGGGACCGTCAACAAATTACTGCCCGAATAACAAAATTCTACTACTGCACCTGAAAATATTATTTTACTGATAATGTAATGTGACATGAGTTTACAAAAGGTTTTTACTGCAAAGAAAATTAGAATTGAAAATGGTATCAAATTTCAGTACTTTTCTCAGTATCGTATCGAAGTTTGACATTTTGGTATTTTGACCACATTGAAATGTGGGAGGGAATCTACCCGAGAGCATGCACAGAGGTGTGTGGTACAGTACCGTGGGTAGACTACAGCAGAACAGAGTAATTGTCTTATGACCGCATGTTGCTGGCTGAGATGGACCCAGTTCAGCACTTCAGACACAGTATATGAGATCTCTGTCACATGGACGATAGGAGTTTGATGGTGTACAGTCATAGTGTCTGCTGTTCTTAACCCTCTGGGCTACTCTGTAACATTATATAGACATGTTTTCTTTTTGCTTCTGGGTCTTTGTAGCTTGTACACTATATATCACTACCATATTACTCACTGGTGCATGCTGGCACTTTCCGACTTCCGCTGATGCATTTTGTAGAATACCCTGCATCACACTTAACTTCAACATAATCTCCATCACTATACTCTTCTTTGTTTTTTATGGCTCTTCCATTTGCGATTGCTGGCAGATCCCTGCAGCGATCTAAAAATGAAAAAAATGAAACAGCTATTGAGAAACTCAAAACAATCATGTAGTGAAAATGGCAACACAATCCAAAGGTCATTGTCCCAACAGATGGCATGAGTTAGTAGGGTAACTTGTAATTTCTGATCTGGATAAATTTCAGATTAAAATTCAGATTAAAATTTGGAGTTAATTTCAGTTGAAATTAGTGATAAAAACTGAATATTTTAACATTGCATCCCAGTGAGAGAAATAGCCAAATTGACATTTTGGGGTGGCACATATACTATATGGGCAATAATATGGGGACTTTTATGACATCCGGTTCTAAAGCTAAAGCATTAAGAGTTCCCTTAACCCGGAACTAAGGGGCCTCACCCAACCCCTGAAAAACACCCCCATACCATTATCCCTCCTCCACCAAACTTTACAGCTGACAGAATGCAGTCAGGCAGGTAACATTCTCCTGACATCCGCCAAACCCAGACTCATCCAGCAGACTGCCAGACACTCCCCAGATCAGATTTTCACTGCTCCAGAGTCCAGTGGTGGTGTGCTTTACAGCACTGCATCCGACGCTTGGCATATGGTGTAAGACGAACCCTAACCCCTACCCAGCCCTAACCTTAACCATAAAGTAACCAAAGAAAATGCACAAATTTTATTTTAATTTAGTTTTTGATAACAGTCATAGATTTTTTAAAATTTGAGTTTCCCCTTGAGTTTTTACCACATTGTGGGGACATTTGACCCCCCACAATATAGTATAGAAATAATCATATGAAAACACGCCAATGCTTTCTTACCAATACATTGTGGAGTATCAGACCATTCTCCATTTGTACAGGTTAAGTAGTCCCACCATCCTTCTGTTTTGGGCTTATAACCCTCCTCACATGCATATGAAATGGCAGATTCATGTTTTGCACGGACCATGTATCCATTTCTTAAAGGTGGCATATCACATTCCCCTAGAAATGATGAAAAAGTGATGTAATGAAAACGTCGTCTTAATGCAAAATTACGTTTCAGTGCTATGATTGCAGCAGCGTTATATCCATTGCTTAAACAGGTATTCCTACTTTGTTAGTTCAGTCACTAGAAATGGTGAAAGAATAACATTAAAATATGAAAGAATAACGTTAAAATTTGCATTCTTCATGTTTTACTTCAGTTCATAATCTACTGATTATTCAGTGGGGTCCAGTTTTTCTGGCTGGGAAGGTAGCTAACAATGTCCTCTTAGCATATAAATATTACACAACCAGTTTAATCAGACTACGAAATCAAATGTTCTCGTCTAAACTTTTATACCAGGGCTAAGGGCTGTATATACTGTAGCTTCAAAATTAATTTTTGCTATTTTCCCTTTTAATATCTGATTTATTTGGAAAAATTTCATCTCATCAGTATTATTTTACCAGTTTCGTAATAAAGGAGTGGCATTGGGAATTAACTGCTTTATAAACATTACAGTAAATCTATCAATTGACAATAAAATGATGTACTTATTTTGCACATATTTTAACGTATTGTATTTATTAATTTTTGTACATTTAAAGTTAGCTTTTGCAAGTTAAACTGCAAATTAACTTAATTACTTTTTTACTTAATTACTTAATTACTCATAACAGTTTCTAAAAGAATAACACAATTGATTAATTAGTATATATGTTTAGTCTGTGTGATTCAGATGTTTAACGAGACAGCAAAATTTGGCACCAGGTTAAATTATCACTGGATTTTAGTTAAAAAACTAGTATTACTTGACATTTAATATGTCAAGGTAGAATATCCATCCATCCATCCATCCATCCACTGGCTTATCCCATACAGGGTTTTTTACTCAGTTATTCAGAGCTGAAAGTTTCTTTGTTAGGCCATATAAATCATTTTGACGAAAAACAGAACCAGTTTTCAAAGTCTGTTACTTTGATACTTTGATAATCATCTGATTGCTTCAGAATTACTGTTACTTCAATCAATGGTAAATGCTGGAATTCTGATAAGATTGTTCAGTGGCACTGAGGTGCAAACACAACATACTATGGGGTAGTGTGTGGTTCTGCTTGTTAAGATTGTGACTAAAAAGTGGCCAGTTTGAAAACCCTGGCAGAGTGATTTCATCATTGGGCGTGAGGAAGGCCGTAACCCCAAATGATCCAGGGACCGGCGGACCCTGCTCTCTGACCCTCTGCTGTGTGTCACTTTGGACAAAAGCATCTGATAAATAAATGCTAATTAAGAGAAAAAAACATTAAGGAAACACATAAGATTGTTTAAAAAAATGTTTTGTTTTATTGGTGTTTTTGCATTTTCTTGTTGGTTTGTGTTTTCCTAATATGCTGCATTTTTGAACCTTAGGGCCACCGTAAAATTGTCTATAAAATGCAGACTTGTGAACAAGCATTACAGATACGTCTAAACACCAAGTTCCATAAGGTAACCAATGAAGTGGCTGAACACACAAGTCTGTACTGGCTGTTAAAGAAAATAGATGGTAGTGTTTGATTACTAGTGGATTAAGTAACATATCTCTGGCTCCGTTTCAGCTTTGATTAATTTTTTAATCAAATTACCAATTTGACAATTAATTGCAGGGTAGCTAATATTAAAAGAAACATATCCTTACGTTCACATAGATCTTCTCGCACTAATCCATACTCTGTACATTCGGCCTCTCTGGAAGTTTCTCTGTATCCATCCTCACAGCTATAATCATGTTTTCCATAACGGACAACATTCCCATCAACACGCAGTTTAACATTAGGAGGCTTAATGCATGTGATTTCTGCAAAGACAGTGTGTCAGCAAATCAGTCTACAATAATCTTCTAACTACTTAACCCGATTAGGGTTACAGGCTGACATTTTTACATGTATGAAATATTTTAAAAACATGCTACAGTCATTTTAAAACCAAAAATCTACATTGCTATGATTATGTTTGGCAAAAATGCAATCACTATATATTAGAATAACATATATTAACAGTGATTTTAAATATTATAGGAAGCACAAGACTTTCAGGTTTGACGAAGATTAAGCAAAGCGATTGTGCCATTATGCCTTGTTACACAATTTGTTAGGCACAATATTAAGAGAAGGGCAGTGATTTCACATAAATATATATATTACCTTCACAGGGATTTTTTGGAGCCCAACCATCTGCTGTACAACTTGCTGTAGGTTGTGTTTTTTTAAAACCTCGATTACATTCGTACCTATATTGTCCATAAGTAATGCGGCGTGGCCAACGATAGGGGATATTGAAAAAACGCCCAGTATGGTAACCATTAGGAATCTGGTTGCAAGTGATTTCTGCAAAGCAAATAACATTTAATGCGTCAAGGTAGAATATCCATCCATCCATCCATCCATCCATCCAGCCACTGGCTTATCCTGTACAGGGTTGTGGGGAGGTTGAATACTATCCCAGACAGCATAGAGAACATCCTGGCAGAGATGCTGTTCCATCACAGGACAGTCATGTGTCACACTCACATGCAGAATCACACCTTCAGTGACATTCAGATGGCAGTTCTGGTAACTGCATGGAAGCTTTACTTGACTGACTGACATGCAGTATCAATACTAGTTAGTAAAACTCTTACCTTTACACATTGTGTGTGGCATCCAGTTGTTCAGTGTGCATGTGGAAAATTGTTCTGTTTTTTTATATCCTTCAAAACAGGCATAATTAACCATTTCATCAACTTTATATTCAGTGGCATGGAATGAGGTAAAGTTCAAAAACTGTCCATCGGGTACTTTACATGTGAATTCTGCAAAGGAGATCACTGACATGAATCTATATACCGGTTTATACCATGAACAAAGTAAAATAGCATTAAAACAACAGGAAAAAGTCCAAAGGTCTTGAAGAATAAATTAAATACGATGTATTAATTAAAATGCACAGCACCAGTTATATACCTTTATATTCTACACCACCTTCTTAAAGAAATAAATGATATATTAATACCTTGTTTTCATAACAACACTGGTGCTGGTATATAGCATTGAAATAAATAAAGTCATAAAATTTAGATGGATTTTGGCAAAATAGCTTAAGGATGACCTTAAACTGGTTACTTTAAATGAACTGTAAGCTGTAACACCTGTGGGATTGTGAGTGTATTTGTTACTACTGAGTTAATAATACTTACTTGCTATTGTGTTTTTCAGCTTGGTTGTCCTGAATGTGAAGTTGTCTCTTTATAACATTAATGTTAATGTTATTAAATGTGATATTTCTTTATAAGAAAACTATGTTTTATTGTTGCTACTGCGGCCAGGTCTTGTAAAAGAGGTTTTAAATCCCAATGGGACTAATCTGGTTAAGTGGAGGTGTTACAATGAATAGTAATAAATAAAATAATGAATTACAAATAAATAAATCTGTTTTCCCAGCGGACCCTTGACTCAACCCTGAGGCACTAAATCGATGTGGTTGCATGGACTGGGGTTACCTTCACAGCGTACTGACATGGTCCAGCCGTCTCTGGTGCACCTGGCTATCCCACTTCCAACAGCAATGTAGTTTTTCTCACATTGAAATCTTATAATGTTGTCTTTCTTATATATGACGTTTTTAGCGTCAGGTATACTGTTTGGTATTTCCGGGCGTGGGCATGTTATTTCTTAGAAAAAAGAAGGCAACTGTTAAAATGACATCATCATCATATCACTGGCGACTTCCTTAGCTACACCTGCTAATTGAAGGTAAGTCTCCTCCCACAAACAGAATCATGTGTCTGCGACTCAACACACTCAACACACCAAGACAGGGTTCAGGCACTGTGTGAAAAACTGGTGCGACAAACCAAAGATCCCATCAGTGAAGATGAGGATGGTGGGAGGGGAAAGACTAAACTGGAAGGAAGGTTGACCAACAGGAAGGTTACCAGTAAAACCTACATATAAAAAATCATGGCCCAGACTTTAAAGGGAAGGTTTCCAGCACCTTGAAGAGTTTAGGCTAATAAATAGATAAAATCATGCAGATACAGGTCAGGGATTTTAGATAATGCTCACATAAAACACCAGAAGGGGAACAACAGTGATTTAAGTGACTTTGAACGTGGCATGGTTGTCCATGCCTGACAGGCTGGTATGAGTATTTAAGAAACTGCTGATCTACTGGGATTTGCACACACAACCATATCTAGTGCTTACACAGAATAGGCTACAAAAGAATTAACGTCCAGCGGCTGGTGGTCCTCTATGATAGTAGATAAGGAAATAGCGCTAAAGTCGTACATTATTGTCAGATGTCACACGTCCAGCATGTGCTAAGTGTGAGGCGGTGAGTGTGCAAGGGGGGAACTTGGGTCCGAAAACGGGAACTAGTTGCCAATGTGTCCCCATTCATTACTGCCCAGGTATGCAGGAGAACATCTCCGAACACAATACGTCAAACATTGAAGCAGACAGGCTACAGCAGCAGAAGACCACACCAGGTGCCACTCCTGTCAACTAAGAACAGGCAACTGAGCCTACAGTGGGCACGGGCTCACCAAAAACGGACAATGGAAGTTTGGAAAAACGTTGTCTGGTTAGATACATCTCAATTCCTGCTGTGACATTCTGATGATAGAGTCAGAATTTGGTGAAAACAACATGAAAGCATTGATCCATCCTGCCTTGTATCAAGAATTCAGGTTGCTGCTGCTGCTGGTGTAATGGTGTGGGCGATATTTTCTTGGCAACTTTGGTGTACCAATTGAGTATCGTCTAAATGCCACGGCCTACCTGGGTATTGTTGCTGACCCTTTATAACCACAGTGTGCCCAGCTTCTAATGGCTACTTCCAGGATAACGTACCGTGTCACAAAACTCCTATTATCTCACACTGGTTTCTTGAACATGACAATGAGTTCACTGTACTCACAATCACCAGATCTCAATCCAAAAGAGCTCCTATGGGATGTGGTGGAGCAAGAGATTCGCATCTTGAAGTTGCAGCCGACAAATCTGCAGGAACTGCGTGATGCTCAAGGGCGATCGTACCAGAAAACAAGGGTAGGCAGCCGCCCGGGGCCCCAACAGCTAGGGGCCCCGACAACTAGGGGCCCTCGATAACTAGGGGCCCCATGAAGATAGAATTTCCGGAAGTTACATTTATAGATAATATAAATGGTTGATAAATAGCAACATGCCTGATATTTGCATTTTTAGTGACAGATGTTAAGATAGACAAAGTGACCCTGGTCCCTGCAGTAATAGACTATTCCCATTTTCGGACGTAATGCTACCCAGCTTTCTTTCCACACTGGAGTCTGTCTGTCTGTCTGTCTATCTATCTATCTGTCTGTTTTTGTTATTTACTATTTTTTTTTTACCTTGGCATGTAGGGATTTGTCCGCTCCAGTCACCAGTGTCAGTGCAGTATATTTGTCTTGGTCCATTGAGTTTCTCTACAGAAGAGCTGCATTCAAATTCTACCACATCACTATACTGGGGAGCTTCGAAATTTCCTGATATATCCAGTTGTTCAGATGGATTCAGTGGCTCACATTTCACCACTAAAATGAAGAAGATGGAGTAAAACAATTAAGAAATAAAAACATATATGTGTAAGATACATATAATAACCAAAAACTTTGGTATAGTCAACTTATCTACTTTCCACCCCTTGAGAAGCTTATCAAATCATTTACTGTTACTGCTTCTTGAATGACTTTTTTTTTTACAATATATTCATTACCTTCACAAAAAGGAACGATATTATCCCATCCGCCGAGGAGGCATGTGCGATGACTTATCCTGCTCGCCATCGTGTACCTAAAAAGCCGAGTAATAAAATATAACGGTGTTACCTCACACTTACACTGTTTAAAGTATCATCGCAAGTCACATGAATTATTTATTTCAGAGTGGATGTTATAATAACAAAACAGCAAAACAACTGCATGAGTTACAAATTCAGATATCTGCGCACATCTGCGTTTAAGCTCCGTTTTCATGAAAATTCAAACATTCAAAAAATAAAGGTTTGATGCAAGTGTATTATATAATATGTAGTTTATGCAGTTGACATTTACAAGAATAATTTTGGATTCTTCTAAGTTTTGGTTACTATTAAACCCTAGATACCCTTTTCTGCAAGTGTATTGAACCGTTGATCCAAATATAAAGTCGTCTCCAACCGCAAGCGTGAAATCCCCATTTAATGTATCCCCAGGGTGGCCACACTGCTTTGCTAAACAAAAACAAACAAACAAAAAAAAAAACGGGGAAACGGATTATAAATATGGCAGCTGAGGCAGCAAAATATTTACAAAACACATCATCGTCAAAACGCTTCCTCTTACCTTGGCACCGTCCGCTTTTTGACCAAACGCCATCTCTGCATGTTACCCGAAAAAAACCCACAAAGCCAGTGTCACAAGCAAATCGCACAGATTCTGCGTGATTGTACTGGTCCTCCAAACCTGAACGGCTTTCAGCATTTTGAAGTTCAGGAATCTTACTTTTAGGGCAACCTGTCAACAGAAAAGATGGAGATCAACAATGACAGAATCAATGAAGATGCTGATATGAAAATAATGAGTTGAATATTGGGGAGGGGGAAGACAAGCATATGATACAGTGAATGCAAGATGAATGTGTGCGTCATTAAATAAATATTTAATTGGAAAATATTTCATCGAAATATAATAAACACACATTTATGCAGAGGTGAGAATGGGGCTGTGAAACACATTTGCTGTTTCCTCTCCTTTTGCACATTTTCCAGTGAATACAAAAAACTCTTTAACCAAATTTTGTCGATAAAGAAAGCCCAAGTAAATAAAAAGTTGAAGAAGGGGTACTTGATTTATTCGTCCTTTCAGCCATCTTATAACTGCTTTTCCTGGTCAGAGCCACAGTGGATACTGTATTTAATATCAAAATAATTATTGCACCCTCACAGTCAAAAGTGATTGAGCCATCAATGGCTGGAGCTGAATGCTTCCCGTCGCTGTTAACCAGGGTCTTACATTAATATGGAGAGATTTCAATTCAAACCTCCACGCATAACTGCTTTGGCTCTGAAGCATTAGTGGGTTTTCAAAAACAGATATTTTCAGGCACCGTTGCAGTCTCAGTCAGGTTTAGGTTTCGGACTTTGATTAGGCGTTTTCGCAATGTTTTTAACAGCCATTTGGATACTAATTTGCTTGCATGGTTAAGATTCATTGTCTAGCAGTCCAACCTAGTTGCTTAGATAGGTACAGCAGAACGTCACGCACAAACAGCATAGTGTGCTTTCCATCACTAGGAAGTTATTTCTGGGGAATTCCAGGGTTACATTTTGTCTGAGGTAAAGGGTCCCATGTCTTTCCAAGATCCTTGAGAGCCATCCAGACAATGTTCTTACTGAATGTTGGATTCAACCTTGCTACTCCCCTGTGTCATTTTGGAGAGGGAACTTCTTATGGTAATGAACACTTACTTTAGCTGAATCAAGAGAGGTCTGAAGATCTCTGCGTGTTGAAATTCTTTATTATCTTGCTGATAACGTTACGCTTTGTTCATTGCAAGATTTTCATCGGCCAGCCACTTTCCAGTAGATTCACCATTGTCTCAACCTTTCTCCATTTGATGGTAGTACAGGTAAAGCTTAAGAAACAACTGTATAACCCTTGACTGACAGATGTCAACAAATTTTCTGGGGAGGTCTTCAAAAATTTCTTTGGAATGTAGCACGATTTGTCTCTAAGAACTTGTATTTAGGCAATCTTTGATTCTTGATGATGATGGTTAATTAAGAATTGGCTCAAATCAATCCTCATTGTTTACAAAAACATTCACATGACTCTCTCAAGCTCCCTTGATATACCACTGACAAAAGCATCTAATGAGATTCAGTGTAAGACAATACAAAAAGTAGTTAGATCCCTTACCTTTCTGTGCTGCAGCTCCACTGAAGTATATACATAATGAAACAATGACAAATAAACGAAAAGCTGAAAAAGAAATGAAAAACGGCATGTTAGAAACCTACAAATGTAACGAAGTCGAGCAAAATGCCTGATTTTATTTGGCAAGTGCTGACCTTAAATAGACTTTTGGAAGTTAATTATTTCCAGAATGGATTTACTGGTGTTTAGTTCTTCCCATAATAACTGCTTTTCCTTATGGTCAGCACTGGTTTATGAATATCAGTCAGTATGCAAACTTTTCAAATTTCACTGTATCTTAGACATATGTGTTTTTTTTTTGTTTTTAAAAGTAAAAACTGAAATATCATAAAATGTTTGGTTTTGGAGTCACAAGTGTAGATCTAAAGTTACGTCAGAGAGGACATTGCCCTGCCAGAGTAAACATTTCAGCCAGTGAAGGGGGATAAATATGCACTGTTTTTCTTCATAGAATAGAATAGAATAGAATATCTTTACTGTTCATTTACATATATAACATAATTTTGTTTGCTTTCCCACCAATGCTACATGTTATAAAAGATAAGTAAAATAAACTATAAATAAATTTAAAACTAAATGACAAGCAATAATACATACAATACTGCTGTAAGGAATCTGGCTGAATGGTGAATCACCATGCAGTAGTGTAATCACGTATCCTTTTTAGCAGAATTAAATATTGTAGACTCTCTTTTAATTAGCAGCAGTCATGTGGTTATTTTATACCATCTCTTTTTCAATGCTCATAATTATTACATCTTAAACAATGTTTCTGAACATTAAACTGCAACTCTAATATGTACTGAAGTTAACCTTACTAACTGTTAACTGATAAATATCTAATACTTACATGCAGAGTAAACACTTACCTAAGGCAGGGTCAACACTGAGCCTGAATCTTATCCCAGAAAGTACATGGGGTGTGGTAGGGATACCCTGGTCTGTAAGAGGCCACATACTAGAAGACATAGTCCACCAAAACCACTCATATTTGGACAGTAGGAGGAATCCCACTCAGACAGTGGAAGAACACCCCAGTTCCATGCTGGAGATGGTGGGTAGACACTGAGCCCACATCCCTGGGGGTACATGATCAATATTCCTTAACATCAAACCCCCGAAGGTGTTCGATGGGGTCGAGGTCATGACTCTGTGTGGGTCAATCAAGTTCTTCCACACCCAACCATGTCTTTATGGACCTTGCTTTGTGCACTGGGGCACTGTCATGCTGGAACTGAAAAGGTCCTTCCCCAAACTGTTCCCACAAAGTTCCAGGCATAGAATTGTCCAAAATGACTTAGTATGCTGAAGCATTAAGAGTTCCCTTCACTGGAACTAAGGGGCCCAGCCCCGGAAAAACAACCCCACCAACCCAGACTTGTACACCAGTTGAGTATAAAGAGTCTCAGTCACAGAGTACTCAACTGGTTGGTTGAAACAAAATCTTGGTCTGGATTTGTACTCTCTGGACCTGAAATCTCCACCTCTGTAGACAGAAAAGCGTGATTTGTCACTCCACAGAACACGTTTCCACTGCTCCAGAGTCCGGCACTCCATCTGACACTTGGGGTGGAGCTTGGTGATGTGAGGCTTGCATGCAACTTTTTGGCCTCATCACTCGCCAACCCTGCTCTGCTACTCTACACGCTCTGCTACTCTACATGGTCTGATACTTCATGGCTGCTTCTTTTGTTCCTAAACGATTCCACTTTGCAATAATACAACATACAGTTGACCGTGGAATATCTTCACTGAGCTCTTCAGAATGATACATTCTTTCATAAATGTTTGTAACCTGCATGGATAGATGCTTGATTTTATACACCTGTGGCAAATTAAGTGATTAATGCTTTTGTCCATACAGTGTATTTAACCTCAGCCACAGCTGAATATAACCCTTTTTATATTTTTTGTCAAATAGTTATTTTGTATCTGAGTATCCAGTTCCCAGGCACTTGTTCATCTTGTGACTAGACTACTCTCTTCTTTGCAGTTTATCAGCTTGTGCTGTCAAACTGCTCCACATGATTCACAATGCAGCAGCATGTCTGGTATTCTCCTCAAAAGGGGGGATGATGGAACGACAGCACTGTATTCCCCGGACAGCCCCGTCCCCTGCTCTGTCCATCTGATCTATGTGCCTCACATACTCACCAACCTCTACAATTTCTAGAAGTACTGGGTAGATCAACTGAAAATGTGAAAGCCAATAAATATGTTGTTAACTTAGGGCTCCAAGGTCTTCATGTAACATGCTGGTGTGAAACTATACCTTTTCATTTACTGCATATTCCAGTTCCAGTTTCTGCACCAATCAGGCTGTATTTCATTGTATTTGTCTTAATGTCCATGTCTTAAAATGTCATTTATATTATTCTTATTTTTATATGTCTATCTGTCTATGCATTCCTCATTTGCACTTTGACCAACATTTTCTGTGACATAACAGTAAAGACTATAATAGATACACTATTGCTATGAACATGGCCATGATTAAATCGTGTGCACAGATGTGTTTAATGTTCCCACAAAATACTACATCACAAAATCCTTAAAATGTGTATGACTTAATTTTTTTTTGTGTCCTCAGTTTCATATTTTGAACCCTCAAGTTATTTTTTTTTAATTTAAATAGATTTAATGTTTTAGTTATTTGTGTTCTTGCTTAAAGAAAACATGGCTAAAAAGCCAGAAGCTGGAGTGAAGTGTGCAAATACGGTTTCATAATGAATAATATAGCCCTCAGTTCAATTTTTGTTTTATTCTGCTAGATCTGGCACTTGTCCAAACAAAGCTTCATTCTATTTATATGACAGCAATTAAGCATTATGTCATCTAATTCAATAAAAGCCCTCTACAAAGTTTGAAAAAGATCTGTCCAAAACTATTTGAATTATTGTCTTAACAGAATCAGTGTCAAAATTTTTTGCTATCACTATGTTACACTGCTTCAGTTTTGGGGTGATTCAGTGAATCAGTATTAGTTTGTCACCCATACAATGGTTCTGCAAAGTTTGGGAAAGATCCAGAAAACTGTTTTTGAGTTATTGTCTTAATAAGCAAAACACCTGCGTCCGTGGTAGTGGCAGATGACTGGTCCCAGAACCATATGTGAATCAGCTCAAAACTACTGTATGTGTCTAAAAATCATATACAGTATGCTGGTGGTGATATTTAATGAATTCATGGAATGGGGGGGGGGGGGGGGGGGGGGGGTG
>JAODJU010000033.1:16132485-16160351 GCA_026776725.1 Gnathonemus echidnorhynchus
TGGTTGGGTTGATTGCTGTGTTCTGCTTGGCATCCAAGAAGATTGTCTTAACAGAATCAGGCTGAGAAACACTTCCACATGCACAGAAGACTGAAATGCTCATCAATAAGCTTTAGATTTCTAGTTAAACCCTTTACCTTTTTACCTATTTTCCATTAATTTTCTTATTACTCATCACGCACAAAACCCCAGGAGTACTCCCACCAAAAATATATATTTATAATTATAGTTTCCAAATTGAAAAACACTTAAAAATAATTCCTTAAATAAAACAGTTCTAAGACTCAGTTCCATATACTGCTGTACTTATCTCAAAATTACATACAGTGACCATGATGCCTGGTTGCAATTTCTTGCAAATTTGCGTGAGTGAGTTTTCCATTACAGCATTTAGAAATAAAAACCTACCCAGTTCAAGTGTATTCTTACAATTTATATAGTGCCTCTTTTCAACTAAACAAACAGCATATTCTGGTAAAGTGCTCTGTTTGCCTGAAAGTGGGGGGATATCTTGCCAGGTTGTTTCAAGTAAAATATTAAAAAACCATGGTCAATCATCCAAAGAGTTATTTGCTTTCGGGACAGTTGCATTTGAGTTTGATATACGTGGGATCTAATGTCCGCCTGTGGTCCTGCTTCTTTTCACAGCCCCTGTGCCCTTCACTGTCCTCTCTATGGTGGTGGAGCACTGAAGCCCCGATCGCACCTTATACTGTACACCTGGCTAACAATCCATTAAATTATAATGGATTAGTTTAAATTTGGAGCTGTGAAACTGTTTTCAAATAATCACCATCTAAAGGGTGCGCCATGCTAGCTCAGTGGGTATACAGCTTTGGGAGGTTGAATCTGCTCTGTGTGTGGAATTTTCATGTTCATGCTATGTTAGGTGAACATCAGAGATGGGATGCCAGTCCATCGCAGGGTGCATACAATAACACGTAGACACACTACTGGACTACAGGAGGAAGTCTGAGTACAAGAAAATCTCACAGTGTGGGGAAAGCATGGAAACTCCGCATAGAGCAGAGATGGGATTCAGACAGTACTATCCACTGAAACACCAGAGCTACAGGACAGATGTAAAACTTGCACAAACAATGAAATAATATTTTTGAATAACTGGTAGATGTTACCAGTACTTAACCTTTTTGAAGAATGTGCAAGACTATACTGTATGTCATGTAGAATAGTGATACTTTATCACTATTTACAATAAAGAACCAGAATCTTCCCAGACCAACTAGACTCCCATCCAAACACAGGCCAGACCAAATCCTGCTTGGCTTCACACAGACTACCCACTCCAAACTACAGGTACCATGGTTGCTGACAACTTGAAACACTGATCACTGAGAATGTGAGCTGGAGCCTAATGAAAGCAACTACATCAGTTACCTACAGGGGACAGTAGAAGGGGGTGGCTGGATAGCACAGTGGTTAGCACTGCTGCCTCCCAACCCAAGGACCAGGGTTCAAGTCCCCCCACCCCTATAGCTCCCTGTGTCTGGAACCTGCAGTCAGGTAGTCCCAGACACCCACAGCCAGAGAAAACATATGGCCAGATTTTAGCCAGGACATCACCCCTACTTTTTCCAAAAGATACCAAACAACCCTTAAAGAGAAAACAAAAATGGGCAAGAAAGCCCCAGCTTCTGGCTCAAAACTATTCCCATAAAGGGATGGAGCCACACAATTTATACAAGAACCTTTTAGGAAAGTTGTTGGGAGTGGAGGGGGCTTTCAGAAGAGGTTATTGTCACCCCACCACATCACACCCTCTGGGAGATACGGCTCCTAACACCCCAGCACGTCACAGGGCGACAGGGGCAGCTCTGTTCCTGAGTAGTACTGCGCTTTTTAGTATGAAGGCTGCGTTGAGTAAATGGAGAGAGAGAGAGAGTTCCAGTGAGCAGGTGGGCCAGTGAGTTTATTAATCCCTGTGGGGAAGTTCTCCTTTCACCTACCCCATCTTGCTCTCCATGCTGACACAGGGACAGGTGAGAATAAGCTTGGGGAATCATAGCACTAGGTCAGCCAGCATGCAGCAGTCCTGGAGCTGGGAGTTAAGGGCCCTGCTGAAGGGCCCAAAGACATGCGACTACTCTGCCAAAGACCAGGGCTTGAACTGCTGACCTTCCGATCACAGGTACAGAAGCTTAACATGCTGAGTTATCCCATTTAAGGACAATGCCACATTCCTTGGTTACATTACACTGCTGTGGAGATTATGGGAGTGGTTCTTAACCACCCCCGAAACCTCACTTCCTCCAAAAGGAAAATAACATAAAAGTGGTGAAAACAGCTATTATATAAAAAAAACAACTTCTACCCTCTGGCAATTAGGCCAATCAATAGCTAAGCAGGGCATTAGTATGGACTAGGGGTTTAAAGCTGCTTCAAGGCATGGTTAAGAATCGATTATTAAGATGGTGATTTAATTTATCCATCTGTAACGTCAGAATTGATTTCGGGGTAAAATAAAGATAGTCCTATTTCCGAGTTGTGCAGTTTTGCATTTACGTGCTGCGAGCAGATTCACGGTAGCTGTGTCAGCACACAAATTTCCAAAATGTAGGACGGCAGGGTACGGCTCATTCATATTCTCTCTCTAATTGTTAAAGTAATCTTTGTACTACAATGCTTTTGAGAAATGTCTCTGTTCTGTAGCACAAAAAGCCCTTTTTTGTGAGCTATGGCAGTGACCAAGATTCTGAACTAGCTGGGGGCCTTACAGGTATTTTTTCCGTTAAGTTAAAAAAGGTTTTAATTTAGGCTTTCAAAGTAATTGATTAATTGAATCGAATTGTGATAGAAATGAAAGATTTCCAATTCAGTAATTATAATCAAATCGGGTCCCCTTGGGGCCAACGGTTTATGCCCCTGGTATGCCTATGGTTAATTTGCATATTTATATTTTATAACTATTGTTTTTAACTATTACAAATTTACTAATTTATTTTCTTTACATATTTATTTTACTCTGAGGGAAGCTCATTTCATTGCTTGCATCTACTGCTATTTGCTGTACTGCTGTGCATTTGATAAATAAATTTTGATTATAACTGCACATTCATCTTGTTCTTGAATAAAGACCAAACTCATTGCATGTTTGCCTCCAAAATTAATGAAATAGTACTTGACATGACTCGCGTTTGATTGTGGAAATTGGTGTTCATTGCACCTTAGGTAATGCTTGGATGTCGTTCACTTCAGAAATGGTCAACTGCACTCGCAATAGCCATTAAATCACGAGCATTCGCCGCAGATCTGCTTCAGAGCCAGTTTGACAGACACTAGCGGCACTTGCATCCTCCACGCCGCTAGATGGTGGCATCCGCGGTCGCGTATCTGTTATGTCTATTTTGAATCTAAGTAAAAGCCACTCTTCCGGTTTACAGCGTGACAGAAAGATTGCTTAGCAGCACCTTGGGTGACCGGCATAGTAATCTTTTTTTTTGTATTGTATTTCACAAATCCCGCAAACCCACGAGAAACATTTTACGTTATGGCGGTGGTCTGCGCGTCGCTGCTTTCTTGAGCTTCCTGAAATGTTGACGACAAGACCTATTTTGAATTTAAATCGGCTTTTTCTAAGGTCATTAAGCTTGCCGCTTCGTGATTGCCAACTTTGGTCAGCTGACTGTAGTGAGATTTTTAATTTCGAGACAAGTCTGCACACACATGCCCACTTATCTACGTATGTAACAGTTTTATTACCCTGTAAATAGTCTGTAGGTTTTGCGAACTACCCCATCGCTTTCGATGTAGCTAATTTTAGGATTTTAATGGAATAATATAGATCTGCCATGAGATTTCTTACATGAGCGTGAGTGTCACGCCAGATACGTGAGAGTTGGCAACCTTGCAGCTTTAATGCTTCTACTTTGGCTATTCTGCCAGCTGAGACGTAAGGCATTGGTATTTCTGGGTAAATAGTGGAAAATTTGGAGGTGTTTCTGGTAAAACCATGAAGTGGTCACCTCCTGAGACCCTACGTCCTCATATAAGGACATCATTTTTGTTTAAAACTAGTAATTGTTCAAAAAAAAAAAAAGTTTGGTTTTTATGATTATGAGGTCCTACTAATTCCAAATAGCTAAAGGAAAACATGCACGCTAAACAAAAGCCCGGGACTCAGGAGGTTAATGCTTAAACCACTGTGATAATTTTAGCCCGGGCCGTTAAGTCATTTAGATACTTATCTCAGAAGACCTGAAGATTAGTCATCCAGAGATTAGCTGCCCTCGTCTGTCAGCATGGTGAAGTAGCCATACGTACCCTGTATGTGTCCAGCTAAGGTTGTTCGGAGAATATGGCAAAACTCAGATATAGCGTGACGTCTCTCTTATTTATGTGTGTGTGTTTTATTGAACCAGGGATTGCCGTCTTTCCTCCAGGCGTAATTATTTTAAGGTAGTGACACTGCATGAACTATAATTGTATTTTTTAAGCTGTACGTCTGGAAATGAATTTGACTCTCGTCTTTAAATGTTAGGTGGCTAAAGTGATCTTTAATTTTAGTAGGATGGGGAACTTTTCATCTTCGCCGGGAAGCCTGTCTAGCGCACAGTGCACCCAGTTAATTGAGGTAAGAATGTTACAATGAAGCCGCCTTTTTATTTATCTAGTCAGTTTTTCCTGTATAATGCATTATATCGGTCTTTCCCTTTAATTTACCCAAATATTTCGGCTCCTCTTTTTTAAACCATCTGCAGGATGTGGTGTCTCATAACTGTGTGGTGATCTTCTCGAAGACCACTTGTCCATACTGTAAAATGGCCAAGAATGTATTCAGCGAAATAGGGGCAGCATACAAGGTGATTGAGCTGGATGAGCACCGTGATGGTAAACTGCTTCAGGAGGCCCTGACAAATATCACAGGTGCAAGGACGGTAAGCGAATGGTGCAGTTTTAAGGTGTTGTGAAGAGCACGATACTGTATGTTCTCATATTGTACATGTTTTGAAAACATGCGATGCATCGGGTATCGCTTGCAGGATGGGCCAGTGAGATGTTCGCCTTTGTGTGGAATTCTGTCTACAAGAAACACCAAGGCGACACAGAAAACACCACCTACCTGAAACACCCAGCTACTGCCTCACTTATCCACGCGTATTATCCTTCCCGTGTTTGTTTAGGATTCTTCTGCATTTTTACTTTTATAATATAGAGAAATTCTCATTTAATGCCCCAAAATGTGTCTAAGGTTCAAAAAAGCCAAGTAGTGAGGGCAAAAGGAAAACGTTCATTATTGTGGAAGCTTGAACTGACAGCATGAGCGCAGCAGACACAAAGCAATCAACTTTGCTCATATTCATTGTAGCATTTATATATTCACTAGCTGTTCATGATTTATACCAGAATTTTTTTGCGTAAATTGGCCCTGACTCCCTTTTCTTCTGTATCCATGGCGTGAATTTGCTTATTGTGAGGATTTTCCAGGAAGGCAACTGTCACATTACAGGGGAACATATTGTAAATAAGTTAAAACTACATTGATTTCAGGGAAAAAAATCTTGACAAATCTGTACATGTAAGATGCAAACTTGAGAATGTTCACTATTATTATCATTATTATTATTATTATGCAATGGTAAAAGTGATATGTCTTCCCTTCCAGGTGCCAAGAGTGTTTGTCAATGGGAAATGTATCGGCGGTGGCTCTGATACAAAGATGCTCCACGAACAAGGGAAACTGGCCTCCCTAGTTGAACAGTGCGCCCCCTGCTGTGCAAACAGTGAAGGTTCAGGCAGTGGCCATGGTCCATAAAGCTCTTGTAGTTTCTTTGGCAACTTATAAAATGTTTTATTTTTATTGTTTGAATTATTATTAATTTTATTCAATTTTAGTTTGGCTTGTCAGTATATTTACATTTTTATGCATACCTGGAACTTCTGGATCATTACTGGGTACAGGGAATAGCACATTGTTAAGGTCTGACTGTTTATTAAGATTTGGTGTTTTTTCCATATTTTTTGGTATCCAGTTCTTGTTCCACAAATGGAAAAAAGCATGTATTTAACAGTTAAAATTCACTTGTGAGAGTGATGTAAGTGTTTGGCTTGTTCACACAGTTATATCTTTGTATAAGGAAGAAGGAAGGTGGACTTGTCTCTTCCAAGTGTTTCCCAAGGTGCTATAGTTAATAGCTATCAATTAAACTTCATGCACTTAAATATTGTACATTTTTCCCCAGAACTGTTTGTGCAGTGTATGGTCACTGGGCCTGAAACTGATCCTAGATAAATAGAGCATGGTTAACACAGGATGGGATTTTACCATGAGTACTACAAAAGATTTAGATACCTTATTGCACAAAATTGAGAATTTAAACATAAACGACCAGATAGGGCTTGGCTGGCAGTCAAACCCTTGACCCTGGAGATTTGAATCTGTAAAACCACAATTTTTTGTGCAAATGTGCCTTGTTACACAATTTGTCATGCGTAATTATTAGTGAAGAGAAATAATTTCACAGGTAGGCATACAGTCGAACCCGGTTATAGCGATCAAGCACTTATGTGGATCAAAAAGCTTGGGACAGAATCATTCCTATACAAATACTGTTCAAATAATTTGCTTATAGTAATCAAGCAGTCCACATACAGTGTTCATTTTGTGTCTTTTTATACGTGACAACATACAAAAAATTAAAAGTGTGCTAATTCTGACACTAAGGGCTACCCTTTGATAGATAGGAGGCAGGTTATACCTGTCTCATGAGGCAAGCTTCAGTGTGAGACCTTTGCCCCCGCCCCCCCAGCAAGGGGCCATAAAGGGACCTGTTCCAAATATTGGTATTGAGATAAAAACATTTAATTTCATTTGTATTGGATTGAAAATAAGTGGTATCGTCCATCTTAACTAATTGGTCAAAGGGGGACTCTTTTTGACTAAGTTTTTAGGTGAAAGGGCTGGGTTATGTCTATTTTAAGCAGATAGCCTGCTCTTAAATCTGCTCAGAGTAGGTTAGGCACGCAGCATAAATTACTGTTGCAATATAATCTGTTTAAAAATGGGCTATGATATGCAAAACTCGGAAGTAATCCTCTAGAAACCTCGCTAAGCCAGTAAACCTGCTTCATAGTACACCCCTTATGTGCCCAGTTAAACCAATACACTAATATCTTGTGTGTGTGTGTGTGTGTGTCAGTGGGTTAAAACACTTCTCTCATGATTATAAAGCTGCTGGTTCTCATTCTGTGGATGGCAGGATGGTTTCTGTATTGGGCCCTTGAGCAGGACCCTTAACCAGAGTTTCACCTGGTAGTGGCTGACCTGCCGTCTCAACTGCACGTCGCTATGGGTACAACTGTCTGCTAAATAAATGTGAATATCAATAGAAAAAGGAATTTTCCAGTTATATGTGTGCTTGATGGTTCTCAGCTATAGAAAGCAAATAAATCTGTAAGATGAGTCACTGTGCTTGCTGTTAAGATGTTATTGAAGTGTGGGAATTAGCCTGAAATCCGATGTACTTTGAGTAAGCAGCTTTGTCACCAAATGTACTTAGACGTGTAAGCAAGGCGAGTAGCATATTTACTGTAGATGCTGATCACTGGCTGTGTCACTATAAAATCCTGTATGACTTAATATGTGGAAGCCTGATCTCCCATGTGCATAAATGAATATGAATATGATGACCTTTGACCTTACACTAGGCTTGCCCTGGAGAGGGGTAAATTGGACCTATGCCCTCTGACTCTTTTTAAAATGGCTTCAGACCCTTCCTGAAAGCTTTGGTGACTGAATGACTCCCTCAATCCTGCCTAGAGATAAAAGATGACCTTTGACCCCCCCCCCCACCACAGTGCATTAAATGAGGGGTTGAGAATCAGTGGTTGCTTGCTAGCTAGTAGGCTGCTGTCATCTCTGGCATGCACTGTAATTCTGGCTCGAAGGAGCCTGGATTCGGGGGTGGAGTGTGACTCCATGGGGTTTCCCTCTGTCCCTGCGATTGGAAGAACGCCGGTTCAATTCCTGACCTTGGCAGAATAGCCACGTTGCCGCTGGGCCCTTGAGTAAAGCCCTTATCCTCTTCAAAAAAATCCCAAGTCTGCTGTATAAATGGCCAGCCCTAATGTCTAAAAGGAGAGCACAACAGGATCATTATGTGTACAAAGCATCATTTTAACAACAAAAAAACTTAACATAATTCCAAGGTTCCTTATTCTTACTCTGCAACGATGCCAGAAAAATCCATGCTGAATGCTTGCTGGCATTTGGAGATACTGGAGAGTTGAGCAGCTTCTAATTGTCATGCTCTTGAGTTCTGGATTCACACGCCAGCTGTGGCTGGGGAGCTGACCCTGTCTGTACCGGCTGAGCAAGGGGAGACTAGATACAGGTGGAAATAATTGGGCCTGCCCGTGGTTCTGGCCCAGCTGAAGTCTGAGCGTGGTGTGATTACACCGCGTCCCGTGTTCCTGGCTCCAGCCACCAGCGTTGGGTCTCTGAGCACAGTGTGACGTGCTGAAGGTATGCTATTCCAAATATGATGCGATCTTGCT
Source organism: Gnathonemus echidnorhynchus (assembly GCA_026776725.1). Taxonomy (NCBI): domain Eukaryota; kingdom Metazoa; phylum Chordata; class Actinopteri; order Osteoglossiformes; family Mormyridae; genus Gnathonemus; species Gnathonemus echidnorhynchus. The sequence continues at coordinate 16,141,000 of JAODJU010000033.1, forward strand.
GTTGGGAACTAGGGCACACATTTCTAAAATGCGCTAATGAAAAATGCATGCAGCATAAAACCTTTTGACTGGCTAAATATCAAAGCAGTTGCTTTAAAAATATACTGAATACTGGATAAGCAATTAAAGGAGATAGATGAATGAAACATAAATAGTTTTGACCACACAAAAGGTCCTCTAAAGTAAGTCTGATGCATTATTATAATTAAAGGACACCAGGGAGTGGAAATTTCCAGGTACTACAGGCGAAAGCTGTTTGATCGTTCTAAAACATTTTGTCCATGCTAATGATACTGCTTCTAACCGACACTTAACACACATAACACATACAGTCTTTACTCTTGACTCCCAAGCAAAGCTTCTTTGTATGCCTCTGTTTCAGTGGAAGCCAAGGTTAATAGTACATGATAAAGCACCATACTGCATATAGACAAGTAGACAAATGAAAGGTAGCATGTGCTGTTCACCAAACGATCTAAAATGCTCCACAGTGTATCAAAGCTGACCGGATAATGAGCTCTGAAGTAAGGGCCCTCGGGGTAAAATCTAGGCCTTGGGAGTCTGCATTGAGGTATATGTCGTTAATTAACCTGAGCGCGAGTGCTGCCCGCAAAGTAAACACACTCATTATTTAACCGTAGAAGATTCTGGAAGTTGGCATCACTGTAGTCGTAGCGATGCTCGTAAATCAGGGTACGTATCACATTGGAAATGGAATAGTGCAGCATCATCATTGGGTTCAAGTATCCGCCTCAAAAGAGAAAGAAAACAACACGCTTAATATATACACAACTTAAAATATGCAACTATGGAAAGAACAGAGAAAAATTAACATATAGTATACTAAAACAACTGGCAAGAACATAATGCAATAATTGATGGTACACACTTCATATCTGAGGCCATGTTATTCGTCACTTCAACTGTGAACAGAAAAACAGTCAGTCAGTTTCTGCTTTTGAGCTTGTGGGAGTTTTACATGCACAAAAATGTTCTAAGGGCAGAATGAAAAATGACTGGTTTACAGAGATAACCAATCGGATTGTAGAGGAGGTGGGTCTAAGCAAGTAGAAGAGGTGGGACCGAGGCATCTAATTGGTTGGTCCCACCTTGTCTACAATCTGATTGGTTAACTCTCTGAACCAGTCATTTTTCGTTCTGCCATCTGAACTTGCAATAATCCAGCCCTCCCCTATAATTCTGAGTAGGATAAGCAGTCGCAAGATGGATGGATATTGTGATTGAAAGTTAATTTTAAATTTCATGCAGGTAAGGCATTTAATTAAATGGAATATTAAAAATAAGGTTGGTAATTTTCAAAATCAGATACAAGTGAAGTCTGGCTTAAAAAGTTCTTTTGGATATAAAACTGATTTATGCGCATAGACTTTGTGCATAAATTTGCAGCAAGCTCATTTAATGGAAAGTACTCAAGCAAAGGTATTAAATTGTTTTGCTTAGATGGACCACAGCAATCTACTCACATAACAATATAAACCCCACTGAGTGCTAATTGGTCAAGAGACACTTCATATGACAATGCGGAAAAAATACAAAGTAGCTTTTATTTGAAAAGCCTTCTAATCTTTGATGCCTCCAGAATTTTAAGTGCATCCAATTGCACATTTTACTAATAAATATAAAAAACACTGAAGAAGGTGCCATGGCTCTGTTGGTAGCCCTGTAGGTTCAGGTCTTCCATGTTCTTCCCATGTTCATGTGTGTTAAAAATATTAGAAAAACACAACTACCTACCCTTTGCCATGGAAGTACTTCAGACACAACACTGCATTAACTAATGAGGGCCTTACTATTTTATTTTGAGATAATAGTAATAAAACAATAACATCCATCCATCCATCCATCCATCCATCCATCCATGCATGCATGCATCCATCTTCTAACTGCTTATGCCTGTCAGGGTCGTAGAGACTGGGCAAACACAGTCACACAATAATGGCAGTAATCTGAAATTCTGGGAGTTTGGCTATAGCACCACTAGATGGCAGTGTTCATCTTTTAATGGTGTTATCCGGAATTTTGAAGGAAAAAAAAGCAAACTTGCATCCATCCATCTTCTAACTGCTTATCATAGTCGGGGTCATGGGGTAGCCAGACGCCCATTCCAAGAAGCATAGGGCACAAGGCTGGGGTACACCCTGAACAGGATGCCAGTTCATGACAGAGCACACATGCACAATCGTACTTTAGATATGCCAGTTAACCTACCTACATGCCTTCGGGCTGCAGGAGAAAACTCACGCAAGACAGGAAGCGAATGCCAGCTGCACATGCAGAATGCTGGCGGCATTCAACCCCCCAACTCTGGGGGTGAAACCTCGCCACAATGTGGCGGCCATGTGGACAACAGAAAACACGATTCGATCCAAACTGACTGAGGATCGGATGGTCATACTGCTAATAATAATAATAATAATATAGTAACATTATTATTATGTGATAAACTGTGTTCTAAACCATTTTCTTTGCAGTCTCTCCAACACAGAGAATGACGTGTAGCAAAGCTGATTTATATGTAGCTTACTCTGTTTGTTTTCTCTCAGATGTCAACAAAAAAACAGGAACCAATTGACAATATACACCTTTGAAAGCTATGTAAGACACGTACCATCACCAGTCTCTGTGTTCCCAAGATCTTTGCTGAAATGTACTTTATATGGCATTTAAGGAGAAACTTCAGCTTTGAGGAATACGGATTAATGATGAGTGCTGTTTTTACATAAAATGTTTTGTTATACAGGCGTCTCATCCAGGGTGTCCCTTGTCTTTTTTCCTCTGGTTCGTGGGATAGTTCCTAAGCTCACTTTTAAACTGTACTCACTAAGCACTTACTGTATGGGAAAAGGGTGGATGGGTGTTTAGAGGTTCATTGCGGATATTCATTCACCTTTGGGCTCTTGGGGAACGCCCTTAATCCCCAGCTGCTGTAGTGACAGGCTAGCCTGTCTGCTGAATGTAATCGTAGATGTAATTTTATACTAAGGCTACAATATAAAAATCCGTACTACTATTCATTGTCTTGTTGGTTGTTCACATATATATATATATATTCCAAAGCATAACACTTTATTTATAATTTTTAAATCCTCCACTGGTATTTATTTTTCATGATAGGACATTACTTATATGCAGCAGCATAAATATATTTAATTTATTTTTTATTTAACAGCCTGTAATTTATGCAAAGCTCATTCCTCAAAGTAATGGTTTATTAGCCTTTTTCTTAAATACTGCAGAAGTTCTGGCTTAAAAAAGGCATTTTTCTGACTTATAACAGCAAGTAGTAAGAGGTAAATTCCATTACACTGAGTGCCGCATTCTTTTAAATGCATCTTTGAAGCTATGCAACACTTAAAAAATATTTATTCAAATATATTTTTACATATATACTAGCACCGATGTCAATATATAACTAAGAATGAAGCTGCTGGGGACTAATTAAAGAACAGCAATGAAATTAATGAATGCAATAGGACTGGTAATTAATTACTGTGATGGATAATTGCACGGATTTATAACAAAAGACCTGCTAGCTCAGGTACCAGTTACGCCCATGTAGCAATACTTTTCAGCAAAGTACTTTACTTGATTTGCTCGGTTGAGTATATGGTCATAAAAATAGATATGATGAAAAATTCATATGTGAAAGTCATAATTTAAGTTATTAGCTTAGGAGCTTCTACAGAAAATACATTTCAGGTTGAAACTGTGTGATATTACAAATGGAAGAAATCAATATGGTTACATTTTTCTAGAAAACAAATACAACTAAATTAATTTGAATTTACTTCATATACTGTAGTTATATTATTTTTGACATTCTCAAGCAGTCAAAACACGGATACATTATGAACACAAGGGATATCTAATAATAATAATAAAAACCTAGTACTGCTTTGGTTTTCAACTTTACGTCATGTTTTAACCAAAAGCTAACATTCTGCATGCTAGAAATTTCCATCATTAACTTTTAATAAATATTCGCTTGAGCACCTTGTGTGTCTTCAAAAAAGATAACATTTTGTACATTTTCCCTTGTCCATGAATAGCGGCATTGTTTGGATGTAACAGATGATTACTTTGAAATAACAGTTTGCCTCTTTTCATCTTTTCACAAATTGTTCCCACATTTTATTATTATTATTATTATTATTTAATAAAGTAACATAACATTACTCTGTGTTGTGTATTGTGGTGATTTGGAGACAATTCCCTACTGTAATATTAGCTTGTTAAAGGCAGATGTTCTAGACTCTAATGTGTGTATTTCTATCAATCAATGCTTGAATGATTAGTTTTTTGATGTAAAATTAGATGTATGTATGTGCCAAGTTTTTTCCCCAGTGAACTTTCAGCCCTGACTGAATAAAACCACCGTTCTCCCATTTTAATAATGGTGCTAATAATATTACATACATGAAATATCATTCAATAGGCCATAAAACCAGCATGATTTTTCATTTTCAATAAGCACTGGATTACAGTGATTACAGTGATCCACCTGGGGTGGGCCAGCTCACTAGGGCACAGAAATAAACTGTAAAAATTGGATACCAAGTTATATGTTTATGTCATTGACTGCCAAAACTTACAAATAGCCTAAACTCAATGATTCCTGCAAGTAATTAAATTATAGTAACATATCTTTTCTATCTTATCTTTAATTTTTTCTGCATCTTCATCTGCATCACCATTAGTAAGCCATGACAAAGATAATATTTTCTTGAATTGCGGTAACTATATAGTGCACTTCAGTACACGTTACACCACAGCTTTAGTAAATAATGTGTTCTTGGTCCAGACATGTGACATGGGTGTTGATTATTTTTGTGCAACCACACAGGTAGTTCCGACAGTCTAATAACAGTTCTATATTAATGCACACTAATTTCATTAGTGGTACAAAATTTGTTTTATTACAGTAAATATGTTAATACAAAAAGCTGTGTGACATTTTACTCATAAATAAGCAGTCATTCTTCACAGCATAATTTTTCTTGGTTTTTAAAATGCAAGTGCCTGTCTTGACGGTTTCTATGGTAACTTAATGAACTTTCCGCTTCCAGTGAGTAGCCTGACCAGACAATCTGACCGTACATTGGAATATTATTAACTGCTAATTTTCTTCTGAAAAATCAACTGTAGCTAGTTTATTCTAATATTATTTTTTGTTTGTTTGCCATGGCATAAGCAGGATAAACCAGGTGTGGGGTTATATGAAAATAACTCCAAATGGTTAGCGGCGCTCTGCTTCACGTTGAGCTGCATTACACCAAGTTGTCATAAATTATTTTCATATAGCTGCACACCTTGTAATACATAAAAACCTACGATAAAATAAAATTATCCCGGTGATAAAATACAGCATCTTTGTTGTTGTTGACATCAGGAAAACAGGATGCCCTTGTCTCGCAAGTGCAAAAACATTTTGCCAAAACACCTTGTTGTCTCCACAACGTGCCTAGAGGTTACTGTCAAAAGGATCTTCCATACAAACAATGAACTAAAGCATCATAATAAACCTGGCGGTTTGATCTGTAATTCAGTACTATAAAGCACTACTGTGCACTTACCACCCATTACCCATATGATTCTTAAAAGCAGAACATGAGATTTCACTGGGGTGCCACACGTAAATACTGGGGTGCGTACCCTAGTCAAAAGGCTCTAGCGATGTCTATGAACTGAATGCAGGTCGACTGGAAAAAAAAAAAAACTTAAAAGATAGCCATATCGAGAGCTAAACTGTCTGCAAAGCTACTACACGGAAAATTTTTGGCCAAAAACTTTAGCATTGCATCCAATTTATCTTTATTTCATATAGTTTGCAGTGTCACCATGGGATGAGCTATGGAGCAGCATTATGGGTTGGAAGAAATTCCCCTGGATCCACCTGTCACCTAATTAAGAGCCATCCAAAGGTCGAGCTGAGCTGCGGAGTTAAAAAAGCAGACTGCAGACTTTGAGGTTATAGTGACTGAGCAATTACTGAGGCATTGTGGGTAGCACAGAAACCTTGACAGGAACAGATGCTGCACTGTAAAATTCCACTTTGGATGGGAAACTTGAGAACGCATTCCCTGGATTGTAGTGGTAGGACAGAGAAGAACAGAGAAGCTTTAATTTGCACGTGTTGACTTTGTAAAATAATAGGCAGCCAGGTAGCAATAATGGGCTGGATAATCCAGGTAAAAATTCCACGATGTTTTTGAGTTTTTTTCTAGTTCCTAGATTGCCTATGATGCAATGCTGTCCGTCCGTCCATCGAGTATTGAGGATCATTACTTTTTCGTTTTTTTTTTTCTTGAGACCCGACATTAGATGTTCTGGGTCACCATAACTTGCCAGAAAAAGATCTGAGTGCACCTTAGAACAGATCCTACAGAACTCCATGGTACCTGACATCTTCCAAATGAAACTGTAGTATGTGTTGATGGTAATAGAAAATCTATCCCAGACATGCCTCCATACTTATTGGCACTTACTGTACCTCCTATAAAGGCAAATGGGCTTAATCCATGCCAGTACATCGCACACCATAGCAGCCTTCACCAAGCCGTTTGTTCTGGGAATCAAGAATCCTAGACTACAGGCGTCCTTTGGTTTGTAGCACACATGCATTAGCCTGCTTGCTGAGAAAAGGGTGATGAAGGCTGATGAATCTCACCATCACATCTTTACGCATTTCAGCACATCAGGTCCTGGATTCGTTCCACCCCTCTACTGCAGACGTGTATTTTTATGCTTAATAAGGGGTTTATCTAGTAGCTCCGCCTCTTTGGAGTACTTGGAAACCTCAGCTGATTTAAAATGGCTTGAATGTTTAGCCTTTACTTCAAACCAGTGAGCAGATGCTATAGTTGATATTAATAACGGGAATCTGGGCTGGCCCAGATATTTTACATTTATAGTTTCTTGCCCACTAGCTATTATGTGATGGTAGCTGGAACTAGTAACAATAATTCATTATATGCCTAGTTTATTTTATAATACAACAAAAATAAATGTAACAGTGAGTCATATGAAACATTCCAACCATGACATCCTTTTTGCAGATTTTTGTCTATGTGTTTGTCACTTCTACCCATAGACTTGATACATTTCATGTTGCTGATGATATCTTTTGGGGTAAGTGATTTGTTTCTGAGGCGTGGAGCTTGATGGCTTTACAAATGCAGCATTTTGTTGTTGTTGAATGAGACATTATTGGTTTATGCTTAGTGAACTGTTGCTGTGGAGACATCAGCCTATTTTTTAATTACATCTACAGAATTCATTCATACTTCCATCGACACTTTTGACATGACATTGTGTGATTGGTCGCTCTGTGGCCAGTTTATTAGGCACAACTTCTTAAAGCAAACAGCCTGCTCTTCCAAACAGTGAAATGTATGGCTGCAGCTGAATACAAACAGCACACAGAGAGGGTCAAGGTGTTCAGTTACTCTTTGGCTTTGCATTAGAAGGTGCCAGACATGGTGGTTCAAGTATCTCAGAAACAGCCAATTCCTGGAGATTTTTGCACATTACACTCTCTAGATTTTACAGAGAATGGTGTGATGAACAAATGTCAAGTCTTTTCTGTGGATGAGAACACCTTGTTACTGAGAGAGGACAGAGGAGAGTGGCCAGACTTGTTAAAGCTAACAGAAAGAGTACAAGTGCAAAAATAATAGCTCAGTACAACAGTGCTGTGCAGAAAGGCTTCTCTGAACACACAACTTCTCTATCTTTGAAGTGGTTTTGGAGGCAAAAGTTCCTACTGACTATTAGCTTGGTGTACCTAATAAAATGGCCACCGAATGTATAGCTGCTCCACCTGATAACTAATAATCCACAGGAGAAAATTCCCAGCTTTAGTGGAAGTTTACAAATGTTCTGTCCTATCAACAATCTCTTACTCCCTTAATCCTGTACAAAACCGGAGTGCGTTACAAGATAATTACATAAATGAGCTAGCAGCCACCTCAGTAATCAATAGCAGGAGCCTCCGGCAATCTGCTAATGGACATACAGCAGTTTTCCTCATTTTGGCAGAGAGCTTTGATACAATCCAGTGTTTGGGGATTCAGCATCTGACAATATTAACGCTATCTTACTCAAACTATTTTATTAATGGTAGCATGCAGAACCCAATACTCTGCAAAATTCTATTAAAGAATGTACTGTATATATTAACAGCACAAATGTGTTTGAGATTTATAACCGTAGACAGTTTAAAATGTAAATGAGCTGAAGTGTTGAACTGAATGCTGGCTTTATCACAGGTTTCATTCCTAATAGAGGTAATTTTTTTTGTTACATGGTCCTCAGGGCTGATTGCGTTGATCCTATTGAACCACACTGTAGATATTAATGTCAACACTGTTCTGAAATTGGAATAAGTTTGAGTTACCAATGTATATATTGTCAATTACTAAGTAAGATATTGTTAAAATTGCTTACAAAATTTGCTTACAAGAGATTGGTAGAATAATTAGCATATGTGAAAAACAAACACTGTAAACACGGCCTTGTAAATAAATTGACACACGTCTGCCTTTTTAGTACCCCATTCATGAGTTAAAATATCATTGTTTACCTTAGATTATGAGCAATTTATTCCCACCCTAATGATTTGCATATTCATATTTCTGGGATTTCTAGCTGGGATTATCATCTTCATGAACAAAAGCTGTTTTGTTATATTTTTCATTGGAGTACCCTTTCAGTAGATAACAGTAATCTGGATTTCAGTAATGAATTCAGAGAGCGATAATAGGAACTGACTTCAATCTATTCAGTTTCACTGATATTAATTTCAAATGCCCTTTGCAGAAGCAAATCTGGGGTGATGTCTACACAACGAAACTGGAAATGGAATAATCAGCACATTGGATTGCAGACCGAGAGAGAGAGAGAGAGAGAATAAAAATCTGTGCAGTTTAATTCTAATGATGGCTGAAATCCCTTGTTCAAGTCACATGGGTCTAAATTTAATCACAACCTCTCACAGCACTTCCTCAGTAGAATTACAGCACGCCTGTTATGCTGTTGTATTTATGCTTTAATTATGCAAAGACTATACAATGCACTGTTACACAAATACCAAAACTTAAACTACTGTAATTTGCAAGAACTAAGTAAAATGGATTATCATAAATGAGCTGCAGACAAAATGTAATGACACAGGGCATTTACAGTGGTGCAAATAATATTTTATACAATTAGATAGTGTGGACGAAATAAAAGACAAATAAAATAAAATAAAATAAAAGTTATCAGTACAGATAAGCAGGCACAAAGCTCACGGCTGTGCAGCAGGAAGGTGAGGGGAGGTCACTGCCTGTTACTGACTGTGCTGATCTGTGCATCAGCAGGAAGAAACTTCTTTATCAAGGATTTTGTATCACGTTTGGTGGTTTGTCTTTCTCCTCTTTTAATTTTTCATAACCCATCTACCTTCCAAATGCTTTTGCAGTACAGGACTGCAGATGCTGGTGTCTATCCTAGGCAGCACAGGGTGGAAGGTAAGACAGCCCCTGGAACTGGATTCCGGTTCATCATAGGGTATCCACGTACTGTCACATGCTGAGGGCTGTATGGGCCAAACAGAGACCACGGCTTACCGAGTACCTGCAGCAATCACACACAGCACAGGGAGAGCCATGCTCACAGGGCTGAGGGAACTTTCTAAAGCCTCGACCATAGAGGTATGAGGGAACCATGTTATTCGTGAAGCACCTGTGCCTTTTAAACCGTCATTACATTACATTACAGTTATTCAATAAACTCATGATTTTGCTTGCATAATACAATGGCCTTTGCGAATAACATCTTCTAAAATGCCATATGTCCACGATTCGGTAGTATGATCACATCCATCCATTTTCTGTAACTGCTTATCCTATTCGAGGTTGTGGGTGGTCCAGAGCCTATGGGTGCAAGGCAGTGAACAACCCAGGATGGGGCACCGACCCATCGCAGGACACACTCACACACAGGCAATTAGGTAACTGCAATTAACATCGTCATGTTTTTGGACTGTGGGGGACATCTGGAGTACCTGCAGGAAACCCCAGGACAACATGGGGAGAACATGCCAAGTCCACACACACGGAGCTGTGGCGGAGACTTGAACCAAGGTCCCAGAGGTGTGAAGCAATATTGCTAATCACCATGCCGCCATGCCACCCCCCAGTATGCTAAAAGTACTCATCAATTCTTAAAAAGAATACAAATGAAGTAGTATTGCACTTTTCCGACGTGCAAAATAAGACAAATGCTATCATCAGATCTTCATTATATATAAAGAACATATCCTTAGATACATCAAGTCATAATGCATTTTGAACACTAATGCTTTTAGCTTTTAGGATAATGAATGTAAAGGCATATTTGGATATTTTGGTTAATGTGTGAGGGCCACTTTAATCCCAGTTACAGAAATACATTCATCAGTTAAATATAATGAACACCAGGTCTTTCATCTTCCTGTTCAATCAATAACTAAAAGACTAAGTGAAGTAAAATGGCTGAATTAGATCACTTTCTGTACTGTGAGAATGTGTGATTGTGTGTGATTATACTCTAGAACTTCATATTCTTGAAAAAAATAAAGTTATTTAATTATATGCAATTATTGCTGCATAATTGCTGTACTCAATATGCTACACTTAAATCTCTCTGTACCACACAAACTCTCCATACTTGCTTTTCTCAGATGATAAATATCTGGTATTTCTGAAGTTGTGACGATGATATTAGAACAGTAACTGCCTGTTGGAGGGCTGTTAATCTCTGAAGAAAGTCCAGACATCAACAGCTGAGCCGGGAAACAATTTACGGCACTCAGCTGAGACACAGACATCTTATCTGCTCGAGTTCGTCTGTGACGGCTTCTCCAAACCAGAGTCCCCGGGAATTATCTCTGTCAAGCATACCTGCAGGGGACGCACAGTCCCACTGCGGGGCCCTTCATCAGCATCCGTGACCACATGGGTTAATCAGAACCACACTGGGGAACTAGCTTAGTTGACATAAGCTCTCCAACCGCAGACTCCAACCGTTTCCAACAAAATCCTTATACAAGAAATCATCCCTTTAAATGCCAATTCTCAGAGGTGATCCTAGGGTCTGTTGGGGCCCCAAGCAAAAATTCACTGGGGGCCCCCCCTCTAACCAGTTTTTGTCATCATTTTAATAAATTTGGCTCTCGTTCGCCATCTAGTGGCTTGGGGGCCCCAAGCAGCTGCATGCCCTGCCTGCTGACAAGATGTGCCTCTGCCAATTCTAACAGAAAAAAAATTAAAAAAATAACACAAATCTCCTATATATGAAACCTATCACTTATAGAATGATCCATCTTCTAGCCCCAGGAATGGATGTCAGTCCATCAGAGGGCACATACTACAGGTGACAGGAGACGGTTAGTATAAATGCACGTTTTTGGACATAGCAACATGGGGAGAGCAAGCAAACTCCACATACATAGACGAGGTGGAACTCAAACCCCCAACCATGGAGACGTGAGCTACCGTGACATCCACGCCTATAAGCTTGATTTAGGCTCATTTACTTTATGTCAACAGCTTCAACCTTTGCTATTTGGATCTTGGAACATGCATACAGCTACTGAACAAGTTAAAGCCACGACTTACAGAACAGGCAAAATATTAATACAATATGTAATAATGACAATAATTATGCAGTAATAGTAAAAGTTCCTACATAGGGTGTTGTACTGCACCTTGAGCCTGTGACCAGTCAGTGCCATGCGATGTTTTCATGAGCGTCACAAAGTATTGCGTGTGTTATTATGAATGATGGTAATTAATCCAGATTTTTAATGCAACAGGGTTTATTGGCAGTCCTTTTGTAAGTATGAGCTGTCCGTTTGTCAGACGTCATTAACCTGAAGACTGCCTGCATACTCAACATGCAAACATACAGACTGCAGCTTCCCTGGAATGTGTTCACGGGCTTTACAGCGCTGGTGCTGTAGCTGTTAAATTAACATAGCAACCCCTCCCCTGCCCCCCCCCCCCCCTTCACAGTTAGACTTTCTGATGATGAGCATAACCCTTTGACAGCACTACATGGGAAGCAACATTTTGCTTAACACTCCCAACAACATTACCTCAGGCAGCCATGAAGGGAGGAAGAAGCTGAAGGCACCTTGTGAGAATGTCACTGTCAGCACATTAAAATGGGAGGGAAACACATGACACAGGGATCTGGCAAGGAAACGCTTATACACAAATCTGCCTTTCCAAGTGGCAGGGATGATTTCCACACACATGGAAATGAAGGAAAGAAAAAACGCCGGGTGGATGTGAAAGGAGCCATTTATGGGTCTTGGGACTGACATTAATTGCTATCCGAGATACCAAATGGGACAAAATATGTCCATTTTCCAAACATTTGGTTAGGGTTGCAGGAATTGATCTTGGGCAGCAGAGGATACAAGGCTGGGGTACCCCCTGGATGGGATGCCAGTCCATTGCAGGGCACATACCTAAAACCACTATGGACTATTTAGAGACACCTATTAGTCTGGCTGCAGGTCTTAGAGCCGTGGGAGGAAACTGGAGAACTCAGAAGAAAACATGCAACCTCCACACATACAGAACACACAAATGTATCAGGGGCAGAACATGCAACATGTGGGTCTAAATGACATGCCAAGCCCTGGTCACATGACTCTCCCTCCAAGAGAGCTGGAAGATGCACCCACTGTTTAATGACATCATTATCATCACTGCTCAACAGAATCATGTCAGAGATCGACTGCTGAAGGAAAACCAAGCACTTCACGGTTAGAGGAGCAGGCTGTTTCTGCCTGTAAAATGAACCTTTTCTGTGTACTTTTTTATCAGAAAGGAAGCACAGCAAAATTTTGGTATATAAATGCAGAATCTCACTCCTTGGGCCAAAACACCTGAATTTAAGGGCTTAAGGTAATTCATAAATGTTTTATGGAAGTAGTAAGGAAGTAGTTAATCATAACGGCTGTTGTTATGATTCCGAGTAAAATATGCTGAGCAAACATGATCCTATGAGGATGAGGATTAGAGTAGCTGGACTGTTTCGCTCCCAAAACTCCTGCGGGGGGTGAGAGAAAAACAAAGCAGGAGAGATTAGTTTGGGGCACAAACAGACAGGGCTGGATCTACCTTTTCAAGGGCTTTAGGCGAAGCTTTACTTGGGAGCCCCCCCACCAAAAAAATCTAAGATAATTCTACTTCCTCCACTGCTGAGGTAATTCGAGGGTTTTGCCTATAGCTAGAGCTGACCATGTATATAATATATATATTTCATGACTTTGCCTGAGCCCCCGTGTGCTGAATGGATCCTAGGCAGCTCCCTTCTTTGCCTATGCCTGGATTAGGTCCTGTTAACATTTTGGGAGAGGGGCAGGTATAGTTACAAACTCTTAAAGTTTTTGTGTGTATTCTCCAGTAGCTAAAAATTCTACTGTTTATCTATTCTTGTTAATCCAACCGTTGACAACAAGCCAAACAGCAATCGCATGTAATGAGCCACAAAGAGGAAACAGGTGTGAGAGATCGAGACAAAAGACTAGGAAACATTAGAAAAAGCCGGGATGGCCAGTGACACCTGCTGGCCAAACGGGAACATGACGGGATGGTAGGGACAGATCCTGACATCAGGTGAGAGACAGATGAAGTTCACGTCAAATTCTTAAAATTTCGTAGACCAAAAATATTTCGAATGTCTTCGTATTTTTAGGCCTTGAAATCTAAATTGGAACTGATTTAATTTAACTAGTTACGCATAATTGTGGAAAACTTTTTAATGGAACATGGAAACTTTTTAAAGAGGATAAAGATATTTCAAAAACACCTGAAAGGTGCCAGCTGGTCTGTAAAAGAACCAGAAACAGAAACGCAGATCTGGAAACAGGAGGAATTAAAAACAAAAATATAAATGACTCAATATATTAATTTACGTTAATTGTTAATGAATACCAATCAATCACACATTGAGCTAAATCAGACAGTAACAAGTAGCTCAATTATACAATAAAATACCCTTACCATTAGTTTATGGGACAACAACAAATATTTGTCTGGGTATATTTACTGGATTATAATATCTGCAGAATAGGATTTAAACAGTTAATCTTTATAGTGGAGATTCAATTAGGTGAAATGCTTTCTCAGTTGCTGAGCATCTTATATTATGCAAAAACCTCTGGCTTGAATCAATCACTGGACACTTTCCAGTCTAAACTTCCGTTTTTGACTCAATCCAATTTGATTAAATCTAACCTTACAGGGATACATCGATGGTGAGACTTTCATATGCTGTTCACATTTGGCAGGCCATCCAATTGGGTTATCTGACAAATTTATGTTTTTGTAAGAATGATCAAGAGCCAGGACTGATCATATCTGATTTCTGGTTTTATCTTCTCTTGCTTTGATGACTCGGTCCACTCAAGGGCAGATCTCTACTTTCTTCATTCCAGAAGTTCTTTTGTTCTTGTGGTAGGGAGGAATTCACACTCAGCCCTTCACATTGATCAAATCCACCTCATGAAGTTGTCTCAAGCTCTGTATTCCCACCCGATGCTCTTCATCTGTTCTGCTTATGGAAAAAAATAACTTCAGTAGTTCCCTCTATTCTTTCAGGAGGCTTTACATTATTTTTACTGTTGCCAGGGTGTGGAATCTTTTTGCTTAGCAGTCCCTGTACGTTAAAAACTTTAAAAAGCATTACAGTTACTTTTCAAACTACTTGTGATTATAATATTTTGAGCCTTCTCCCTTGCCACTATCTTTGTTGTGTGACAGAAGTATAAATATATACACCCACAATTACGGTGGAACTAAAAGCATGGATAGTGACATAGCTTTTGTGTCGTTTCTGAAAATGCAGTAATTTAGATGTGGAATGAGGTTAAAATGCAGAATACCGGCTTTAAAATCACCCAAATTAAACTCTTAAATTATAGGATGTTTTGCACGTATTTCTCCAGAATTTTTGGTAATTGCATAATTACATCATGCTTTTTGTATATTTCTAAGTGATTTAACGTAGTCAGACATCCAGCATCACAGCGGTGTTTCCATTGTTAGTTTATGCAAGGGACCTATCAAAATGCTGAAAGGAAAAGAACAGTTCTGGTACAGCTAATGACTGGCAGGCAGACATGTACAAAATATAAAATGTAAAAAACACACACACACACAACTCGACAGAAGATCAAGAATGCAGTTCTGCAGATAAGCACAGATGAAAGATGATTACATATAGATGGTTATATGAAATAAGGAAGATACATATAATAATTGTACTTATTGGTGTATCAATATAAAATGGTATACATGAGGAACCTCAAAATGCAAGCCACCAGCAAGTCTCAGGGACAGAAGGTTACAGGTTGCAGTTTTGACATGCCAAAAAAAAAAAAAAGTGGTTTATGAGAGGGATGAAACACCATCTTCTGTGGATGAAACACCATCTTCTGTGAAACGTGCTTGGGCCCGTGTGCCTGTCACTGGAACTGGCTTGTCATTGACGTGGCTGCAGTTGGGAGCAGCAGGATCACTTTACAGACCAAACACTGCCAAAACAGCCAGATTTCCCTTTCAATAAAGCTTCTCCTCATTGCATGTTTATTTAAAAAACACAGAAACTCTTATAAAACACTGGCAAATGATTTCACAAATGAAAACGGAGTTATATCGCATCATCCGAGTACAAACAGAATGAAAATCACACTGTAATAAAGACATTTATGCTTTATGTTTTTATTCAGTTTATTTTAAATATAATCCTCACTTTCCCATGAGTCACTGGTACTATGAAGATGATATGATCAGTCTAACAGAAGCAGGAATTTTCTGTCAGGTACTAGCACAAAAATCTAAAGTGGCAATTTCACAATACACAAGAAACAGTATACAGATTACCAATAAGTACTCATGAAGAATAAAAAACATTAATTTGTGAGGGGAAATCCATGTAATTTACAAATTCAGTTTTCAAGTGTGCAACCCTGACAATTACCATTCATGATAACAGATAGAGAGCGAAAAAATCATTTTGCCATGTTGAATGAAATCCAAGCTTGTCCCTGAAAAAAAAATCATCTTCGAGCTATATGAGGAAGCATAATTTGCACCTAAGGAACAGAAAAAGTGACACTTGGGTCAAATGATCTTATCAACCTTGCTAATGAAGATCAGCTTAAAATATTTTCTCTCAGGTTCCTTGTTCCACAGTCACTGATGTAGTGCAATCTGATTAGGAACTAAGGGGCTTATCTGTTGTGCACTGAGACTCTCTCTGAAGTCCAGGGACACCAAGAAGCAGGAGCTGTCAGAACTTAATGTGACAATATTGCTGCAGAGGACAGCCAACATTTGTTTGGTCTGTACTTCATCTTCTGAGTTCTGACAGCCTTCTGGGTTATTGACAAACACACATTTGAGGAGCTAAAACTCCTAGCTGGAAAGCTCACTTGACCCCACTATAAGGATAAAATGTTGAATATTTTGACTGGCTAAAAAAATATTTGTACATTATTTTATTAAACAAAAAAGCTAATAAATTACAATTAAAATAACAAAACCAAAATAAACAGAGAAATACTTGAGCAACATTAAATAGCCTTTGTTGTCTTTTTAGTTTAAAATGTGGTAAAATCCAATATCCCTAAGAGGAAGATACATAAGTTAGTACTGGAGAACTATTTTCCATGTTCTTTAATTTATAGCTATTTTGCACCAACATGTCCTTAGATTTATATATATTTTTGATGTTAATTAAGCCTCTGTTTAGCAGGGAAACTGACAACAGTTTCTTGGTTTCTTTAAAGGAAGTGCTCAAGTTATGATCTAGGAATATGGTTTCTCAGAAAATCCCAGAAATAAATATACGAGACAAATAAGAGAAATGTTACTGTAAACAAATTGCTTCTTCTGGACTGGCTTGGGGGATTTAAAACTCATTACCACTCATCAAAATCATCCTGCTTCCATCCATCCATCTCAGGGTCACAGGAAGTAACATACATTGACACCTAAAATTGCCATTTTGGCTCTAACAAATGATTAACCGGCCTAGACAAACAGAGAGAGGAAAGATAAAGAAGTATAATCACAATCCTGCTGTGTATAGAAGACCTGCAGTGTGTAATTAATAATTAGTAACTGATTGCAGGTAAGTGGTAAGACTTGCCCCTTGACTGTCCTGCTTCCCCCAAAACGTCCAAGCCCCCACATCGCACAGTTATCTAATCAGGAATGATAATCACTGGACCAAGGATCGTGGTTAGATTATTATCAGATGTGGCCGTGGGAGGAATATTCTTCTGGCACAGCTTAATTTCAGCACTATAGGGAAAATCATCAAAAATGGTCACTTTAGTTTACTGCTTACTGCAATCCAACAGCCCTGACTAAATCTTCCATGCTTGTAAATGCAGGATGAACTTGATTAAACTGTTTTTAATAACACTGGGCCTCATTCACCAATATTTTCTTAAGAATTCTCTTAAATTTGTTCCTACGAAATTTGTTAAAAACAACCTACGTCGGATTCATGACGTGTTCTTAAGTAGCACAATTGTTCGCACCTTTGTTCTTAAGAATGGTGAATCCCACGTCTTCGTAACTGAAGGCGCGTGCCAGTTTGTCCGAATTAGCATAGGGAAACGCCCTGCAATTTCCCATAAAAGGGCATGAGACTGCAAGGAATGGCGAGGAGACGCACAGGCTGTAAGCCGCTTGGCAGTAAGAGGAAAAAAAACTTCAGTGATGCTTAAGTAGAAGTATTAATACAGTAAAATCCCGTTATAGTGGACTCGCTTATAACGGAATATCGTCTATAACGGACGAGGTCCGCTGGTACAGGTGTAGAAAGCATCGGATATAGCGGACTCGCATATAACGGAATATCGTCTATAACGGACAGTTTGCTTTTAGCTGTAGTTTTGTTCGGCTATAACGGACATGCAGCTCCACCTACAAGGCGTGTGGCCTGCCGGTGATATCCAGCGCAGATACGTAGTCGGGATTATTAATAGTCACGCATCTGCTCAGGTAAAGTTAGATTATTACATGTAAAATATAATAATCTATACCACAAGTGTGTCCTGTAGTTGTGTTCTGAGCATACAGCAACTCTGGATATAACGGACTTTAGATATAACGGACTGTTTTGTCGGGTATCTTTAAGTACGTTATAACTGGATTTTACTGTACAGGAGGTAAATGCAAATAGACGCATATTAATTTAGTAGCGTAACCAGTGGATATAAAGCCCCCAAGAAAGCTGATATATGGAGAGATATCACCTCCTCTGTGAACGCTGTGTGCCAAATAAATCTAAATGATCTTCAAACATGCGTTCCCTTCTCAGAGCACGACTGGCAAGATCTTCGAGAAGTAACAGAAATGCTATTTTGATAGCAAGGCCAATGCGCAGAAACAGACCTACAGGTATTTATAATCATGATCAACGTTACTACCATGAAAATAATTTTTACATAAAATTAAATTATTTTTTATATTTTACTTTTATAAATTATTCAAATACTATCATTTTATGAACTGTAGAATGAACAAAACTGCTATAACGGATTATTAAATTATTATTAACAAACTATCATTACTCAAATGTGCGTACGAATTGTCTTTAGTGTGCGTAGATTCTGTTCTTAGCTAAGAACAAATTCAGATAAGAAAACATTGGTGAATGTCAGAATCTTAGTAAAAAAAAGTGCGTTCATGGGGTTTGAACAAATCTCTTTGTAAGAACCGTTGGTGAATCAGGCCCATTGTTGGTTTGCTACAATTTCTGTGACTGAAAAGTATCTGTTTTTTATGCCATTTGCCAGTCGTTGTCAGGTAAGGTCTAAACTGGGCCCTGTAACTGTTTTCCAGAACATTGCAGACAGAGTGCAGGAAGGAAGAAAGAATGGAAGGATGGATGGAAGGTTGGGATGAAGGAAGGAAGGAAGAAAGGAATGAAGGTAAACTATAAGAAAGTGGGGGAAAGGTATACATAGTATAAGATATAAATATATACAGAACACTATATTTCAAAGTTATGCATACTGTTAAAAGTTAAACTGAAGAAAACTGATTGGTGGAAACTGCAGGATGCATCAATAACTAGAGGTCGACCGATATGGGTTTTTCAATAGCCGATGGCCGATATATGCTGCTGATATTTTTTGGCCAAAAATTGGACGTTTTCCCCTCTATTTGCATGAGAAAATATCACACAAATAATAACAAGCAATACACAAAATTTCTCAACTTTTTAATTTAAATATAAACTTAGATAACAAAAACACAATACAAATTGCAAACAAC
>JAODJU010000033.1:16160451-16173652 GCA_026776725.1 Gnathonemus echidnorhynchus
TTGGTTAATCGTCCAGTCTGTGAAGAAGGCATTCAAGTAAGAATTGCATTGTAGTATGACTCATTTCCTGGCGCGTAAAATTAATATTAGGTCAGCGTTCACGATTCGACTTCTGATATTCAGATCGCGTTCTAGGTCAAACTGGTTTGTTCAACTTTCAAGAAATTTGAGTTCTAGTGAGTTCGAGAACCGAGGTACCGCTGTATATGCTATATACGCAAAACAATATTTAAAGAATGTTTTATACATTATAACAACAGACATCAAAGACAAGCAAATTTGATACTGGCATATGACAAGCAAATATTGAATTGGTAAAACCAGTATTTTTGCCCAGGAGTTTAATGAAGAGAAAATACAGTTCACTGTCTAATTTTTAATCTCCAAAGAAAATAAATGTCAGGAATCTGTTTTTCCCCTCACAATTTTACATAAAGTGAGTTATTCTGAGCTACTATATGATTTTACTAACTTTCAGTTCTGGCAAAAGCACCCATAGATACACAGGTAGTGTATTTGAAATCAATATCATTGAAAAGGTGCAACTCCAATCCTTCCAGATATATCTACAATTCTATAGGAAAGAAAAGTTGTGGAGATGATTATTTTGTCCAAGAAAACAGACTGCTTCGTTAATAATTTATTGGATTCCTTGTAAAACTTTCGAAAGGTCAGATGATACTCGAGCAATATATAGAATTTCTTTGAGTATGCATTTAAGGCCAAACAGCACGAAAGCTTAATACTTATTTAAACTTCCAAATCTCATTGTTAGACTTGCTACAGGTAAGAAGACAAATGCGGCCATGAAACACGGAAATATGAGAAAGAAGTAGAATTTGTTTGGGGACACGAGAGAAGGTGGGTTTACTGAAATAGTGGGAATGAACGGAAATGAAATACAGCAGTTTCAGCTTCAGCACAAAGGAAACTAAACGTGGGTTGGGTAGCAAGAAGATAGGCCAGTAACCTACAGCGACCTTGGGCATCGGGGTGTAGACAGGTGTTATCTGATATTATTGATAATAAGACACAGGTGAAGTCAATGAATGACCTCATCACTTTACTCCTCCCCATTTTGGAACCCCCCCCCATCCACACACCCTGTGAAAGACTCTTCTAAAAGTTCCACATGAAAGTGAGGAATCTCATGGGTACACAACTTGATGTCAAACAAACATGAAACACTCTATGAGCTTCTACATTTGGCCTTGCAGAAAACCAGATATTTCCACATTGACACCATAAGTCTTTGCTTATTTTCATCTGTGAAAATAAATTATTCTGTAATGTTCAGATTAGTTATTCCTGGGGAGGGTAAGGAATCTGCCATGCGCAGACAGAACGACAAACAGGCCCAGTCAAACTTTAAGCAGACACATGGCAGATAAACTCAAAGCAATTCATTCAGAAAGAAGAGAATATGTCACATGTTAGACACAGTATCACAATGGTGTTTTAAGGGCTTTGGTGTTTACATGGGTCATTCTGCTTCCATTATGAAGATATCGTCAGGAAAAACCTAAATGCTTGTGGTATGGGTACAAGAAAATGTGTCTGTAGAAGACCAAGGAGAACATTCTTACTGGGTACTAATGCATTACAGTTCAGTCAAAAGCAAAATCATTAATTCCAGATTTTAAAGGTGACTATGAGATACTAACCATCTTTAGCCTGAGATTTGATGGGAGAATAATATTTAACTGCATGAAATCCTCGTAGGAAATGACAAGGTCAACCTAACTGACAACTTTACTCTTAGCGTTGCTTAGGAAACCCACGGCTGTAAATGAAAGCCACTTGGGGACCACTTTACTAGCTTTGCTGTCATCAGGGATGTGTCAGGCTGATGTAGCATTAATACTCTTACCTTCCTGGGTCTTCTTCTTTCTGTCCCTGGATAAGAACTCATTAACAATACTATGCTCTTTCTGCACACATCCGATCGCAGAATTCTGGGTTAGGCCATCTGAGGTACTCGTCTCCCTGAAGAAGAGTAAAGAGACCCACAATGCAAAGAGTAAGCGACAGAACCTCTTAAATTAGAAGTAATTCATAGCCCTTCCATGTCCAAGTGTAATTCTTCACAGCAGCCTAAAATATTCTTGACACACACACAAAAAAAAAATCACATTAGTGTCATTGTCCTATTAGGCGTTTAGTGTGGCAGAACTGGTCAACTCTACCCTGAGACCTTTAACCTTAAGACCAGGTCATAGATAGAGCAGGGGCTTACACCTATGCTGCACTGAAATTGCCGCTTGATCTCGGAAGAACAGCGTTTCACATGAAGCGTCGATGCTAATTAACCAGGCCAGTAATGCCAGAGGGCCACAACCTCTGATCCCTGCATTCAGTTTTATGCAGTCCTTAAATTCTGGAATGTACAAGCTCTCAAACGTTTCATTTTAAATCAATGTAACTGATAGCTAAAGGGATATTTAAATATTTTGTTTAGAAGAAGGGGCAACTCCTTAAAAATGCTTAATTTGGAGCAAGTCTCAAGTCCAATACTATCCAGCTTTGACTTGATATGCTTTGACTATCCAGCTTTGACTTAGTATGTACTGCTTACTAATAAGATAATTTCACATGGTTGATTACAAATAAGTTATGTTAAAATATGTTATGTCAGAAAGAAAAGCATCTACGGAACTTTCTAGTGCTTATTTATTGTTTTTTTTCTGCTTTATTCCTATTCAGTTATTGTGTTGGATTGTGATGGATGTGTACTGTCTGCATATACTGTCAGAAGTCATGGGAGGATTGACATAAACAAAGTGGGATGACTAAGTAAATTGTTTTTAAAACAATAAATAAGCCATAACAATAAAACCACTGACAGGTGAAGTAAGTATCATCGATTATCTCATTACAATGGCACCTGTCAAGGGTGTCGTTATATATTAGGCAGGGGAACAGTTGGTTTTTGATGTGTTGGAAGCAGAAAAAATGGGCAGATGTAAGGATATGTGCGACTTTGACAAGAGCCAAAACATGATGGCTGGATGACTAATCAGAGCATCTCCAATACGGCCGGTCATGTGGGATGTTCCTGTTATGCACTGGTCAGTACCTACCAAACGTGGTCCAAGGAAGGCCACACCGCTGAACTGGCAATGGGGTCATTGGTGCCCAAGACTCATTGATGCACATAGGGAGTGAAGGCTGGCCTGTCTGGTCCGATCCCACAGGAGGGCTAATGTAGCACAAATTGCTGAAAAGGTTAATGCTGGCTATGACAGAAAGGGGTCAGAACACACAGTGCGTCGCAGTTTTCTGGGTATATGGGCTATGTAGCTGTAGACCAGTCAGAGCGCCCATGCTGACCCCTGTTCACGCCCAGAAGTACCTATGATGGCACGTGTGCGTCAGAACTGGACCATGGAATGGAAGAAGGTGGCCTGGTCTGATGAGTCACATTTCATGTTATATCATGTGGACAGTTGTGTGCACCAGGATGCAATAGGGAAAGAAGGCCAGCTGGCGGAGGCAGTGTGACTTTCCGCTGGGAAACCTTGCGTTCTGGCCTTCATGTGGATGTTACTTTGACACATAGCACCTACCTAAACATTGCTGCAGACCAAGTCCTTCCCATCTTGGCAACGATATTCCCCAATGGCAGTTGCCTCTTTCAGCAGGGTAATGCACCCTGACTGCAAAAATTGTTCAGGAATTATCTGAGGCACATGAAAAGAGGTCAAGGTCTTGACTTCAAATCCCCCAGATCTCAATCCAACTGAGCTGTGGGACGTGCTGGACAAACAAGTCCGATCCATGGAGGCCCCATCTCACAACTTACAGGATTTAAAGGATCTGCAGCTAAGGCTAAGGATACCACAGGACACCTTCAGAGGTCACGTGAGTCCATGCCTCCATGGGACAGAGCTGTTCTGCTTATAGCTGATCAGTGAAAGTCTCCCTTTTCCCAAGAAAACTTCTCAAAGAGCCCAACCTAAGCCGCAAAGATGACAAGGCATGGGCTCTTCAGGGGACTTGTTTTTAAGTTTTACATGTCATTCAATTTAACATAAAACAATTGAATACTGTTCCAATTGTTCAACTTGTTTTTTTTCTTTTTTTAAGCTCTAGTGGGATTTAATGCATGATAAAATATTTTATCTCCGAACAATAGATACACATCTCTCTGCCAATGACATTTGTGCACATCACAGAAAGCTGCTGAGAGAAGACAATGCAGTATGTAGCACTGATTCGATTCTAGATTCCAGAACACAAAATGACACATGCTGTTAGATAACACCCATAAATAAAGGTGACCTATTATAAGAAGAAATTGATTCTGAATCCTTTTCATGGATCCCAGTTATCCACAACCGCACATAAGACCTCTTATGAATCACATATTTATCTCATGCTAGCCTTTGCATTTTCAAATCATCCACTGCATTTGACACTTTTCCATTTTTTGCTAATGAGCATAAATCTCCCGCATCCCCATTGCATAATCCGCCTTTAATACAAGCATTTCTGTTCCATTACTTATGAGAGGTAAAGCCAAAGCTGTATAAATATTTGATAATCAAACCAAGTGTAATGCCTTTTACGCTTGTCAAATTAAAATGTCATGGATATACTAATTAAGGTTCTTAGTTCATTTATACATTCACTTATATGATCAATATTTTATCTTGGGGTATTATTTCTGTATATACTAATTCCAAACTTATGCAAACACATTTGCATGATAGGGATATGTGAAGGTTAGAAGTGATATATAGTTTGGATTTTACTCTAGAAGGCGGCTTTCCTGTGTAATAAAACTGCCACATCGACTTCTACACACATAGTTATGAGACAGGGTTAAATTCCCTCTTACTGTGGACATAAAAGACTTCTGCTCCAGAGATTAACGTGGGTATAATTCTTAATATCTATTTAACACCTCCCTTTTTAACTTCTCCCTAAGTAAATGTGCACATCCTGTATGTAATGCAGTAAAGTGTTTGTCCTGGCTTTGGGCAGAAGAGATAAGGCATTTTATTGTGATACCCTATACAAAGAAAAAGAGTTGTATAACCCAAATTGTGTGTGTGTTTATATATATAAATATATATATATATATATATATATATAGAGAGAGAGAGAGAGAGACACACACACACACACACACACACACACACACACAGGATAAAAAATATATAATATACCCTTTTGGTAGTAAACATTCACTCAGTCCTCTATGAGGTAGGCAACCCAGAAGGGAAGGCCCCGTCAAAATTTGTTAGAGGACAAAATCCGGGAGTTGACTTATGACTGAACAACCCTCTTCGTTGTATACAAGGAGAGCAGCGTGCCCTGTCTGGCCCTTTCACATCAGACTTGATTTGTGCCTTCTCTATTGCCTGTGTGCAGCCAGGAATGAAAATGAGAACAGGTGCAGCTAAACACCACAGCGACAGGGATTTGCATCTGTAATGACCAATGCGGCAAGAATGTGAGCATGAGCTCACATTAATCTATAAGAACATAATTGGTGCAGAAGTCCTCTTCGGGGCCTCTGTGCCTTCCTGCTCACTGTCTACTTTGTTAATTTCCATAGGTCCTCCATACCACAGAAGTAGCAGTAAGTCATGTCAACGTCTCACCGTTCCTTTAAGATATATTCCGCGCTGTTCCTCTTTTTTGAATTAGGTCATGGCGGTTTTCGGCGGGGCAGGAGGGGGGTAATTACCAATCAGAAGTGATATTTAAAATAAATGCCATTTTGAGCTGCGTGAAGCAGCTGTCACTCATGCCTGACCATCCTTTAGTCGAGGTAAAACATTTCAGTTGTACTTGTGGTAGTTAATGGGCTATTTTTTGGTTATTTGGATGAGGCTGAGGGTGAAAAAAAGAGCTAGAACAAAAACATGTAAAGAGAGTTAATGAAAGCAGTAAAAGTACAGGAGTGTTCTGCTGGATTGGGGTGGATAAGCATTATGGTGGGGTGGTAGGTGCCACTGCAGCCTTATGCTTTGGAGGTCTGCAGCCTTACGCTTTGGAGGTCTGCAGCCTTATGCTTTGGAGGTCTGCATCGTTTGCATGCTGCTTGGATTTTCTCACACAGTTAATAACACGCAATTATATGAATCGGTGACTGAATTGCCAGTAGCTTGCGAGTGTGCGTACGCCTGTGCTTTCCATCGGACTGCCGTCCCATCTAGGGTGGTATTTATCAGTCCAGTCCTCGGAGACTCCCAGATGGTCCACATTTTTGCTCCCTCCCAGCTCCTGGTAGGACCAAAAACATGTACTGGCTGGGGCTCTCCAAGGACCACTCTGAGAAACTGAGGTCTACAATGTACCTCTACCTTTTGTCCAGTGCTGCTGCAGATAGGTTCCAGGCCATTCCCATGACTGTACTGATTATATGATTAGAGGATGCGTGGATGGATGGATGGCTTGGATTAATTTCTCCATTGCCCAGCAAGGCGTATGGTGTGTGTTCTCCATATGGCCCAGGTCATTTAATACAGTCTCTATTAAGTTAACTAAGTTGGCGTACACAACACACATTCATTGCTAGCTATTACCACAATATACACCATTGCAAATAAATGATGATTTTGGTCACCTCTGAAACCTCAAGCTGGGAGTCCATCATTTTTTCTCCAGGCTGCAACTAATATCTTGCTGTCAATGAGAAAATTAAATTGCGTATGTGCCATTTTTAATGGAAAAGGCTTCGCACACTGACAGCGCGATAATTAATTAATTAATTTTTTTGCAAAACGCGCGAACCCTGACGGCGCACATCAGGCAGGGCCACGCCCCCCCCCGCCGCTGCCCAGCAGGCTCACCTGTGGGGGGACTCATTAGGCCTCAATCATGCTCAGTTGTGCTCGATTAACAAGAGTCATTTACGTCCTTCTGTGGTGTGAGAGAACAAAAGGAGAGTGGAAAAGGAGGGTTTTTGTTTGTGGGCCTTAAATTATGTTTTTCCCAAAGGAGCTTTTCCCCCTTTTTCTCTTTTTTTAAGTGGATAATAAAGCTACTTTTGCCTGGATTCCTGCTCCGCTACATGTCGGGTTCCTTGATGATAGCAGATTAAACAAATGCTAATGTTTAACAAAAGAAAAAATGGATAATAGAGTGAAATTGTTTTATAAATGAATTCATTTTTAAAGGGGGGTTGATGTTGGGGGTTCCGTTGTGTATATTGGTGCGTGACTATGGGTGCCCAACCCAATGGATCATCTGCCCACCCAAACGGGACGACTGGCAGCCTGACGGATTTACAGTCTCTTCCTGTGCTGCCTGAGTTTCCTCTGGGTAACTCTGCTTTCCTCTTGCTGTTTGGGAAACTGGCATTAATAAATTACCTATAGTATGTGATTGTACTGTGCCTATAGGTGATGAACAGCTGGAAGCTGGGGGATAAGTGATTAAAACTCAAAACTTATTTTAGTGAGAAGCAGCATTTAGTATAGAGATTATATATCTATCCCAGAGTCTCCTTTAGCATGTACTCTATTGGCTTTTATGCTTTGCCACTAGGTGTCACATAGATAAAAACACTCTAATGACACATGCATTTTCTTGCATTACATTTTCAATCACTTTCTTCTTTAACTTGTGACACTGAGAATAAAGCCAAAGGAGAGGTTGAAATCACGTTGTTATAATGTTGCCTGAGCTGGTGGAGAACTTGTTGAGATGGGAACTGTGCTGATGGAGCACAGGCTAAAGTGGTCCCCTGTCCCCTTAATTAGATTAAACATTAAAAATCTCAACATCTAGGGAGTTTTTAAATTGATCAGCATTATATAATTAAAAAGAAATTTGTCGTTTTTTCTTCATTCTGATGCAGCCCATCACCATAAGAAAGATAAATTGCTAAACTGACCCCCCATTTTCTTTGAGTTGTACCAGCGCTGCATTGACTACTACAGCTAGCAATAACTGCAAAAATAAGGAAAACACAGCATGAAGAGGTTGGGTGATCCGGAGCCACCTTGGCATAGATTTCACAAGTGCCTGGACCTGGACTTGATCATCATTCTTCCATGCGAAAGTGTAACATGTGGCGTTATGCTGATGGTGCTGGAAAAGCTGTCTCAGGCGCGCCTCCAGAATCTCCCACAAGTGTTCAATTGGGTTGAGATCTTATGACTGGGACGGCTATGCCATATGGCTTAGACTCAATCCGCGTTCATTAAACCACTCAGTGACCACTCATGCCTTGTGGATGGAGGTGATGTCACCCTGGAGGATTCTGGTCCCAGCAGGATAGAGATGCTTAACCACTTGGTTGGATGTGATCACTCAGAATATCTTTGTATTTGTTGCCATTTGCTGTTCTTTTCAAGTGACTGAACCCCAACCCCCCCGCCCCTCACAATCTTTGCTGTAGGGATCAGGTTCTCCAGCTTGTATAGGTTTACTTTAATATTCAAGTTTATTCAATGTAAACAGATCACAGGATCCTTCACTATGAAATACTTGACAGACTAGATCCTTCTGACATACTCAACAAACTGTTTCTGATAAAACTGATCCCTCTCAATCAGCTGACTCCAAATTGATTGGCCGTTACACCTTGAACCTCAAACCAATGAACATAAATTATGGCTTTATAATAATAATGGACAGCAGGGTCTTCTCTGGCAAATTTCACAAACGACCCTCAGACTAATGGGATGTCAGCTGTTTACCTCAGGGACCAAGCCTGTATGAAATTGAAATTAAGATTGCGAATAATCCCAAAATTCGCTTGACGTGCAGCATTAAATTAATGAAGGTAAACAAAACACATACTTTGGATAGCTATTATGAGCATGTGCAGTAATTTAAATGGATTAAAAATGGATCTTCTTCAGAACTCAGAACTAACTTTATTGCCAGTATGTATGAACATACGAGAATTGTTTGTGGTCTGGTGCCAAACATGTTGTACAGGACAAAGAAAGACAAAGCATACAGAGAAACACGTCACAGGACATATTTGCATAAAAGTATAGACATTACAGATTAGCAGAAGATGACAAGATTAACAGAGCACACAAGATTAACACATAATAAATAATATAATTAAGGCAAAAAGGTTGTCATTGGCTTTTGCAGTGTTTGCAGATGTTTATCTGCTAACAGGCAAACATCTGAATTTGGTTCTGCTGCATATTCCTTCCAGCCACTGAACTTGTACATAAAAAAAAACATATTATTGTCAATACAGTGTTGGAGAGCGAAAGATGTGTAAGCTGCCACGCCTCCTATCTGACAGCATCTCCCCAATTAGGCACAGCTGCCTCCTGTCTCCTCGTTGGAATAAGGACTTATAAAGGCCTGCAGCGGGGGACAGCCTCCTGCTATGCCACAGAATTTCAGGGTGCAGCTATAAAATCTGTGTTTGTTTGGCTCTTGTAGTTCTTACTAGCACACTGTCTGAGATGCTGAAATGGAGAGTGCCGTGTTTGCAGTGGGTGGAATGTACATCCACCATTTTCTCCTTTAGCTTAGCAGTAGGTGGTCTAGTACCTGTTTATCTATATACAAGACGGAATGTACCACCTACTCTAAAAATAAGGGGGAGAATGTTTCACACCCACTTTAAACTACTCTGGATCCCAAACACTATGATATTTTAACACTGCACAAGTAATATATTACACTATTGTACATACCCCATGTGCAATAAGCAGGCAAATATTAGCATAGTTCTCTAAAGTGCCTCAGTGATACCCTACCTATCAGGTCCTTTTATATGAGTTAACAAAATTGTGTTGGATGCATGCTGAATAACTCTTTTAGATGCAATGCTGCTTTTGTCCACTGCTTTGGTCTGGCCCATCCGTTTTCACTGTTAATTGGCTTCTTTCCTAGAATACACCTCACAGAAATTAAACATCAGAGAGGCTTAGAAAAAGTGTCGTATAGATTATTCTCTTAATTAACTTTTGTTATTACTATAATTAGACTGGGATTCCGGTATCTCATTTACATTCTCACAATTACGCAGCCTGATTAAAATACCATTGTCATTCAAAGAGCCGATGCATTAAATGCCGACATTTCAATGTTACCATAGTAGTATTCTTCATGCAATTAAAATACCGAATTATATACAATAGTTATGATTATTAGGCTGCTTAATGAAGAGGCTTCTGAAGCTACATTATGAAGATCCACACTCCCCTCCATTTTAACCAGATCATATCTATATAGTCTTTGTAAGATCTTGAAATAAAGCTGGCCTGTCTTTGCACCTTTTTTTCGCAGTGATTCTGTGAGAAATGCACTGCTCCGTTTGCACGCAGCTGTCACTGCAGCAGAAGGGCTGGCGTGTCCTGAAAATCGTTCGCGGCCACAGGGTGGCGCTCTGCCTCTTCGGAAATGTGCCACCTGCTCTCTCCTATAGGAAGCCATGGCTGTTTCAGTCTGTAGCCTTCATTTAAAAAGCTCTAGGAGGAAGTGGTGACTTTATACGGGGCATGGGGTGTTTTATACAGTATTTGGACATTAGTGCTGGACAATCTACCAAGACGATGTGTATTTTTGTTTTTATTAATGCCATTTTAATGGGCAGATACTTTTCACTGTACTTGTGCCATTTTCACGAGCATCACTTTCCAGCCTCGTGTGGTTACTGCTATCTTTACACAATTACACTATGAGTTTCATCCAGATTGATTCCATTCTGAGCAACTCTGGGGGAAAAAAAGTGTTTTGCAATTTGAACCTATTTTTTCCCCGGAAATTCAGACCGGGTCTTTTAAGTCAGTGTACACAACACTTGGGAAATTCTTCAAAACATTTGAAAGGGGGTCATAGTAAGTCTTTAATGCACGAAAGGGCCCCTTTAATGTGCTACAGCTGTCGATGGTTGTCAAAATCAGATGGCAATGATGCTCTGTCAGAGTAAATTGGACTGGTTGACATTCCAATTGCTTTTATGTGCAATAAAGATGTCCATGTTAGTGACGTCCTACAGATGTAAGCAAATACACGTTTTGACTACTATTTATTTGCATGGGGCACAGAATGTCCTGCATATATTTACTGTATCTGTGTAGTAGGAACTACGAAAGATGCTCTCTACACATCATTTGGATCTACCAATGACAGCAAATTTGAAAGCTGAATATTTAAGTGGCAGATAATATCGAAAACTACACCAAATAAAACCATGTAAACGGTGAAGACAGAGGACAGCAATGATGAAAATTATTTCATTATTATAGCATCAAACAAACCACATGGGGATTCTACAATAATTGCAGCCATCTGTGTGTGAAATTCTCGGGCATCTTTATTTGTTCTTCCTGCGGCAGATTTGTTTTCTTGTTGAGACTTGAGACAGATGCTAGTTTTCCTATAGGGCTGAATAAGCACTAGCTAGGTAGAAAACACAGCCCGAAAGTCAATTTTCCAAAGCTGAAGCAAAGAGTATAAAGTTTGTGATAAAAGCCCATTCAGGTGAGTTTCTGTATTAATCAGGTTCTGCTTGCACTGCATTTGAAATTCGGACAGGGTGTGATAGGGTAATTGAAGTATACAGTGAAACTGAAATATAATTAAAGATGAATAAGCATCTTTGGTGTCCTCCCCTACAGTTTAGCACTTAGAAGTGAGGGTAATACTGTACAACATTATTCACTTTTCATGCATTTTCAACACAAAACAGCGATGATCATTAAATGATATAAAGTAGTTTTGACGACATACGGCTCGCTCTCCCATCTGGTGCTTGTGCCACAAATAGAGGAAGGGAATCTTTGGAATACAAGTACAGTGCCTGTAAAGGAAATGGGGGAATATGGGCATGTACAAATACATAAACCACATTTTTCAGCCCCGTATCAAATCCATAGATTTTGCGAACAGGAAGATCTGGTGCTGTTTTTCCCCACTTTATTTCAGAATGTGATGCAGCCCAAATTTCCCTCATAAAAGGCCATGTCCTTTAAAGCTACAATTTCACAAGGATATATGATGTACATTTGTATTGTGATGTTTGTGGTCATCATGTCTGTAAAATGTTTTAACAGTTTATGAAATGGAAATAAAACTACTGAAATATTGCAGCCAAGCATTACCTAAAAACAAGTCAGGGGAAAATTGACAAAATTTAAGCTTCTCAAAACGACCATAAAATCTTAATTTCTTCTGTCACTAAAATGATGATGACATTATTATTATTATTATTATTATTATTATTATACACAAAAGTCATGGTAAATGTTTTGCAACACTTTTGCTTCTTACATTGGTAAGCATGTGAGAGTTGCTTTTTTGCAGTGATTCATTATTACTGAGAGCCTAAAGTAACATCCATATATCCTAATTATCATTTGCCCTCACAAACACATTTGCATATCCTCCAAAGTTATTTTTATGACTAACTGCAAAATAATTTCTTAAGTGGAGTAAGCACACTGATTTAGATTAAAAGCACAAAGTAATTAAACATTGTACGAAGCACGTGAAATTATTTTTTCCCCATCATTAAGGAAATCTGAATGCTTAATCATGCAAATGGTTTTGAGGTTTTATTAAAATCTCGATTGCAGGAAATAAAAAAATAAGACTTTATAATTCAAGGTTGTGTTTTGTAAGTAAATCAAAAAGAAAACTGAAAATCTGCTTCTTTTTTAGTTGACAATGAATGTATAATGAAGTTTACCACTGGTGGAAACTCACTTTTAACAACGAAACAGTTGAAGCTCTTCTCTTTACATAAGATACATTTAGACATCATGGCCGGTCATTTTAGAAAAGCAAAGCTGCATTTTTCTTAAAAGGAACAACATATAAAAGCTAAAACTAAGTGATATTTTCACACGAAGCTCATTAGCTCTGTACAACACATCTCTCCTAACTTGCGAAATGGTCTCTGAAATTTGTTTCCTCGCTTTGCAGTCATTTTGCAGGATACATTTTTGCACATTTATGCTTCACAAGAACATGAGCAACAATAAATAGGGAATTAAAAGAAACCACATATATCCATTAGACAGACATTTAATGAATTGGCTACTGTGTCACTTTTCAGCCAGATACAATGTGTTATAGAATTACTAAGATTCAGGGAATATTCTGATCAAGAAGTCAGGTATAAAGGCAGTAACTATAAGTCATTCAGGGTTTCTCAGATGCTTACTGGCACCAGCTACAAGCATTTAAAAATTAACCCTTTCAGGCTCAAATTAAGTTTTAGTAACAGGAAAAATCTGATATTTGGGGAAAATTATCATGAGTA